>CM073603.1:30608094-31808094 GCA_037074985.1 Solanum bulbocastanum | reverse complement strand
AATGGGTGAGTTTTGGGGTTAAAATCACTTATGTAGGGGTCCCAGTCTTTGGTAAAACAACATAGTATTAATTTAAAGAAATTCGTAAAAGACCTATAAGCCCCTAAATTTTAAAAACTGTTGACTCCCTTCACATGGCTCTTCATGAGCCGTTGAGGCTTCCACGAGCTGTGGTGCCAGTCATGGTCCTTGACCAATGACTTGGCTTACCGCACTTAAACTCAACTCCCCACATGCCTACCCCCACAATCCGTCAAGTGGCTCGTGGGCGGAGGCAGTCTTGACTAGCTCATTGCCTAGCCCTTCATACCCATCACCATGCCCCGTGGTCCCTACCACGAGCCATCATGATGGTCGTGGGAGATGAACAGCTCTTGGCAAACTACTGTGAGCCACCATGTGCAGTTCCACGGCTCGTGGTGCCCTTTACAGCCCGTATGGGTCCACGTGAAAGTTGCCCAAACTCAATTCTTTGGCTCATGCCTTGACACTTTACCCCATGCTAGACTACTAGATTCCAAGGTGTTACACTAGTTAAGAGACATGATGAAAAATAAATACTCCACGGTTGAGTTTGTCTATCCCTGCTCAACAAAGTAGTTAGGCGGTCAACTGGGGTAGGTGGTTAGAGGTCGAGAGATCATGATCATAATATCAATCGTATAAATCAGTAATTTGATAATCATAAAAAAAATCATAAAAGAGTTGTGATAGATGAAGCCTTAGTATGTTGCAGCCCTCGAATTGTCTCTCTTATTGTTTTAACATCGAAATTGAAGTTGTCCATTGTTAGTTAATTTTAAATTTTAATTATTTGCAATAGTAGTATAGATATAAAATGCAAGTTTCTTAAAAAAACTTTTTTTTTCAATTTTGGATTTAGTTGAACTGAATATAAATTGATCGTAAGTCCTTTGGGTTCAACAATTCAACTCTTTTAGAGATTATATTACTTGCGCGACCATGTACACTTGTATGTGTATTTGGGAGCAACATTGGCCAATGGTATATTTTCCGTATTCGAAAATCCTTCAACTAGTGTTTTGATTGTTCCACCGATAAAAATCAAATTTATTCATTTCCCATAAGACCATCCTCATAGATCTAGCCCATAACTCATAGTTCTCACCCTTCAATTGGATTATGTGATCAAAATTTAAGGGTTTTCATTCTACATGATGTCGTAAGGAGAGATCGTCCTCCTTTGATTCGTCTCCTCTTTCACACCGATCCTTTTTTTGTTGTCTTCGGCCATGATCACGTGATATTAAATTTTTTGTATCCTTGTTAATATAGCTCTGATATAATGCTAAAATCAAGGAAGAAGGAGAATAATGGTTGGGAGGATTTTTGACGTCTCTTTCTTGTTAGTAATACCATCTATTTATACACACAAAAAATTAACTAAAGCCTTAACCTATTCGGTAATCAAAACTCGAGTCAGTTAGATATAAAATTCTTATATTTACCATACTCTGAATTTACAATATGCACATATCACTACATATATGTTATAAAATATTATAGTGTGGATGTCCATTATACCAAGAATTTACTCTCACCCATTATCACCATTACTTTCCTTAATTATGAAGATAATCATAACCTCCATAACCTCCAACTTTATAACGATTATTCTTGTAAACTTTAACTTCCATAACCACCTCCATTATATTCATGTGAATGTCATGTTTATGACTAACCTTTTGTACGCCTCTATGGTATAGTATAAATAGAGGCATAAGGATTTATATTGTAGACACTCGAAAATTTGGTGAACACTTGAATAAGAAAAGCTCCTATCTCGTCTCCCTATTTCTATTGCTATCATCTTTTATATTTCTTGTCTTATATTCTTTTTGTCTTCATCGTTATATTGTTCTTTTGTTCTTAGGTTTTACAACACATTATCAGCACAATTGTTCTATTATTCAAGGATTGAAGTAAATTAAATATAAAAAAGGTAAAAATATTTGTATTTACTTTTCTCTCAAAAACAAGGTAAATTACTATATAATCTATTTTATATTTTACTTTTGATTATGCATCGTTAATTTTCTTACCATCTCAAAATTATATGAGTCCAACAGATTGATCACTTATATATTTAAAAAGTAAAATTAGTTTTGTAAGTTAATAATTTGTAAAGAAATTGTTCTTTATGATCTTGTTTTATTAAAAGATAAGTTATCGAGTTATGTGGCATATACATATTGATTGGACTATCATTATTGGTTACTTTTGCACCTCTTTATTTTTTTTTATCTAAACATTTACTTGTTGAGTTATTAATATATTATTTATACTAACAAAGTTTGTTTTGCGGTTATTTTAAAATGGTTAGTAAATTATGTTAATCTTCGTAACAATATTGAGAAGGAACGGTAAAAGTTTTATTCATTTTAACTTGGGACTTTTACATGATTCCAACATGTTGTTCTAATTAATTGATTTTGTTCATTTTTCTTATGTTTTAAGTCAAATTCAAATTATATTTATGAGTTTTGGTATTTATTTTTAATAGCGCTTTGGTTTATTAAGACTATGGTTGAGCGTAAGATGGTGAATTCAAATTTCACCGCACCAAGTGGGTAAGACATCGAGTAAAGTCTCAGTGCACCATGATAATAAGAAGTTGAGTTCAAGTCTCATTGATTTATGACCAAAGGCGTCTTTATATGGGCAAGACATTGTGTTTAAGTCCTAATGCACTATAGTGATGATATGATGATGATTGACATAAAGTTGTGTACTTTTGACTAAAAGTCATGAAATTTGCCCAATTAATTTGCTCCATTCTCTTATGTGAATGTGATAGCAGTGCATAATATGTTTGAAAAATGACAAGTGGTTGAATGTATGAATATGAGTCTGGTAAAATGTTAATGGTCATCATTGTGGTAATTAAAAGGAAGAACATTATGGGTTCTTAAGATGGTCCTTCAAATGTGAATGTAATTTTTATCCATCAAAGTGGTATGAAAAGATATTGGGCACATTGTTGTTGATGCAAGACAATTTGAAAAGTTTTGTAAATCCTCCATCAAAATAAAGGAATACAAAGTGGTAGTACATTTGGCACATTTGACCTCTTAAAGTGATGTTGAGGTGAGTCACATAAATTTGATAATGTCAAAGCATAACAATGAGTTTCTGATAAAAAGTTATGGAGCATGTACAAATGGTTATGATTCATTTCTTGAAGAGAATGTGACTTGTGTTCATATATGGATAAGGACATGTTCATGTATGGTTGAATAAATGTCACATCTCACCTCTACGGGAGGTTTGAGGTATTGAAAAAAAGTTGTTTTTTGACATAAATGGTCATTTTAGTCATATACTTTGAGTACTACACATATATTGTGGTATGTTTTATTATGAACTATTGGAGGACTAAAGAAAAAAATAAATCTTTTCTATAAAGGTTGTGGACATGACCAAAATAAATGTTATTGTGTGGCAACATAAATTTGTCATTGGTGTCAAGAAATAAGTCTTGCATGTAATAATTTTAACCATGACAATAATAATTATTTTCTCCTTGAAGGAGATGGTCACCATAAGAATGGTGTTGTGAAATTTGTGGCAGTGCACAATCTTAATTAAGAGTTTCGAAAGAACTAATTTGTTACTATCCAGAAATGAAAATAGTTCATAATATTAAGGTTGTAGTAAGTCTCAAAAGAAAGTTAATAAGTTTCAGAGGAATTGAAAAAAGATTATTATGTTGAGATTGTAAATTATTGAAAGATTAAATATCTTTAGATTACTACAAGCAAAGCAAGTTATGAATATTTACATAAAAGGTTACCCTCCTTTCTCTTGTTTGTCGTATACAAATATAGGCATGATGATGGAATCACATGCAAAAGTAAACTAGAAGTTTACTAGAATAAATATCAGTTGGCATAACCGTTTGACCATTTCGGTTCAAATGTGATGCAAAAGAATTGAGAATTCATGTGGTTATATGTTGAAGAAATAAAAGATTCTTCAAGAATTCTCATCTGCTGCTTGTTCTCATGATAAAATGACCATTGTACTAGCTAAGATTGGGATTGTATCCCCTGAAATTATTTGGAACATATAAAAAGGTGAATATTGGCCCGTTCACCTGCCATGTGGACCGCTTACTATCATGATTTAATAGATGCATCTATGGTATGGTCACATGTGCATTTGTATCAACTTACAAATTGGTTTTTGTAAGGTTGTTTGCTTAAATTGTTAAATTAAGAGCACAATTCCAAACTATAAAATTATGTTGATAATACTGTTTGGTTTAGCAGAAATTATTTGCCTCCAATTATAGCTAGACCATTGATTATGAGAACAAATCTCTCAAATAAAATTTGGTATGAGATGAGTTTATTTAACGTGTATGCATCAAGCCAACAAGGTTCTCCCATCACAATTGGTTCAGGGTCAGAAACCAAATAATTTCCATCCAAAAATTTGATGTGTGCACATATGATTTTATTGCTCCATTAGGCACAAAGATGGATCCCCAAATGAGGTTGGGGGTAAATTTTAGATTTCCTAACATTAGGAGGAGATATGTTTAGCAGCTAAAAATTATGTGGGGTGAATTATCTAGATCCTCGTAAAAAAATGTGAACTTAAAGTTCAAGAGATAATTTATTTGCAAAATGTTGCAAATAATTTGCCAGATGTATTTGTTGACCCAATATTTTAATTAAGCTGCAAATGCTCCAATAAATAGTCCTTGAAGGACAGAGTCTATGGTAAGTCAAAAGTGTGATAGATCAATCGATTCCAAATATAAAACTCCTTGAGGAAGGAGAGGAACAAATTATCAAAATGGTCATGATAATGAGGTAAGTGCTTTGAAAGAGCACTATGACATAACACTTCATAAAACCTTGGCAAAGGTTCAGGTACCTGAAAATGATGAAAAATAAAGACATCTCAATAAGTTATGTCATATTGGAATCGATATCAAAATGACCGTCGACGGTATCTTTGATATGAAGTAGCACTCAATGCTATAAATGGTTACAAGGATCTTAAATTTGAATCTATCATATAGTGTGGACAGATAAATGATTGACACTATTCAAGTATATTTTGTTTCACTTAGAAAAGTGATGTTTTTGATCTATAGTCCATGGATCAAATATAATGTCAGTGTGATACAAATGAATCATTGTGCGAAAGTATAACCGTAAGATATAAAGTGCGGTTTGTGCCTCGGGGCATAAAGGGTTTTCACAAAAATTCTGACATTATCAAATGGAGATATATTCTCCAGTGGTGGATGCAATGAGATTTGTTTCAGTCTGACAATAGATGAACTACTTGAATATGCATAATGAATGATTATTATGTCCAACTAGATGACGAAGGTTATATGAAAATCCTTGAAGGATTTAAAAGGTCTTAAAGCAATTCCATTGAGTACCCAATGGTTTTGAGACTGCTTAATACAAAGAAAGAATCTTTTTGATCTTATGAAAATGATTTTAAAATGTCATGTATTAGTACAATTGGTGCACTTACAGATTGTTGGTTATACCAATGCTAGAAGATTATTTGATATACATAATGAAAGTTATGTGAAAGGATTGTCATATTATCATTCAAGTTATGACAAGAAATAACTAACAAAGCAAGTGACTCAACACATAAAAGATGTGTGATTTTCTTTGAGAAGAAAAGACGAGCTTCAATAAAATTGAAATGATCAATTCCCGAGTCAGAAATGATTTGATTATGTAGATGCAGAATATTTATTTGATCTGCATAAAGCTCGATTGCAAATGGACTATTATTTACATATGGAGACACAACATTATCTTGGAAATTTAAAGAATCACATTAGTAACCACTTCTTCAAATCATGTAGAAATAATATTGATCTATGAATTAAGTCGAGAGTGTGTTTATTTGGAATCATGATCTATCATATTCAAAAAATATGTGATTTTCTTTTGAAAAGGATATTCCAGCCACCATATACGAAAATAATATATAGCTCAATTGAAGGGATGATACAATTAAAGGAGATTAGAAAAATCATATTTCACCAAAAGTCTTTTTCACAGATGATCTTCAACAAAATGATGAGATTGACGTTCAAAGACCCATTCAAGTGATAATCTTGTAAACTTATTGTAACATCCGGCAATTTGAAATAGCTATGAAGAAGCTTGAATTGGAAGTAGCCATTTTTGGAAAAAAAAATAAAAATACAGAATCTGGAAAATTTGGCTAAGTGTGGAAATCAGTTATTTTTGGCCAACTTTGAGCAGTCGTAACTCCTAGATCAGGATGAGTTAGGAGTAGTTCCAGTTATGGTTGCGAAGCTTGTGGAATGATCTTTCCAACGCCACTGAGATTGCTCGATTTCGAGTTCGTATGAGCAAGTTATGGCCATTGAAAGTTGGGCAGTTGGCAGGGAATCCGTCCGAAAATTTTAAGGGCATTTTGGTCTTTTCCCTAGCCATTTCTTTTGAGGTTATATTGTGTGTTAGGCTGATTCTGGATCATTTTTATCCTATTTTAAAAGAGAAAGAGTTAGGGTTTTTGAGAGTGAAGAAGAGAAGAAGAAGAGAAGAAGAGGAGAAGAAGAGGAGAAAGGAGATCAACAAGTTCCCGTCGTGGATTTTCGTCGGGGGTGATCCCTATCAAGGTATGTGAGTTCTTTGTGTGGTTTGATCCTTTCCCCCACACACCAAGCTCATTTGTTTTTATGATTTGAGAAAAGATTGGATTGTTGTTGAAGTTGTTGAAGTTGTTAGTTGTGTTGTTGAAGCTATTGTTGGTTGTGGGACATGATTGGGTTGTGTATTTGAGTTGTAGTTTATTGTATGTTGAGAGATTGATGATCCTTAGTGTTTGGGGTTAAATCCATTGAAGTAAGGGTGGTTTAGAGTTGAAGAAAAGAGGGAGAAAAGTCGGTTTTTTTTTTTGGGAAAAGGGCTGGTGCCTGGCAGAGTGGCCAGCAGTCCCCTTTGAAGTTGAGGGCTGGTGCCTGACAGAGTGGCCAGCAGTCCCGTTTGAAGTTGAGGGCTGGCGCCCCGCGCCTCTTAGAGCGCCAAGGACGTCAATCCTTCCCGTTACCTTAATTCCCCATTTTTTTATTTTATTTTTGTTTTTAGGTATTATACCTATGTTTCCTAGTTGTTTCCAACACTCCAAGGTACTTCTAAAAGTCAAGAACTCATCCGTAACATGTGAGCAAACACCTTGAATCCAAAATTCCAATTTAAGGAGAGTTAGTTAGAAGTCAAGTGAAGTTAGAAATTAAGAGTTAAGCTTAGAAGTTAAGCAAGTCAAGCTAGTTGTAAAGTTGTTCAAGAGTCTTTATTGAACGTTTTAATTTTATTTTTAGACTCAAGTGTCAAGTCAAGCAAAGAGCTTAGAGTTTCAAGCTAAGTAAAGAGTCTCAAGTTTCAAGTTGAGTTCATTTTCTCAAAGTTATTAGGGAACTATGTATTCCCAAAGAAGTTTTAAAAAATTGTCTTTACATTTAAACAAGGTTGGAAACTGAAATTTCCAAAGAGCCTTCGGGATAGTTTTTTTTTTGAGTAATTATCTCATGTCAGCAGGAAGAAATGTATTTTAAAAACATAAGAGCCAGTACATTTTGGGAGTAGTATCGAGCACCGAATTGGGAGAGCGTTCAAAGAACCCACAGCCCCCATAGAACCATGTTAGCCACCATGGATAAAAAAAAAAGGATCATACTCTTTAGATGAATCCTTTTCATATTAGACTAGTGGATCCATTAGGCAGTTCAGGTCTTATACCTTTGGCCGGGTATAGGATGCTCTGGCAGCGTGAGGTTGATCACTGTATCATCACTTTAGCTCTTATGTGATGGTTGTCGGTTAGAGAAACTCCCACAGCAGTTATTGTATTTTTATACACGGAAATTATTGTATTTTATATACATCAGTTCAATTGTATTTCTATATACATCTCAGGCTTATTGTATCCTTGTATACACACAGAGTTTATAGCATGTTTTAAACAGTCTTTCTTTATATCACACTTGTTTTAAATTGCCTTATATTGAAAGAAGTCAGTCAGGTTGAGTTGAGTTGAACAAGGTAAACTTTTCAGTTTCTTTCAAATTTCCTTCTAGCCTTTGTTGCTTAGTTTTCCAGCTCGCATACTAGTATCTTCCATGTACTGATGTCAGTTGGCCTGCATCGTCTTATGATGCAGATACAGGTACCCCGGATCAGCATCCTGCACGTCGTTGATCCAGCTGAGCACTCCAGAGTCAGTGGTGAGCCTCCTTGCATTCCGGAGGACTCAATTATTTTGTGTTCTTAGTTTTTGTTTTATTAGGATGTTACAGGGTCTGTCCCAACATCCATCTCAGTATTTAGAGGCTTCATAGACAGTCAGACAGTCAGTCAGTTAGTTTGGAGTCTCTCATGCATGTATATATTTAAATATCCTATTTTGAGACTCGAGATGCCATGTTGGCAAATTACTTTCAGTTGAGTTGTTTTATAACCTTTCATTGCATTGAGTTATCCTGTTGAGTTAAGTTTCCGCTGAATTAAGAAAGCCAGGCCAAGGGTTCGCTTGGGGGCCAGCGATGGTCTTCAAGTGCCGGTCACGTCTAGGGTGTAGGCTCGGGGCGTGACACTTATTCACTAAGGACTGCCAACATCAATATTTGAGAAGTTGTGAGATAAGATTAGAATGCATCGTCTCCGAGATATCAAGTAAAGTTTTCATCAGGGGAGAAAAATATGCGTTGTACTCTATTCCTTAACCATGATTTTATCCCAATTAGGTTTTTCAAGTAAGGTTTTTAACGAGGCAACATTCAAAGCGTATTAAAAGATATGTGCACTCTTTTTCCTTCACTACGATTTTTCCCATAAGATTTTTTCCTAGTAAGATTTTAACGAGGCATATTATCTATGGACATCCAAAGGGGAGTGCAATAAAATATTATAGTGTGAATGTCCGTTACACCAAGAAGTTACTCTCACCCATTATCTCCATTACTTTCTTCCATTATGAAGATAACCATAACTTCCATAATCTCCAACTTTATAACCATTATTCTTGTAACCTTTCACTTTCATAACCTCCTTCATTATATTCATGTTAATGTCATGTTTATGACTAACCTTTAGTATGTCTCTATGTTACACTATAAATAGAGGCATAATGGTTCATATTGTAGACACTTGAAGATTTGGTGAACACTTGAATAAGAAAATCTCATATCTCTTGTCTCCATATTTCTGTCACTGCTTACAAAATTGTCAAAAAAAATGGCCAAAAGTGACAGACTGCATCACTTTTTTTAAATTTTTTTTTAACAAAAGAGATGGACTGCGTCGCTTCTTTTATATTTTCATTTATTTTTCATTTCTAATAAGCGACGCAGTCAGTTGCTTTTCTGAAAATTAATATTTTAAAAATCCTAGAAAAGTGACGGACTAAAGGACACTGTCTATCGCTTTTCTGGGTTTATTTGAAAAAAATAATGAAAAAAAGAAGGACAAAACCACCCTATCTATCGTTTTTTCTGTAATTTTTTCACGACAGAAACTGTTTCTGCTGCCTACTTGCAAATATAAACCAATCAATTCAATTCAATTCATATACAAGCAACCCAACAAACAATATAATGTAAACACACAACATATACAACATCAAACTTAAATCAATCTTCAAAACTAATGAAATCACAATACAAAAACTTATAAAGTGTTTCGAAATGTGTTTCAAAAGAGACCTAAACTAGGGAGTGACATCTACAAAATCATCCTCCTCTTCCTCACTGTCGTCGTCGGTGTCCTCGGGAGCCGAAGTAGTAGGTCGACGAGCGAGGTTCATAACTTGTTCTTTGATTTGCTGAACGGTCTCACTTATGCTTTGTTGTTCAGCTACTCTTATCCACTCTGACTCTTCCCGTGCCAATGTAAGCTGTGCTATTTGAGCCGACATAGCAGCAATATGAACACCGTCAAGTGCCTCAGATTGACGTGACGATCCAATACCTTCTAAGCCCGACTGGAGTCTTCTTACATCGTTTCAAGAGCCTCAACAATAGACTCTACCCTTGTGTATCCCCCTACCACTTTCTCTGTCCAAATTTGGGTGGACAATTCAGGTGTCATTTCGATCGAACTATCCAGATTCTCAGCGACGTACTGATGAAACTCATTCTGCATATTAAATATAAAAATTGACATCAATATATATATATATATATATATATATATATATATATATATATATATATATATATATATATCATAAATATATTCACTATTACTATATATTATTCATTTAAATAACTTACAAAAGCTCGTTCGGCCGTTTCCCCGACCCACACACCTGGATCTGACTCATTTTCTTTCTTCTTCAGATGAGTCTTCTTGAAAACCTCCGGTTCAATGGGAGTGCGCCCCAATTTCTTTTTCCTATAAATAAAAATTAAAATTTATAACGATATATATATATATATATATATATATATATATATATATATATATATATATATATATATCAACTAATTATTTATTTAAAAGATTGAATTAGGTCTTACCATCTCTCTTGTAATTGTTTCAACTGTCTTTGCACCTTTGGTGTGCAACGAGCCACCCTTAAGACTACCTTTAGCCTTTTTGGCTTGTTCGAAAATTGCCTTAAACTTTTGTGTTCCAATATGTACGCAAATCATCAAAAAATGAGGCAACATCCAACCCGAACATTCATCAGAGTCCCAAACATTCTTTAACCAGCTAGACAGTCTCGTAGATACCCTCCTCTCAAATGTGGTTGCAATCACCAAATTGTATCTCGACTCCCAAGTACACATAGTTTGGAAAAAAATTTGAATAACGTTAATTAGATCGATAGTAAAAATAAAAGTAAAATATACTAAAATTATTAAACTTAACTAAAAAATATATACCTTAAATTCATTAAACATTGCCTAGTGTATATTGTTTGGAATCTCGCTCCAAGAGTGATAAGCCTGTGTGTAAAGTCTTCTAATACAGTCTTTTAAATCCCAGGCAGCATCCTTTGCAGAATGCCACCAGCAAAACACATAAAAAATATGTTAGTTCATGAATAATATATTAAAGTATAAGAAATAAATCAAATAAACTAAAAAATAGATAACAAAACAAACTTACGATGATCCATCCGGCTCAATCATGACTCTACTAAGTCTGTCCTTCTGGCCAAGAGCTAGAGTAGGCATCGCAGCATCTGGTGTAGCACTAGGTGCAGTTGTAGATGAAAGTGATACACTAGGATGCACAAAACGCTGAGTCAATATAGGCATACCAGCCATAGCATCCGACTGCTTGCTACTAGAATCTCCAATCCTCATGGCAAATAACTGAGGAGATTTACTTGTGAGAGATGGAGTACCATCTGATATCCTACCTGCTGATAAGGGTCGTGGTCGACGAATAGCTTGTAAATGTAGGTCCTCGTAGCACCGTGGAGGCAATGCTTGTTAAGTAGAGGAAGCACCGACTGGTTAATGATAATTAGGATAATATTGTTGAGGATCCACCATACCAAACGGAACAACAAATAAATGAGTATCATGACTGATGCACTCTGGCGTAGAAGAAACAGATCTTGGAATATCCTCAGGATCTTTGGGTCTCCTAGCTGACTTCTTCTTTTTAGCCTTATTAGTCTGGCTAACTCCAAGATGCTCGCGATGTCTATCACCGTCACCGCCTGATGACATTTGTATGCAAATTTACATGTATAATATATATAAATCATAAATTAAATAAAATTATCAAAATACACTAACTTACATATATTATATATACATTCTACACTATTCCTCCTCACTTGTTTCAATTCCATCATTCTCCCATTCTTCTTCCTCAATTGATTCATTTTCATTATCGTCCCATTATTTGTCATCAAATGATTCATTTTCCTTATTCTCAGATATTTCTTCCTCAACATTCATTATCTCATCATCAGATACTTCTTATAATATGTGTTGAGGATGTTGTAGTGTGGTTTCCAATTCAACATCAACCTGTTGTTGAATAATTGCAACATCATTTTGATACGCCACATCTAAGAAATTGTCCATTTCAATTCTTCCCACAAACTTACTTTTTATAACAACCCACCAATCAGTTATGTCTCTACGCAATGGATAGGGAGCGTAATACACTTGTTTAGCATTTTGTGCAATAATAAAATGATCATAACTACTGTATTATCTGGTGTGCTTAACTTCAATTATATTATGTTGATGGTCTACCTTTGTGCCTCTATGTGATAGGTCAAACCACTCACACCGAAATAATACGATCTTCTTCTTAGGCCAACCTGAATACCTCACTTCAATAATCTCTTGAATGAAACCATAATATTCAATAGTTTGACCAGTACCATCAGCATCACCTTGTATGTAGACACCGCTATTATTTGTTTTCTTGTTCCTAGAAACTTCTTCAGTTTGAAACTTAAAACCACTGACACAATACTTATTCATTGTCAGTACTTGAGATTCAGGTCCAAGTGCTACTTCTTTCACAAATTGCAAATGTTGGACACTTGAGTATTCATCGTAAACCTACGTGATTGTTATTTCAAGTAATATAATTTAGTATAACATGAATATATTATTAAATACTTAGTGGTTGCACTCTTACATAGTTTGTTAGCCATTTGGAAAATTTTGTATAGATGGCTTCATTACCCCATGTTTTTACGAACAAGTTGATCATTTTACATTCAAGTATTTTGTTAGTTAATGAACACTTATCAGTATGTAATTTGATAACATATTTTTAACATTTGAGATATTGTTGAATCTCTGGACAATTAAGCAAAATATGTGTCACAGCTGATTACATTTCCATATCAGTGAAGCCTCGCTTTCCACGCTTTTTAGATCCTCGACCATTTTGATTAAAAATTGATATCGATAGAAATAAAGGATCAATATCGTCTTCATCATTGCAATTGGGCCTGTTTCTCCTACATGACACATCATCACCAAAGTAATAAGAATAAAAATCTCCAGTTTCTTTCCCACTATGACCTTGAACAACTAATCCTTCGATCCTTCCCCTTTGCTTAATTGTTTGCTTGAAACTGCTAATTTTTCTGCATGTTTATATGTATATATATATATATATATATATATGTTACTGAAATACTTGGTGAATATATATAACTTGGAAACCAAACAATTTGCCTGATAGAAGTTCTTAGGTATGTTAAACTTCAGATTAACTAGTTCACCCAAAAGATCAACCATTGAGTCCATAGTTGCATTAGGAACATTCCAATCTGATTTAATATTCATTAATCTAACTGCAACTGACAAGGCAAAATGCAGACTCCCTTCACATAATGGACGACTAGACTCTTCTAATTGATCATAGAAGCGTCTTACTTCTTCATTAGGAGCTTCATCAAAATATTGTTCGGGTTCCATCCCACCTTAAATTCCGAAAGCATCATTGATCATTTAATGAACCCTATCATGTTCAACCCTAATTTGGCAATGTGGTGCAAGCATATTATATTCATCCACATGCATCGAATTATAAAACATACCATTCAATCCATCTCTTTCTCCATGATCAACTCATACAAAATATCTAGGCTTGAATCCATTACGGTACAAATGAACCATGACTGTATCTGGGGTAAAAAAATTTAAGCACTTACATGCACAACAAGGACGCCTAACCAATCCATTATTCTGGAAAATGTCAAGTGTCATTGTATGTTCAATAAAATCTCTAACACTATCAATAAACTCAAGTTTCAAACCAGCACTAGTTTCATAATGCATATTATACATCCACAAACGATGATCCATCTACAAAAATATAGATATTCAATTATATTATAAATTAAATTTAATAATAATTTTACTACATTAATTAATTGTTAATATATATTTATAATAATTACTTAATAATTATATTTATTATTACTTATATGCCTAATTAATTAGTTCATAAATACTACATTTCAAAATCTACAAAGTTCAAGCTTAATTAATTCATAAATTTTAATTAAGTTTAAGATTTCAAATAATTAATTATATTTCTAATTAAGTTCAGTTATTATAAATTAAGTTGAAAGTTATAAATTAAGTTCAAATATATTAAGTTCAATAATATTTTAATAAGTACTTCAAAGTTCAATTATTAAGTTCTAATTAATTGAGGTCATCAAGAATTAGTTATTAACTTCTAAGTTCTAAGTTCAATGTTCAAGTTCTAAATTCAAGTTCATATCAAAGTTCTAAAATTAGTTATACATAAACTTCAAATCCAAAAATTAGATAGTTATTATATTCAAGTTCAAGTTCAATAACTAAATTCAAGTTCATATCTAATTTCTAAACTTAGTTATATAAAAATTTCCAATTCAAAAATTAGTTATATTCATCAAATTCTAAGTTCAAGTTCAATTTCTAAACTCAAGTTCATATAATCTCTAAAATTAGCTATATATAAAATTTTAAGCCAAGAATAATTAGTTATATTCAAGTTCTAATTAAGTTCAACAACTTCAAGTCTAATTAAATTCAAGTTCATATCCAATTTCTGAAATTAGTTCTACATAAAATTCTAACTCAAGAATAAATTAGTTATATTCAAATTTCAAGTTCAAGTTCTAAATCTAACTTCAATTCATCAAAGTTCAATCCATCCTAACTTATAACAATCAACCAATCCTAACTAAAATCAAAAACCCTAAATCATTCACTAACTAACTAACAATCTATCAAACTAACAATCAATAAAAAACAAATTATTTCAATACTAATTAACAAAATCAAAAAACCTAAATCATTCACTTACTAACTAACAATCAATCAAACTAACAATCAATAAAAAACTAATTCAATACACTAATTAACAAATTCATTACTCAAATTGAAAGAAACTAAAAATAATTTCATGAAACCCTAACCTTGAATTAAAGGAGAAGTAGACAATGGAGAGACAGTGGGGTCGGGGTCAGTTCTGGCAGCATCGGCGTGGGGCAGCGGCGCAGTGGGCAGCTGAGACGGGCAGTGTTGGTGTCGGTGTGTAGAGAGAGGAAGAGAGATGGAAAAATGGGGAATTTCGCGTCTGTGTTATCAGATATTTTTTAAAAAAGCGATGGACAGCGTCTCTTTGTCCGTCGCTTTTTTAAAAATATTTGACCAACATTTTGACCAAAAAGCGAAGGACTAAGAGACATTGTCCGTCGCTTTCGTTAATGATTTGACCAGTATTTTGACCAAAAAACGACAAACTAAGAGATGTTGTCCGTCGCTTCTTTAAAAAATAATTAATCAATTAAAATTAATAAAAAGTGACGGACAACGTGGTTATTTTTTAATTTATAAATAATTATTTTTAATAAAGCGACGGACAACGTCTCTAACTATTTTTAATAATTAATTATTAAAAATATATCTATTTGGTGCAAAAATCCGTGAAATAAAGCGATGGACTAAGAGATGCTGGCCGTCGCTTTTTGTAAAATAATTTTTTTTAAAAATATTTTTATTCAAAAGCGACGGACGGTGTAGCAATTGACGTCGCTTTTCGGAGCGACGCCATCCATCGCTTTTCCTTCTGTCGTTTTTTAATAGTTTTTAGTAGTGTATTGTTATCATCTTTTATATTTCTTGTCCTATATTCTTTGTCTTCATCGTTATATTTTTCTTTTGTTTTTAATTTTTACAACAATATACAAATTCTCGTGCTTACATTAACTATTTAACCCTCTTAAATTTATAAGATCTTAAATAATTGATGTCATTTCACTTATAATCTTAATATTCGTCTTTAAGATTTTCAGAGTCATATTCTTTTAACTTATCAAATTTGATTAACTTTTAACGTTATACTTTCTACTTAACTATTTTTTCAATCATAAGGTAATTTTTTTGGATTACTACTTGTATAATACGCAGATCAAATAGATAGAGTGAATTATATTCCGGATAAGATGATCAAAGGAAACATTGTAATATGTTGACATCAATCTAATCTCGCAGTAAACAATTCGTCAAAATCAACCAAAAATTCCTTGATGAACCCAAAAAAATTTATTGGTTTATCAATAACGGTTAGCTGTTTTGAATTTGTTTTTTGTTATTGAGTTATCTGTTCTTAACACTTTGAGTTTTTTTTCCTTAACAAAACTGATAATCTGATTGTAAATTAAATAATTATATTTATACTATTTTGTATATAAAGTTTTTGACTTAGAGTCTAGTTTCCTACTTTTATTTCTGGTTGTCTTAAACTCTTGGTTATTCTACAATATAGTGTTTGCTTTTGAGCAAGATGCAATATGTGAACTCATGTTCATGGTTCATTTAGTTTGTTACCTTGTTTATAAGTGATTTTCCATGATTATTTTTTGTGTCAAATCTTAATGGTTTAGTCGATAACTGAATCGATAGCGATCAATAACCAATAAACCAATAACAAATATGTTAATATCTTAAATGAATCTATAATGGTTTAGCATGTCTACAAACTAATAAACTTTAAAACAGAACTGAACTGACCAATACACCGCCCTTAACGTACATACGTACTTTTTAAACCAAAATGATTAAATATTAAACATTAGTAATTAAATGAAATAGAATATGAATACACACTAGGAGGTAAAACTAGCAACAAAATTGTGCAATGGCATGATTGTAATTTTAGGATATTAATTGATGATCTCTATGACTATAGTTTAAAGTATAATAGGGGGGAAATAGTCGTAATACTAGGCGCCGCCAGTCAAAATTTGATGGACCTACCAACTATGACAAGTCATCAACAACCCTTTTCACTGCTTCCTCGAAACCAGACTCGTCCCATTCACTACCCTGGACCAACACAAGAAAATAACACAAAGTTGGTAACTTCAAAAACAAATCAACAAGAATTTTAAGTTTTATAAACTTATAATATAATTAATAATTAAATAAATAATTAACAATTTGAGAGAAATGATACTTCCTCCATAGCAAGTTTTTGTTTTATTTCCCCTTTTAGTCTGTTTAAAATATTATTATTATTATTATTATTATTATTATTTTGTAACTCTTTAACTTTAACTTTTCAGGTTTAAGATGATAATATTAAAATATATTTTGGTACATTCTATATACGTATAGTATAAGATATTTTTTAAAAACTTTGTGGCAAGTCAGAATTAGACAAACAAACTAAAATGGAAAAAGTAATTAATTTGCTATAGGATATAATTTTCCTATTAATGTATTATAATTTAAATGGCTCGGACAAACTTGTAGGCAAGTAAGAGAACCAAAAAGTTGGAAAAAATTATTCCTATAATGAAAGTGACATTTCCCTACTATTTTTCTATTTTGGAGGGCGGGGCAGTTCACAGAAGTCTGTGAGAAGCAGCAAAGTTTATTTGAAAATTGATAGTATATATTTGTATTAATTACTCTCACCGTTTAAAAAAGAATGACCTCATTTTCTTTTTAGTTTGTTTAAAAGAGAATAACCTCATTTTTTTTTTATAACATTTTAATTTTAATTTTCCACGTGACATGTTTAAGGCCACAAGATTAAAGGATAATTTTGTATATTTGACACAACTTTAATTTAGGACCACAATATTTAAAAGTCTTCTTTATTTTCTTAAACTCCGTGTCAAGTCAAACTAGGCTATTTTTTGTGAAACAGCGGGAGTATAAGCTTATTGTACCAAGAAAAACATTAATTACAAGCTTACTAAATATATGGTGAGGCAGTTATATATTGTGTTCATTAGAAGTAATTTAATGTATTTATAAGCTTATTGTACCAAGAAAAACATTAATTATAAGCTTACTAAATATATGGTGAGGCAGCTATATATTGTGTTCATTACAAGTAATTTAATGTATTTAAGCTATATATACACACCAGTAGACAATATAATAAATTTAATATGTCATAGTATGTCATTAATTCATTTTAGGAGATAGAGTTACATGTGACATCTTTTCTAATGTCATGACAGTGTATAGTACTTTTTATACCATCATCATATGGAACTTAAACTCTTCTTTAATACCTTAAGAAAATTAAGGACAATATTCTAATGTTTGTCTTTTGCGTGAAGGAAGTCAAATAGGAAAAAGAGAAAATAAAAGTAATTTCTTGTCAGAAATATTGGATACTAGTTTCGGAAGCAAGTAGCAATTTTAGATTTGTGCTCAGAAAAGGAGCACGAAAAAGCTCCAGTAATTTTCCCTTAATTACTATCAAGCTAAGGAAGATAACTGTATAATCTAGTGAATACAATTTCATAATAGCAAGAAAATACGGAAATAGAAAGAATCACACAGTTTTCTATCATGATAAAAGTAATAATAAGATAGAAATGCACAGATTTGCAAGTGATTAATAAGAGTATTGTTTTTCTTAAAAGGAATTCGTGAATGCTACTTGATTTTGTTATTTTTGGTATAGAATGATCTTGAATATATCTCAATTCCACTTTGGGTTGTCAACTGCATAGATAAAATTCCATTTGGATAACATAAATAAGCATGATTTTATCTTAGTGAACTCTTATCTTTAGCAATTTGTTCGATGAAATAAGCTGCCTAGCTAAATAAAAAGTGAATCCAAAATTATCAAAAATAATACCTCAAATTGACATTTCTTCTTTACCAGTATTCCTCCAATAATTCAAGCAAAAAGATATGAAGGCAATGTGTGCATGTGATTTAGTACCGTGAAGTTTACGTTCTAAGCATCCGATTGTACGCGTTAACGTGTCTAATGTTTGGGGTTCATTTAAGAGATCTTACACAAATTGTGTCAAATTTCTTAGTTAACAGTGTTGATCCTCATAATTCTTTAATAAATTGATGATTTTTAATTTTAAAAAAATCATCTATAAAAATAAAAAAATTGAGAATAACTCAAATAATAGATCAAAGTTTTGCATATTTACTACTTTGAGAACACCATGAAGGTAAATATGACTTGACATTTCTTTAAAAATACATAGCTGAATTTTGCATGTTCAGTTATATATCATTAGTCTTCATGTGATTGTCATATGTCTCAAAATTATCATACATATTTTATTATTTCGCTATTGAAAGTAAATTTATTTTTATTCACGATGGAATGTTGTTTTATTAAATTTCATTGATTATTTTCTTAGGGAAGTAAATAACATAGTATGATAGTTAATTGTTCAATTTTCAAGATTATTTTATTTTATTTTTTTTAATTTTACCCTTCATTAGTTAGTATTGGAATTAGTTATTAATTAATGTTTAGTTATTTTAATCATAATTTTGATAATAATTAATAAGGATAAAAGTGGAAAGTTAGTCCTAATTTGTGTCTTAATCTTCTTTTCTTAAAAAGATATAAAACACTTCAACAATTCAATTAATATAAAATATAACTTAGGCCTCACTACATACTAAGTTAAACGTGTAGCCTTATGCCCTCCCTTTTAAAACACTGATTTCCATATACATAAGTAATAAACTTTATAAGGAAAAACTAATCTATACGATCTTGCACGTACTATGAATATAATTAGTTTGGGAAAGAAAAATATGCATGCGTACCTGAATTCTAATTCTCAAAGTTATGTGAGTAACCATGGACGGCCTGGTGTTTGCTTCTACTGACTCTAAGGTTAGATCGTTGTGAGTTTTCAAGAATTCGAGCAAACGAGTGGCCAAATCCAAGACGTTGCATTCTCCTCTTACTGAAACTTGCAATTTCACTACTCTTGATTCTGATAAACTTGATTCACTTACATTTGTTATTTCAACAGCTACTCTTTCATTTCCATCACATGAGCTAATCGCATCGGATTTTATCATGTGTACTGGTGGTTTTTTTAACTGTGCTTTCAGCATTTCATTCTTTTTGCTAAGTTCTTCCACTTGACCTTTCAAAGAAGTTAAATATTCTGTTGTACTGGAAAGAACAGACACTTTGTCCTTCTGCAGTTCAACAAACTAACAGAATTAGATTTCAATCATACATGCATGATGAGTATTTTCTACACACGCTATATAATGGCTAAGACGCATACTTCCTACAATTCTGATTGTTTGGCTGATTTTGACTTGACACAGAGTTTAAGAAAGTAAAAACGTTTTTGAATCTTGTGGTATTAAACTAAAGAGACGTGGATATACCTAAATACCATAAAATCTAGTGATCTTAAACGTGTTGTAGAAAGTTATTGAAATTAAAGAGTTGATAAAAAGGAGAGAGAAACAAACTAAAAGAAAAAGAAAAGACAAACAAATTGAAACAGTTACGCGATAGAAATTGTAATTTTTCTAACAATACGTATAAATCTTTTGGATTATATGATCGACACATAGTGGATTCAAGTCTATTATTAATCAAGAAGAATATGTATGTGCGTAAATGTGAGGAATGTTGTTGATGAAGACATATTTGAGTAATCATACCTTTGTACCAGGTGGGAGTAAAGATCTAAGCAGTTGAAAGCTATCGTTGAGTTTTTCGCGTCTTCTTCTTTCTGAAATCATATGATGAACTTGAGTGCTAGTAGGTGCACGCTGATTCGCCTGGATTTGTTCTTGCCTTGTCATCATATTTAAATTCCTGAAGAATGTAATGGATCTTCTCAACATGTTTTCTCGACGAATTGTTCTGGATGTGCCTATTTGCACATTACTAGGACGACCTAAACCTGGTCTAAACCTTCTGAATGCAGTGGCCTTTTGATAATGATAATCTGTTGGTACATTAATATTTTCTCGTGATTGGTGAGATGAAGATGAAGAAGAAGGGGATGTCATGACAGCAAGATACGCTCTTGTCAATGCAGCATCTTCAGATTCTACCCCCGGGAATTGAATGCCTCGGAGTTGAGTTAATGTCTGAATAGCTTGTTGCTGATGGAATGGCATGGCCATGGCAGAAACTGGTCTTATGGTCTGCTCGGGGAAGGCATCTGTTCGGGGTGGATTGAATAAAAGCGATGAGTATTCTCCTGGGCTATCGAGAGAGAATGATGAAGATGGCGATGGCCTATTTTGATCAATATTTGTCAGCAATAATGTCTGATGATGAGGAAGTACTGATCTTGTTGAGAAGTATTCCGGAAACAAGTTTTTCATCCCCATTTCCAAATTTACCTTTATTATGTAAAAAGAAAACATAAATATATTGATCTTGAAATATCATTAGAAAATATATAATGGTCTTACTTGAGGGCTACAAGTCATTCCAAATTCAATTTCTCCTATGCTGCATCCCATACATATAGTTGTCTGAAGTAAATTAAAAACAAAATCAGATCGAAGAAATGAGTGTATGAATCATGTGATAATGAAATAAATTAATCATGTATATATACGAACCTTTATCCCAGCTTCCTGCAACATGAATAATATATTTAAAGGTTAGCTTGAACAGTTTTTGAGAATTAAATCTGTTATTAATCAGAATCAAGTAGTATGTATACGTACATAGTAGAATTGAAGCTGAACTGGATTGGATGCATGTGATTGAAGATCAGCAAACTTCAGTTCCATATAAGGAACATTGTTCTTGAAGGCCAGTCCTGGAATGCGGCTGAATGCAGGTGAACGAATACATATACAATTATATTAGAACAATTATTCTCTTTAGCATGATCAATGTTTATTACTCTATCAAATTATACATACCCGTTATCCATGATAACCCATGAATGCTTATATTCTTCGAATAATCTCTGGGCAACGTCATTTTCTCCGTTGTAGATTCCACCCAAGGACATGAAAGTGCTACAAAGTAAAATGAACTCACATTAATTATATTATATGATGCATGTTTTTTGTGTAATGGAAGAAGTAGCTATAGACGACTATGATGAAGAAGTAGTGATCTTACTTGGAAGGTTGGAAGTATTGCCAAAGGCATATGTAGGAGCAACCAAATGACTCCATTATCTTTAATAGAAAGACCGCGCGGTCTCCTTCTTCAAGGAAGAAGATGGAGTCCATGGATCAGCTCCAACAAGAAAAAAAACAAAGTTTCTATATATGATTAATTATTACATGAATGTTTGTTCGGTTCTTTTGCATGTATGGAAAATTGAAAATATTTATGTGTTTCAAGAAAGAGCTAATAACACTTTTTGGCTACCATTCATGTTTGGTGGTAGTATACTTTTTAATTGTGGGGGAACAATTTGAAAAGTAGTTGTAGTAGTAGTACGAAGGTTGGGAGGATTGCACAAGTATGCTAAAAGGAAAATGATGAAAAGGACCCCACCAATATAAAAGAGTGATACTACAAGTCTGTGAGAAGAAAAGTAGTAAAGGAATAATTATATATGAACTTGAATTTTTCAAGGGAGAAGAAAATTAGATATGGAAAAGTAGGGAAAGAAAAGAAGTAGCCAGCCAAGAGGGTGGAAAAGTAATGGTCAAAGTCCACCAAGGTGTAGATTTGAATTGAGTCAAGGGAGGATGGCAGAAAGTGACCCTTCCTAATTACCCCCTCTGTCTTCTATACATTAATTTTTTCGAGAGTTAAAAGTTTGATTGGAAATTTTCCCTTCAAATTTTTAATTTTTTAAAATAAAATTTATATATTTTTAAACTACGTAAAAAATATTATAAGTCACAATAATTGATAATTCAAAATACTTAAAAGATATATGAATAATTTACGATCAAAGTTAAATTTGTTTGAATCTCGAAATTCAAAGGGAGTAATTTATTTTTCATGTATGTTTATTTTTTTGGATAAATAATTGTACTAACCTACCTGGGATCTCTCTAATCCCACAATGTCTTTTTTGTACTTAACATTCGGAAAGATTGCGCTCTATAACAAACAAAGACAACTTCATATTCATGATATTCGAACCTGAAACCTTTGATTAAGAATAATGAAGTATACTTATCACTTCACCACAACTCTTGTGGGTGGACAAAATCTCACTTATTTGAACATATTTTCTATCATGTTACAAACTCTATCAACTACCTGTCTCATTTTATGTGACATACAATTTTTTAATTTCGTTAAAAAAATCACTTTGTTTTTTATAATTGTAAACAATTTAGCTTTGAAATTATCCTTTATATTCAATGAAAGAATTTATAGTCACGCAAATGGTAAAGAAGTATTTTAGATCATAAATTTCAAAAGATTTCTTTTTTTTCTTAAATTTTATTTCAAGCCAAATGATATTAGGTAAATTACGATAAGGAAAATAGTACATATTCCCTATGATAATTGTTTTTTTTGGGTTAAAAAAAAAAGGGCGAAAATTTCTGAATTTGAAAGCAGTTCAACTTAATTAAACCTTTTACATAATGTAATGAAATGTACCATTTACGTTTCATATTAGTTGTTCATATTACGGATAATAGTTATTCTAATTTACTTGTTAGTTTATCAAATTAAGACCAAATTAATAACATTTTTTTAATTTTATCCTTACAATTAATTTCATTTTAAAATATGAATAAATTAATAGATTTCCAAAAAAGTTTTAAAAATAAATTAGTAAAACTATTCCTTTTTAGGTAATGTAAAAAAATTTTGAATGGAGTCAAAGGAGGATGGCAGAAAATGACCCTTCCTAATTTTTCTTTATGTAATGTTTTTGGATATATAATTCCACTAACCTAACCCCTGAGAAGCTGGGATCTCTCTAATTCCAGAATCTCTCTTTTTGTTCTTTAAAATTTCAGAAAGATGTTTTACTATTTGAACATTTTTCCTATCATGCTGTCAACTTTATTTGTCCTAATTACGTGATACACTTTTTTTTTATTATTTTACACATTTTTCTTTTTGTTTCACTTTTTTAAAAAAATATCAATCTTTCATGATTGAAAATAATTCAATTTTGAAATTTTCTTTCTTATTTTTTATGAAATGATTTATAACCATATAAATGGTCAAAGAGTTTTTTAGACCATAAATTTTAAAAAATATAGCTTAAACTTAGTTTCAAATCAACGGATATCACATAAATTTTAACGAAGAAAAAAATACATAACCTTATGATAATTTTTTTTATTAGTTCGAATGATGATATTTTGAAATTTGAAAAGAATCTAACTTAATTAAACTTCTTATTTCATTTTTAAGGATAAGTTTTTATACCTATGTAAATGTGATGTAATATATTCTCTTTAATATTACTTGTCCACGTTACGAAGAAAAATTGTCTCAAATTACTTGTCAATTTATAAAATTAAGATTAAATTAATTATATTTTTTTGTCCTCACAATTAATTCTTTTTTAAAGTATAAACAATTTTATAAAATTTCAAAAAAAGTTTCTTACTTGCCCTTTTTATTTATGACTTTTTAAGCAACGTGTAAATAGAAAATTGGACAACTTATATAGAGTGGAGGAAACACGTTCCAAAAATCTTCATTACTTTTCTAAACATCGTGTTTATTCAAATTTTGTCATCTATCTATATTACCTTATAAGCATGAACTCCTAACTTGAATGTTAAATTACTATAATATCCCTAACTTAGGTTGTGACTTTTTCGATGAGTTGTGACTTTCCCGATGAATTGTGACTTTTTTCAAAGGGTTGTGATTTTTCGATGAGTTGTGATTTTTTAATAAGTTGTGACTTTTCCAAAGAATTGAGACTTTTTCAATAAGTTGTGACTTTTCTAAACTGTAGTGACTTCTTGGAATGATCATGATTTTTCATATAAGACACAAAAAAACATTTATTCATACTACTCTTTGTTGACTATAAATAGAGAGACTTCATCTCATTTTTCAACCACAATTTTTTCTAATCTTTTACTCTTCTTTTTCTTGCATTTTAATATTTTTTGTGTGATTTATTATCGTTGAGTGAGTTCACAGTTTAGGAGAATATGAGGTACCACTATTCTAATGAAGCAAGTCGTTCTATCCTGAGAGGGTATATTCCATAACATCAAGTAGTTGAGAAAAATAATATAAGTTTGATAATATAATAATTTTTTTTTGCTTAATGTATACATTAGTATGTAATGTTTCAATATATGAAGTTAACATGATGTAGTCTAAATTCATTTGCTTTTGTTAACAATTTCTCTTGTGATGTAGATATATGCTTCTGAATATCTTTTTCCAAAATTTAGAGAATTGCCACGATTTGTTTTGATGCTCAAGACAAAAGAATAACTTTATTTATCAATGCTACTTATGTGATTTAGACTCTCAGGAAGTTTGCTTCAAAATAATTATTACTATATAAACATTGCCCTTTTGTTTTACTTATTTACTATTTCTTAATATTTCAGTATTTTAGACGAAGAAAAGTTCATATGACTTGTAATAACGCCAGTTGAAGTTTGTATTAGTTTAATTTTTATTATTTATTTAACAACTAATTTTATGAGATAAATATTTTCATTAATACAAATATATATTTATATTTGGGTAGGTATTTGTATTTAAATTAAACTATTATATATGTCACAAATGTATTATCAAGTTAATGAGATCTTCTAACTTCAAAATATATTATTTTAAAATGTTCCGAGTTCTTTTTCTTAAAAAAAATCACAACAAATGTGAAAATATGTGAATATATAAAATGTGGTTGTTCTCTTCACATGTTCATATGACATCTAAACAATTTAACGTAGAATACACATGCAAAACACATCTGGTTAAATAACAAGAAAAATACAAAACAAATATTGTATAGAAGGTAATATTAGTGAGATAAGACTAATTACATGATCTCATCAAATTGAAATAAATATATACATAATTGCATTTAACTAATAACATTTTTCACTGACCATCTTCAGTGATTTGTTTGAATAAGAGATATATATATATGAAGATCCACATTGAACATTTACAAAAGAATCTGCAATATTATTTTTTGCTAAGCTTATTATTCAAATCTTTGCTTAAATAAGCAATACTATTTACTATAACATATATTTTTGAAACTGATAATCACGTACAACGCATGTGTAAAAAAATAGTACAAATTAAAAGAGAGAATTCTATTTTTTATAGGACTGTTGGGAATAATGAGTGTTAATTACCTCTCTTTTTTTTCTATCTACCATCTATAATATTACTAGATACAGGAGCCCATACTAGCATGGACCTAATCTATATTATTTTGGTAATGACACATATAAAATTTGGAGGGTCAATCAATTTTTTAATACGATTCTTTTTATGTTTTGTATTATGATTTATAGTACTATTTACGCCATTTTAAAATAATATATGTTATTTATGGTGTCCTAATTTATGTGACACTGATAGAATTTTGAGAGTCAATCAAAATTTTTTATATGTTTTTAAATATCTTAAGTTATATATTATTATAGTTTATAGTACTTTTTAGGTAACTCCAAATTAAAAAGAAAAAGGGAAAAGGGTTTGAAAAATACTCCAACTTTGGCCAAAATTGTTGTTACGATACCAAACTTTGAAAAAGACATTTTACCCCCTATACTATTTAATAGTCTATTTTAAAGGTATATATGTGCCTACGTGAGCATCATAAATATTACATCATTTTAAATAGTAATGTGTTCACGTGGGCACATATATACTTTTAAAATACACTATTAAATAGTGCGGGGTAAAAGGTCCTCCATAAAGTTTGGTATTGTTATTTCGATCAAAGTTAGAGTATTTTTCAAACCCTTTTAAGGACCAAAGTGGCCCTTATTAAGAAGCAGGCATGTTCATTTCTTCTAAAATTCATGAAATATCTTCACCAATTTCCCTTTCAAAAGCTTGTAATGGATGAAATCCTAGAATTCACACACAGTCATCAATCAAAAGTATACATCAATCGTTAAATTAAGAAAACAAAAGCATGTACAATTACTAAACGAAGCTGTAGGAGGAAATTGTATTAGCAGTTTATAGAGAGATTTTTTTCCAAAAAATCTAGGTTGCACAGAGGTTTGAACTCACATAAAAATGGAAGCTTAAACCACAAGGCCAACAGGCGGCACAGAAGCATCCAAAAGAAGGACCATGAAACAGACAGTTGAAGCAGCACAATTGTTTCTTCGTAAATTACACTAGATACAAAGAATTTGTGCTGCACGGGCCCGATATATGTTTCTAGTTGTCTCAATTTACACTGCACAAATGCAATTAAGAAATTTTATAATTTTTAAAATATATTAAACGGTTAATTATTGTAATTTATATTTCTTTTTATGTAATTGTCAAATAATAATAATCAATATTAATATTAATTAATAAGAAGTAATATTGTAACAATCGATCTGATCGTTATGGGAAGGTCAGTAGTGAAAATTTGGGCCAGTAAACTTAACGGGTTGGCTAGGCCAGCCTCAGACAAAGTTTAGGCTAGGTGAGGTCTAGGGACATCTGAGAATGAGTGGGGTATGATGTCTAGGCGTGGTTGATATATTCTTGTAGCCAAGGAATTAAGGAACTGGTAGGGTTTCATGAAATCAAATTCAGGTGAGTAGAAATCTCAAAATTGAATTCAGCGTAAAATGGATTGTTCAGGACATCAAGGAAAGGAGGTATGTTGTGAAAAATGAGATCTTTAGGAATTTTGAGTCTCTAAAGTTTGCATATTCCACTACGCAGGTCTCAGATCGCTATAGCGGAGTGTGCAAACTGTTATAGTGGGGTGAGTTCTGCTATAGCGAGCTGAGCCGTTATAGCGGGACGAAACAGGATTTTATGCAGAAATAGCTTGAAAACCTCTGTAATGACCTATTAGGTCATTTTGAGTACGAAAACTTCTTATTCCATAAAAGACTCATTCTATAGATTATAAGTGGGTATATTGGATTATTCGTTAACTATAGTTATCTAACTAATGAGGTAATTTTAAACAATCTAGTTGGTGGTTAATGAAAATATTTTATTAAAAGTAGTAATGGATCACTTTCACCAAATTTTTTAATTAGTCATGTACAATAATTAGGTTAGTAAATAATCTGTAAAATAAAGGAAGATAAAATAGATGCACGGTTAAAAAAGCAAATTGAAACGGCGTGGCTTCAAGTGAAACTGTTCTTCAATTCTTTCTTGTAACATTAATGATATGTATAAGCTTGTATTGTGATTAGATTGATAATTGGTGAGGTAAGGAAATAAAAGAGTGCAAAAGTGGGGTTGCTATAGGTGTGAGTATTATTTACTAGTAGGTTGAATTTTGGGATAAAAAGTGAGGAAGATAATGATTTGACAAAAATGGGTAGTGATTTGATATCGGCAATAAAGACCATAAGAAAAACTTGAATCCTTGTACATGGTAGTTAGGTATTATATCAATCTTGTAACTATTATTATGGTACAATAATGTCACGGCTAATTTGTAAGATCTGGTTTCGATCTTTATTTATTTTTTATAATTATCACATTATGATTCAAGTTTTGAATTGAAATTTAAGGAGCGATTTTATGTTTTGATCTTAAGATGTGGATTGGTATTGGTCATTGCCTTTCCTATGTTATATTGATTTTTGAATTTTATCTATTTCATTGGAGTTTAGACTTATCACTAAGAGGATTTGAGGTGGAGCTCAAATAGGATAATCTCTAATAGCATCCTCTAGTCCCTAGCTACGTGCTCCCGTAGGATTGTCTTAAATGACCTAGCTAGTGGATCCACTTTAGAAAAATATGATGTGTACGGACTCTACCTTGGAAAGTAGAATTCCTTTCTTTCGATATGAGGAATATACCGGATTCTATGACATAGCTCTCATGGTTTTATTATCGGTTAGAGATAATATCCCACAAAACGATTATGCTTTTTCAAAGTTTTCTTATGTCCCTTATTTCAAATGCATTGACCATGTCTTTTGAGTTACATGATGTTGCTTCTTTAAGCTTTTAAATGTTCAAATGCTGGTCATGCATTACATATTTTAAGTTTTTCATGTTATCATGTCTATTTTATGCATATTTCCCCATACTTAGTACATTCTATGTACTAAGACATACTTGTGCCTGCGTTGTTTCATTAATGTAGGGCTCGACACCCCTACCTCACACACTCATGGCTAGTTGATCATTCTATACCTAACACACTCATGGCAAGTTGATCATTCTATCGGACCAATGGCGGATCCAGGATTTAGAATCCGTGGGTGCCAAATAGACTTATTGATTAATGTGCCAACTTTTTTCATTAAAAAAGGTGCTTGGAGCCTTTATTTTTTTTCTTAAAAAAATGTCTGCAGCAAATTTCTCAAAAAAGTAGGTACAAATGAGATTCGAACCCGCAATATTAACCATCTAAAGTTGCCCTCCTACTGTGGCACCACAAGTCAATTTTATTCACTGGGTGGCACGCTTTATATATATATATATATATATATATATGTATGTATATATATATGTATATATATATGTATGTATATATATATGTATATATATATGTATATATAGAGTTTCTGTCGAAGTTCGGGGGTGGCGTGGCACCCCCACTGGCCTTCATAGATCCGCCCATGTATCGGATTCAAGAGTTGGTGATTCCTCATGTTTTAAGGACCGGGATACTTTTACTTGCTTTATACATACTTTTACGTCTCAACCACTCTTTTGATGTTTAGATGGCTTGTTGAGACCATGTTAGATTTCCACTTTGTCAAACTCTTCTTTTGTGATATAAGATTGCTATTTTTAAAATCCTTATTTCTATTACGTATATGATATATGTTAAGTGGCTTGTGTAGGGTCTTTTAGGATTCCATATGCCATGTTATACCTAGGGTATACTTTGGGTCATGACAATAATTAACCAACATAAACCATGTGAGCTGCAACATGGAGTTCAGTGTACTGTTACCACATCGAAAAAAGAGTGTCCTACTTGCCAAGGTAAGGACCATGATTATGAGCTTAGGTCGATCTACTAGCTAGAGTCAATTAAGACTAAGTCCTATAAGGCACATAGGTTTGTGACTATGGTAATCACCATTAGCCCAACTAGATGCTAAGTAATCTCCCAATGGAAAACATGCATAGTCATAATTTTATTCTTTGAAACAGTAAGAATCTAGTAATATTGAAGCATTTATAAAATATGATAATCATAATAAGAATAGTTCCTTAAAGATCAGGATACATAACATAGTCTTGGAAGACACTTTAATCGAAAACATCTAAGTCATGACTGTAATTCATAATGAAAGATACTTGAATTGGAAGCATCATGATACAGACTTGTTGAAACTTTATTTGATATCATTCTTGATTCATAAAATCCTTCATAAGACAATGCAGGCATATCAACATATCTTGATTCATGATCATAAAATACTTGCATACCATAGGTTAATGAAAATATCATTGAAAACATCAGCTTTTGATTAAATCATGCATAATAAGATCAATCATAAAGAATAAACTTAAATTCAATAGAACTCATAAGAAAACCATAAAACCCTAGAATTTATGTAGAATCGTGCATGAGAAATTGAGGTTTATTTACATTTCAATGGGTGAAGATGAACCCGTTTATGAACTTCCCATATACCTTTATAGAAACCCTAAGTGACATCTTCAATGGAGACTTGAAATCTTTGGAACCCTAAATTGCTTGAGGGAGGGGACTTAAGAGAGAATTTGAAGTTTGAGAGAATAAGGGTGAATAGGGGAGGTAAGGGGTCTTAGGAACCAATTAAGGTCATCAAAATAAGCCAAAAATGGCATAGTATAATAATTAGAAGAGTAGGAAAATACCTAATTGCACCTGGAAATAAATTGTCAAACAATTTCTATGGACGCCTTTTATGGTCCTTAAAATTGTTCATGACCAGTCAAAGGTTTTATGGAAGGCAAAGGAAACAATCAAAATTTCTAAAGTTCAACTTCATGTCCCCTTTCCACTGACCGTACACCATTCCACGGTCAAGGTTCAATCATCAGAAAGTCTAAGTCTCTGACCCATCTTTCCAAGACAAGGTCTACGGTCCCATCCATTGGCTGTAAACTCCACCACTAGTCGTGAAACTCGATTGTCCTGTCATCCCACATATTTCAACTTTATGAAAATTGGTCCATGGGCTGATTTACAACATATGAACCCTATTACGAACCGTATAATTGTCCATGGTCCCTGACTTGGGATTTTATATCAGAGTTCCTTTCCATTGGATGGTTACATGGTCCGTACAACCTTGTACAGTCTGTGAAACACATCTATAAGAGAAACCTGTTATAGACTTCAACAATAATTTCCTACATTTTTTCATTTCATCTGACTTTTGCACTTATGAGGTGTTATAGGTAATTAAAAGGCCGGTAGTGATTGATTATTGCCTTTAATTATTGTTTAGGAACAAAAACAAGCCAAGACACTTAAAAGGGGGAAAGCTCAGGTTCTTTAGAGTTTTCAAGAGGCTTGATTCAAGGTAGGTGATGATTGTATGTTTCTGGTTTATGTATGTGTGCATGTTTACTGCTTTGTAGTATCATTTGTGCAATGCATGGTAGGAAATACATAGGGAGATATATTAAATGATATTATATTTATAATCTCATGCAATGGACATATTATTTTGACTTATGGTTTTCAAGTAGTATTGTTCATTATGTTTGTGGTTGTGCATAATCGTATGTGATTGTTGGTTAGCTCGAGTACCATGTCGATACACTGACTATCAATATATCGGGTACCACGCCTGTACACTAACTATAAATGGCTCGATACCACATCAGTACACTAATTATAACTGGCTCAGGTTTCATACCAGTACACTAGCTATAGATGGCCCGGGTATCACGTCAGTACACGAACAATTTGATTTGGTTTTAGTGACCGGATGGTTATGTGATTATGATTCAGTTAGATGACCAAACATCTGCATTTTTGATCATGTGGGACATGCATCCAGGTATTATTGTTTCATGATATGTGACTCAAAGTTTATGTGATTGATAATTAGTTGTTATATGTTTTGTTTTGTGCAACTGCTTTGTGGTGAACTTTTTACATTCATATCTTGGACTGACCTTGTGATCCTACTAGTATACTATGGGTTGTGTACTAATAATGTACCAGTTCTTTCCTTGTTGAGTATAGGACATCTTTCACTGGAAGATCCAAGATCCCATTTAAGGGACGTTTGACTTTAAATCCAAGGGTGAGCTACTCTTTCAGGCTACCAGGGGTTCTTCTACATCTTCTTGTCCATATTTGCGGACACAAACACTCTAGGTTTTTAATTTTATGTTTTAGTTTCTGGGTTGCATATCCAGTCTTGACAACTTATAATTTTGGTATGATGTTTTTTAGTTTCTAGGGGTTTTATTTCCGCATAAACTGTTTTGGCTATTGACTAAGTTTATGGGGACTCAATTCATTTGTTAGTTTTAAAGATTTTTTCTTAATAATTATTTTATGACTTAGTTCTAATATTGATGAGTTGAGTTGGTTTCGGGTTAGTCATTGGTTCTCGCACCAAATTGTTTAGTGGTGGTGTCACTCTCGACAGTCTGGATCGTGAGAAATATCTTTTAAAATTGAAAAAAAAAAAAGTAACAGCTAAAATTTAAAAATACAAAAAGTAGCAACTATGAGGGTGAACCAATGGCCTCTTATGTGGAAGTTTCAGATTTAACCACAAGGCTAGAAGTAGCTAAATCAACCTTTTACAAAATCAGACAAAATAAAAACCATGAAACAGGCAAGTGAAGCAACAAAATTATTATTTCTTATATAAGGGAATTAAGAGACCATTATTTACTTTTTCTGTCGCATATCTACTTTCTTCATTATATGATTTGTAAAAAATATATAAATAACAAGCTAATTTTACTAATCTACCCCTTAATAAATTAACTTTCTTGAAATTTATAAACTTATTTATACATTTAAAAAGAATTAATCATAAGAATAAAATGAAAAAAATTAAATTAATTTTATCCTGATTTTGTATATTACCTTGGAATAACTATTTTTTAGTAAGATAAACAACTACTACAAAATGATGAAATAATTATCATAAAATTTTTAAAAATAATTTTAGCATGTCCTAGAATTTACATATTTCACTAGCGTCTTTCCTAATTAAAGCAAAGAGATGAAGTAGAAGACCAAAATGTAGCTTATGACGATAAATTACAAGTCTTCTATAAGGTAATCCTTAGATAAAATTGTCAAATGAATAACATTCAAATTTTATTTATTATATTGGAAAAATTACATAATTAGATATTTATTCATATAATATTTATTAATTTAAAATATACTATTAAATAATTACTTATTATCTCGCTATTTAATTGTAAAACCCTGAATATGGCCACAACCATTCTTTATTTACATGTAAGATCGTATTGGGTGATTCTTAATTTGTCATATTTGTAAAGGTCAATTCTTTAGTGTGAGAATAAATTTTGATATGAATTAAGATTACAAGAATCCCCTAGCACAAAGTTGAGTTAAAAGCTTTCTTACCAATTAAATTTTGACATAAAATTCTACTTAGATCAACTTTAAACAATCATATCTCTCAGCAATAAATGAACTAGGTGACAAATGACTATCAAATTAAAGATCTATAAGTTTTCTTTCCAACTCCACCAAGTTTTCCTCATTTTAAGTTTGGAGTAAAAAGTTAATAGTCGTTTTACCAAAGACTATCACATCAGAGTTTCTTGAAGTCAATTCCTACGAGTTGTTTCTACGGGTCGTAGAAATTTTGACGACCCGAACTTTAAACTCGTAGAAAACTTCAGAGAAGTCAAATTTTGGGGTCCTATTCCTATGGATCCATTCTACGAGTCGTAGTTTGGACCCGTAAAATGGACTTTGGAACCTGAAAATTGTATAAAGTCTACTTATTGGATCTACAGTCTGTAGAAACTTTTACGGTTCGTAGATTGGACCCACATAATGAAATTTTGAGCCATAAAATTCAATATAAATTCCACGGATGGGAACTACGCTCTATAGATCAAACTGTGAACCGTGGATGGACCCGTAGAAGGTTTTCGTTAGTTTTTAAGAGGGGTAGTTTAGTCTTTTTCCACCCCTTCTAAGCCTAAACCATGACTTTTTTACACCTAGATAAGGGTTAAAACAATGTTAATCAATCCTTTTACTTTCATTAAATCTTTCAAGTCTTAAATCAAGGATCCAAGAAGAGAAAACTAGGGTTTCAAGCGCTTTTCAAGTTTTCACCAATATCACCAAGAACTTTGTTCTCCAGTATGTAAGGCTACTCATAGTGATAACATAAGTCCTTCCTCGCGCCCTACATATAAATTCATTCATCAAAATTTTATGTTTAGAGTTTTATCCGTAGTCTCTTGAAATCAGAATTTAGTTGTGTTTCTTGTTCGAAATTTCAATTCCTTAATCGTTGAGATTTTGATTTCAATTATGCATATTAAATTCTAAATTGTTGTTCATGGTTTGTATCACATAAACATTATTTGTTTATAATAGTCATATTTTTAGATTTGATTCTTTATACATCTATTCTGAACTTAATAGGCAAGGCCATAAATATACGTTTAAATGCATGTTTTGAAAAGATCTTTCAAAGAAAGAATCAAATGATTTCATATGTACTATTTGACAGTACGAAAGGGAAAGAGTATAATTGATTTTCTTCTGAATAGTACTTTAGTAAAACAAAGTGAAAGTAAAGTAAAAAAATTGTCTATTTCTCTATAAAGGGTGATTGAGCTAAACTTATATGATTTAGTTTGAGAGTAGTATCGAGCACCAAATTGGGCAAGAGTCTATTTTTAACTCGAAGTCCCATAAAACTATGTAGCCAACGTAGGATAAGATTGCACGGATTTGTCGTGTGACTCCTCACTGCCTCTGTGAAGGCCTATTAGATGGATCCATAGTTACAGTAGCATCCTATACCCGAGCAAGGTATAGGATGACCCTTGCAATGTGGGTGAAACATTGTATCATTGCTAGACTCATAGTAATCTTTGTAGGTTAGAGAAACTTCCAATAGAGTAAACTTTTATATTCTCATATTGTTTTTATTGCATATCTTTTTGTGAAGTACAAATAGTTTCACTACTTTTTCATATATTGTTTACTTGATATGTATTTCACCATCAATTTAGTGATTTTTCTATTAACCCATATTACATACTCGTACATCCATGTACTGATGTCATTCAACATACATTTTTATGATGCAGATATAAGTATTCAGGATCACTAACAAGCATTTCAATAAGATCACTTGCACTCGTAGACAACTTTTGGTGAGGCCTCCTATCTTTTGGAGGACTCTAGTGTAACACCTCGGATCTCAAAATGAAGAAAATCCTAGTTCTCAGAAAATCTGGTGCCAATACCAATGGAACCACCCACCGACCATAGATGGGACCACTGACCGTAGATAGTACCACGGACCGTAGATAGGGTTCCTTCGTTAAGGCCCAAGTCTTAATAGTCTTTGATCCCACCCACGGTCGACCAGTACGGTTCGTGGTTAGACCTACAGACCGTAGGTGAGGGTCAGTAGCCAGTTAGAGGGAAATTGTTGTTGGGTCAACTTCAAATGGTCATAACCCTTAGAAAAAAAGAATTTAGGTGGCCCATGACCTACTAAATGATAGATAATTGAATCATCTTTTCAACTCCACCGAGTTTGCTAAAATACCATCTCCGAGTAAGAAGTTATGCTCGTTTTAGTGAAGCCCTGTCAGGCAGACTTGACCGACGAACCCAAACGACGGCCGGTAGGTCAAACAACGGACCATCGTTCCCTCCGTGGATGGGCTTCGTCAGAATTAAGCTAAGGTCATTTTGGTCCTTTCCCTTATGCGTTGGGCACCTAAACTATGTCGCTCAACCCCTAAACTACGTTGTTTTACTCATATTAAGCCTAATAACCTACTTAGAACATGACCAAAACCTTTATTCACTAAAAATTCATCGAACTAGAGCAAAAGTGAAGAAGCAATCGACTAAGCCCTCCCCAAGAATACAACAATTTTTCTTCAGTTCCAGCCCCAAAATCGAAAGATTTCTCCGTGAATTTCATCACTAGGTATGTAGGATTTCACTGGTGGATTCCTTTCATCCACTAGGTCCTTAGCATTCAGCTAGATTCTTGATTCCTATATCTTGCTTAAACCTAGGGTTTATAAAACCTTAAATATTAGTTGTGAATTAGCTATTAGAGTATTCCTAATCAGATTATCATGTTTTCGTAGAATCATTGTTTAGTTCTTTGCAGGAAACTCAGAACCCGAGTTGTGTAGATTCTCTTAGTTCACGAATTACACATGCTAGGTCAGTTAAACAGATATACATGCTCTAGTTTCGAACATCACGTTATCACTATATTTCAGGATGAACCCTATTTTGATTTATAAATCTTGAGAAACCTTTTAAAGCCAACACTTGAGTTCTTAAATTGAGTTTTGATAAAATAAAGATGAGTTTTGAGAAAAGAGTTTTCTAAAACATAATTAGTATGACACTCGAGTACGCCATCAATGTTTGAGCAGTATGGTATCTAGATATACCATCAATGTTTATGCAGTATGACTTCCCAAATCATCAACGATCATGTTATAATATGATTTTGAATTGTTTTTGAGAAAGAGTTTTCAAAAATGAGTATCTTCATGTAAATATTTTGAGCTATTCAGTATTTCAGTCATAATGTATCATATACATGTTCCATTTGGGAGTAGGCTTAGACCGAGTTGGACTAGGGCTCAGTGTACCCTCATAGTCCCAGAACTACATTCTCCCGTAGGTTAAGTCCCCTATGTTAGGCATCAGTTTTAGTGATTACGCCAGTCATGCCTCTATACCCCTGGCAAGGTATATTGGGTCCTCTCGATGGGGCGTATACATCGGACTCCACATTTAGCTCACGCGGTTTTATGTCGATTACTAGTAGCTCCCACAGTCAGACTCTAGTGTATTTGACCAGGTTTTCAGTTATACTTCAATATTCAGTCTCAACATGTTCAATACTTGGCCATTGCATTCATTTCAGTTTTTTTCAGTATATATCAGTATTTTTATCATGTTCAGATTATATTATTGATCAGTTATGCTTTGTTTAGCTTATATGTTTTGTTCAGCTTTTATCCTATCCTCCATGCTTAGTACCTTCTAAGTACTAACGCATACTCTGTTCTACATCTTTTCGTGATATAGGTTCAGGTCCTCAGCATCCAAATCACCATAGATCGGTTTCTAATCTCCAGTTCAACAGGTTCAGTGGTGAGTCCTTATATTTCGAGGACAACAGACATGCTTTACACTCTAGTCTTTTTATTTTGTTTTCAGTTTTGCTAAAGTTAGTTGGGGGCATGTCCTAGCAACTTTAGTCAGTTGGAGGCTTTTTTAGACATAGTATTAGATTCAACATTAGTTTTTGAGTGATTGATTAGTATCACTAAGCTCTTAGTATATTTTATATATTTAGACCAATATTGAGTATTCCCCATCATTCAATTATCTCATGATTTAACTTCTGCATTAGTTCATTTTTTATAGATATGTTTAGTTTTCTTATGATATGCCAGCTCAAGGTTAGCTTGGGGTCACTCGTGATCCTAGGTACCGTGTTTATACCTAGGTGTTAATCACGGGGCGTGACATCTAGTCTTTAGTTTGCTTTCAGAAGTTGTTAAAGGTTTTTGTGGGTCTTGTTCTAATGCATATCTTCAAATAATAGAGGCTTCATAGATAGATAGTATTGGGAGTCTTTCAGTATTACTATTTAGTTTTTTGTTAAAACTATTACTACTTTCATTCAGTATTTTCAGACAATTTAATTGAATACTTTGGTTTAATGATTTAATTCAGTTTTAAAGTTTATATCTTCTTGAGTTAGTCTTTTGCTAAGTAGTCAGTCAGGCCAGTGATTTTCTTGGGGATCAGTAATGATTCTTGATTACTGCCCACATCCAGGGTGTAGGTTCGGGGTGTGACAAACTTGGTTATAGAGCACAGGGTTCAAGAGTCCTAGGGTGTTTATGAAGTCGTGTCTAGTAGAGTCCTTCTCATCGGTATGAAGCGCGCCACATCTATAATGAGGAAGCTACGACATTAAGGAACTTTTCACTTTCTTCTTACTCTTATTCGTGTGATAGATTTCAACTCTATAAAATTTTCTTCGAACTTGAGCTTACGTATGTTTTTTTTAAGATCATGCCTCCACGAAGAGCTGTTCGAGGACGTCTATCTTGGAGGAATGTTAATCTTCAAGGTCAAGAAGCTCCTAATGCACCTGGGGTGCAACTCCCTCAGGGAGATATCACTAAATATTGAGTTCAGGAATGTTATTTAGATGTTGACTCATGTGGTGACGACACATGTTTGTAGCCAAAGATTCGGTCGTCACGATATGAATATTATGTCTAGAGTCCAGGAGTTTCGAAGAATGAATCCCTTAGAGTTTACAAGGTCAAAGCTCTATGAGGATCTTGAAAACTTTGTGGATGAGCTTCAGAAGGTATTTAAGGTCATGCATATTATTGATATTGAGCATGTGGAGTTGGCTACATACCAACTCAAAGGTGTTGCCAGGATATGGTATGCCTAGTGGCAAAAGACTAGACGAGAAGGTGCACTACCCTTAGGTTAAACTGTGTTTGAGAATGCTTTCTTAGGGCATTTTTTTTCCCTGAGAGCTAAGGGAAACAAAGGTAAGAGAGTTTCTTAATCTGAAGCAGGAATCTATGAATGTACAAGAGTATAGCCTCAAGTTCAGTCATTTATCCCGCTATGCTCTAGAGATGATAAATGATATGAGAAGTAGAATGAATTTGTTTGTGTCTAGGCTATCCCGCTTATCTAATAAAGAGGGGAAGACAACTATGTTTATTGGGGACATGGATATAGCTAGGCTTATGATTCATGTACAAAAGGTGGAGTAGGACAAATTGAAAAACAGGGAAGAGTCCGCAAGAAGAGGGCTAAGACAATAAATTATGATTCCAACCAGCAGAAGATCGGGAATGGAAATCGTTCATCCTTCTAGAAAAGGTCATTTGGACCTGCTCTATCATCAAATTGTGTTTCTTAACCAAGGAACATGAATGATTACAGGAATAATAACTCTCAGAATTTCAAAGCTTAGGGTTCTCAGTCACAAGGTAGTGTGGCACAAGAGTTCACTTGCAACCCACTATATGGTAAGTATGGTAAGCTTTATTCGGGGGAATGTCATGTTGGTACTGATGGTTGTTACAAGTATGGAAGGGAGGGTCACTTTTCTAGGTATTGCCCAACGTGGAACCAAGGTAACGGGGGTAGCAGGGGCCAAACTTCTTCTACACACCCACCGGGTAGGACTGCACCAAATGATGGTACTTCAGGAGCGGACAGAGGTTCAAACCATTTGTATGTTTTGTCCAGTCGTCATGATCAGGAGAACTCATCAGATATTATTACTGGTATACTTAAAGTCCTTTCTCTTGATGTATATGTCTTACTTGATCCATGTGCGAGTTTATATTCTGTAACTCCCTATATAACCATAGAGTTTGGGAGTTGTCCCGAACAACTTCTTGAACCTTTCAGTGTTTTTACATATGTCGGAGAGTCTATTCTAGTAGAAAGATTCTATCAAAATTGTACCATCTCTATCTATTATAAAGACACCATGGTTGATATAATTAAATTAGATATGATGCATTTTGATGTCATACTAGGCATGAATTGGCTTTATGTTTATTATGCCTCAGTCAGTTGTAGGATCAAGTAGTCAAGTTTCAGTTTCCAAATGGGCCAGTCATAGAATGGAAAAGTAATTTAGTAGTTCCTGAGGGTGGTTTCATCTCATACCTAAAGTCCAAAAAGTTAGTCACCAAGGGGTGCATCTATCTATAATCCAAGTTAATGACTCTATGTTGAGACACCATCCCTTTAGTTAGTTCCAACTGTAAATGAATTTCCAAAAGTCTTTCCCGATGATCTTCCCAGAGTCCCTCCCAAAAAGAAAATAGACTTTGGAATTGACGTCCATTCAGAAACCCAACTCATCGTTATTCCTTCATATATAACGGCTTCAACTGAGTTAAAAGAGTTCAAATAGAAATTGAAAGATCTCCTTGATAAGGGTTTCATCCTACCTAGTTTCTCACCTTCAGGCGCTCCGGTCTTATTCATGCAAAAAAAAGATAGCTCCCTTAGGATATGTATTGATTATAGTCAGTTGAGAAAGGTGACCATAAAGAACAAGTATCCCCTTCCTAGGATTGATGATCTTTCCGACCATTTTATGGTGCCACTTGCTTCTCTAAGATAGACCTCAGATCTAGCTATCATAACTTGAATATGAGAAAAAGTAACATCTCAAAGACAACACTCAATACCCGTTTGGTTATTATGAGTTCTTTGTTATATTCTTTGGTCTGAATAACGCTCATGTAGCATTCATAAATCTTATGAACAAAGTATTTAAGATGTATCGGGATATGTTTGTTACCATAATATCGACGACATATTGATCTACTTGAAGAATAAGGAGGATCATGTTAGTCATCTCATAATAGTCCTACAAACTCTTAAGATCAAGAGCTATATGCCGAGTTTTCTCAGGGTGAGTTCTGGCTTGAATCTGTACTGTGGTGTTCTTAGGCCACATTGTGTCTAGTGAAGGAATTCAAATCGACACTCAGAAGATTGAGGCAGTGCAGAATTGTCCTAGACCCAGATCCCTAACTAATATAAGGAATTTCTTGGGGTCGGCAGGGTACTATAGAAGGTTCATCTAAGGGTTCTCATCTATTTCATCCTCGTTGAGTAGGTTGACTTAAAAAACAACTAAGTTTCAATGGTCTAAAGCTTGTGGAAAAAGCTTTTAGGAATTGAAAACTCGATTAATTATTGTTTTAGTGTTAACCTACTAGAAGGTACAGAGGGTTTTGTCATCTATTATTGTGCGTCCAGAGTGGGGCTTGGTTGTGTATTGATGCAGAATAGTAAGGTTATATCCTATGCTTCCAAGCAGTTTAAGATTCACGAGAGGAAGTACCTAACTCATGATATCGAGTTAGCAGTAGTAGTTTTTGCTCTCAAGATACGACATCACTATCTTTATGGCGTTTATGTGGATGTGTTCACCAACCACAAGAGTCTCATGTATGTGTTCAGTTAGAAGGAGTTTAATCTCAAACAAAGGAGGTGGTTAGAGGTTCTTAAGAATTACAAAATAAGTATCCTCTATGACCCAGATAAGGCTAATGTTGTTGTTGATGCCTTGAGAAGGTTGTCTATGGGGAGTACTACAAATGTCAATGAATGTAAGAAAGAATTGGCAAAGGAAGTTCACTTACTTGCACGTTTGGGTGTCCCTTTGTTAGATTTCAATGAAGGTGGAGTTGTTGTGATAAATGTGGTTGAATCGTCATTAGTATCACAAGTGAAGGAGAAGAAAGACAAAGACCCATCATACTTGAACTAAAGGCAAATGTTCATAAACATAAGGCGATGACTTTTGAATAAGGAAGGGGTGGTGGTGGTGTGTTGAGATATCAAGGTACGTTGTGTATTCCAAAGGTGGATGAGATTCAAGAGAAAATTATGGCAAAAGCTCATAGTTCCAAATGTTCAATCCATTCGGGTTCCACAAAGATGTACCATGACTTGAGAGAAATCTATTAGTAGAATAGTATGAAGATGTGTATTGCATATTTTGTTGCCAAGTGCCCAAATTGCCAGAAATTCAAGGTTAAACACTAAAGGCCATGTAGGGTGGCTCATAACATAGCTCTCAAGAATGGAAGTGGGAGATGACTAATATGAATTTTATTAGTGGCTTACCACGATCTCGTAGGCAACATGATTTGATTTAGGTAATCGTAGATTAAATGACTAAATCAACCCATTTTTTATCGATGATGACTACCAATATATTAGAACATTATGCGAGTTTATATATCTGTGAGATAGTCTGACTTCATGGAGTTCCATTATCCATCATTTCAGATAGGGGTGCACAATTCACCACTCAGTTTTGGAAGTCATTTTAGAAAGGTTTGGGTTTGAAGGTAAACCTTAGTTCTTCTTTTCATCCTCAGATAGATGGTCAAGCAGCGCGCACTATTCAGACCTTAGAGGATATGTCGAGAACATGTGTGTTGAATTTCAAAGGTAATTGGATGACCACTTTCCTCTTATAGAGTTTGCATACAATAACAACTATCATTCTAGTATTTAGATGGCTCCTTATGAGGCTCTTTATGGGTGAAGGTGTAGATCTTATATTGGGTAGTTTGAGGTTAGTGAAGCTAAGTTGATAGGAACAAACTTAGTTCATCAGTCTATGAAGAAGGTGAAAATAATCCAATAGAGGTTGAGACCAGTGCAGAGCCGTTATACAGATGTTAGAAGAATAAATCTGGACTTTGAGGTTGATGATTGGGTATATCTGAAGGTATCTCCTATAAAGGGTGTTATGAGATTTGGTAAGAAAGAAAAGCTTAAGTCCCTGACATATTCAAGAGAGCTGGTAATGTAGCTTATGAATTGGAGCTACCACCAGAGTTAGCAGCAGTTCATCCAGTATTTCACATCTATATGCTAAAGAAGTGTTTGGGTGATCCTTCACATATTATGCCTACCGAGAATATTGGTATCAAGAACAACCTATCTTATGAGGTGATTCCCGTTCAGATTCTTGATAGTCAGGTTCACAAGTTAAGAATGAAAGAGGCTGCATCAGTCAAGGTCTTATAGAGAAATCAGTTTTTTGGGAAGGCTACTTGGGAAGCTGAAGAAGATATGAAGTCTAGATACCCTCATCTCTTTTCCTCCAATTTAGTTCCAGTCCATGATATTAACTCTGCCTAAAGTACTCATTCAATTCAATCCCTCATTCAATGCTTTGAGTTCACGAGGTTTATGTGTATTTTGCATTAAATTAGGTTGTTAAGCATTTCCCTACCCTTTCCATGATCAGTTCATCCATAATTTGAGGACGAATGATTCCAAATGGGAGATATTGTAACACCCTAAAAATTTCTAAGCTAAGGCCCGAATCATTCTTTATTTACATGTAAGGACGTATTGTGTGATTATTAAATTTCTCATGTTTCTAATGGTTAATTCTTTAGTCTGGAAATGGATTTGGATATGAATTAAGGTCACAAGAACCCCCTAGCACAAAGTTGAGTTGAAAACTTCCTTACAAATTAAGTTTTGCCATAAGATTCTACTTAGTCAACTTCAAACAATCATATATCTCAGCACAAAATGAATTATGTGATACATGACCTATCAAATTGAAGATTTATGAGTCCTCTTTCCAACACTACTAATTTTTCCTCATTTTGGGTTTGGAGTAAATATTTATGGCCATTTCACCAAAGACTATCACATCAGAGTCCTCTGAAGTTAATTCATATAAGTTGCTTTTTACAAGTCATAGAAATTTCGATGAACCGTACTTTCAACTTGTAAAAAACTTTCGAGAATTCAGTTCTTAGGGTCCAATTCCTATGGATTCACTCTACAGGCCAAAGGAACTTTTATGGGCCAAAGTTTTGACCCATCAAATGGACTTTCCAGCCTGAAAATTGTATAAATTCTACTGATTGGATTTACGATCCATAAAGACTTCATGGGTGGTAGATTGGACTAGTAAAATGAAATTTTGAGCCTCAAAATTCAATATAAATTCCACAGATGAGATCTACAATCCGTAGATCAAACCACAAACTGCAGATGGACCCGTAGAAGGTTTTCATCACTTTTTAAGAGAGGCAGTTTAGTCTTTTCCACCCTTTTTTAGTCTAAATCACAACGTTTTCACACCTAGTTATGGGTTTAAACAATTTTAATCAATTATTTTAAGTTCATTAATGTTTCCAAGTCCTAGAGCAAGAGTCCAAAGAGGAGAAAGCTAGGGTTTCGAGCGTTCTTCGAGTTTCACCTATTTCACAAAGAACTTTGTTTTTCAGGTATGTTAGGCTACTCATAGTGATGAACTAAATTCCTCCTCATACCCTACATCTAAATTCATTCATTAAAGGTTATGTTCAGAGTTTTATCCGTATTCTCTTGAAATTCAAATTTAGTTGTGTTTCTTGTTATGCATTCCAGTTCCTTAATCATTGAGATTTTGATTTCTACCATACATATTTTGAATTATAAATAATTATTCATATTTTACATCATAAGAATACTATAAAGTCATGTTTATAGAGACTATTAAAAGATATTGCATATATATTGATTCAGACTTAATAGGTAAGTCCATAAATATATGTTTAAATGAATGTTTTGAAAAGGGTTTTTAAAAAAAGAGTCAATGATTTCATATGTACTATTTGAAAATGAGAAAGAGAAAGAGTATAATTGATTTTCTTTCGAACAGTACTTTAGTAAAGAAAAGTAAAAGTAAAGTAAAGAAATAGTTTCTTTCTTGTAAAGGGTGATTGAGAAAAACTGATATGATTTGTTTTGGGAGTAGTATCGAGCACCGAATTGGGTAAGAATCTATTTTTAACTCGAAGTACTATAAAACTACACAGCTAGTGTAGGATAAGATCGCATCAATTTGTCATGTGACTCCTCACTGCCTCAAAGAAGGCCTATTAGATAGATCCATAGTTGTAGTAGTATCCTATATCTCGACAAGGTATAGGATGACCCTTGCTACGTGGGAGAAACATTGTATCATTGTTAGACTCATAGTAATGATTGTCGGTTAGCGAAACACTCCAGGGAGTAAAATTTTTATTCTCATATTTTTTATATTGCATATCTTGTTGTAAAGTACAAGTGGCTTTCACTACTTGTTCATGTATTGTTTACTTGATATATTTTCTGTCATCAATTCAGTTATTATTTTATTCACCCATATAACATACTCACACATTTCATATGCTAATGTCATTTAACCTGCATCTTTTTATGATGTAGATACATGTGTTGAGGATCATCAACAAGTGTTTCATTGAGATAACTTGCACTCATTGACAACTTTCGGTGAGGCCTACTAGCTTTTGGAGGACTCTCGTCTTTTGTTTACTTTTAGTAGTTATTTAAGGTTATCGTGGGTCTTGTCCCGATGCCCATCTTAAAATAATAGAAGCTTCATAGATAGATTATGTTGAAAGTCTTTCAGCATTGCTACTTAGATGTTTTGTTAAAACTATTACTTCTTTCATTAATTATCTTCAGACAATTTAATTGAGTACTTTGACCTACTGATTTAATTCAGATTTAAAGTCTATATCTGCTTGACTCAGTCTTCCACTAAGTAGACAGTCAGGCCAAGGGTTTGCTTGGGGACAACAATAGTTCTCGAGTGCCAACTACGCCCAATGTGTAAATATCGAGGCATGCATTAATAAATATATATATATATATATATATATATCATATTTGGAGTCAAATACATTGAGTAAATCACTCTTTAAAACTAGCCTAAAATAGAGTCTTACCCACTTAAATATCTCCTTCGCTTCAAATCAATCAATTATCTCTCCTAATTATCCTCTTCCCCAATTACCTCTGTTGCTTCTCCCTCACACATTCTTCTTCAATTAAATTTCATCAATTTAGATATTTTTTTAATCTACTTTGATTGTTAATAGAGATACAACACACCACTATGAATTTATTTTAAAAATAAACCTTCTACTTTTGGTGTTTTTCGCTAGATTGGTGGAGTTTTTGTTAGAAACGATGTCTCATGTTGGTGAGGAAATGAGTAGCGAGATGTCGCTAGTCTCTGGACAGAGAGGAGGAGAGATGGTGATAGAAAATATATCTAAAATATACACCTGTATCTAATTAAGAGTTCATGTATCTGATAAAGTGTACATATATTTGAGTTAAGATTATATATATCTATGGAAAAAGATTTATAATGCTGAAAAATGGGAAGAAATTAAGAAAAGAATTGGAGAAGAAATTCACGGAAGAACCTGTGATTTTCTCCTAAATTGATGCATTTAAGTTACATTCTCTATTAAGATCAACATAATTAGATGTATCTACTGCTTGGCTTGTGTCACAATCTGAGTCTACACCCTGGACGTGGCCAGAACTCAAAATTATTGTTGGCCTGACGAACCCTTGGTCTAGCATACTATAAGACTGTATGTTGACTAATGCAAAACATTTTAAAAGATGGGCATCGATAACTTGAAAAAATAGACTCAATAACTTTATAGTTGAAAATATAAAATTTATATAATATGCATATGTTTGTAAAACAACTAAAACTATGACTAAATTGACTCGTCTATGAAGACTCTAATATACTAAACGTAGGTCATCAGGACAAGACCCCGGGCTACCTGAATACTTTACTAACATCATATACTAACTACAAATACTTAATATAAACTAGAGCCCTCAGAAAAGTAATAAGGTCTCACTAATGTTGAATGAAGATTGTCCTAATGATATGTCTATTGTTGATCCTAAACACCTAAATCAACATCATTAAAAAACGAGTATCAAATGATGTTAGTACCTGGAATTTACAGTATGTAAAATAACTAAATGAAACAACAAGCCAAAACTGAATATACTAGTTGAATGAATAACTTTGAAGAAAGACAATAAAGTCAATTGAATGGTAATGCATGAGTATTTTAACAACAAAAATTATCACTGAAAAAATATGCATCAATAACAAATATTGAAAATAATATAACTTTACTTTTTTTGGGGAATTTCTCTAACCGATAACTATCACGTGAGCCTCATAATGATACAATATCTTGTCCACGTTGTCAAAGCCATCATACACCATATCAGGGTAAAGGACGAACTTGACTAATGGATCAAATATATGAGCCTTAACTAGGGGATTTCTGAGGAGTCACACAAATCACTGGTATGATCTTGTTATATGTTGGTGGTGTAGTTTTGTGGTTTGTATTATCTAAACTCTTACCCAATTGGGTGCTCAATACTACTCTCGAAACATGCCTTGATGCTCAATAACTTTAAAGTTATCCTACTTTAGGAAAAAGTGATCCAATTTAAAGGAAAATTGATACTCTCTTTTCTTTGAGTCCTTGCTCAAATAGTTCTTTAAAACTGAAATAAATTTGCTTTAAAACTAACTATGCTCTGACTATGCTTTCTCAAAGTTGAGATGTGATTTCTTTAAAAATTGACGATAGTTTTTGAGACAAAATATAATTTCTTTAAACTCTTTCAGAAACAATACACTTGAAACTAAATATACTTTTTTCGAACTCTTTCTTAAAATACTTCTTTAAACTTGTAATATACTTTACTCATGGAAACAATGCATATGAAGTACTATGACAAGGTTCTCAAGAAATTTTGGCGTAATACATAAACATGACCTTGTACTTGACGTCAACAAGCAACTATGACATTTAACTTTGGGTGTGCCAAGTAGGCACTTAAACTTGTATAAAATTGAACAAATGGACACATTCATCCTACATGGCAATTTTGTATCCTACATGGGGCATCCTACGTGTATTATGTCAAGTAGGACACGTACGTTTACTCGTTCAATTTTATACAAGTTTAAGTGCCTACTTGTGCACACTAATAATTGGAGGGCATAGTTGTCCGTTGAAGGCATGCTAAAGGTGTTGTTTATGTATTATGTCAAAATTTTAATTAGGACGGATCCAGGAGGCACAATAAGCATGAATACAAATCAAAGATCATCAATAATGTGAGTAACATTACTTTCAATAACAGGGTCAAGAATCAACAATTGAAAATAGAGAGAATTCGAAATCATAGATTTTGGGGAAAAAATTTTAATCTTACTAGCTGAAACGGTAGATGTAGGACATGCGGAAGAACAAGATTTACCACTATAATAGACTTGTATACCTTAAACTCTCCTCAAATCTTGACAAAGAATCTTAACTTAATGAAGAAAGACTGAGAATTATTTTCGTGAAATTCTTTGATTCGTTTCATTAAAATCCTATAATTATGGTGTAGAATTTCATTACTTGGAATTTCATAAAGTTCATGGGAGAGGCTTACCTTAGAGATAGAGGAGGAGAGTAGGAGAGAATACTAGATCTAGGTCTTGAAGAATGACCAAAAAGTGAAGAAAATCAAATTAAATCGACTTAAAAAGTTCTTCTTCGGCCCACTTGTGTCCCCATTATGTGTCCCACAAATGGGGACTTACTGCACATTGGTGGCTCGCATGTCAATGTCAAACGAGAATGTTTCTTAATTATTCCTCCATATTTATTTTTCAGGTGTGGACTTGTTGCATGCATGTGGTTTGCAACTCCTTTCCAGATTGTCAGTCAAAATTAAAATGGTCATAACTTTTGACTCCAATCTCAGATCGATGAGAGGTTGGTGTTGTTGGAAAGAAGACTCCAAGATCTTCAATTTTGGGGGTACTGAGACACATAACTCTTCATATTCTAAAAGATATGTTCGTTTGAAGATTTTAATTCAACTTTGTGCTAAAGTCTAACCTTAATACATCTTCAAAGATATTCCCACACTAAAGAATTGACCTTAACAATTACGCCCAATAAGGAAATCATTTGATCCGGACCTATATGCATACGAAGAATAGTTCGCATCTTAGCTTTGAAATTTTGGGGAATTACAATATGTATCTGAAATACATGTATCTGAACGCGCCATATACATGTATTTGGGGACCAAAATATAATAGGAATTATAATATCGAAAACTTACAAGAAGAAAGGTATTAGTCCCTAAACTAATGGAATTTGTATTGTTTGCCCGGTTATATTCAAGGGGTAGATTGTTCGTTCATGGACTTTTATTTCACAAATTTCTTCAATCATTTTTCTTAAAAAATAAAATATTTGATTCAATCACTTTTACAAAAAGGATGTTAAAGAAATCTAGAAAAAAATTAAATGTCTTGTTAAACATGGACCGTCCTTTTTAAGTAAATAATTTCAAGGGATTTTTTCATATATAATTATTCTTAAGTATCTATACTTTTCATTTGTAGGGATTAGGGATGGTAATGGGACAGGGCGGATGCAGGGTAGGGTGGAGTGGGGTGGATTTAAGGCTATGTGGTGTTAGGCGGGTAGAAGTGGGTTTTTTAAAAAGTGAAAAATTTATAAATGACATATATAAGACTAAAATTTTCAAGTTATGACAGTATAATAATACTTTCAAGTTGTAACAACAAAAATTTTCAGGTTATAACAATTTATAAAAAAAAAAAAAAAAAAAAAAGAGTTTTAAAATAATAGTAAAAAAGGATTTTTAAAAATTATTAAAAAGTAAAAAAACGGATAAAGTTATAGTAATTAATTTGAATACACTAAAAATAATTAATAATTGCCATAAATTTTGGAAACCCAAAATAAAGTATGAGTATTTGTGTTCCATTTTTTACTCAATCAATTAACAGTAATTCAAAAAGTAGATTTTCTTTTTATTAATTTTGAATTCATTAATGATAATTAATATGTGCCATTAAATTAGGAGATTCATAAAAAAGGAAATATTTGTTTTCCTTTTTTACTCAAATCAGTTAAATTCCATTCAAAAAATAGATTTTCTTTTTTTTTTCCAAACGTTTATCTCTCCTCTCAATTTTTTCTGTAATTTGTCATCAGTCACAACTAGTTTCAGTTGATTTTTATCAAATAATCTTTATTTGTGTTGTAATGGACAACTTCTTATCAATATTAATAAAACATGGTAATAGATGAGATCCTTCGATCAGGTTGGTGTTCTTTCCGATTTTTTATTTGTATTGTTATACAACTCAAGCATAAAAAAAAAAGATTAAGAACATTGATACTGGAAAGGAAGTTTTCAGATTTTGGTTGTGTATAATAGAATTTAATTGTGACGTTTTTGGTACGAACACTCTTTTTTTAGATTACATAATATTTGTTTGAAAATGCAAAAGATTTTGGTATGAATTTTTTTTTAATTTATGATTTCTGGTAAAAACATAAATTACATAGAATTTATTTCTAATTGGTATACTGGTCATACCACCTTTTTGTACAATTTTGGACTTATATTTGAATGAATTGTGTATACTGATTACTTAAAAAATTATTCAGATTTTGTTTGTGTATAATAATTTTAACTATGGCGTATGAACATTACATAAAATTTGTTTGAAATTGATATACCGGTTATACCATGTTGGTACGATTTTGGCATTATATTGGAATGAGTTTTGTATACTATTTATCTAATAAATAACAATTAATTGTTAGAAGTATTATTAATTTTTAGGTATGATTCTGGTATAAAAATTGACGTAAATTTTGTATAAAATTGGTATAATAGTAAGATCAAATTTGTATGAAAATTTATAGTTTTTATGGCGCAAATTTGGTATGATTCAATTTCTATTTTTGGCATTATATTGGTTGGAATTGTGCATAATAGTGGGACGAAATTGGTATATTGTTTATTTAATAAAAGATAATTGCTAGTTATAAATTGTATGCTTTCGTATTATTTTTTGTATGAATCAGTGTTTACTTTTAGCATGAAATAGTTATAAAAAGTATGCATAAATATGATATGAAATTTTTATAATGATATAACATATGTATAAAAGTTATTTGTACTTGTGTATCATGTAATATCGACACAATAATTGATGATGGAACAGGAAAATATTCAATTCGAAAAGTGTCGGAGGATAAATTATTGTCGAAAGGAACTATAGGAAGACCACAACTTGAACGTTGGAAAGGGTTTGCTGATGTGAAGTTCAAGAGGTCTAAGGTTACATGTAATACATTTCGGAGGGACACAACAAGAAGACATGTTCAAATTACCTGCTGGAAAAAAGACATAATTTATTTTTTATTTTGATTTGATTGTTTTATTGTGAAAAACTCATGATTTTTGATTTATTTTGTCTTTTAAGTTAATGAATTATAATTTCATAACATTTACTATGTGTACTAGCCAACCTAAAACTAGTTAATGTTGTACTCAATTAGCATACATTTGATATCTAACTGATATCCAATTGGAAAAATTGAAAAAAATGCATAATTGAGATTTCAACTAAATTAGTCAGCCTAAAACTAGTTAATTTTGTATTCAATTGACATACATTTGGTATCAAACTGATTCCATTGAAAATTTTGAAAAATCAACATGTAATTGAGATTTCAACTGAATTAGTCAGCCTAAAAAAAGTTAATGTTGTATCCAATTGGTATACATTTGGTATTTACCTGATATCCCATTGGAAAAATTGAAAAATCAACATGTAATTGAGATTCAACCAAATTAGATAACCTAAAACAAGTTAATGTTGTATCCAATTGGTATCCAACATATATCTCACTTGAAAATGGAAAAAACAAAATGTAATTGATATTTTCAATTGGTATTAAACTGGTATCCAACTGGAAAATTTAAGTCTATTTGTATCCAATTAATATTTAATTAGTATCAAACTGGTGGCAAATTGGGTACCAAATTGATATCCAACTAGGAAAACTAAGTCTATTTGTATCAAATTGGTATTCAGTTGAAAATACAACATAAAATTAAGATTTCGATAGAATAAATCAATCTAAACTAATTAACATTGTATCCACTTGGTATCCGTTTCGAAAACTTAATTGTAACAATGCATACAATTGGTATCTAAATAGAATTTTAAGATATTTAATTTTTATTACTTTGTATATGCAGTTTTTTTAAAACTAAAACCTCAATCTAAAACCGGTTACTGCTGATATCCAATTTGTATACAATTGGTATCCAGGTTGAAAAATTATGACTAATACTGCATGAAATTGGTATCCAACTGGTGGCCAACATTTATCCATTTGGACTTAATTAAGCCTAACAATGTATATTTATATACTCAACATTAAATATACTCTTAATTTTCAAATATCATGAACGAAAATCAATAAAATTTGTTTAATACTGCATAGTAATAATAATGCATAGTATATATTATTGCCAAAAACTGAAGCAAAAAATAAACAACATCCTAAAATCATGAAAGTCTAAGTCAATCATCTATCTGACAACTGATCTCTTTGGTCTTGGTGTAGGATAATTGGTAGTATCCAGATCATATTCTTTTGCTATGTTCGGTCCATCAATTTTGCTAGCAACAATATCAGTTACTTCACTCTCACTAATTATGTTATCAACGTTCTCACTTCTTCCATAGTACCATGAGATTGTGGCATACCTTTGACGATATTTTACATCAATATCAATGTGACCCATATAAAAAATTTCATTACTAAAACATTCAGCAAATAAACATGTGTACATGCCACAATAACTGAAAAAATATTGAAAAAATTTATTTTGAAAAAAGAAAGTGAATTAATTATTATGAAAAAATTACAATAATTTAGGAATACATACTTTGATATTGGATCTTGTTAATGTACATCATTGATAAATTCAACTTTGAGAGGATCAAGTTGAGCGGCAGTTTTCGTTTGAATGAAGAAGAAGAACAATAGAGAAGTTGGAAGAGAAAGAGAAATCGGTGTGGATGTAAAGAGAACGTGGGCATGTGGAAGTGGGGTGGGGTGTGGCATGTGATAAGGTAAAAGAAATCCCTTCAAAGGTGTAATTGATAATTATAAACTTATTCTCTCTCATAATTTTCTCTTTCTCTCACCTATTAACATTATATAAATTAATTAATAAAATACAATTAATTAATTTATAAATTAAAACTGATCTGTTAATAAATGTGACAATAACAAAAGAACAAGATCAAGGTAAAATTCCTAAAAATGTGTAAGCGATAATTATGGTAGATTCTTTATTTATATCATTTAATAATAAAAACAAAATTATTAAAGACTAATTATTTAATAAAGTCAAATTAAATTGATTTATAAATAAAAAGTGAACTGTTATAACCCGTAACTAAATTGTTATAAGAAATAATATTTTAAAAATATATTTAAAACCCGTAATATTGCCCCTTAAATATATATGTGGGGTGATTTTTCCTTTTAAAAATTAATGCGGGTAGGGTTGTAGGTTGCGGGTATATGTGATTTTATGTGGGTTCAAACTTAGTTTTAACTTTTTACATGTTATAAGAGTTATAGAACATTATTTATTAAGATAATTTCTATAAAGCTACTAAAATATTCAAGATAGTAAATGAAAATGGTTCAATAAAAAATAATTCAATTTCTTATATGTTTCCCAATTGACCTCTAAAAAGTAAATTTTAAATTTGATCTTATTATTCAAATCTCTCAATGTAAAATAAAATGAACAAAATACTAAAATCGATCTATTTCAAATTAAAACAAATCTTAAACATCGGTTGCAACTCTACCATTTTATAAATTTCAACTTCTAAAAATTTAAATAAATTCCCTTCAATAAAGTCATTGGAGTACAAAATTTGGAATCACAATATGTGAGTAAAGAACTTTTCTATTAAATATAAATAAAACTCTCTCTACACCAAACAGGTAATAATATTTTTCTCTTTATGATAAATTTAGCATTTTCAAGTCATTAGTAGGATAATATATTTCATTTCATCCTCCATTGAATAAAATTAAGACTCCTATCTTCTTTCCCCAAAAAAATTATTTTGAATCGTTGAGATGAGGCTCTTTTCTTAAGAGTAATTTGAAGAAAAAATAGCGGGGAAAGAGAAACAACTGGAAAATGAGTTAAAGATTTAATTTGACAAAGGCGTGAGTTCTATTTATATAAAACTAAATTATTTATATAAAAAGTAGTCAGAGACCAAACCTGATGAACTTCTGAATACTTAAAGGACCAAAACTAGTAAGTGTATAGTTGTATTGTAAAGGGACTAAAAATGGTAAGTATATAATTAAGGGACCAAACTTGATAACATTTTAAATAATTAAAGGACTAGATCTGATAAATGTATAGTTAAGAGACTATTTTATACCTACTCCATTAGTTTAAAGACCATTTATGACATTTTCTCGACTTTTGTAATAGACATGTTGAAAGAACTCCTATCTAACCAAAACACTCCTTTAGATTAATTGAATTTGAAAACATTCATTTTATGCTACATATCATCAAATCCAAGCATATATGTAGAATTTTTTGTTGACTGACGTACATATAAATATATGTATTAAAAAATATTTAAATAATTAAGTGCTAAGAATTTAGCAATTTAAGAAGAAAAAAAAAAAAAACTTTTTCTTTTTAAAAATTTAATTTTTTTATTACCCCACGCTATCCTCTATCCAGTATCCCAACCTTACACCTCACCACCAACCCACACCCAAAAAACAGTTCTTCTAAACATTTTTTGTTTTGGAAGTGGGGAGGGAGGTAGGGAGGATGGGATAATACAATATATTTTATTTTAAAAGTAATTTTTTTTAGGAGGGAGGGGGGAGTCGGGGCACGCGGTGGGCAGGAATAAAAATCTTTATAAAAAAAACTTTAAAATTTTTTTTGGGAATGAGGGGGAGTGGGTGGGTGGGTTGGGGAAACCTAAGTAAGGAATGCTGGTCAGGTAAGAAAAAAAAAAAATTTCTTCTTTACTAAATTTTAGTATTCAATTATTTGACTGTTATTTTTCTTATGTATAGATCTATGTGTATGCTATATTAGTAGAGTATTTCAAATAGACGCATAAGTGGATGACATGTGGCATAAGAGCGGTGTTTTAAAATTACTTAATGAAGTAGATGGATATTTTTAAGGCTATCAATAGTTAAAGAACTAAAGTAATAATTCATATTAAATTTTATGAATATTTTCAATACTTATCTCTTTTTTTTAAATACAACAAATCAAAGAATCAATAAGAATTGTATGCGACTATATGAGAGAGAAAACTTAGTTGATTATAGAGGGAGGCAAATGCATTGTAATGATGGGTCAAAGTGTAATTAACAGAACTTAAAAATAGAAAGGAGATTCGAATCGGACGCTTACCGACGGGATCAGGTAACTAATTTCCAACAGATTTCTCAATGGAATTTCTCATATCATCCCTATTATTCAATTATTTGACTAATATCTTTGACCTTAATTTATTGCTATCACTCCAAGCTAGTGCCGGTAAAATGAGCCCATATTTTGATAATCCGCCATATTTAATGGGTTGGGTGAGTGACTTACATGAGTAAATATGGGTTGATACCCATATTTAATCCATGAAATATGGGTAAAATATAGGTAAAATATGAATTAGCCAAATGAGTTAAGATTCTAACTTTTATTCACTCAAAATTCATGATATTACCAAATATATTGTAACTTCTCTTCCTTTTTATGTTCTTCTATAAAACTAATTATTTTTAAAAAATATTTTCAACTTCAAATTTTTATTTTTTCATCCCTACCCTCGATCCCCCCCACCCCACGCCAGCCCCCCCTCCCAATCCCCCCAAAAATTGTTTTTAAAATATATTTTCAATTTCAAAAATTATTTTCTACTCTAGTAAAAATAAAAGATATTTCTCAAATATATTTTTCATTCATAAATCAAACACTACAAATATTTTTCGAAAAATATTTTCTACTCACCAACCAACATGAGAAGATAAGTCAAAAATCTACTTGTTTTCCAGGAAAACATAAATTTATTTTATATTGAAAAATTATAGGATTTTTTTTTTACTTTTATGATACAATAAAACTAAATGAAGCATTTTCAACATATTTCATCTAAAAAAAGACTAAAATATTTTCTCCATGTTGAATTCTTAAATAGAGTACTATCTACTCATGAAAATATGGATAAAATATGGATAAACTAGTATTTTACCCAACTCATTTGTTACCCAATCAATTTTTATCCATATCAAATATGAGCGGGTTGAATTATTACCCATTTTATGTTGACCCATTTCAACCCGTCCAAATTTGATCCAACCCGCCCATTTACCCCTACTCCGAGCTCACATCTATTGTCAATCTTCAAATAGTATGAATGAATCCAAGTCTTTGGCTATTTCTTTGGAAGTCAACATGCATAATTGATCCCACAACGTAATTATTATAACACAGAAACAACAATAAGTTTCATATTCTAACAATTTATAGTTGCATAATAAAGACAAGTAATATAATGTATGCCACAAAAACTTTGTCCCTTAACTTTTTTAGCATATGATATCTAGTAGTAAACATTCAACGCTAGCTAGCAAGGTTGACTAAAAATGATGTGAAATGTCACCTATCCTTTGCTAGAATAGACTATTGTAAGCTTCTAGAGTTCAATTTATTTCCAATCAGTTAAAATTGTGCCTGAATGTGGGAAATTTTATTATATATATTTAAAGCCCCTTTTAGGCCATTAATTACCAAAAAGAAAAGGTTGAAATAATACATATGAATATATGAGTATATGACGTTGAATGAATATGGGTGTATGAATCGGAAAATAAAAAAAGAGAACGAAAATTAATTCAAGAGGTGTGAGGTCAATGAGGAGAAAAATGGAGAGATGTTCGCATATATTTGAGCTTCTTTCTTCTTCTTTTTTCATTAAAGCTCTCATGCATAATGACAACATGACAAGGAATAAATAAATATAACTCATATAAAATCAAGAAAATTAAGGGTAATGTTTGACCTGAAAAAGAAATAAGAAATTTATTTATTTAGTTTAAATTTAAAAAAGAGAGCACTCTATGAAAAAGGTGGATCCAAGTAGAGTTGAGGGGTTCATCTGAACCCTCTTCAGCGAAAATTAACATTGCTTATACATACTTAAAATTATTTTTTATGCATATATAGTAGGTATTGAACCCCTTTTAATTTTTTTCGTATATTTAATTCTTCATATTTTAAACTCTAGCTTAGTGAAAATCCTGACTTCAGTACTGCTCGATGAAACTCTCAACTAAGATGTTACAGAGAAAGACCTTTCGATAAGTACTATTTAAGCACAAATTTTTGGATTTCATATTGTTAGGTTGGTAGCTGAATTATCAAGGTTGTCAAGTGGGCCGGTCTAGGTCAGCTAACCTATAACACCTCAGAAGTCTTTTAGTATATTTAAGGTTTTGAAAAGTTTAGAAAATTGAAGTCTACAGAATTTGGGTTTTACAGACCCCATCTACGGGTCATGAATAGAACCACAACCCATAGATAGGGATCCGTAGATGGGACATCAAAAACTGAAATGTAATTTTGAGTTTTATGAGTGGGACTTACGACTTGTAAAACCTTTTACTGTTTGTGGATCAACTTCAAAAACTCGATTTTCAGCTTGAACAGGACAAGCAAGGTTTATAAGTCGTAAACTTTTTCACGGGTCATAGATAGTATTGTAAAACCATAGTTATGAAACTTTAGAAACTCAAGAATTTTCTCTGAGTTCTAGTACGAACAAGGTTTTACAGTCCGTAGATGGAACTATGGACCTTAGATGCCCCTCGTGAATAACTTCCGATAGGTTTTCAATGAGGATTGCTTTGGTCTTTTTCACTCTTTTAATTCCTCTACCATGTCGTTTAACCTATTTTAAGTGGGATTAAAAAAAAATTATCATTCAGACTTGCGCTCAAGACTCCAAATCAAATTTATTCTCTCTCAAGTCTTCTCCCAAGCAAGAACTAGGGTTCCAAGCTTCAAGTCTCCATTGAAGGAATTCCACCTAAGGTTCTTCAGTCTAGGTAAGTGGAATTTGATCAATAGGTACCCTTTTACCTATTGAGTCCCAAGAAAACCCCAATTCCTCAAGATTATGATTTCTACAAACCTAGGATTTCTAGGATCTTCAAGGGTTCATGATGAATTTCAATTCTTCTTCATGATTAGCCTTCAATTGCATGATTTTGAATATAATCCCATGTTTTCAATGGTATTTTCATGAACCCATAGCATGCAAGTATTTTTATGATTTAGAATTATTTTATTTCAGATTAATGTCTCATATTATCAAATTATCATGATTTAGATGCTTTAAGATAAAATATCTTTTAGATTATTTTCAAATATCATGATTCATGAGCTACTTAATATTTATCAGTTAACACTATTATTGGATTATTACTATTTTAAGTCTATTATGCATGTTTTCATGGGAGCTATACTTGGCACCGAGCGGCTTTAAGGATGAAAGTTTCGGTCAGCGTCTGTGAACCTTTAGTAGCAATCCTTAAATGCCAGAACGTGCCATCATAGGATTTTTCTTTATTGACATTAGCTTAGTAGATCCACATTAGCTCAGTTCAGGCCCCTTACCTTGATAAGTAATAGACACCCTCTTTTCGGTGTGGGGGAATTACACTAAACTTCATGTAGTAGATCACATGGTTTATGTCAGTTTTGGTATCTCCCATAGCCAGTCTTTATAGCATTGCATGAGAAGTATTCAAATATTTCAATTCAGGTTATTTAGTTTTCATGTTATTTACTTGGTCATTATATTAACATATTTTACAAATTCAGTATGTTCAGATATCTTATTTATTATACATATTCCTCAAACTCAGTACATTCAAAGTACTATTAATATATTTTCTGCCTATATTGTTTGATAATATAGGCTCCGATCCTCAGTGTTTAGCCCGCGGTTAGTACCATCTTGATCAGCTAGCATTAACGTTTGGTGAGTCATCATCTTTTCGAGGACATACCCTATGTTTCTTTCGGTCATTTACTTTTAGTTTCAGATACTAGTTAGCTAGGGGGTTTGTCCTAGCAATCATTATAGTAGAAGCTTTCAGACAATTAATTAGTTCAAACTCAGCTTATGATATTCAGACATTGCTTATTTGATTTAATAAATTACTTTCAATCTTTACTTTCGCATTTAGTATTTTCCGTCTTATTATGAAAATCATAATGCCATGCCATGCTATGAGGTTAGCTTGGGGTCACTTTGTGGCTCTAAGCACTGTATTTTGACTAGGGAGTAGTCTCAAATTGTGACACGATCCATTAGCTATTTTTGCAATCGGATATTGGTTCTAAGATGATCCGGTCATGGGCCGAGTTTGGGGGTACTAGAGATGTTGTTCGGATAGCCCACGATCCGCCTAACTCTAGGAGTCGAGTTATGTGGTCCTGGTCGCATTTTGGGTCACAAACTTTCATGGGCCAAGTTCGTGGGCCATTTTCGGTGGTCTGATAATTATTTTTTTAAAAAAAAAAAAAATTAACTTCAACGACTTAAATTAAATTTGAAAGTTGAGTTCTAATCATATAGTGTAGTGTTATCAATTTAATTTTCAAATAATTGTAACTGTTATGATTTAAAATTTGAAAGTTAGAATTTATTTTTCACATAATCATCTCTTTATCTGTCTATATATTTTCTACTTAGTTTTTTCTATTATTTTATGTCTAACTTTGAAGTTCCAATTTTCAACATTCAACTACTATGGAATTAAATGAATGAAAATATTTTTATGAAAAATATAGTATAGTGTTATCATCATGAGCAACTGTCACATATAACAAACATAAAAATCATATTTATATGTTATAACTATAGTTTGTATAATTGGGCTCCATAGAAAATTTTATATTTGCTATGGAACTTTTGATTTGTATAATTCGCTACAAACATCCAATTTTATACAAATTGTTCAATTTTGTATAAATTCATTTATACATTTTAATTTGTATAATAAGATCTATGTTTATATAATTATAAGTGTATATGATGAAAATATATGTATTTGTATTTGTATTCGTATATACACTTTTCTCTCGCTTTATACAAACACAAACACATTTTATACATTTTATACCGAAATATATAAAATGAGTAATTGTATACCGAATCAGATGGCAAAAAAAGGGAATATTTGCTGCGAATTACAATTAAAATAAACTATGACTATAACATTTAATTTGAATTAATAGTTTGCTATTTCATATAATTTTCCCTATCATTTATCAATTTGAGATTTGTCAAGCTATACAAAAACAAATTAAATATATGCACAATATACATACAATATATTCACAAAATATACTATAGATAATATATACAAGACTATATACACAAATATATAAACATATATACAATATATTCAGCAATATACATGCAATATATTCATGATATACAATTTATAACTTGCAAATATATACAACTTAATACTTACAAAATTTAAAATAAACTTATTTTTTTTATATGTCAATACTTATTTATGTAATATTTCCTAACACTATTTCAAGTATTGACTTATTGCATTGTTTTTAAATTTGAGTTTCGATATATGATTATGTAATGTTTGCTAACCATACATTAAAAATTATTCAACTCAACAAGATATAAGAATTTTATGAAAAAACAGATGCAAAGACTCGATGAACCTTTAACTTAATTAATAGATTGATTGCAAAATGAAGTTTAAAATTTGGAACTTACAAAGTTACAATTATTTTTCTTTAATTTTCATAAACTTAAATTAGAATATGAAATTCAATAGATAAATTAGAAAATCTACATATTTTAAATTATTTTCTTCAATTTCTGTGTGTCTCCTCCTCCTCCAAATTTTATCATTTTTTTTTATTTCTTTGCTCCGTTCTAATTAAATTTTTGTGGTAAACTAGAACATTTATGACATTTTCTCTCATTCAGTGTCAATTATCGATGATCTATTGTCTTCCTTGGGTACATGCGCTCTCTAATGCAACGGTTGGCATTGGAATATTTAGTAGAATTCGAACCATTGTTGAAAGTACGAAATATTATCTTTGATCATTCTATCATCAATCCATCGTGCTAACTTGATTTTGATAGGACTCCAAGACCTGTTTTGAAATAATAATTAATCTCATTATGTTTTACGTTTCTTTTTGTTATATTCTGGATCAAACAGATAAATTAGTTACAACATAAACAGGTACACAGAGGTGCCTATATTATAGAAGATGATATTTTTCACTAGAACGAGATAAAGGAAGCAGTATGAATCAGTACAACATTGTCAAGTAACGTAAAATAATAATTTTATAATATTTGAATGTGTTAATTCGTATCACTTATTTCCTTAAACATAGAAGATTCTTCATCTTCATCTTTATATATATTTATATAAATCTGACATAATAGCAAGTTTCATGTATCGATTTTACAATATAACACCAACTAGGTAAATAGAGGGAATAAGAAAAAAAAATTCAATCATTTCAATAACGTCTTTATAACCTGTTTTAAACTTATACTCACTAAGAAATTATCATGCCCCGAGCCTACACCCTAGACATGCCGACACTCGAGAACCATTTCTGATCCCCAAGCATACCCTTGGCCTGGCTGACTATTTAGCGGAAGACTTACTCAAGCATAAAGAAGCTTTAAAACATAAATTCATCTCAACTTAAACTCAATAATAATGTCTGAAAATACTCATTTGCAATAACAATAATAATTTGTAAAAATAGTCTTTAAAGGAAAGAAAGTACTGGGAAACTCTCTAACTCTAACTATCTATGAAGCCTCTAATACTAGGATAGAAGTCGGGACAAGACCCACGACAACTTCACAATGACATGAAAGTAAATTGTGAACTCCTCCAGAAAGCAAGAAGGCTCACCAAAGCTAACTAGAGTATCCAATGATCTCAACGAAGCGGCTGTTGATGATCATGAACATATGTATCTGCATCATAAAATATGTAGGTCGAATAACATCAATACATTTGAAGTGCGAGTATGTAATATAACTAAGACAAAATAACTGAATGAAAGGACTACAATAAGTATGACATAAACTCAACTGAGTGTAAAGAATTAAAGGAATGAAACCATTTAACTTTACAAAATACTTTCTCTTTCTCTGAACTTTAACATCGTAAGTGATATATAAAGATACACTTTAACTCCGTTGGGAGATTCTCTAACCAGCAACTATCTCTATGAGTTAAGTGATGATACAACTTTTTATCCACACTGCCATTATTGCCTTATATCGTGTCGAGATATAGAACACCTCAACTAAGTGGATCCATTAAGCAATAAGGATTCATCTAAAAAGTATGATCATGTACACATGGTGGCAAGTCATGGTCTATGGGGGTTGTGAGATATCTAAACTCTCCCACATATTGGTGCTCAATACTACTCCCAATAATATATACTCTTGCTCAAATGTATAAAAACATACTCTTTCTCTAGTTTGAGATAATTGCTCAAACTATCCTCTTAAAAGAGATAACTGCTCTGAAATATTTCTAAACTCGTCAACTCATTTATAAATCAAAGTTTCTTTTTTCTCTAAATAATAGTCTATTTCTTCATGTAAAAATAAAACAATTGTAAAATACTTAGTTCCCTTATATGCTTTTCTCAAACTCCTCTTCCTCAAAATCAGTTTAAAACACAAATGTTGGCATTAAAAGATTCTCAAGATTTATAACTCAAAATAGGATTCATGCTTAAATATAGACATGAATGAATCAACTCAAGGATTTCAATAACAATATAGAAAATTCAGTACTCAGAACTCAATGATATTACTCATCTCAAGAATACTCAATTCATAGGGTTCATGCTGAACTATAGACTTGAAAGAATCAACTCAAGAATCTCAATACATAATGTATAACAATTCAATAATTAGGAATAGAATTTCAAAAAGAGTCAGGAATTCAAGAACTCAAAATCAACTCATCTCAAGAAAAATCAAATCTAAGGATAGAATCCTATATTATTCTTTTATTGATTTGAAAGTAGATGTAGGGCGTGAGGATGAACTAGTTCAATTGTATGATAGCCTTACATACCTGGGAAGAACAAAGTTCTTGGCGAAATCGATGAAATTTGAAGAACGCTTGAAAACCCTAGCTTTCATCCTCTTGAATCCTTGCTCTAGAAGTGTTAAAGAACGTAAAATAATGTTTTAACATTGCTTAGACCCTTATTTAGGTGAAAAAGGATCATGATTTACTCTGAGAAGGGGTGGGAAAGACAGAACTTCCCCTCTTTAAAAGCTGACGAAAATTGTCGACATGACTATATACGGTTCTCGATTTGATCTACGGACCGTAGATCCCATCCGTGGAATTGATATTGATTTTTTAAGGCTCAAAGTACATTTATGGAACGATGGCCCGTAGTAGTTCTTACGGCCGGTCTGTTGGATTTGTAGGATTTGGGACCCATAAGTTGACTCCCATTACTCTATCAACGACTTGACAGGACGAGTCATCGTTCAACCTACAGCCCGTCGGTTGGAGTCGTCGTTCATAGACTCAGAAACTCCGATATGGTAGTCTGGTAAAATGGTCATAACTTTATGTGAAGAATATGAAATGAGGCAAATTTGGTGGCATTGGAAAAAAGGACTCAAATATCTTTAATTTGGTAGGTCATAGGCAACATAATTCAGTATGTGCTAGGAGATATGATCATTTAAAGTTGACCTATGTATAATCTTATGTCAAAACTTAATCGGTAATGAAGCTTTCAACTTAACTATGTGTTAAGGGGTTCTTGTGACCTTAAGTCATATCTAAATCTATTTGAATACCAAAGAAATGACCTTTACATATATGAGCAATTTAAGAATCACCCGATACAATTTTTCATGCAAATAAAAAATGGTTCGGGCATTATCGTAGAAATATTCGGGTGCTACAATATCTCCCCCTTGGGATCATTCGTCCTCGAATGATCGTTAAACTGAGGATGGAATGGAGAGGAGTTACTCTTACTATTTTTCTAACTTTTGGACTTGTCTAATAACATAGCCGGAGCTAATTCATACTAAGAGTTTGGAACTTTCTATAGAAGATAATTTGCGAACTATATGAGTTTGAACATAGTCATGGTCTATCTGAAGCTATTTGAAATAAAGCGAGGATATCTAGGAACGAAATAAGAAAATGAATATTATGCCTTGAGTGATATGGCAAGTAGCTTTTAAGCTTAGCAACACTTCTTAACTATGCTATCCTTTCTGATTACTACACTTCATTAACTGCAACTCATAACTTCTACTAGAGTATATGAATACTCTTACAAACGTCTAAGTCAAATCGCTTGCTCTTACTATGTTCAAGTCTAATCTCTAAATCACAAGGTGCTAAATATGAGATAATTATACTAATCTAAACTACAAGATTCAGGTTCTATACCTCTATAGGGAATCTCATCCCAATAATAATTCTCCTTATAACATCATTCAGGCCTAGTACTATAGCCAATCCATAGACTCCTTCCAACCAATCCTTCTAAGAATATTTCCTCCTCTCATTATCTCTATAAATTGAAACTTCATGCATTACTATCAGGAACTAACTAGCTAATTTCACCTAATTATTAGTGATAATAAAATACCATCTTATTCATCCTCTACATTATAACTTTAGATATGATAAGCACACCACCACTACCAAAATAAGAAACATCAACCTTATCCTTCTATTACTACTCAACTACTATCATCAGCATCGCTACCAAAACTGAAAAAGGATCACAGAAAGAGCTTTGGGGGGGGGGATATCATAAGTATGATTCGTTCAATATATCTGATATAAGAATATGCATGACATAACATTATGTTGATAGTCATTGAGAGTAAATCATGAATTCCAAGACTAAGCATATTATAAGATACGAGTGCTTATATGAATATGTTCATATAATGAGGTTGTATTCATAACTTTGTGGAGTAAGATTGAGATTAATGGGCTAAAGGATTTGCCCCTCGTTATGGGAACTAAGCATAAATGTGAATCTATCTGAAATATATGAGCATAGGTCATGAACACAATTATGATATTAGAGGCATCAACTAGATGTTGTAATGACCGAACTTTGAGGAGTATGCTAGAGTATGAATGGATAGACATATTACTTTAACTTTTTCTGAACAAATCACTATCTGATTGTCAACACTTGACTTGATTTCTCATTTTATCATCTCCCCCTTAGGTCTTCAACTGATACTTTAAAGCTATGAATCTATCAATCATCTCTAAACTAGACTATATTTTTTTACTTACTTGGAAAAGGCTAATCTTATGGCTACTAAACTCTCCATGTGCATGCACTAAGACTCCTTCTAAGTCTTCTTTCTCAAATGCTTCTCGTAACTTCTTTCGGTTCTATAAAAGACTTTCTATAACTGTTACCCGCATTGACTTATAAATCCACTTAATCTAACTCTTAAGGGAAAAATAATTCTTACATCAGCCTACTCCACATTAATGGCTCAAATATACTATCTAGGTATAGATGAAAAATCATAAACTTAATTGGAATCTCATTTGGCAACATACGATCTCGGGTACACCTTCTAATGCTCTTAATAATATAATGACTTGGCCACACTTTATTTCTCGCATCTAAGGGTCATTATACCACACTTGTACCACTCACATTTATCAAAAAGTAACACCTTAGTTCCTCACCTACTGCATGTCTAACCTACTAGATAAGATCTCAAAACTAACATCTTTACCCTTATAATATCATCCTTTTTATCATGACCCTTATCTAAAATTCAAGTTTAGTGTCTAGTACCAACACATATATCAATATAACTGATTACATACTATACTAATTTATAACTACTAGATAAATTAAGAAACGCTTGCCCACTAAGACCTCATGATAAGTAGGTCATTCTTATCTACAATCTATCTACTTATAAATTATCGTCACATTCCTTTCACAACTTAAGTACCATTTACCCATCCACTATACATCATTTCCAAATTAGTTCTATAACCCTCTGAAAATCATGGCTCTCCAAAATAAAATCATAATCCTAACATATATCTATCATCTCATCATACTTTGTTCTTTTATTCAACACATATACTTGGCTTTCACTAACACGATGTTATATTGACATAGATTCTCTTTGGTTAAAGTATAATCTAATTCATCCATACTAGTAACTCTTACTATACCTTCTATCAGAAAATCTACACAAACTCATCACTTCTTAGTGTATCCAAACAGGAAAACTCTTCACTAATAACGTATTGGCGCATGACTGCAACAACATAATTTGTACCATCACTATCTCCATTTCTTAGATTACTATACCTATGCATGCATTCTTCTAACTCCGGGCAATTTTACTATTACTTCTTATAACACTGTAACTCATGCTATCTTTTAGAGTGAAAATACTACCCAAGCTCTAATACATACTCTCCTCTTGAAGGGAATCATCTAAAACAAGACTTAGATAAAAGAGTGTGGGAGTACATCTCACTTTTAGCTCGAATGCATGATTTATATGAATAAGAGTGTATTCTTTTGAATCTGAACACTTAAGCTCACTCATGGGCTTCTCTTAAGCCCCTTTGCGGTCTCATTACTTTCTCAAGACTTTTGCTGAAAGTGACTCATCGTAATGATCTGGGCTTTACTTTTCAACCACCTTGAGTATGAGGGGTAGTCTAACGGATTCTGAGAAACGCACGAGTCTGAATAAGTTTCTAATTACACAGTTCTATTACACGAATTAGAGTATGAAAGAATAAAAACTTTTCTTAAATTTCTATAGTCCCTCATTTATAGGAGTAGGGTCCACAATACCATAAATAACATTCTATTGACACGACTTCATATACACCCTTAGAAACTTGAACTCTGTGCTCTGATTCCAAAATTTTCACACCCCGAGCCTACACCCTGAACGTGGCCAGCACTTGAAACCATTTCTAATCTCGAAGTGAACCCTTGGCATGACTGACTATTTAGAGGAAGACTTACTCAAGCATAATAAGCTTTAAAACATAAATATATCTCAACTTAAACTCAATAAGAATGTCTAAGAATACTCATTTGCAATAATAATAATAATTTGCAAAAACAGTCTTTAAATGAAAGAACGTACTCAGAAACTCTTTAACTCTAACAATCTATGAAGCCTCCGATACTAGAATAAAAGTTGGGACAAGACCCACGACAACCCTACAATGCTATGAAAGTAAATTGTGAAATCCTCTAGAAAGCAAAGAGGCTCACCAAAGCTGATTGGAGTGTCAAATGATCTCAATGAAGTGGCTATTGATAATCCTAAAGACATGTATCTGCATCATAAATGTAACATCCCATCGTCAAGTAGACTAACAAGGGCAAAGTGTGATGACAACAAGCCAAAGACAAGGGGCAAGAGCCAAGGCTTCCTAAGCTTGCCAAGACACTTCCCACCTCCATAGAAGTCTTGACGGCTTGTGGTAGACACCACAGATTATGGTGCCACCCGTGGTGGTGAGGCAGTAGCTCCCCAAGGGCTTCCCAAGTTGGACTCACCTTTACGAGCCACTTCACGACCAGTGGTGATGACCACGGCTCGTGGAAAGGATTGTGGTGATGCCTTGAACTATTAGGGGCCAAGGAAAGGTGGCCTAGCCACTGGTCCAAGACCACAAGCAGGACTACGGCCAGTGGTGAAGACCACTACCCATGGTGCCTCTCGTAAAGGCTGGACAATGGACTGCCAAGTGAGGGTATTTTGGGACTTCTCGATTTAAGTTAGATTAAAGTAAGGTCATTTTTCCTAAGCCTAGTACACCTATATAAGTGATTTAAACCCTTTAAATTCACCATTCAAGACATTATTTTCCAAAACCCCAAAAGAATCCCAAAGTTCATCCCCTCAAATATTTCTCTCTCTAGAACTTGAAGAAAAAAGAGTTGGAGCTAGGGTCAAGATCAAGTTTCCATTCATCAAGAATTTGTGGGCTTTGTAATCAAGGTATGATGGATTTTCATCCATATAATCCTTTCATCCATTGAGCCCCCATGATTTCCCAATTTTAGAAGAAGAATTCCCCATTTCTAGTTAGGATTTCTTCTAATGTTATGGGTATTGTTCCAATTGAGTGAATTATGATTGTTTATGATTTAATTGATATAATTACATATTTTTAGGATGAATTTACATGTACCCATGCCTAACCCATGTTTATAAAGATGAAATTGATGTAATTGGGTTTTATGCCATGAAAGGGGAATTGAGGATTTGGAGGTAATCTTTTAGGATTGATGAATTACATTGTAGACTGCTTGAAAATTAATCATATGTACATGAATTGATTGAGATTAATGTTTACATGATGAATCATGATTAGTAGTGCTTGAGATTGGGGGATATATGATGAAGTATGATTAGAATTACTTAAGATTGAAGCATATAGATGTGAATTGCCTAAGATTAAATCATACAAACATGAATTGATTGAGATCAAGTATATATGATGAACTATGACTTGTAGGCTTTGAGACTAGAATTGTCTTCAAACTAAAGCTTATATGATGAATCATGATGACTAGGGCTTTGAGAGTAAAGCTTATATGATGAATGTTGAACTGTAGATAGGATTGTTGTGGAAGCATTTACGTACATGATCTATATTATGAATGTATGAGATTATGCATATTTTATGAAATCTAAGAAAATGCTTTAAGCATGATTTGAGAGTAAAGTGTCAATGATTATGATATTGTTGTTGTGTTGATTGAAAGGAAATTCTCATAAACACATATGAACATTAATGTGAAAGGATTTCCTACATAGAATGATTCTAGGTTGAAAGACTTGCTAACCTAAAATGAATCAAAGCAGGTTTGAACTATGATAGCTTGAAGTAGTGATATGACATCCCTTCATGAATAGCTTGACTTGGTAAGATAAGACCATGTATGGTAGCTTGAGTTAGTAGATCTCATAGATAGCCTTGGATTGAGTAATAGTACCCTCCAATGGTTAGCTTGAACTAAGCACAATAGAGTACTTTGCATGGTAGCTTGACTTGGCGAGGCCCCACCATATCATGATAGCTTGGATTGAGAAATAGTACCCTTCCTTGAGTAGCTTGGACTTGCATGAGTAAGGTGTTTTACATGATAGCTTGGTCTAGCATAATATGGTGATTTTCCTTGATAGTCTTGAATCGGTAAATCGTAACCATTCATGTGTATTGACTTGTCTTGGACTAGTAAAGAAGTACTCTTCCATGAATAGTGAGAATGACTAAAGAGGGAAAACTCCCTAACCAAAGTAGCATGTTTATGATGAAGCAAGGTTACTTCAAGGAAGTATCGTAAGTATGTTTTAATATGAGCTTTCTAGTAGGAGAAATGATTAGCTTGGATTGTTGCTTGAGTTTCCTTCCTTGATATGTATGAATATAGATGATGACCCAAGGCTTGACTAAGGATAAGTTGAGGTTGCTAAAGAAGTATCCCTCATTTATTATGATGATTTATGTGCATTGACTATGCTTACGACTTATGTTGTTATCTCTTATGATTATGGTATATGTCTTATGTTGACTAAGGCCTATGTTATGCTTATGTTGTTGATTTATGATATCCATCATATTTAGTAAATGTTTGTACTAACACATACTCTTACCTACATATTTATCAAATATAAGGTTTGGTGATATCGACTTTCATCCCCGTGGCTAGGATCATAGTAGAGCAAGACTTAAAGTTTTGGTGAGTCCTCATAGCATTCGAGAATTTGACCACCATGTCCTTATGTCTTTCATTTTATTTTTAGGACTATTGTATGGGTTGTGTCCCAAATATATTCATGTTTTAGATGGTTTAAGACAAAGTGTAATAGACTACTGCTTCATTTTATAAAAGACTTTGATGTTATTGAAAAATGTTTTAAATTTTTGCTCATTTATATTATCTTATGTTATGATATGCTAAGTTGGCTTGTATGAGGCCTCTCGGTGTCTTGTAAGCTTTGTTACATCTATGGGGTACCCTTGGGTCGAGACAAACTTGGTAATCAGAGCGCAATGTTTAGAATGATTCTAGGATGTCTCAAAACTACGTCAAGTAGAGTGATGTTCATAAATGTGAAGCGCCACATTTATGAATGACGGGCTATCAGATGATTAGGAAACTTCACATCTTCATTACCCTAAGTCGTGCCATAGAGTTGAACTCTATAAGGACTTTCTCATAATCCTTACCCGATAGTCTATAGAATATGACTACTACAAGGGCTAATGCTAGAAGGAATGAGGAAGACAAGGTAGAGTAAGAAGTTCCTCTCCAAGCTCCCCATCAAGCTCCAATTGACCCTATAGTTGAGAATATGACTAATGCTAAATTTAGGACGGCTTTTCAAGTGTTTTCTCAAGACGTCACGACCCAAGACAATAGATAGGTGGTAGCCCCCGTGAACCCAAATATAGGTACGACGGCGTCAAGAGTGAGGGATTTTATGAGGATGGACCCTCTGGAATTTTATGGCTCCAAAGTTGAGGAAAATCCTTAAGAGTTTATAGATGAGGTCTATAGAGTACTTGTTATTATGAGGGTTACTCTGGTAGAGAAGGCAGTATTGACCGCTTATCAATTTAAAGGTGTTGGTCAAGTGTGGTACAACCAATGAAAAGAGGCAAGGCCGGTAGGATCGGGTCTTGTAAAGTGGGGAGTGTTTAAATTGGCGTTTCTTGATAAGTTCTTTCCCCTTGAGATGAGGGAAGCGAAGGTGCATGAGTTCCTTAACCTTATTCAAGGAAGTATGAGTGTGAATGAGTGTGCTCTAAAGTTCACCCAATTGTCAAAATATGTTCCATCTCTAGTGTTCGTCCCTAGGTCAGGAATGAGTAAGTTTATGTCGGGGGTGTCCGATCTAGTGGTGAAAGAATGTGATACGGCTATGCTTATTAATGACATGGATATTGTTCGCCTTATGACTCATGCCCAACAAATTGAAGAGGAGAAACTAAAAGGGAGATCTAAGGAGAAAAAAAGATCTAGAATGGATGATGATAATTCCTCCCCTGCAAGGTTCGATGGACATGGTCGTCCTAGCCATCGACAAAGGTTTTCTAGGCAAGGTTCCTCTAAGGCTTCTAAGCATAATGAAGAAAGGGTGTCTAACCCTAAACCACAAGGAATTAGTAGTGAATCCCTATGGTCTACTTGTGCTAGGTATGGAAAAAGACATGAGGGTAGGTGTTTAGCCAGCATAGAGGGTTGCTTTAGTTATGGTGAAAGTGGTCACAAAATGAGGGATTGTCCAAAGGTAAAGGTTAAGAGAAGAGGGGGTAAGCAAGTTCCTCCTAGTGGTTCGGGTGCAAATGCTCCAAAGAAAAATAGGTTCTATGCTCTCCAAGCTAGAGGTGGACAAGAGTGTCCTTCATATATGACTACGGTATGTGTTTTATGCTTTATTAGATTTCGGTGTAGCTTTGTCTTTTGTGACTTGATAGACTTGGTGTGCTAGGCCTTGATTTTTATCCTTGGTAAGGATTCTCCATACTATTAGTATGCTTCTATTGTTTGTAGAACCCGAGTTGGTCATTATGAATTTTGGGGATGTTGTATAGTTTTACCAATGCCTCGGTTTCAAGTAAAGATTTGAGAAATAGGGTGTTTAGGTAATACATTGATGTGCTAAGTTAGTAGACTCCTATAAAAAGGTAGTAGTATAAGTTCCCATGGTTAGAATCGTCTTGTGTGACGGCTGTGAAAGCCTAGGGTTGTCTTGATCCGACCTTAGTTGAATAGAAAGAAATTGTGCTTAGAAATTTCGCTTAGGCTTGCTCCCAAGGGGGAGATGATGTGCTTAGATAGCAACGTCGTTGACTATTCCTATTGTTTGTGCTTTGGGTTTGATGAGTCTGAGATTTGGACTCATTTAGGGTTTTATTTATATAGATTTAATGTCCTTAAATGCTTGTTTTGTGTCAATAACTGATATAAAACCCTTGATTTCCAGGTATATGGATTAAGAAACAAAGCAAGGACACTGATTGCAAAAAGGAACGAAGCAAGCTGAAAGAATGAAGAAAAACAAGTCTGGTAATCGCCAAGTCCACTTGGCGAGTCACCGAATGGCTACTTGACTGCCTAAAGTTCTAATGTGCCAAGTTCTGAAGGAAAGAACTAAGTTAGAGAGAGAAAGGACCAGTTGGTGGATTGCCAAGTGGTTCCGCGATGCAGTGTTAGATTGCCTAAAGTTATAGACCATGAGGATGCTGAAGGCTAAGGTAGAAGGGCGATGGAAATTACCAAAGGGCGGATCGCCGAGTGGTTCGGCGAGCCCGACTTACTTTGCTGAGTGACTCTTTGCATCACATTTTTAGCGACTATAAATACATTTTTGAACATTTAGTTTATGAATGAATTACTCTTTAGAACAGATTTTTATTAAGTTTTGAACTGTGAGACAGGTTTTCTTTAGTTTTCCTTAGCTTTGAAGAATTAAAGTTTTTCACTTTTGAGAAATTGGAAGTGGGTCTTTGAGATTCTTCGAATTGGACCATTGTAAAGACGAAATCAATCTTACCCAGTTGGTGGAAACTCAATTTGGTAACGATTTTTGTCTTTTTATGATATCTAGCTAAAACCCCAATTATTGGGGTGTGATTATATGATTATGGGCTGATTTAGTTTATGGGTATTGATAATTGTTAGCTTAAATGCTATTTAGAAGTGAGTTCAATCAATAATTGTGGTTTAATTTAAGAATTGTAGTTGTAAATGCAATTCTACCCTTGTGTTTTTGGCTTATTCGAGAGAGAGGTTTTAAAACTAAGATTATTGATAGATTGTCTGTGGATATTGGGTTGTCATGGGTTCAGCTCGAAATAGTGAATCCTAAACCCTTTTCCACATATTTAGCTCGAGAGAGTGAATGGACTAAAGTGTAGGTTGTTCTTATTTTGCATTCTTGTTGACATTCAAGAGAAATCGACTTGATTCGAGATAAATTGTTCAAGAGAAAGTTTACCTCCTCTATAGTCTAGCTTACTTACTAATATTTAGCTATTTTCTAATAGTTGCAATTACCCATTTGTCTATATTAACCTATAATTGAATCACATCCTAAGAACCCGTCTCACTGTTGTAAATTCGTATTGTTTATTGCTGTTTGTAGTTGATAATTTCAAACCAAAGCCCCCCATTTGACACTCGTGTCACCCCTGATTTGAATGATGTCTTTATTTGATAATTTCTATGCCTATGACAGATTTGACCATGTTCACACTTTACTATTGAATCTTAAACACGTACTACTCCCTGTGGGATTTGAACCCAACTTATTTAGTTAGGTTTTATACTGACTAGAGATCGTTGGCACTTAGAATTGGATGAAATGTCCTTGAAACGTTACTCAAAATGGCACCGCTGCCGGAGAGTGGTGTTGTTTAAGATTCTTTTGGTAAAGTTGAATTTTGTTCTTTTTAGTCATAGTTGAATTTACTTACTTTCAGTTTTGGTTTTCATGTTGCTTGTTTAGAACAGAAGGAGTATGTCTTGTAGCAACGGTAACCAAGTCAGGCACCCTTCTTCAAAAATGATGATTCTTAGGGATAACATCCTAAGTTTCAGACAATTGAAAGGTGAGGTAATCCATGAGTTGTGGCTGAGATTTAAGACATTATTACTCCAATGCCCAACTCAAGGAATTCTAGACTAGATTCTACTGGACTGCTTCTATAAAGGTCTTGGTCCTGAGAATAGAGAAGTGGCTGACCAAATTTCTCCAGGTAGTCTCAAGTGACTACCCTATGCAATAGCAGCCCAACTCCTTGATAACATGGCCAAGACCAACAAGGAGACACAGAAGGACCAGGCTTTTGCCACACTATTGACTCAACTGGATCTCTTGGCCAGAAAAATCATGGAATTGTAAGTACTATACAAAAAGAAAGATCGATACATTCCCCCTCACGAGCGTAGAAAGCCTAAGGATTATGAGGGTGGACAAGTAGAAGAGATACTCTCACTCATTCTCCACAAAGTCGAAGAACATGACAGAGTGTTGAAAGAGATAAAAGAGAATGTCTCATTGCTGAATCAGATGACTACTTCCCATTCCATATCTATTCAGCTACTGGAGACCCAAATGGGTCATGTGTTTCTCATCTCTACCCCAGGAGTGCAGTTTTAGTAAGGACTTGTGTCGTGCCATGATCTTAACTAAGGCGCTTTTTGAGAGGCAACCCAAGTTTTATTTCTTTCTTTTTTTTGTTCTTAGAATAAACGTGTGTTGATTGTGCAGGTGAAAAAGTGGAATGTGTTTGAATTGGTAGTTGGCGAGAAAAATATCCAGTCGGCGACTCGCCGAAGAGGTTGTCGAGCCCGACTTGGACCCCCTTTGGACTTAAGAAATTATGAAGATGGAGTCTGTAAAACTTGGTGAGCTAGACTAATTGGCGAATCGCCAAACAGGTCGGCGATCCCGACTTTGTCCGTCCTTTGGACCCCCACATAAACTGGAGGTCCTGTAAAACTCGGCGAGGTAAGTACCCACTCGGCGTGTTGCCGAGTGGTTCAGCAAAGAAAATTAATGTCGCTAAAAGGGAAAGAACTAGACGGTTTTTAAAAAGGCCAAAGGTTTAAAAGCTCAAACTCTTTCACATTCCATCAATTTTTAACTTCATAAGATCACACTCGTACTCTATTTTGCCTAAATTTCCCGCATTTTCTTGCTTTTCGGTCGTTGATCCTGTGTTTGGAGTTGGACACTTTGCTGCCTAGCATTTCAATTCATATATTCGGTATCGAAGGTTGGTTTTACGAACCCAAACTCATAAATTAGCGGTTAAACTCAATTGCGTTGTTATAAATTATTTTGAAATATGTTGGGCCTCCCTAAATTCGTGTTTGTGTTCTTGTTTGCCGATTCTAATTTCAAAATCATGCCTAAAGTGCCTAATTGTTAATTTCCCAAATCTTGTGCTTTAAATTTGATCTAAATTATTGGGTTGTTCTTATTTGTTGTTGGTTCTAGTCGGGTGAAGTTTGAGTAACCCATATTTGTGCTAAATGACGTGATTTGACCAATGATGGAGCGTTTGACGTCATTCTTAACGGCTAAAGTCGTCAAATGGCCAATTTTAGCCAAACCAGGGGAAGTTTGAATACCCCAGTGGCATAGGCCTTATGGGTCTAGGATTAATTGAACAAGTGGATGGTTTGATTTTGTTTTTGGGGGCTACGGGGTTGATTTTGGAAGTTGGGGTAGAAAGTAGGCACGTTGGGCAGCTTGGCGAGCTGGGTCGAGCTCGTCGAATCTCCCTTGATCACCTTTAATTTCATGGGCTTTATTGATTTTGGTTCTGTAACTTTCGGCAAGAAGACTGAATTTGCCGAGTGCACTCGGCGACTCACCGAAAGACTTTTGTGATCGCCCTTTCTGCGCCCCTAACCCTTAAAATGCACTGTAAGTTTCAACGGGCTAGTCTGTGCTCACCAAATGATATCAGAAGTTCGCTGAAAGGCCCCTTCCAACACCAACATGCCATTTTTTTAGGTCAATCCTTTTGGCAAGCCTGATCTAGCTCACCAAAGTGATTCTACGGCTCGTCGATCTGTTCAGTGAGTTTGTCTGCACTATATAATTGGTAATTTTTCTTGATATATTTCTAACTTTCTACGATGTTTTTGCAGAGATGGCTAGAACCAATTTAGACATGCCGCCCCGCAAAAGAGCACGGGGAATAGTTATCAACAAGGGGGCAGCTACCCCTTCTAGAAAGGGAAGGAAGGAACATCCAAAGGGAGGAAAAGGTAAGGGTAAAAAGTCCGTATCTGAGGTTTCAAATCACTACTCCGACAACGAGGGAGAATCCATTGACTCCCAAGCTGAATTTTCTGAGCCGGATGATAACCAGCCTCTACAGTCCCGTTGGGCAGAGATTCGTGCTAGGTCTCGCCGAGATGCGTCGAGAGTCTGAGAGGCCACCCTTCCTACAGCTGATACAGTGCTAGCTCTGGCACTGACTGTGGTTCTAGCGCCACCAACACAAGGTCCTCCCCGGCTACTCAACAGATTAAAAGTCGAGGGACTAAGGACGATTCTAGAAGAGAAGTTGTTGTCCACAGAGGGGCTTAGTAGGCAGATATTACATTGTGAGGGACACTCTCCAGTATCACAGGTTTGGGTTCATTAGCAACTCTATAATGCCTTCGCAGAACGAGTCTATCATTTGCCACCCAAATATGGCCTATCTCTGATCCATAATATCCAGGAAGACGCCCAACTTGGGACTCATCATTGAGCAGGAGTTAGTCATGAGGGTCAAACAGCACCAGCGTCTATTCTCTTCCCTATTTTGATTATAAAGTTGTGCTGGAGTTCCTCGTGATGAGACAATGGATATTGAGGTCACTCCCATATCCTCCACAGACATCCAGCATATAGAGGCTGAGTACACTCGGGACGAGGAAGATAGAAGGAGAGCAGCTCTGGTGGATGCATCCCCGGATGTGGATGTTGATTTTATACCTGCAGAGGCATATTTGCTTACTCCGGCCTCTGGGCCTTCAGGTACTTCTACTTCCTTCCAAACTCCTAGTTCTTCCACTTCTTACCTGCCAATCATGATCACTCAGGCCATGATTTTGAAGATGGGGCACTTGGCGCATTCTACTGATGTACGAGCTACCTAATTAGAGGTTGTGGTATCGTGGATGATTGAGAGTGTTATCCTAGCTGCACTAACACCCTTCTAAGCATCTATTTACCCTCTCACAACGAGAGTAGAGACTTATGAGAGTCGACAAGGGGTTACTTCTGAGGTGACGGCTTTGAAAGCCGAAGTTGCAAATTTGAGGAAGGATCTGGACTACTTGAAGTCCACAGACTCTACTTCACTATTAGAGGCAGCTGATGATATGGATGCACCGGTTACTTTTGAGTTTCCTCCGGCCACTGATTAACGTTTCAAGGACACTTCATCCAATTCTAAGTGTCAACAATTGCTAGTCAGTATATAACCCAACTAAACGAGTTGGGGTTGAGTCCCACAGGGAGTAGTACGTGTTTAAGATTCAATAGGAAAATAAGAATATGATCGTCAATCATAGGAATAGACATTTACGAATAAAAAAATAATTCAAATCAAGGGGTGACACGAATGTCAAATAAGGGGGTTTTGGTTTTAATTATCAACTACAACAGCAACAAATAAAATGGAATGACAATAATAAGATGAGTTCTTTGGATGTGGTTCGATTATAGACTAATGTAGACAAATGGGTAATTGCAACTGTTAGGAAATAACTGTAAATTAGTAAATAAGCTAGACTATAGAGGAGGTAAACTTTCTCTTAAATAATTTACCCCGAATCAAGTCGATTTCTCTCAAACATCGACAAGCATGCAAAATAAAAACAGTCAACGCTTTAGTCCATTCACTCTCTCGAGCTGAATGTGTGGAAAAGGGTTTAGGATTCACTCTCTTGAGCTAAACCCATGACAACCCAATATCCACAGACCATCAATCAATAGTCTCGGTTTTAAAACCTCTCTCTCGAGCAAGCCAAAAACATAAAGGCACTACAATTCTTAAATTAAACCACAATTAATGATTGAAATCATTTCTAAACAGCATTTAAACTAACAATTAGCAATACCCATAAACTAAATCAGTCCATAATCACATAATCATACCCTAAGAATTGGGGTTTTAGCTAGACCTCATAAAAAGATCAAAATTGTTACCAAATTGAGATTCTATCATTTGGGTAAGGTTGATTTCGTCTTTACAAAGGTCCAAACTAAAGAATCTCAAAGACGCACTTCCAATTTCTCAAAAGTGAAAAACTTCAATTCTTCAAAGCTAAGGAAACCTTGTCTCAATACTCAGAATTCTTACAATTCTCAACTGAAAATTCAATGTAATGAAAAATATGATACTAAACTAAATATTCAAAAATGTATTTATAGTCGCCAAAAATGTGTTGCGAAGAGCCATTTGGCACAGTAGGTTGGGCTCACCAATCCACTCGGCAATGCGCCCTTTAGCCAATTTCATCACATTTCTCTCTTGGAATTCAGCATCCTCAAGGTCTGTAACATTTGGACGATCTAACACTGCATTGCGAAACCACTCGGTGATTCGCCGACTGCTCCTTTCTCTCACCAACTTGATTTTCACCTATAGAGCTTAACACACTGGAACTTTAGGTGGTCAAGGAGCCCTTCGGTGATTCACCAAGTAGACTTAGCGATCACTAGGCTTTCTTTTCTTCACTATTTCATCTTACTTTGTTCCTTTTTGCACATTAATGTCCTTGCATTGTTCCTCAATCCATATAACTGGGAATCAAGGGTTTTACATCATTTATTGGGACAAAACAAGCATTTAAGGACACTAAATCATTACAAATAAAGCCCTAAATAAGTCCAAATCTCAGACTCATCAACACCCCCAACTTAAATTTTTTCTTGTCCTCAAGTAAACTCAAGTTCAACAGATTAAAAAGGATGTCTCAAACAGTGTTATACAAGACTCAATCATGAATGCACACAACAAGACTCAACTTACTTATGCAAGGATCAATTGTGCACTCAAAGATTCAAGTTGTGACTCAACATTATCAAAAATTCTCAAGTTCACAATACTTGTTTCAAATGCAAGTTCAAGCTCAACAAAAGTACTCAAATGCCCTCACACAAAGATGATTCCATATTCATACACAATTGTTCAACAATTTATAACTCCGAAATCACAAACAACTCTCACACCCACAAAGATAAACACATGCATGGCTCAACCTGTAGGTTTTCCCTTATTTTCCAACTAACACTTGTTTCAGCTCACTCAAGATCAAAAAGGTCTTTTTAAGGCTTGTAATAAGGCTGAGTGTAAAGGTATGGTCATTTAGGCTCAGTGGCTATTATCCTCATGAAATATGGTATGAACAACACTTCATTTCCTTTTCTTCATCATTCTTATTCATGCTCACAATTCACCCCATTATTCACTTTCCATAGAATATCGGACACCCCATTTGTTTTTCACTTTCACAAATTTATTCCACAACTTTTTCATTTTTTTTTCTTTTCTTTTTTTTTTCTTTTTTTTTGTATAGAGGGGTTGCCTTTCTCAAAACCATGGGTCAAGGGGGACTTCTTTGCACTTCTTGATTTACCTTCTCTTTTCACCACACCCCCAACTTAGGCTTTTGGCTTAAGTTGGCTATTCAAACAAACCATACTTCATGAGGATTATGGGTGAAGGAATAAAGAGACGTCTCATTTGCATTACGTTTCTTCCAATAAAAGGCTAAGGCTTAAAGGGTGTTCAAGCAAAGTTCACACACTCACAAGGTAGGCCACAAAAGAGGTATAATGTCTTGTTTCACACTTTAAAATTAAGAGCTTGCATCACTTAGTCAATCGTACCAACGAGGTAAATTCTAGGTGTCATCACACATGGTTCACAGTAAGCTTATTACACAAGGCATTGACACCAATGTCAAACAAGACTTCACACTTTTGCTAGTGTGCACTGTTCATCACAAGAGATTCAATTCGATAACTGGCTAGTCACAACGAGATGCAAAAAGTTCACATATTGCCTATGGAACTTCATTTGGCCTCATTGTAGCCGCACATTCATGTTTGTTCAATTAAAAGCACTATTTAAGTCATCAGTATTGATCATAATTGATACTCAAATTTGTACAAGAACAGCCGCAATTAAATACACAAGAGGTGGCAAAATTATTTAAAAGGGTCCAAAAACCATTTGCAATTAAAACAAAGAGCCACAAGCTCAAATATCCACAACACAGTGCCAAAACACAATAGATAGCACAAAACCCAATATATACAAAAAATATCATCAACACAAGAGGTAGGCATGGAGATACCTCACCCCATTACAAATCAAAACAATTTGTCCTCAAATGCAACAAAGTACTAAAAATCAATAAAAGAAGACAAAAAGAGAGGTAAAGAAAAGTCTTGTCTATGCAGTCGCTCTATTTGTCGGGGTATCAGTGTCCGGTGCATCACTCTGATATTGGGCATAAGTGTCAGGAGTCACATCAGCAGCACTCGATCTACTAAGGCCTGCCATAGATGTCTCTGTCGGCGATGTTTGAATCACTGGTTATACAATCGCCTCCTCCAAGTCAGGCAGGTCTTCATAGATGGTCTCCTCCGGCATCTATATCTGCTAATCATCGGTCTCAGCCTCCGACTCATCATCTACTATATCATCCCGATGTATGTCTCTGGTCGTGGCCAAAGGAATCTAAGAAGTCATCGGGGCATCCAAATCATCTGCTGCCTCCAATAGTGAAGTCTGTGGATTTCAAGTAGTCCACATCCTCCCTCAAATCTGCCACCTCGGCTTTCAAAGCCATCACATTTGAAGTCGCCCACTGTCTACTCTCAGAAGTCTCAAATCTCGTCGTGAGAGTGTCAATAGATACTCGTAGGGGGTGTCAGTGCAACTAGGACAACACTTTCAATAATCCATGGTATTGCAGCCTCTAATCGAGTTACCCTTGCATCCGCAGAATAGGCTAAGTGTCCCATCTTTAGAAGCATGGCCTGAGTGATCTTGGTCATCTTGGAAGAAGTAGAAGTACCAAGAGTCTGGGAGGAAGTGGAAGTACCTAAAGGCCCAGAGGTCGGAGTAGGCAAAGGTGCCTCTGCAGGTATAAAGTCGATATCCATCTCTAGGGATGCATCTACTGGGGAAGCTCTCCTCCTGTTTGCTTTCTCTTGAGTGTACTTGACCTCTGTATGCCGGATGTTTGTAGAGGATGTGGGAGTGACCTCAATATCTTTCGTCTCAGAATGACGAACTCCAGCATGCCGGCACAGCTCTGTATTCAACAACATAAATGAAAGGGATGCATGTCTATGCTTGGCCCTCAAAGCCATATCCTGCTCTATGATAAGTCGCATGTCAATGCTCTTCCTAGATATGATCGACCCGAGGCAAGCTACCTTAGGATGGCGGAGGATGGACTCAGTCTGGGATGGCATAATGGAGATGCTGATGAATCCAAACCAATATCGCGCAGCTACATTCAAGTCCTTCTTCTCGATCAGGACTCCTATCTCAATCTACCTTGGGGTGGTGTCATAGATGAGGGGAGCTAGCCAGCCTTTGAGCTTATCCAAGGGTGTCATAGTGGAAGCCAGATTTGGGTAGTCAAAGACTGATCCTTTATCAAATACCGCATTGATATGAACATGGCTACAGTGCACTACTGTCCCCTGTACCATCATGTACCCCACTGGTCAAGAATAGTCCTCCACACATCAGCTTTTAATATGTTGAGTAGCCTAGGAGAAGGAATTTGTACAGGTGGCATTGGGGCCACAGGTGGTGCCGGAGCTGGCACTGTATCAGTAGTAGGAGGGGTGGCTGCTGGAGCCCTCGATGAGTCTGGGTGAGATCTAGCACGAATATCTGCCCACCAGGAGTGTAGTGGCTGGTCATCCTCCAGTTCAGATATGCAGCTTGGGATTCAAAGGACTCTCCCTCGCTGCCGAAGTTGTGCTCCGAAACATTAGATATGGGCCTCTTGCCCCTGTCTTTTCCTCATTTTGGAGGTTTTTTCCTTCCCTTTTTAGGAGGATTTGCTCCCCCTTCATTTATCACTACGCCTCGTGCTCTTTACGGGGCTGCATGTCGAGGTTGGTTCGAGTCATATCTGCAAAAACATCAAAAATATTTAGATTCATTTCAAGAAAAGTTGCAGTTGCTGACAAACTCGTCGAATCAATCGGCGAGTCGCCAAATCACTTTGGTGAGCAAAGTCGGGCTGGCCAAAAGGATTGGCTAAAAAATTCTCAAAAAATTAGCATGTTAGGGATGGGAGGGGCCTTTCGGCGAGCAAGTACAATCCCGTCGAAAGTTACAGTGTATTTTAAGGGTTAGGGGCGTAGAAAGGGCAATCAAGAAAGACTTTTGGCGAACTCAGGCTTCTCACCGAAAGTTACAGTACCCGAACTTAACAATTGCTTGAAATTAAAAGCAACCAAGGGGGATTCGGTGAACCGCCGAGTGGTTCGGCAAGCTCGATCCAGCTCACCAAACTGCCTAGCATGCCTACTTTCAACCCCATCTTCAAAAATTAATCACGCAGCCCCAAAAAAAATCAAACCATACACTAGTTCAATTAGATTAAGACCCATATGACCTATGCCCCCAGGATACTCAGATTTCTCTCACTTTGGCCAAATTTGGCCATTTGACGACTTTAGCTCTTAAGAATGATGTCAACCGCTCCATCATTGGGCAAAGCACGTTATTTAGCACAAATCCAGGTTACTCAAACTTCACCTAATTATACCCATTAACAATATATCACAAACCAATATTTTAGATTAATTTTAGAGCTCTAAACTCGGAAAATCAACAATATTGGCATTTTAGGCAAGATATTCAAATTAAAACAACCACACATGCACACAAGCACACAAAAAATGAAATTGGAGAGGCCCAACACACTTCACTAAGATCAACACAATTGCAAATAAGTAAAATTTTTAAATACGAGTTTGGGTTCGATAAACCAACCTTTAATGTCGAATAAATAAGTTTAAATGCTAGGCGGCAAAGATATCCAACTCTGAACACATAATCGACGACTAAAAAGAGGTAATAATGCAAAAATATAGAAAAATATAGTGCGGGTTGTCGCGCCCCGTTTTTCTCAAAACGGGTTTTGGTGCACGACCTAACAACTCTTTTGGGTTTCGGGAAGATTAAGAGTCGCCACCTAACGAATTAAGGTGCGTTAGGGCACCTATCTAACCTAACTAAGTATAGCTAAGGTCAACGAACCAGAGATCGGGTAAGGGTTCAAATTACCTCGAGGGGAAGGTGTTAGGCATCCCTCGAGGTCCACAAATGTGGGTCCCGACCGTATCTCATGCAATATGTGGGGGTTACAAGTAGCAATTAAGGTCACTTCATTATTATTTATTTAATTAAACATGCGAGCTAGGTAATAACAATAAATAAACGTTTTTAAAATTAGTTTTTAGTTAATTAATTACCTATGCATGCAAGACTAGGTGAAAAAGTATTAAACAAATAATAAGGAGATAAGCGAGAAGATAGAAAATTACACAAATGGATATACGAATAAATTCATTTTTTATTAAAACTACCCCAAATAATATAATGAAACAGATAAAGGGGTAAAAGGGAAGGGAGACTCTAAAGGACTTTTTTGGATCAGCACTCGACTTTTACTTTTAATTTGATAGGCTTCCGTATAGAGATAGACAAAACCAAAGTTTGTCGTTAAGCCTGAGTCGATGTCATCCTATCCATAGGGCCTAAACTACCCCTACCCCACCACCGCATGCTTTTCGTCCTAGAAGGTGCCTATCGTCCCCACTTGATGTCCAAGAGGCATTGGACTACTATTGGGTTAGTTTTAGACAAATAAATTCCTAATAGGCCCACCTAGACACCAAGTTAAAACAAATAAGACAACATTTAGCACATAGAGTCTCAAGTTGGCCTCTTAAGTTTTAAGATATTAGTATGCTAGCAAATAAACATAGAGTGAAAGATCGCATGTTAAGTGTGTGTGCATACAAACAAGCATAACAATAGTAAAATTACTTAATTAAGAATGACAAAATTAATATAGCATGTAGATTTTAATTAATTGATTTTAAAAATAGCAAAAGAGTGGTCACAGATGCAAAAATATTTAGGAAAATAGCAAATTCATTTAATTTAGCGCTGATCAATCAAGTACAAACTCACATATTTTAAAACAAAATGCAAATTTAATTAGTAATTATTTTGAACATGGACAGATTAAAATATATGAGAAATAATTATCAGGCGGATTTTATTTGAAAACAATTCAGGTTTTAGTTTCAGAAAATATTATTATGCAAATTCATCTCTTAACCAGCAACCAATTCTTAAAGCATAAAAAGCTTGCACAAAAGAAAATATCATTTAATTATTACATGTTGAAGAATTATTTTAATTTGATGAATTAAAAAAAAACCTGCTAAAACTATTAAGATCTGATTAACTAATTAACCTGCTTAAACTATTAAAGTGTTTACTTAACCACATCATCATCAAATCAGAGTTATTTAATACTATTTTAATTACGACAAAACAGTGGCGGATATACAAAAATTATGACAAAATGGCATCTCCTTCTGATGCTAAAAGAAATCATTAAAGCCTATATGCACGTTTGTTAACCCCAATATATCAAAGCTATTTAAATTTTAAACATGTTTTCTATTATTTTTAATACAAATAGATTATTTGAACTATACCCATTTTTGTTCAAATTTTCATACAATAGCAAGGGTGATTGAAAAACACGAAACACTTATTATTTTACTACATTATTATATGTTACTAGATGATTACAAGGATTCAAGATTTATTTAACATATCATTAATGAACATCAAGAACGAGTAGCCTAGCATGCTTATAACTTAGACGACAATTAAATATTGACAAGATCATTTTTTTTTTTTTGAGCAAGCAGTTAAAACACATTCCTAGGCATGCTTTTTAACAAGAAGTAAGTTTACGATAACAAACAACACATAAATGCCCTCCCCCCTTAGACGATCCCCCAAATATATATTATATAGAGATTTAGCGTTATACAAAAATATTACAAAAAAATAAAATAAAATAAAATAAAATAATGATAATAGTAAAAAAAAGAGAGATCAAATAATACAAAATCCAAATTAAAAGTTTGGCTTGTCTAATGCTTTCCTTCCATGGCAACTCTTCAAATATCTTGAATCTTTAAGTTCAAGACCCTGTTAAAGTACAAATAAAAAAAAACGCGGACAGGTAGAATGCATAACAGACAAACTAATAGAACGGTGATAAAACTAATTATATGAGCGTACACATCATATTAATTAGTATAGATATAACAGGCAGCAAAGACACATGCAGGGAATCAAACAGGTTATAGAGAGTAGAAAATCACACAAAAAGCGAGAAAGAATAAGAAAACTGACCCGGATGCATCCTTTTATTTTATTTCAACCATACAATCATGTATAACGCAAAATAACGAAATTATACTAGTGAAGAGAACTAACCAATTGAGCAGAAAATAATTATCAGTAGTGCAGACGAACTTAATTCAACACTAGACCCGAACACAGCAATACCGAGTAGAGATAGCACTTTTAATGTTTTCCGAGAACTTCCTCTTTAAGTAGAGAGTAATATATGTATATATACATAAATATATTTTAGAACTAGAGTCTGTCAACCAATATCAGAATGTGAGTGGTTCCTTTTTTTTTTTTAATTAAAGGGAGGGGTCCTATTTATAGTGAAGGAAGGGCATCCCAATAAGGAAAAACCCTAAATTAAGAGCAAATCTGAAAATTTTATTCCTTAACTAAAAAATCAATCAGCAAAACCATTTCCCTTAACCGGATGACTTTACCAAAACAAATAAACATTAGTACATATATTAATTAAGGTATAGAAATCAATTAAGGAGCCGATATCAATTAATGATATACAGGAAAGGAGGAATATATTGAAAAGAAAAGGGTCAATTATATACTTGCCATAAATCACAGGGATATTTACTAATTATAACAGGATTTATTAATTGCTACAACTAGTCAACATTACTGTTAGGAAACGAAATTTGAGGAGAACATACAGAAAATCAACATTTAATCAGGCAATAATCCTCCTAAATCAAATAAGGTACCAAGAATTAATTAGCATGCCAAATCATCACATAAGAACAGTAAAAACCATCAATGTTTTCTCAAAAATTAATTTAATTGCTAGATTATTCTAACTTAATCAAGTAGAGACATTTAGCATGAATTAATATTCATCATCGAACCAGTTGCGATTTCCATATCATTTAAGCATCATAAGACCGTAATATGCATAATACAACACTAATAACATTATTAGTAAAGAATAGGAATCACGAAATGAACAACTGGAGTAATAGCGAAATAAGAGTATACCGGGGACGGATCTGTCCAGATCCGTCTTCAATCGATCCCTTGAACTTGTCGAGCTCGCTGCTCGTTGTTATTGCTGGTTGTTGTCGGAAAAAGAGATAGGAGGGAGGAGGCGCCGCCGCCTCTGGCTGCTGGTTTGCGCCGACCGGAGCTGCTGCTCGCCGGCGGCTCGTGATAGAGGATGCTGCTGCTGCTGTAGTTCGTTGGAGCTGGCGGCGTCCTTGCCGGTCTGCTCATCTGAAAAAAGAAGAGAAGAGAAGAGGGGAGATGGGAGAAGGGCGCAGAGAGGACGGCGCCGGGGCTGCTGGTCGCAGCTGCTGTCCTCGCCGACGCTGCTTGTCGGTGGCCGGTTGTTCGCCGGGGAGCTGCTGGTCATCCGGTCTTCACCGATTGGAGGAGAATAGAGAGAGAGGCGGCGGCTGGAGAGAGAGAGGAAGAGAATGAAATTGTTTTTAGGGTTTGGGGGTCTTCTAGGTATAAAAGGAAGGTTGGAGAAAATGATCTCAACCGTTGATTTAGATGCGATGAGGGGTTAGGATTCAATCTAGGATTAGACGGTTGAGATTAAAAGATAAAGGGTTTAGGAATTGAATTAGAATGGCTATGATTGAAAACAACACATGGCTATAATCAAAATGTCAAATTGAGTTGGAGTGGCTATAATTGAAATAAATTGAATAAGAACAGGCTAAAATTGAAATAAATTTAGATAGAAAATGGCTGAAATTTAAATGAATAAGAGGGAATTTAAGGAAATGCTATTCAATAAGAATAATACACGTATTAAAATAATTTCATAAAATTAAGCATAAATATGATTTTAAGATATTTGAGTAAAATAATCATTTCGAATTAACCATTGAATAAAATTTTATTTTTTTTATTTATTTATTTTTCTTTTATAATCATAATAATTTTGAAATCATGCGTGCTAAAACATATAATTTTAAGATAAAATTGATTAAAATTTAAACTAGAAATATATTTTAAAATACGTGTTTAATCGAATAGCATTCCAAAATGAATAACGGTCGGTCAAAAATTGGGTGTCAACAGCTGCCCCTTGGTTGCTTGGGAATGAAGAATGAATTGTCGGGCAACCAACGTTGACTTAGTAGCCGATTTTGTCCGACCGATGAAAGATGTCGGTGGGATCAGTTGAACTAATAGAGTTATAAAGAGGTACAACCGAGACTTTGGTATTAAGCCACCTACATATCTCTGGTTATACGAGAATCAGGTCGTGTGTAGTTCTGGATTCAGGAGTAAATGAAACTCCTAAAAATTGAAAGAGCTATACGGTATTCGAACAGGAACGATATTGGCTTGAATGGATAAGATTAGAGTAGCGAGAAAAGCGTAACAGAGAGATTTCCGGCTTAAGAGCGAAGTATCCGATGAAACGGAGGTAATGTGAGTAGCCAATGAAAACGGTGATACCGATAGCAAAAGGCCTTTGTTGCGATAGACGAGTGAACATGACAATCGTAACTGAGATGGCAATTGATCACGCCTGCAATTTCTAATACGACTAGATAAAATATTAGCTTATAAATATAATAAGTGTGAACCGACATGGTAAAATATAGGTGCTAGAAAATAATAATGACAAGAAGAGATAAGAAAACATATCTGCTTTGAGAGTCATAGTGCAAGCCTTGATAGACTTTGGCTTATCTTCTTGAAGAATCGTAATCCATCTCCGAAGAATAGTGTTAACCTCGAATAGTTCTGAATGTCGTACTGTGAGGCAGATGAGCCTGAGTGTCGTATTGTAAGGCGGACGAGCCTGATGTCATATTGTAAGGCAGACGAGCCTAAATATTCGGTAGGGTGTCATTGCGATAGACAGCAAGACAATCGTAGCTGAGAGGGCAATTGATCTTATCTGCAAAATGTTAGTCTCTGCCAATATATATCTTGTAATAGAAGGATTAGAGCATGTATCAAATAAACTGTAAATGTAAAATATGATGCAATTCCCATATCGACCATGATGTTTTGCCTTAAGACTATGCAAATGATGTCTTAGGCTATGATGTCTAGGGCCATGATACGCAAAAATTATATCCTCAGGTCATGAAAATGTGTCTGTAGGCCATGAAAATGATGCCTTTAGACTATGACACCTTTGGATCATGACAAGCAGAAAGTAAATCCTTAGGCCATGATATGATGTCCGCAAGCCATGAAAATGATGCCTTCAGACCATGACGCCTTAGGAACATAAGTAATGAGTAAAGAAACGTATCTGTAATTTGGGCATCGATTGATACTTGTAATTTGATTTGAATCTCTTCGGGCACATGTAATTCTTAGGCATATGTAATACTGAGGCACAATGCAATCTTCCGACACATGCAATTTGGGCACATGTGATAATGCAATCTCGAGCTCAATGCAGTCTTCGGGCACGATGTAATAGCGGGCATATGCAATAATGCAATCTCGGGCTCAATGCAATCTTCGGGCACGATGCAATAGCGGGCACATGCAATAATGCAATCTCGGGCTCAATGCAATCTTCGGGCACGATGCAATAGCGGGCACATGCAATAATGCAATCTCGGGCTCAATGCAATCTTCGGGCACGATGCAATAATGGGCACATGCAATAATGTGATCTCGGGCTCAATGCAATCTTCGGGCACGATGCAATAATGCGATCTTGGGCTCAATGCAATCTTCGGGCACGATGCAATAGCGGACATATGCAATAATGCAATATCGAGCTCAATGCGGTTATAGCAGTTGATTGAAGGCATAAAACATCTTCGTCCTTCGCCTAGTTGGAAGGGTCGAGTGCCATTTGTCGGCGAATTTGATTTCGGAGTATTATAGCTTAACCGTGGTGTTGAAGGGCTTCTTGTATATGTGCCTGTCTTTTCTGCATTCAAAGAAAAATAGTGAGTAAAAAAAATGGGGCGGTTGATCTGTTCCGACCGTTGTGCTTTCTTTGGCTCGCCACCCAGACCTTTTCGGGCATTCACTTTGGGAAAGAGTATAAATAGAATGGGAGAGAGTTTTTGAAAAGCTTTGGAAAATAATAATTTGTAAAAGTAATGTTGAATCTTTGACCATGGCACAATTTGAGACTTTACAACACATGATTCATTAGTGTTCCCAAATTTCAGTTCCAATAGCACTTTTGTCATTCTAATCTTTGTCGTAGATTGTAGCTTGCTTGCTGTGAATTTTTGAGACCTTCTCAAAAATTCTGCCCCAGTCTTGATTTGTGCGGAAATGCCCAATAAAGAAATTTTTGAGACCCCTCAAAAATTTCTGCCCCAGTTACTATTTTGTAGGAATTTTTGAGTCCCTCTCAAAAATTTTGCCCCAGTGTCATAATCAAATGGGAAAATGAAAATTTTATTGTGGTAAGACCGAACTCCAAAGGAGCGCCTACGTATCCCCTCTTAAACGGGAATCAGGTCTGACGTAGTTCCAAATTACAGAGCAAAAGAGCATGAAACAAACTTAGATGTAATATCTCTTCACAGCATCTGAATTGATAGGTTTGGGCCAAACTTCTCCATCCATTTCTGCAAGTATGAGAGCCCCTCCTGTCAATACCCGAGAGACTATGTACGGACCTTGCCAGTTTGGTGAAAATTTACCCTTTGCTTCATCCTGATTTGGAAAGATCCGTTTTAGAACCAGTTGCCCAGGTGAGAAATGTCTGGGTCTAACCTTCTTGTTGAAAGCTCTGGCCATTCTATTTTGATATAGCTGGCCATGACAGATGGCATTAATCCTCCTTCCATCTATTAATGCCAGATTCACCGATCGAGATTGTATCCATTTAGCGTCACTCAGTTCTGCCTCTTGAATAATCCTTAGAGAAGGTATCTCTACTTCAGCAGGTATCACAGCTTCATTACCATATACCAGAAAATAGGGCGTAGCCCCAGTAGAAGTTCTGATGGTGGTGCGATATCCCAACAGTGCAAAAGGTAGCTTCTCATGCCAATGCTTGTGGTTATCGATCATTTTGCGCAATATCCTCTTGATGTTTTTATTGGCAGCCTCGACCGCTCCATTCATCTGTGGTCTGTATGCTGTAGAATTTCGATGGTTGATCTTGAATTTCTCACACAATGACCTCATCAAATCACTATTTAGGTTGGTTCCGTTATCAGTGATGATTGACTCAGGAATCCCGAATCTACAGATGATATTATTTTTTACAAAATCATCCACAACCTTCTTCGTTACCGATTTATGAGAGGTGGCTTCAACCCATTTGGTGAAATAATCAATCGCAACCAGAATGAATCTGTGTCCATTGGATGCTGCTGGCTCGATTGGACCAATGACGTCCATGCCCCAAGCTGCGAAGGGCCAAGGTGAGCTAGTAACATGGAGTTCGTTGGGAGGAACTCGAATCATATCCGCATGAGTTTGACATCGGTGACATTTCTGAACATAATGAATGCAATCCGTCTCCATGGTTAACCAAAAATACCCCGACCTTAAGATCTTCTTCACCAAAGTGAAACCATTCATGTGAGGACCACATGTTCCCGCATGTATCTCTTCAATTAATCTGCTAGCTTCTCCAGCTTCAACGCACCTTAGCAACCCCAAGTCGGGAGTTCTCCTATAAAGGATTTCTCCGCTTAGAAAGAACTGATTCGCTAATCTTCGAATTATACGCTTTTGTACACTTGTTGCCCCTTCCGTATACTCACCATTCTTCAAATACTCTCGTATGTCATTGTACCAAGGCTTGCCATCAGGCTCCTCCTCAACATGAAAGCAGTATGCTGGTTGCTCATATATATGGATACGGATAGGATCAATGTAATTATGGTCAGGATGTTGAATCATGGACGACAAAGTGGCTAATGCATCTGCAAATTCATTCTGGATCCTTGGCACATGCTTGAATTCTACCTTGATGAACCTTTTGCACAACCTATGCACGCACTCCACATATGGTAACAACTTCCGATTTTTGGTAGCCCACTCACCTCGAACCTGATGAATCAATAGATCTGAATCTCCTATTATCAGCATTTCCTTGACATCCAAATCAATAGCACGTCGGAGCCCTAGTATGCAGGCTTCATACTCGGCCATATTATTTGAACAAAGGAACCTAAGCTTTGCCGATACCGGATAGTGTTGTCCAGTTGGTGAAATCAAAACAGCTCCAATGCCAGATCCACTCAAATTCTTAGCTCCATCGAAGAACATCCTCCAACCATCATATTCTTCCGAGATATCCTCCCCCACAAAAGCTACTTCTTCATCCGGGAAATAAGTCTTTAATGGTGTATAATCATCATCTACGGGGTTTTCTGCCATATGATCTGCTAATGCTTGGATCTTTACTGCCTTTTGTGTAACGTATACTATGTCAAATTCGCTCAACAGTATCTGCCATTTAGCTAGTTTTCCTGTAGGCATGGGCTTCTGAAAGATATACTTTAGAGGATCCATCCTCGAGATCAGATAAGTAGTGTGCGAAGACAAGTAGTGCCGTAACTTCTGAGCGACCCAAGTTAGAGCACAACAGGTACGCTCCAATAGAGAGTATCGAGCTTCATATGATGTGAACTTCTTGCTCATATAATATATCGCCTGCTCCTTCTTCCCTGTTTCATCATGCTGCCCAAGAATGCAGCTGAAAGCATTATCCAACACTGATATGTATAGCAATAATGGTCTACCAGATTCTGGCGGAACCAACACAGGAGGATTGGATAGGTAATCCTTGATCCTGTCAAATGCTTGTTGACATTCGTCTGTCCATTTTACCGCAGCATCCTTCTTCAACAGCTTAAAAATAGGCTCACAAATAACAGTAGATTGAGCTATGAAACGACTAATGTAATTAAGTCGTCCCAGAAAACTCATTACCTCCTTTTTACTCTTCGGCGGAGGTAGATCACGAATGGCCTTGATTTTTGATGGATCCAACTCTATACCCCGACGACTGACAATGAAACCCAGAAGTTTCCCAGCGGGAACCCCAAATACACACTTTGCAGGATTCAGCTTCAAGTTATACTTGCGTAATCTGGCAAAGAACTTTTGCAGATCATTTAGATGATTTGAACCCTTCTTTGATTTGATGATGACGTCATCCACATAAACTTCAATTTCCTTGTGGATCATGTCATGAAATAGAGTTGTCATTGCCCTCATATATGTAGCCCCAACATTCTTCAACCCGAAAGGCATTACCTTGTAGTGGTAGACACCCCATGGCGTGATGAAAGCAGTCTTCTCGGCATCGTCCTTGTGCATCTCAATTTGATGATAACCAGCGAAGCAATCCACGAATGACTGTGTTTCATGCTTAGCACAGTTATCAATCAAGATATGTATGTTGGGCAATGGAAAGTTATCCTTGGGACTAGCTTTGTTGAGATCTCGATAATCCACGCAAACCCTAACCTTTCCATCTTTCTTGGGCACTGGAACGACATTTGCAAGCCATGTTGGGTACTTCGTCACTTGAAGGATTCCAGCATCAAATTGCTTTGATATTTCTTCTTTGATTTTCAAACTCAATTCAGGCTTGTATTTACGGAGCTTCTGCTTTACTGGAGGACAGGCGGGATCAGTAGGCAGCCGATGAGCAACTATTGAGGTACTTAGTCCTGTCATGTCTGCATAGGACCAAGCGAAAATATCTTTATTATCTATGAGGCACTTGATGTAGTCTTTCTTATCATCTTCCGTCATATGGATGCTTACTCGGGTCTCCTGTGCTACCTCTGAATTTCCCAAATTTACCACTTTTGTTTCTGCCAAATTTGGATTAGGTTTCTCCTCGAATTCCTCAATATTTCTGATTAACTCCTCGGGAACCTCATTTTCCTCGACCTCTTCTAAATCATTAATGTTACATTGTGCAGTCTCACTATATGCCATAGTCTCAGATTCAACATTTTTATAATAGGTTTTGCTGGAAAAAGAATAAAACACAAATAAATATAGGATATGAGATAGATGGGGAAAAAAAAAACTTTATTGATTAAAATTTCATGAGTTTCAGAATACTAATATTTGAAAACAATAATAATGCACTAGAAATTAAAACTGTTTATTGAAAACTTTTCAAAATTTTGATAGAAAATCTTCCAAGGCTACCCAGATGCCCGACGAGGTCTGGATGGAGCTGAGGTCCAAATGCTGGTGCTGATCTTTGCTTCCTTGCTTCTTCTAGGGTCCCCTTTCTCCTCCTCGTTGATTACGACGTTGCAGCCTTCTCTTTCTTCCTTGGTCAGAGACAAACCCTTCAAATCTTCCTGCAGCCCATCAATTATACCGCCCATGAATCCTGCTGATCGGAATGACTAGTGCAACGGTGGTATCGGCTTCTTCAGTGGATAATAATACCCATCTCTAGGTGGTTGCCAATCAAGCCATTCCTCCGTGGTATATTTGTATCCCAGGCCAAAGGTGGTTGAGTGACGAACCGGCTGTATAGGTTCAATTATACCTTGCAGATTAGCTCCCAAACCTTTTCCGAGCTCGAAACCAAACCAGGCCATCATGTCGATGATCTTCTGGCTGAACCAAGGTTGCACTTCGATGTTGCCAACAAGCTCAACAGTATGATACATTTCCCCGTCCAGATGGCCCCTTCCTTCTATTGCATATACCGGATGTCCTTTTTCTCCATGGACTACGACCTCTTCATGATCCCATTCAAACTTCAAACATTGATGAAGAGTGGAGGGAACCGCTCCAGCCATATGAATCCAAGGACGCCCCAACAATAGATTATACGAGGCTGGAATGTCCAATATTTGAAAGGTTATCGGGAAAGTCGCAGGACCAATGAGCATGTTGAGGGTTATTTCCCCAATGGTACCCCTTTGAGAGCCATCAAATGCTCTCACATTCATCTGCCAAGTCTGGATCTTTGCACTATCCACGCCCAATCTTGTCAACGTGCCTAGAGGGCAAATATTCAAACCAGCACCCGAATCCACCAAAGCTTTGGTGATAACCTTGTCCTGATATTGAACGGAAATGTATAAAGCCCTATTGTGGGCTGTTCCTTCAACTGGCAACTCATCTTCATGAAAGGATATCCTGTATGCATCAAAGACCTGCTCGACCATTTGGGCTACTTCTCCATGAGTGATGCTAGATGGGACATATGCTTCCCCCAGGACTTTCAAAAGAGCGTTCCGATGAGTTTCGGAGGATTGCAGCAAAGACAGGATTGATATTTGAGATGGAGTTTTACTCAATTGCTCAACAATGGAGTACTCTTTTGCTTGCACCTTCTTCCAAATACCATGGTCTTCAAGCTCAACAACCGACGCCTTGGATTTGCTGGAACTACCCTGTACCAAATTTTCAGAAGTGTAAATCCTTCCGGATCTGGTCACTCCTGCTGCAGTGTCTGCCTCTTCCACCTTTGCTTTTTCCTTTTTGTAGTTCCATGGGATGGCATGAGTATCGTATTGTACGGGAGGAGGCGCTCTACAAACGGTGAATGGGGGTTTGGGCCTGGCAACCTCAACCTCAAATGGAGCACGCCTTTGCACTACAATTGGCGTTTTGGCGGCGACAGTTACTGCTTCTTCTGTTTCACGGGCCCAAATGGATTGCTCCCAATCTGAAGTATCATCCACTTCTACCATGTTGATCTGATGGTTAGGGAGAGGGTTATTTGCAACATTTGGCGTCGGATCTTTGAGTTGGATAGCCTTTGTATCAATCAACATCTGCACCTTATCCTTCAAGGCTCTGCAAACTTCAGTAGTATGACCTTTCATACCAGAATGGTAGGCGCAAACCTTGTTTGGGTCATACCATTTAGCATGAACATCCACAGGTAACGCAGGGACCGGGGTCACATAACCAGCTTCTTTCAATCTTTCATAGAGCTGGGCTATTGGCTCAGCCAGAGGAGTATAAATTTTTGCAGGTCTTTTCTCGTATGGAGGTCTGTTACGGTAGTTTGGAGTTTGAGTAGGTGGTGGAGTTTGAGTAGGCGGTGGAGTTTGGAAGTAAGTTGGCTGGGCATTATAAACGGGATAAGAAACTGGTTGATACTGGGAAGGAGCATTTTGGTAATATGTAGGTGGTGGAGCTGAAGGGTATGGAGTTTGTGGATATGGAGATGGAGGTGGGGTGGTTGCCTGGTATTTATACGGGGTTCTGGTTCCCTGAGCCATCATGACCGTACCTGTCTTCTTCCGGTTTTCTGATATTCCACCGGACTGCAGAGCTTTGTTAGTGGCTTGTAAGGCCTCTAAGTTGATGATAGTTCCATTTCTTATGCCCTCTTCAATCCTTTCGCCTAATCTGATAATTTCGGCGAAACTTTTCTCAGCCACTAGCATCATCCTGTCATAATACTGTGGCTCTTGGGCACGGATGAAATAATCTTTCATCTGAGATTCTTCCATGGGGGGTCTGGCTCTGGCCGCCTCAGACCTCCATCTTATGGCATACTCCCTGAAGGATTCACTAGGCTTCTTTTTCAAGTTTTGGATGTAAAACCAGTCTGGTGCATTTTCAATGTTGAATCCAAACCTGTTCATAAAGTCCGTGGCCATATCTACCCACTCGACCCATTTTCGAGGGTCTTGTTCGATATACCATGATAAAGCCTCCCCAGTGAGACTCCTCATAAACAGCTTCATGAGTATTCTTTCATCTCTTCCTATCCCCACAAGCTTGTCACAGTACATTCGTAGATGAGCTTTCGGATCTCCCATGCCATTGAACATTTCGAATTTTGGAAGCTTATATCCTTCAGGCAAATCTACGTCGGGGTGCATGCACAAATCCTCGTAGTTCAGACCTCCTAACCTCTTGCTTCCTTCTACATGTTGCACCCTGTTGGCCAAGCTATCTAGTTTCTTGGTTAGGTTTTTAATCAGAAGGTCCTTTTGATAGGACTCTGATCCATGGTAGTTGTGAGTCATGGGAACGGTTTCCACATATATTGGATTGAGATTATTGTTTCCCGGAGCATATGAAGGGTTTGTATTTGGAATCGTTTCTGGAACAGTTGGCTTAGCTGGTTGATGGTAATGGTAAAAAGGAATTTGAGTATTTTGGGTATGAGGTGGTGGAAATGTATTTGGATGAGTAGGTTTAGGTCGGGATATATTTATCGGAGGGTTGTTTGGTAAAGTCGTTTGGTTGGAATGGGGAGGATTATCTGCATTTTCTCCGAAATGGGTTCCGAGAGAAATAGATAACTTGGCCAGATCGCGCATATGTGCTACTTCTTCTTCCAAGTCCAAAATCTTGCGCTCAAGTCTGAGGACAAGATCATTCTGAAGTTGCTCTCCCTCTGAATTTTCACCCCTTTCATTAATGCTGTTGTTGTCGACCATCTTGCCCTTGTTTTTGTAGTCTGTTCTCTGAAGAGGAGGAGAAGGGGGGGTCCCTTTTGATCTTGTATGTGCCAGGGTGAAGAACAGATCAACCTTAGGAATGGGAAAACAATACAATCAATAGAAAACAGTGTTAGGAGGTTAGAATAAATAAAAGTAATAATAGCACATAGTTTAAAACAAATGCCCTAATGCAAAGGAACCTCGTTGAGCCAGAGGTAGGCCTAAGACGTCATATAAGTGATGCACAATGATTAATTTAAGCCTTGTTTGCCAATTGGAGTTTAGAGTTAGAAAATAACAAAAGAACTTCATTTATTGGATAATTTCAACTTATTACATCAAATAAAAAAAAAAAAAAAAAAAAAAACAAACTAAAGGGCTAGGGATAACATGGGGCAATAAAAATCCTAAACAAAATAAGAAAATCAATGTTGATCTCCAATGTTGGGCACGATCTGCTGCTTCATTTCAGGAGTGATCTCGTAGTTGTTGTTGAGAAGGTTGCGGGCCCATCTTCTTTCCCTTTCGTCACCAAAACCTGGAATGCCTTCTTCACTCAGATCTACATGCTCCGCATCCTCCAAAAGCCATAAATAATATTCAGGTGTGCAGAAGGGTCGATGCTCTTGAACATCAATAGTCACCACTTTCTCTCATCTTCGTAGTATGGTACTTACATGTGGTATTTCTGCTCCAAAGTCATACCCATAGTGACTCATATGGGATCGCAGGGGTATCATCTGTATATGTCCAAACTGTCTAAGAACTCGGAGGGGTGCATATGGTTGTATGCCATTTAAACCAATAAGCTCAATGAAATAGAGCTCATTACCCCTTATAATGGCGCGACGAGGCTTCAACCAGTAATATTTCCATTGAATTTGGGTAGCTGACCGCTCTTTCAAATATACAAACCAGTCCTCCGTTCCTACAGGGGCAATAAAATATTTCATCCTTGAAGTATGATTGATGATTTTATTCCCCATACTTCCCCTAATAATGTCTACCATATTAGCCCTTTGATAGAAGTGCTCCACAGCCCAAAGTTGCAGTAAAAAGTTGCACCCTTCGAAATATCTTTTACCTCTAGTACACTTAGTCAGTGCCCTTATGATTTCTGCAAGTATCATGGGAACTAAGGTCTTTTTGCCTCGAGCCAACATTCGAACCACATAACTTAGGCTAGTGTGGATTTTTCCCCTTTCCATAGGGAAAACTAATGAGCCTAAGAGAGCGACAGCGAATGCATTAAGACGGTATCTTTCCCATTTTGCTGAGGAACAAGCAAATTCTCTAGTGAAGTTTTCATAGCCCTCCTCGTCTCCAAAACGTGCATATAAAAACTCTAAGGAAATCCATCCTTCTTCCAAACATAGTAGCTCCGGATTATGACGCATACCCATTTGCTTCAAGAAGGACCTTGGTGTTGGCTTGTGGGGAACAATCATTTCTTGTTCTTTGTATGGGAGACCAAGAAATCCACCAATCTCCTCAATCGTCGGGGTTAACTCAAAGTCCTTAAATTTGAAGACTAATCTCTCGGAGTCCCAAAATTTTAACAGTGCTTTGATCACATGACGGTCTGACTCGACTGAAATTAGGGCAGTAAGGCCACCTAATAATCCATTCGCCTCTAACTCTCGATTCTTCTCAATATCCTTCCACCAAATCTTCAAAGTAGAGTTTACTTTAACCACCATTTGTGTGTTGGGGAAGTGAGGATAAGCCATGACTCTGCAATCAAAATAACAAACAAATTCTAAATTCCATTTGGCAAACTTAGCTTAATTTAATTATTATGACCACGTTGACACATAAATATGCAATTTGTCTAAAGGGTGTTGGGGCCCTTTAGAAGATAGGGTGGCTACTAATTATGTGGTTTGACACCAAGGGTCAAACCACCTAGGGCTTATGCAGCATGTATGACCTAAGTAGGATTATCTAAGAATTGGTTTGACATGGACTAGAGAGGGATTCTATGCGAGAAGGCTCGTGGTTTCCCGGTAGTAAAACTATCCGTTCCGTCCACGCATGTGCCGACTCTCTAAAATTAGGTGTTTGAAAAGAATTGGAGTAGTTGTGAGAGGTGCAAAGGCACAACATCACGGTAACAAAATAAAAAGAAAGAAGGTCCCAATTGGGGAAAGTATGAACGGAATGTCAATTTATTAAAACAGTAACATTTAGCACGTAGTTGAAAAACAGTAACACATAAACAGTTTAAGAAAAGCGATAAATAAGCAAATAAACAAAAATTATACACATAAGGGAAAGGGGTAAGGGCGAAACATGGATATAAACAAATAAAGGAAATGGGAAAGGGACTAAACAGAAGAATAAATCTATATAAGGGAAACATGAAGAATCCAATAACAATTAGGCATGGTAACAATAGAGCAAACCAAACATACACAAACAAAACCATAAAATCAATAACCCCACATAAAGCATGAAACATGTAATGGTAAGAACCTAGAGTCCCCAGCAGAGTCGCCATTCTGTCGCGCCCCGTTTTTCTCAAAACGGGTTTTGGTGCACGACCTAACAACTCTTTTGGGTTTCGGGAAGATTAAGAGTCGCCACCTAACGAATTAAGGTGCGTTAGGGCACTTATCTAACCTAACTAAGTATAGCTAAGGTCAACGAACCAGAGATCGGGTAAGGGTTCAAATTACCTCGAGGGGAAGGTGTTAGGCACCCTCGAGGTCCACAAATGTGGGTCCCGACCGTATCTCATGCAATATGTGGGGGTTACAAGTAGCAATTAAGGTCACTTCATTATTATTTATTTAATTAAACATGCGAGCTAGGTAATAACAATAAATAAACGTTTTTAAAATTATTTTTTAGTTAATTAATTACCTATGCATGCAAGACTAGGTGAAAAAGTATTAAACAAATAATAAGGAGATAAGCGAGAAGATAGAAAATTACACAAATGGATATACGAATAAATTCATTTTTTATTAAAACTACCCCAAATAATATAATGAAACAGATAAAGGGGTAAAAGGGAAGGGAGACTCTAAAGGACTTTTTTGGATCAGCACTCGACTTTTACTTTTAATTTGATAGGCTTCCGTATAGAGATAGACAAAACCAAAGTTTGTCGTTAAGCCTGAGTCGATGTCATCCTATCCATAGGGCCTAAACTACCCCTACCCCACCACCGCATGCTTTTCGTCCTAGAAGGTGCCTATCGTCCCCACTTGATGTCCAAGAGGCATTGGACTACTATTGGGTTAGTTTTAGACAAATAAATTCCTAATAGGCCCACCTAGACACCAAGTTAAAACAAATAAGACAACATTTAGCACATAGAGTCTCAAGTTGGCCTCTTAAGTTTTAAGATATTAGTATGCTAGCAAATAAACATAGAGTGAAAGATCGCATGTTAAGTGTGTGTGCATACAAACAAGCATAACAATAGTAAAATTACTTAATTAAGAATGACAAAATTAATATAGCATGTAGATTTTAATTAATTGATTTTAAAAATAGCAAAAGAGTGGTCACAGATGCAAAAATATTTAGGAAAATAGCAAATTCATTTAATTTAGCGCTGATCAATCAAGTACAAACTCACATATTTTAAAACAAAATGCAAATTTAATTAGTAATTATTTTGAACATGGACAGATTAAAATATATGAGAAATAATTATCAGGCGGATTTTATTTGAAAACAATTCAGGTTTTAGTTTCAGAAAATATTATTATGCAAATTCATCTCTTAACCAGCAACCAATTCTTAAAGCATAAAAAGCTTGCACAAAAGAAAATATCATTTAATTATTACATGTTGAAGAATTATTTTAATTTGATGAATTAAAAAAAAACCTGCTAAAACTATTAAGATCTGATTAACTAATTAACCTGCTTAAACTATTAAAGTGTTTACTTAACCACATCATCATCAAATCAGAGTTATTTAATACTATTTTAATTACGACAAAACAGTGGCGGATATACAAAAATTATGACAAAATGGCATCTCCTTCTGATGCTAAAAGAAATCATTAAAGCCTATATGCACGTTTGTTAACCCCAATATATCAAAGCTATTTAAATTTTAAACATGTTTTCTATTATTTTTAATACAAATAGATTATTTGAACTATACCCATTTTTGTTCAAATTTTCATACAATAGCAAGGGTGATTGAAAAACACGAAACACTTATTATTTTACTACATTATTATATGTTACTAGATGATTACAAGGATTCAAGATTTATTTAACATATCATTAATGAACATCAAGAACGAGTAGCCTAGCATGCTTATAACTTAGACGACAATTAAATATTGACAAGATCATTTTTTTTTTTTTGAGCAAGCAGTTAAAACACATTCCTAGGCATGCTTTTTAACAAGAAGTAAGTTTACGATAACAAACAACACATAAATGCCCTCCCCCCTTAGACGATCCCCCAAATATATATTATATAGAGATTTAGCGTTATACAAAAATATTACAAAAAAATAAAATAAAATAAAATAAAATAATGATAATAGTAAAAAAAAGAGAGATCAAATAATACAAAATCCAAATTAAAAGTTTGGCTTGTCTAATGCTTTCCTTCCATGGCAACTCTTCAAATATCTTGAATCTTTAAGTTCAAGACCCTGTTAAAGTACAAATAAAAAAAAACGCGGACAGGTAGAATGCATAACAGACAAACTAATAGAACGGTGATAAAACTAATTATATGAGCGTACACATCATATTAATTAGTATAGATATAACAGGCAGCAAAGACACATGCAGGGAATCAAACAGGTTATAGAGAGTAGAAAATCACACAAAAAGCGAGAAAGAATAAGAAAACTGACCCGGATGCATCCTTTTATTTTATTTCAACCATACAATCATGTATAACGCAAAATAACGAAATTATACTAGTGAAGAGAACTAACCAATTGAGCAGAAAATAATTATCAGTAGTGCAGACGAACTTAATTCAACACTAGACCCGAACACAGCAATACCGAGTAGAGATAGCACTTTTAATGTTTTCCGAGAACTTCCTCTTTAAGTAGAGAGTAATATATGTATATATACATAAATATATTTTAGAACTAGAGTCTGTCAACCAATATCAGAATGTGAGTGGTTCCTTTTTTTTTTTTAATTAAAGGGAGGGGTCCTATTTATAGTGAAGGAAGGGCATCCCAATAAGGAAAAACCCTAAATTAAGAGCAAATCTGAAAATTTTATTCCTTAACTAAAAAATCAATCAGCAAAACCATTTCCCTTAACCGGATGACTTTACCAAAACAAATAAACATTAGTACATATATTAATTAAGGTATAGAAATCAATTAAGGAGCCGATATCAATTAATGATATACAGGAAAGGAGGAATATATTGAAAAGAAAAGGGTCAATTATATACTTGCCATAAATCACAGGGATATTTACTAATTATAACAGGATTTATTAATTGCTACAACTAGTCAACATTACTGTTAGGAAACGAAATTTGAGGAGAACATACAGAAAATCAACATTTAATCAGGCAATAATCCTCCTAAATCAAATAAGGTACCAAGAATTAATTAGCATGCCAAATCATCACATAAGAACAGTAAAAACCATCAATGTTTTCTCAAAAATTAATTTAATTGCTAGATTATTCTAACTTAATCAAGTAGAGACATTTAGCATGAATTAATATTCATCATCGAACCAGTTGCGATTTCCATATCATTTAAGCATCATAAGACCGTAATATGCATAATACAACACTAATAACATTATTAGTAAAGAATAGGAATCACGAAATGAACAACTGGAGTAATAGCGAAATAAGAGTATACCGGGGACGGATCTGTCCAGATCCGTCTTCAATCGATCCCTTGAACTTGTCGAGCTCGCTGCTCGTTGTTATTGCTGGTTGTTGTCGGAAAAAGAGATAGGAGGGAGGAGGCGCCGCCGCCTCTGGCTGCTGGTTTGCGCCGACCGGAGCTGCTGCTCGCCGGCGGCTCGTGATAGAGGATGCTGCTGCTGCTGTAGTTCGTTGGAGCTGGCGGCGTCCTTGCCGGTCTGCTCATCTGAAAAAAGAAGAGAAGAGAAGAGGGGAGATGGGAGAAGGGCGCAGAGAGGACGGCGCCGGGGCTGCTGGTCGCAGCTGCTGTCCTCGCCGACGCTGCTTGTCGGTGGCCGGTTGTTCGCCGGGGAGCTGCTGGTCATCCGGTCTTCACCGATTGGAGGAGAATAGAGAGAGAGGCGGCGGCTGGAGAGAGAGAGGAAGAGAATGAAATTGTTTTTAGGGTTTGGGGGTCTTCTAGGTATAAAAGGAAGGTTGGAGAAAATGATCTCAACCGTTGATTTAGATGCGATGAGGGGTTAGGATTCAATCTAGGATTAGACGGTTGAGATTAAAAGATAAAGGGTTTAGGAATTGAATTAGAATGGCTATGATTGAAAACAACACATGGCTATAATCAAAATGTCAAATTGAGTTGGAGTGGCTATAATTGAAATAAATTGAATAAGAACAGGCTAAAATTGAAATAAATTTAGATAGAAAATGGCTGAAATTTAAATGAATAAGAGGGAATTTAAGGAAATGCTATTCAATAAGAATAATACACGTATTAAAATAATTTCATAAAATTAAGCATAAATATGATTTTAAGATATTTGAGTAAAATAATCATTTCGAATTAACCATTGAATAAAATTTTATTTTTTTTATTTATTTATTTTTCTTTTATAATCATAATAATTTTGAAATCATGCGTGCTAAAACATATAATTTTAAGATAAAATTGATTAAAATTTAAACTAGAAATATATTTTAAAATACGTGTTTAATCGAATAGCATTCCAAAATGAATAACGGTCGGTCAAAAATTGGGTGTCAACACGGGTGTGATTTTGGGAAGTTAAAAAGTGAGGAAATGTGAAAGAGTTTGAAAGTTTAAACCTTTGGCCTTTAAAACCGTCCAGTTCTCGCCCTTTCGACGACATTAGTCTTGCTCGCCGACCCACTCGGCGACATGCCGAGTAGGCTCTTCCATTCCCGTGGCTAGGATCATCGTAGAGTAAGACTTGAAGTATTGGTGAGTCCTCATAGTATTCGAGGATTTGACCACCATGTCCTTATGTCTTTCATTTTATGTTTAGAACTATTGTATGGGTTGTGTACCAAAGATATTCATGTTTTAGATGGTCTGAGACAATGTGTAATAGACTTCTGCTTTATTTTGTAAAAGACTTTAATGTTATTGAAAAATGTTTTAAATTTTCGCTCATTTATATTATCTTATGTTATGATATGCTAAGTTGGCTTGTAAGAGGTCTCTCAAGGTCTCGTATGCCTTGTTACATCTCAGGGGTACCCCTGGGTCGTGATAATAAAATATGCAGATCGAATGACATCAGTACACTTGAATTTACGAGTATGTAATATAGCTGAGGTGAAATAACTGAATGAAAGGAATGCAATAGGTATAATATAAACTCAATTGAATGTAAAGAATTAAAGGAATGAAACCATTTAACTTTACAAAATACTTTCTCTTTCTACGAACTTTATCATTGTAAGTGATACATAAAAATACACTTTAACTTTATTGAGAGATTTTCTAACCAGCAACCATCACTATGAGATAAGTGATGATACAGTGTCTTACCCATGCTGCCAAAACAATCTTTATATCGATCCGAGATATAGAAAACCTTAACTAAGTGGATCCACTAAGCAATAATGATTCATCAAAAAGTATGATCATGTACCCATGTTGGCAAGACATAGTTTATGGAGGTTGTGAGTTATTTGAACTCTTCCCCATATGGGTACTTAATACTACTCACAATAATATATACTCTTACTCAAATGTATAAAAACATACTATTTCTCTAGTTTGACATAATTGCTCAAATTATCCTCTTAAAAGAGGTAATTGCTCTGAAATATCTCTAAACTCATGAACTTATTTAGAAATCAAAGTTTCTCTTTTCCCAAATAATACTCTCTTTCTTCATGTAAAAATGAAACATTTTAGAAAATACTTAGTTCCCTTGTAGTCTTTCTCAAATTCTACTTTACTTCCTCAAAACTCAGTTTAAAAGACAAATATTGGCTTTAAAAGATTCTCAAGATTTATAACTCTAAATAGGGTTCATGCTAAAATATAGACATGAGCGAATCAAATCAAGAATCTCAATAACAATATACAAAATTCAATACTCAGAACTCAAGAACTCAAAACTCAATGATACTACTCATCTTAAGAATACTCATTTCATAGGGTTCATGCTGAACTATAAACATGAACGAATCAACTCAAGAATCTCAATGCATAACGTATAACAATTCAATAATTAGGAATGGAATTTCAAAATGAATCATGAACTAAAGAACTCAAAATCAACTCATATCAAGAATACTCAAATCTAAGGATAGAAACCTAGATTATTCTTTTACTGATTTGAAAGTAGATGTAGGGCATGAGGAGAAACTAGTCCAATACTATGATAGCCTTACATACCTGGGAAGAACAAAGTTCTTGGCGAAATCAATGAAATTTGAAGAATATTTGAAAATCCTACCTTTTATTCTCTTGAATCCTTGATCGAAGTCTTTGAAGTGTTAAAGAACGTAAATAATATTTTAACAATGCTTAGACCCTTAATTAGGTGAAAAAGGGTCGTGATTTAGGCTTAGAAGAGGTGAAAAAAGACTGAACTACCCCTTTTTAAAAGGTGAAAAAAATTGTTCACCGGACTATCTACGGGTCATGGTTTGATATAGGACCATAGATCCCATCTGTGGAATTGATATTGAATTTTTAAGGCTCAAAAGTCTATTTATGGGTGCAAATGACGGCCCGTAGTAGTTGTTACAGCCCGCTGGTTGGATCCGTAGGATTTAGGTCCCAAAAGTTGACTCCGAGCACTTTACCGATGACTTGACAGGACGGGTCGTCGTTCAACCTATGGCCCGTCGGTTGGAGCCGTCGTTCACAGACTCAGAAAACTCTGATATAGCAGCCTATGGTAAAATGGTCATAATTTTTTACTCTAAACATGAAATTAGGCAAATTTGGTGGTATTGGAAAGATGACTCAAATACCTTTAATTTGGTAGGTCATAGGCTACCTAATTTAGTATGTTCTGGGAGATATGAATGTTTAAAATTGACCTAAGTAGAATTTTATGTCAAAACTTAGTCGATAATGAAACTTTTAACTCAACTTTGTGCTAAGGGGTTCTTGTGACCTTAAGTCATATCTAAATCCATTCGAATACCAAAGAAATGACCTTTACACATATGAGCAATTTAAAAATCACCCGATACAATTTTACATGCAAATAACGAATGGTTTGGGCCTTATAATAGAAATTTTTATGGTTTTACAGAAATTAAAAAATTTGTCCACTACAAAAAAGTTGTCAAATTGCGGGGCTTAAAAATAGAAATTGTTGGGGTTGTTAACCCTTGCAATATGTTGTCTCGGGGGTTTATGAAACCCTTGCCATATGGTCTGCCACAAATTGATTGTGGGGGTTTTGGGAGAACCTTTGTAACCACTTTTTTTGCAAGGGTTTTGACCTCTGCAATCTGTCTCGACAATTTCCTACTTCACTTTATAGAGGTTTAACCTCCACAATTTTGTTGCCAAATTTTAATTACTTCATTTTCACTGGGTTATAAACTTGTACATTCATAATATTAACAATTTAACCTATATAAATATCTTTACAAATAATAAAACAATAATACTTTATAAAATCATAAAGATGTTAACATTGGTAATATCTCAAGTCATCAAACTACATATGCATTTTCTTTGCACCATAAATATATAAGAAAACTGTAATACATCTAATATAGCTACCAAGATTGAACAAGTGATAAACTTCTCGGATCTCTAATATTGGTAACAAGCTTGAATTCGAACTCCGGACTTCATCTTGGTGACCTTTAAGAGTGAATATTGATTTCGCCGAAAGAGCAAAAAGAGTTTCTGGTACATTGGCATACTCCGGAAATAAGTTTTCTTTTTCTTATTGGAGACCTTCCCCTTCTCCTTCTTTCTGATGTAATATGTCCAATCTCCGGCAGAGGAGATCGATCTAAATTGGACCTAGCAATTGGATGAACAGGGAAGGCATAGAGAGATCCAGTTGACAAACCGTTAATTGAATAGGTGAGGCACTTGCAACACCTGTCATTGTACTACCAATCGTGTTAGAATAATTAGCTGAAAGCTTCAACTCACACCCCTGGTTCCTGTTTGAACTGCATGAAAGCATATGTAGGTTACAACTAAGGAGGTTTCTATCAAGAACTGCACAAATGCATATATAACTAGTAGAGCATTACTGTACTTGAGTTGAGACTACTAGCAAGCCTGAATTAACCAATTTTCCAGTTTTAATACAAGCATTTGTTGCCTGATTTAGTCAATGATAGCTTTAAAATTTTCCTACACTAATAAAGGTGAAATAACTCCATATAAAATGGTAGGTAATTTTGAGCTTCACAAGTTAAAGAACACTTACACTTTATCAAAGAGGTTTACTCATGGCTGCAGTGCAATGACTGTAACAAACTTGTCACTTTACTATAATTATCGAAGATGTTAGTCCTTCCGTAAGCTTCAATCTACGATAGAAATCACCAAAGAAGATTCCTTAGCCAAAGAAGCTTGCATTCTTTCTATTATCATACCCTACCATAAACAAAATCTCAGGAAAACTAATTCAAGAACTAGCTAGTTTCATAATAAAATCTAAAATCTTTTTTTGTGTTACCTTGCACATGTTGGGAGGGCAGAGATTGCAACCAAGAAGGCAGAGATTGAAGCCTGCTTTTCTCGTTGACATAGCTTGAATTCATGTTGACTATGATTAGTACTCTTCTCCTCACAATTAATCAAGAATTTAACAATAATAACCACATATTCCAGGACTTCTACTTTAAAACCAGAGAACTCATAGTCTAGAAAATGCAGTAAAGCACATAGATAGAGCCTCACTGCTCTTGTGCTCAACTATAACCATTCTTTTTCAAAACATGAAGCCATACACTTGCCAAAGAGGTGCTGGGATGTTGACCTTGCTGCAATTCCATACGGTTTACTTCAAGGAGCGCATGAGGGGCAAGAAGAACAGGTCAAGCTGAAAGTTATGATCATAGCTCTTGCTGTCTCGTAAGTTTCCTATATTTCTTTCTCGGTGACTAATGTTTGCGTAATCAAGACACAACTTCCAATGCAAGTGTCTATGATCATACAATAGTAAAGTATCGTTCCCACAGGGAGTGATTTTGAGAATTAGTAGAAGAATAAAAAATTGAGTTCAAATTAGTCATAGCTGAAAACATTGTCGAATACAAACATCCTAAATCTAAGGGGTGACACAAAAGTGTCAATTAACGATGGGGTTTTGTCACAAGTAAATAAAAGCAAGCAAAAATACAAAGAGTACTAATCAAGGAGATGGGATTCTTGGGATGTGATAGGAATACGGGATAAACTATACTATTGGGTACATGCTTTTGATAATAAATCTATTGAATATTTGTGACTAGGCTAGACTATAGAGGGGGTAAATTTTCTCTCGAGCAACTTACCCCGAATCAAATGGATTCCTCTCAGACACCCATTTGCCACATGAAGAACAGCCTCCGCCTTAACCTACTCACTCTCTTGAGCTGAGTGTGTGGGAGAAGGACTAGGGTTCACTCTCTCGAGCTGAGCCTCATGACGACCCACTCCTACTAGCCATCAATTTAGTAGTCTTAGTTTTACGACCTCTCTCTCGAGCAAGCCGAAAACACAAAGGTGAAATCGTATTTGCAACTACAGTTTCATTAAGTTCCACCACAACTACTAAACGAAATCAGATCTAAACAACAAATAAATCATCAACAAGTAAGACCCAACAAATAATCTAACCCATATTCACAAAATCACACCTTAAGAATTGGGGTTTTAGCTAGACATGTAAAAGAGATCGAAATTTATACAAATATGAGTTTGCATTCAAATGGGTATGAAGATTTAAGTCTTAGAACAAGCCAAGAGTGAAGAATCCACAAGACCCAAGTCCAATTTCTTGGAGTTGAAACCCTTTGAATCTTCAAGTTCTTCAAACCCTCTCCAAACTTAGAACTCAAAAATAGAAGCCAAGTCTGAAAAATTACTATTCAAAGCTAAAAATTTGATACTAGAATAATAATTCTCAACGAGTATTTATAGTTTTCAAAAATATGTGCTATGAAGGATCATTCGGTGAAGTTAGTTGAAATCGCCGGTCAACTGGCAATCCGCCCTTTGGTCTATTTCATCGCTGTCTTGCGTTAGCCTTCAGTATTGTCATGTTTGGATCATTGGGCGACATAGTACAGCTCCGCGGAACTGCTCGGTGATATGCTGACTACTTCTTTTCACCGTCGATTTGATCCTTTCCTTCGGGGCTCAGCATACTGGAACAAAAGGCAAGGATAAGACCTTTTGTCAACTCACCGAATGGTTCGGCGATTCTCAGATCTTCATTTCTTCGATCTTTCAGCTACTTTTGTTCCTTTTTGCTAAGTAGTGTCCATGCTTTTCTCCAAACTTCAAATACCTGAAACTTAAGGGTTTTCATCAAATATTGAGATAAATATGCATTTGAGAACACTAATTTTATCAAAATATAGCCCTAAATAAGTCCAATTTGTGGACTCATCAGCGAACACCTAGCAATTCCTTCGTTCGGCGATATCAACTTTGTATGTTCTCTCTCTCTCTCTCTATCGACTCTCATGTGTTGCAATGCTTTGTGTCTACTCTGATTGGGCTAACAATAGTTCATTTCTAATTACGACAACTGTCTCTGATTGTCACCACTCATTAATTATAGCTTTAATGAATCCAGTGATTTTTTTTACTTGTTGTGATTCTTACTAGCTAGATTACATCCTTTATATGTGAATCAAAAGTTGTGATGTTTGTACTAACCTGCTATTGTGCATTATTGATCCATCTTGTGGATATTTCTCCAAAAATAAAAGGGGAAACATAAGAAGAACAAGGATAAGGCTATAAGATGTATCTTAACTTGCCATTGAGTAATTCTGAATCAATGTTGTGGATATATTTCACTAAATATAAGAAAAAGGAAGATAAGGCTACAGGGTGTGAATACTAATCATTGTAAAACATGTATGTTTATAGGTCTTCTAATCTTTCATTTGGTAACTTCCTTACTAGAAAATAGGAGAAAGAAAAGGATACATAACTTCAGATATTAAAACCATTGTAGTGAGTGCTTTCACTAATTTTTACTAGCTAATTTTAAATCCTATTCTATGAACCTCAAGATCAACAAGAGTCAGCATGAGATGTCTCTTAGGCCGAAATCAAGTCCTGAAAAGTGGATCCTCTAAATTTAAATTCCTTGATTCCACATTTTACATAATAGTGATCATATTTACTACATGAATTTTACTGGTACTAAATATATTAGAATGCATATGCAAAGTCCCCTAAAAGAAAAATGTACAGACACTCTATAATTAATGTCAAGCTTGGTAATTCATTTTGTCTGACTAAAAGGTACAAATAAGAGCATAAAAAATCACATCTGGATTGAAATTTTGCAGAAAGTTCTTTTATTTCAATAAGATAAAAGAGCTTATGTTAAAAAAAGAAGTACAAAAACTCATCAAGAATTATATTCTGCTAATGAGACAAGAAGCATCTTACAATCAAAGATCCAATTAGTTTGTCGACAATCGAAAATGGGCCAGCAATGAAAACAACTTTAATAAACTACCCTGCAAGTTTATAAAGATGATATTATTAGTACAGGTAGTTCGATCATAGAATAGAGAACGATTGACATATAGTATATTAAGCCATAAGCTAGCGAGTGACTATTTAGAAATGGAAAGGCAACACTTACAATTCAATAACTACTTTACAATCACCCTGTGTGAGACATGTAACAACAATGGTAATCATATTCAAAGAGGTCAAAATCGAGGCACCAAATTTTCAACTAGTGAAATCACAGTATGTTTAGGGAAACCTTTAGGCTTTAGATAGAAAATAGTAGGTTACTTTCAATGATGCTAACAATATCGAAACAAGAGTCAATTTTCACATTGATTTAACATAATATAGATCAACAGAGCAATCTTAATTGGCATGATAATATTAACATAGAGCAGAATACGGAACATTCGAATTCTATATCAGTATTCTCCAACTAAGCAGAATTATTAAGCATAAAAATGTGCACAAGAAAGATTTTTTAAAAAAAAACAAACGCCTGCCAGAAAAGCCATTGCAACCATTTGTAGGCAAGTCCTCGTTGGAATCATCTTGCCGGCTGAAATTTTTTAGCTTTTCCGTTGACTTAAGATGTTCTAGAAGCTTTAGTTGCTCTTAAAGGCACTACAAAACTCGTTTTTACGTCAGTACCAGAAATACTAAAGATTAACGATCAACCTCTTAAATTACATGTTGGTAGCTTTGATAACCCTAACTTTCTCGAGGACAGCTTCGAAAAATCAAATTTCGACAAAGTTTGATAAATCGATGAACATTTTTCAATTACAATCCTTTTGAATCGCAATGAGTTAATAATCATTTCTTCACTACAACAAAATTTACAGATTTTAAAATAACTGAAAATCAGAAACGAGAGGAAAAGAGAGATTTGATTTGTGAATAACCAAAGAATTTTCAGTTTGCATGAATAAGTGTTGTATTTCTTTTTCATCGGCCTTAGTTGAGGTATTACGGTGCGTTGACTTAGAGTTTTTGTAAGAGGTTTGGCTAGAGTAATGAGAGAAGATGCATAAGTTGAATGAGAGGGAAATGAGAAATAGAGAAGCGCCAGATTAAAATTTCCCAAAAAATTAATTGTGGGGGTTTAAAGCTCTAGAAGATGTATCAGATTTGTGGAGGATAGCTTAACCGTTGCATTTAATCAATTTGCGGGGGTTGTTATTAACCTACATAGTAAAAATCCCACGATTTATGTGTTTTTTTTTTTTTTTTGTAGTGGTCTATGTAAGTTAAAATATTAAAATAGAATTGAATAAAGAAGGAGGAGACTAATAACATGTGCATCGATACAATGACAAACAAAGAAAGATCCCCAAGTAGCTTAAAAAGTGAAACACTCGACACAACTCCAACAATAAACCTAGAAGTATCTTGATAAATGGAGAATGCAACTAATCAATTATGCCTCTTCAATATCTACTGACATTTTTTTTAATCAGGTCACTTTTGGGTATGGTCCTCCTTCTTTTTCCGCATTTTATTAGGAACGTTTGGGCCTACTTTTTGCTTTTAATTGTAGACACTTAACATATATACTGTGAGATTTGTTATGTATTTCAAATACATGTGAATCACACTAGACACATGTATATGTATGTATATGGTTTGATTTGCATGTATTTGAGATACCAGATACATAGGAGAGTGGTGACAGAGATCGGTTATGTATCTTAGATAAATGTGAATCCACTTGGATAAAGTGTATCTAAAATAAATTACACCTAATTTTACCCTATGTATCTCAAGATACATGTATCTGGACGTATGTAAACGTACCAAATTCTGATAAGATTCGTAATATTGCAAACTAGAGTATATTTAAGTAATTAACTCCTATACTGATGGAATTTATGTAAGTTTCCTTAATAAATTTTAGCCTTTTGGGGCCTTTTCATTAAACAAAACTAATACAAAAATCTAATTGATTTTGAGTTCCTAAATAGTAGAAAATAATTAAATGATTGTCTCGTGTGTAATCTATTAGTAAAAGGTAAAAGCAAATGGCATTTCACTTTAAAAAAATGTACGTTTAAGTATACTAATTTTTTGATACATGTATCACACATATATATGGAGCTATGCTATATATATTTTTATAAAATAATATCAATTTTATTACAACTAAATTTTAAAAGAATATTTTGCATAAATGCAATTTTGATTAAATAAACTTTTAACAAAATGTTTAATTGGACCCATTTGATTAAAATTTTAATCTATTCAAATTAGGTACACAAAGTAAATAAAGGAACTAGAAAACTTAATCTTGGAGAACACTTTTGTTTAGGAGCTACATTGCATTTAGGTACAACATTACCTATTTTTTCTCTTTTCCCCTATTAAAAAATATGTGTATTATACTACTTAAACTATATTAAAATTAAGTACACAAATTGAATAAGATCAAATAATTTGCTGGTCTCGTGTGTTTTCACTCTGCTTACAAATTAAAGATGCTAACCCTATGAAGGCATAAACAGATATGAAGTTTTGATCAAATTTGCATAGCGCATGTAATATATGTGATGCATTATTTATGTATTTTTCTAAGGTTTAACCCATCGATGACCCCCTAAAGTTGTCACCAATTTTCACTTAGACACCTTAACTAGACTTCATTCATTTTAAACACTTCATGGCATTCCCCATCGTGTCATTTAGACACATTTTGTTGATGTGGTAAAGTGAGTGTGATACATGGCACATGTGAGGCTTATTTATTCTATTTTATTTTATTTTTTCTCTTCTTCTTTCTCATTTTTCTGCCAGTACATTTTTTTACATTTTCTCTCTCAAGAATTTCCGTGCGTCATTCATATAAGGACTTCTTTCAGACCTTCTATTATCTGTGTGGAAAAACATATTGTTATATTGTCGAACACATGCAATACATACTTAACCTCACCTGTTGATGGCAGGATAAATTTTGCATCTGAAAAGACTGAAACACTACACATTGTTCAGCGAGACAACAATAAGAATGTAACTCCTTTTTTAAAAGACTGGAGAATAAAATTAAGTTTTAAAAAAATAAAATATGCGATCATGATTTTAACGTATTCACACAACCACTATAGCTTCTCAAATTTCATATATTAGCTTCTAAACACCAAATTAAATGAAGAAATGAGAAAAAGGTGCAGTAAAGAAGACAATGAAATTAAATGGGTATTGCAAAAAAAAACCATGAAAATGGAGGAATATGGCGGAAAAGAAAATGAAAAAGAAGAAATTTGATAAAGAAGATGACTGTGTTGTGGTGAAAAATTTAACTTGATGTAGAAGATGACCAGGGGTTGGTAGGGGATGAGGAGTGGGAGGGGAAATCTTCAAAATAATTTATTTTTAATTGGTCAAAACCCTTTTTATTTGACCATTAATTTTTTTAAAAAATTATTTCTATGTGTATAATGTATAATGACATGGCTTTAAAAAGAGTTGACATGACATACTTGGTCATTTAATTCATGTGGACATGTTTGGTCAACACTCGCATATGGTCAATCGAAGATTGTGAAAAAGTGTCAAAATGACACACTGGGCATGACATAAAGTGTCTAAAATAAATAAAGTTTTTCTTAAAAAATATTTTTTTAATTATTTTTTTACCCTCCTTAGGAGCTCCCACCCCTTTTGCTCCCTTGGTGACTCGAACTTACAACCTTTGGATTGGAAGTGAGAGGTGCTTACCATCCGACAACTCCGCTTAGTTAATTGAAAATTGGTGTTAACTTTAAGAGGTCAATGATGGATTAAGCCTTTTTCTAAAAAAGAAAAAGAAAATTCGGCTAATGAAAGTAAAAATAAGCACATGCCAAAGACAAGATTGGAGGACCTATAGTTAGGGGTGTTAATGGGTCGGTTTGGACTAGTTATTGGTCAAAATCAAAATAAAATCAATTTCATCGATTTTTAAATTATCAAAACCAAATCAAACAAAATACAAATATACATTTAGCAGTTTGGTTGTTATTAGTTTCGTTTCAGTTTTATTCGGTTATTAACCATACACAAAAATTAAAGAAATGATTCATTCAAAAGAGGGAAAAAAGTCAACAATTCATTCAAAACGAGAAATAGTTAGAACGACTAACATTACATAACTTTCGTTCACTGAAGTTACTATAAATAAAGTTTTAAAATTCACTATTTTGTCCTAAAGCATCAAAACTCTATAAGCTTGTTTATTGAGTAGAGGAAGCTAGAAGAACTTGCAAACAGGAAAGGGATGGATCATCTATTATTATATGTATAACTTAGAATAGAAATGAGATTTTTCTTTTATAATGTTTGTTTTAAATTAAAAAAATTATGTCAATAAATTTTAAAGAATAAACTAATTAAATAAGTTGAGTGATTTTGTTATTAAAATATTCATAGTTAAATGACTTTCTATGAGAAGAATTCTTTAGGTTATAAAAGAAAATTGACTTTAAGAGAAAAAAACTTATTAATTGAGTGACCATCCATTCATTTATAGTGCAACCAAAATGAAATCACCAACTAAGATGGTGTAGTTGATTGGATTGATTCATCCTTAATCAGAGACCTTAAATTCAAGTACTAAATATGAAAAAGTTCTTGATAGGAAGCGTTTTTCCCCAAATTGATCCTACACAACGCTAAGCTGAAGTAATTGAGCTCTAATTCAGATATCAAACACCGAATAGGGAACAAAAAACCAAAAGGAGAGATTTAAATTCGAAGCAAATCTTTCTACTGTATTCAAATAAAACAACTTAACTAACTAAATTAAATTATATTAAATTATCAATTTAATATTTTAAAATTAAATTAAAACATTTAAAATTTACAGAAAAAAATTATAAATTACATTTTTTGTCATTTAAAATAACAATTAAAGTTCATATAATTTTAAATTCCAAAAAGCAAAAAAACATCACACGAGAGAGAGAGTACACCTTGTAAAACATAGATGTAGTAGAACAGAAAACACAGGAAACACGAAATCCCTTAGATTAGCAACAGCGTAAGACACATTCGAAATCGTTCGAAGAATGGGAACCGACACTGAAGAAAATGAGTTGAAGAAATTGGAATATCTCTCTCTAATTTCTAAGGTATGTTCTGAATTGGAAGCACATTTAGGGTTTGGTGATAAAGTTTTAGCTGAATTTATAACTGAACTTGGTAGAAATTGCTCAACAGTAGATGAATTTGATGCCAAATTGAAAGGAAGTGGTGCTGAAATGCCTGATTATTTTGTTAGAACATTGCTAACTATAATACATGCTATTTTGCCTCCTAAACCCACGTCTAAGTCGGACAAGGATTTCAATAAGGATGATAATGATTCTGAGTTTTCCGCTCTCAGGATAAGAGATAATAGAGAACGAGTTAAGGAATTGGAAAAGGAGATTGAGCTGGAAGCCAAGAGTAAGAGAAGAGATGGGGAGGAAGAAGAACGCGGTAGGAGGCGAGAGAGGGATAGAGATTATAGAAGAGAAAGGGGTAGACACAGGAATAGAGGTAGGGATCAAGATAGGGGTGATTATGATGATGGTAGAGCTGAACGTAGGACTTCAGAAAGGCACAGAGACAGAGACAGGGACAGGGACAGGGTTAGAGACAGGGACAGGGACGGGGATAATGAGGATGATGCATATGCAAAAGGTAGGAGAGATGAGTATGAGCAAGAAAGCGATGATGATCAGAGGGATATGCGAAAATCAAGGCATCACGTGGATGAGCCAGAGTTGTATGCAGTATATAAGGGGAGGGTATCAAGGGTGATGGATTCTGGTTGTTTTGTTCAGCTGAGTGATTTTAGAGGGAAAGAAGGCTTGGTGCATGTTTCACAACTTGCTACTAGAAGGGTCACTAATGCCAAAGATTTAGTAAAGCGGGACCAGGAGGTTTTTGTGAAGGTTATATCTATTAGTGGGCAGAAGCTGAGTTTGTCAATGAGAGATGTTGATCAGAATACAGGAAAGGATCTGTTGCCATTGAAAAAGAGCTTAGGCGACGATCGGTTGACAACTAATCCTTCAACCATGAATGGTGAAGGTTCTAAGACCAGGATTGGTCTGTCAGGAATCAGGATTATGGAGCAGGAGGATGTAATTCCATCACGTAGACCGCTGAAGAGGATGAGTTCACCTGAAAAGTGGGAAGCGAAACAACTTATTGCTGCAGGTGTTTTGGGGGTGCAGGAACATCCCATGTTTGATGAAGAAGGGGACGGAATGCTCTATCAGGAAGAAGGTGCTGAAGAAGAGCTTGAGGTTGAGTTGAACGAAGATGAACCCCCTTTCTTGCAAGGGCAGAGTCGTTATTCAGTTGATATGTCCCCTGTTAAAATTTTTAAAAATCCTGAAGGATCATTGAGTCGTGCTGCTGCATTACAATCAGCTCTGATAAAGGAGAGAAGGGAAGTAAGGGAGCAGCAACAAAGAACAATGCTTGATTCCATCCCTAAAGATCTCAACAGACCCTGGGAAGACCCAATGCCAGAGACAGGTGAGAGGCATCTAGCACAGGAGCTTAGGGGTGTTGGTTTGTCTGCCTATGACATGCCAGAATGGAAGAAGGATGCTTATGGTAAAGCCTTGACCTTTGGCCAGAGGTCTAAGCTATCCCTCCAGGAGCAGAGGCAGAGTCTTCCTATTTACAAATTGAAGAAAGAACTGGTTCAGGCTGTCCATGATAACCAGGTCCTGGTTGTCATCGGTGAGACAGGTTCTGGTAAGACAACGCAGGTGACACAGTATCTAGCCGAGGCAGGGTATACAACGAGGGGAAAAATTGGCTGTACTCAACCTCGTCGAGTGGCTGCAATGTCAGTGGCTAAGAGAGTTGCTGAGGAGTTTGGTTGTCGATTAGGTGAAGAAGTTGGTTATGCTATTCGTTTTGAAGATTGTACTGGGCCAGAAACTGTTATCAAATATATGACTGATGGTATGCTTCTGAGGGAGATCTTGATTGATGATAACTTATCCCAGTATTCAGTCGTAATGCTTGATGAAGCACACGAAAGAACAATTCACACTGATGTTCTCTTTGGTTTGCTTAAGCAGCTTATGAAGAGGAGACCTGACCTTCGTCTAATTGTCACATCTGCAACTTTGGATGCAGAGAAATTTTCTGGTTATTTCTTCGACTGCAACATCTTTACAATCCCAGGAAGAACTTTTCCAGTAGAGATACTCTACACAAAGCAGCCAGAAAGTGATTACCTTGATGCGGCTTTAATTACTGTTATGCAGATCCACTTGACAGAACCTGAAGGTGATATCCTCCTCTTCTTGACTGGTCAAGAGGAGATTGATTATGCTTGCCAGTGTCTCTATGAGAGGATGAAAGGATTAGGTAAAAATGTTCCTGAACTGATCATACTGCCTGTCTATAGTGCCTTGCCCAGTGAAATGCAGTCCAGAATTTTTTATCCTGCCCCTCCTGGGAAGAGAAAAGTTGTTGTTGCTACAAATATTGCTGAAGCTTCTTTGACAATTGACGGTATATATTATGTTATTGATCCTGGATTCGCAAAGCAAAATGTCTACAATCCAAAACAGGGGCTTGATTCACTGGTTATTACCCCAATTTCACAAGCATCAGCAAAGCAACGAGCAGGGCGTGCTGGACGAACTGGACCTGGGAAGTGCTACCGTCTGTATACTGAGAGCGCTTTCCACAGTGAAATGTCCCCTACCGCGATTCCAGAAATCCAGAGGATAAATCTTGGGAACACAGTTCTTATGATGAAAGCAATGGGTATTAATGATCTTTTGTCATTTGATTTCATGGACCCACCTTCCCCTCAGGCTCTCATATCTGCCATGGAGCAACTTTATACTCTTGGAGCATTGGATGAAGAGGGGCTTCTGACAAAACTGGGAAGAAAAATGGCAGAATTTCCATTAGATCCTCCTTTGTCCAAGATGCTTCTTGCTAGCGTGGACCTTGGCTGTAGTGATGAGATCTTGACCATCATTGCTATGATTCAAACTGGAAATATCTTTTACCGACCAAGAGAAAAACAAGCTCAGGCCGATCAGAAAAGAGCCAAATTTTTTCAGCCTGAGGGTGATCATCTTACCTTGCTTGCTGTTTATGAGGCTTGGAAAGCAAAAAACTTTTCAGGTCCATGGTGTTTTGAAAATTTTGTCCAGTCACGATCACTTAGGAGAGCACAGGATGTTAGAAAACAGCTGCTCTCCATCATGGATAAGTATGTATTTCAATTCCTTTTTCATACTGTACTTCTCATTTCAAGCCTTGTTCTCTCTTACTGCTTGCTTATTAACCTTTATTGACTGTTGGCTTAATTGACTTGGGCTTATTTTGTGGATCTCTCTGCCTGATGTTTATTAATTCTTTTTTAGGTTAGAAACTTATATGGTTGCGACTCGATTCTGATACTTGCTTGCTCTTGCAGGTATAAATTGGATGTTGTAAGTGCTGGAAAGAATTTCACAAAGATCCGGAAGGCTATTGGAGCAGGTTTCTTTTTTCATGCTGCTAGAAAGGATCCTCAAGAGGGTTATAGAACTCTAGTTGAGAACCAGCCAGTTTACATCCATCCTAGCAGTGCTCTTTTTCAAAGACAGCCGGACTGGGTTATTTATCACGAGCTTGTTATGACAACAAAGGAGTACATGCGCGAGGTGACAGTGGTAGATCCTAAATGGCTTGTTGAGCTGGCACCAAGATTCTTCAAGGTGTCTGACCCAACAAAATTAAGCAAGCGCAAGAGACAGGAACGTATTGAACCTCTTTATGACAGATATCACGAGCCAAACTCATGGAGATTGAGTAAACGGCGAGCATGATATCTTTTTTTTTCTTGGTTGTGTTGGTTCATTGAAATGCGCAGTGTCTGTTTCTGTTAGAGTGACATATATTTGGTCAATCTAAAACATAATTTTTGACATTTGGAGCACGTCTTTCAGATAAAGCCTTTTTTCCATTTGAGCTAATTACAGTTTTCAGTGAAGTTCTTGAAAGTTGTTATAACTTTTCTGTATTTGCTTTTTGCAACGGACATATTCTTTGAAATTCAACTTTAATCTTTTTTATGTTCCAAAGATGAATGGTTAAAGCCTTTTGAACTGGATCAGAAAGAAGCCTAAAGAATATGCTAGTTACTCTAGCTAACTACTTTCCAAATCATATTTTAGTTTTGAAAAGTAAATAGAGTATTTCATGAAATAATTTAATAACTTTGGATTACAAAATTAATCATTCTTATGCTTTTCCCTTTTTGTATTTTTTCTGGGTTGACTTTGTTAATGTTTGGTGACAACTTTTACTTATTTTTAATGTGTTCCAACTTTAGCATGGATAAGGGATTTACTTAAAACATTGTGTGAACATGTTTTTGTGCTCGCTTTTTGTACGTGAATCTGGGTGTTGCTGTCACTGTCGTGAATAGTGCTCTTTTTATTAGTAAAGTTGAGATTCATTATTACTCCATTTCTTGCCTAAAGGTTGTTTTCCCCTTAAATTTCTTGTATAACGATTGTTTTCCAGACAGCTGCGATTGAAATTATGCCCCATGTTTGATTTAATGCTTTAACCTTCACAATGTTGGTAAATTTAGTTAAATATGTTCTTTCTCAGCTTTAGCTCTTTCTTTCTGATGTAATGTCATTTTTATACGTCCATTTTAAATGAAGTGTGTTCTCTTTAATGGCTGGTTCTCCTGTGAAAAGCATCTGAAGTTCTAAGGTCCGAAAAGATAATGTCTTGGTTACTATTGAAGAGTTAATTAGTTGGAGACCAATTAGATCTAAAGTTGTTCAGTCCTTGCAAATTTTAGGATTGATTAACTGCACTAACCACATAATGTTTCAAGTACTTTGTCCTTCATTTCTTGCTTTGACTGTCTCTGCTTTCTACCTGTTGTATGATTATTTATGTTATTGCTGTATTGCACCTCTAAGACTACTTATTAGCAGATATTTATTTGGTTAATTTTCTAGTCTTTGGTAAGCACGAGTTTGAATGAACCATGGACTGCAGTAGCTTCAAGTCTTAGATAAGCATGAGTCTGAATGAACCATGGATTGTAGTAGTTGGCACCAGATGAATGCCGGAATACTATTTATGATGTAATGAACTTTAGCTTTTTAACCATGAGACATTGATAAGTTTTAGTTCCAACTTAATTGACTGTCAATTGATTGGTTTTTTGGCTTTCAATCGGCATGGGTCAAGTAAGAGGTTGGAAACTCCTACTGAATTTTCTCAACTGTTTCTGCTGCTGATAGCCCACAAGAAACGCCAGGTATACATTTCTCATGTTTGATGTAGTTAAAGTAATTGTGACAGAAGTGAGTAGCTGCATGGGTTGTTCCATCCTTAACATATTGTATAGGATAAGCTTGGCTCTGATTTTGGTGAACACCTGGGCGAGATATTTGCGAACTCAAGACTGGACCGTGCTGTGACCTATCATGAGTCATGTACAGCTAGTGTAAATTGACAAATGAACTTTGGCTAGTTTCTCTAAGATGCACTTGGAACCATGCAAGTACCATAGTTTTATTGGAAACATGTAATGTTCAAGCTGCCATTTGTTTTATGAGCCATGTATTTGAATTTTTGGACTTCCAATATGCTTGAGTTCTTTTGTAGGCATGTCAAGTTTGCTTCACCATTTTGACCAACGACTATCCCTGATACAGTCTATACTTCACCTTAGAATATACGTTTAGTTTATTCCTATAAACAAAATTTATGGTTGACTATATAAAGCACATTTTTGTAGATGTGGCAATATGGGTTTTCACCTTGTGGGATCAAATAAACAAAATCTACATGTGTGTATAATAGATTTTTGGTGCAAATGACCTTGTTATGGCTTTGAAATTCAAACAAGGAGATTATCTTGTGTTTGTATATGCAGCTTATTACAAATTTAGACAAATAAGTTATTGGAATCATATCTAGCAATATTATAGGATGGCGTAGTGGAGAAGGCTGAGAAGAAACTACCAAACTGGAAGGCTCAGTACCTTTCACTAGGGGGTAGGGTCACTCCTATCAATAGTGTTTTAGATTCTTTGCCTACCTCTCTAATGTCATTGCTCCCTATCCTAGCTAAGGTGGCCAAAAGGTTAGACAAACTAGGGAGGGATTCCCTGTGGATAGGTTACAAGGAGGAAAGTACGGGCTCTCAGCTACAGGATTGGGAGTTGGTTCAACTGGATAAAAGGTGTGGTGGTTTGGGCATCAGAGATTTAAGAAGGCAAAGCAATAATGAAATGGTTATGGAGATTCAATTGGGAACATGAGGCTCTGTTGAAGGAAGTGGTGTTAGCAAATATGGCCAGACTGATGAAAGATGTTAGACAGTGGACCACTTAAACTATGTAGTTAGAGATTGTTTGCTATTGCTTATGCCTCAGCAGAGTAGTAAAGTCCTGCTCTTCTCTCTTCCCCTTACGTATCTAGTTCTGTGGCTTAACCCTTACTTTTATGATGAAAGGGCAGAATGTAATAGTAATAAAGGAAAAGTAAGGTGTGGCGGGAAGTCAACGTTTTGGTCTCCAAATTTCAGTCCCGGAAGAATCTTATTTTCTCACTATTATGCAGAAGTAGTGAAAGAAGAAGGACCTCGACATCAAATATAGGATTTTTTTTTACACGATCTCTATTTTAGTAGTCCTAGCTATCCACTTTACTATGTGGTAGAGTGTTCATCCCAACCCCTTCGCAGGGGTACATTCCCTTTAATTGAGAGAAGGACTAGAAATTGACTCCCCTATTCGAGATGCGAAAGAAGGGTATAAATTTTATCCAAGGAATGCTCTCCCGTGGTGTACTGATAATGTTACTAGAATTTATGGAACATCGGTGTGGAGAACTATCAGAAACCTTTGGCCTATGTTGTCTTGATAACATGAATTTAAAGGTGGGAAATGGGAGCAAAATATTATTCTGGGCTGATCTATGAGTTGGCCAGGGGACTCTGAAGCAGACATTCCTTGACCTCTTCAATATTTTTTCTACTCCTAATGTCTCACTAACTGATAGCTGGTCACCACAAGGGTGGGATGTCACCTTCGGAACACCTAGATGATTAGGAAGTGAGCAGATTTGCGGAGTTGATGAAGGTCCTAGAAGGTTTCAATGGCACTACTACAGATGGAAGCATGACAGGGATGAGATCTTAGTTAGAAGAAGCTACAAGAAAGAAGCAGGGATGCAGCCTCAGATCACACCAGGGCCCTGGAAACAGATTTGGAGGAACATGGCACCAACAAAAGTAAAATGCTTTCGCTTGGCTAGTTTCCAGGAGGCCTGCCTCACACATGAAGAATTGCAGAAGAGAAAGTTTCACATTGCTTCTGACATTTTCTCTGCTTTGAGAAAAGAGAGACCAACAACCACACATTCCTACATTGCAAATTCACTTCTCAATTATGGTCTCCGTTCCTCCAATTAACAGAGCTTAAATGGACAATGCATGAGTACACAACAGATCTCTTAAGTTGCTGGACAAGGAGCGGGGGCAGCAAGAATCAAAAGAAATGAGGGATATTAATTCCACCCTGTATTTGGTGGATAATTTGGAAGGAGAGAAATGGTGAATGTTTTGAAGATGGGACACACAACATCCACAAAGTAAAGGTAGATGCATTGCCACCTCTTATTTTTTGTGTAAAGAAACTTGTATAGAAGAAGCAGAACAATTAGTACATTTTTTAGGATCGTTGTAAGTAATGTAGATTCCTAACAGTATTTTGGAGGTCTCCAACATGTCCCTAATGCCGAGGAATACAATTTTTACCAGATTCAAAAAGAAAATATACCTAAGTTCTTACTTTTGCATGTTCTTAGCAGGGAAGAGTGAGGGACGCCCAGCTTGGATCACATACTATGAGGTTTCATGGTATGATAGTGGCAAGGACTCATCTGATTGACTGACTGATCCTAATATTACTTTTGGCGATAGTTGTCCTACTATATGCTATCCATCTGTTTTATTGGTTTGTTGGGAAAGACATGATGGAAGATCTCAAGTATTTTTTAAAAAGTAATACTGTACCTATGTAAATTATGCATTTCATAATGGAGTCCCTTTTACAATACTTACTGTCCTGTGTTCTCTTTTCAATGGATCTTGCTATTGCAAGGGACATCTCTCTGTTAAATCCTATAGTTAGCTTAATGCTGCTGCTTTTCACTGCCTTTTTGGCTGGAGAGATCTATTTCAAATTTATAGGCTAACTAATTTACTATCTAGACATACCTAATAAAAATTTTGGTTGTCTAGTTTAAGATAAAGCACTATTTAAGTGAGATTCATGGTATTGGATTTGGATGAAGATAGCTGGTACTGGGAGCTGGTATATGCTTTTGGAACATTGTGGTTATATCGGTGAAAAAGAGTGTCTTTGTTTAAATAAAAGATTACTGACCAACATGCTTGGGAGGGCTTTATCCTATTTCTTCATTTGAATCTCTTATGTGCAATGTAATTGCTACGACCTGAATTAGTCACCCTACTGTTGTTTGGATTGCATATATCTATCAAACTTGCATATTATTATGCCAACATTATCTTCTACGTTGATTTTGTTACTATTGTGTTTCTTTTAATTTGGTTATCTTTAGGGTGTGCTCGGTATGGAAGAGATCATTTTTTTTTAATTTTTCTCATGTTCGATTGGTTGAAATTTTTAGAAAATATTTTTTCTAGGAAAGTAAGTTCTTTAAAATTGAGTTGGAGATTTGAGGTCAATTTGGGGGGAAGCCGTTGGTTTCAGTGAGTATGGGTGACAAATTTGTAGATGGTGCCATGGCAGGGTATGAATGGCCACATAGGGGTAAATTTTGACCCTTTCCCCTTATTTAGTATTGTTTGAGGGCAAATCCTTAGTTTGGAGGCTAGGGTATGTGGAATACCATAATCAAATGTTATTGTGCTCCCTCGTATGTTATCCACCGCTTCATGTGGCGGTTGTGGAATCTTTCAACGTTAAGGCATCGTACCTTGAGCAAACGTTAGCAAGTGTTACTTAACGTGCGCTGAGAGTTTATTTTTTAGTATTTATTTCGTATCTTATTTTGTATTTCATGATTTTATGGTTGTTAGGTATGTCATATTTAGATGCATTTATTTATTTTTGAGGTTGCATTCTCTACATTATGATAGAGACAACATATGATCTTTATCTTTTGTTATGTTTTACCATTGTCTTCACATAATGCAACTATTGGGGGTAGATGGATTAAAATGGCATGCTTGGAGGCAAATGGAACTAGAGGAGGGATAATGATGCTATGGAATTGTAGAATTTGGAAAGGTGAAATACTAGAGATAGGTGCATACACTCTTACTTGTAAATTTGAAGCACAATTGCAGGATTTCACCTGCCATATAACATGGGTGTATGCTCCTAACTGTTATAAGGACAAAAGATTAGTATGGGACGAAATTGGCTCAATCAGAGGATTAATAGAAGGTCATTGGGCAGTTTGTAGAGACTTCAATGTGTCCTGATATGTCTCGAGATAAGAATGGTGTTAGAAGAACAAAAGGAGAGAGGGAGTTCTCTGATCTGATTGAAGACATGAATTTAATTGATCTCCATCTTGAGAATGCTAATTTCACTTGGTTCAAAGGGGATACTGGGGAAATAGCCTCAAGAATTGACAGGATATTGGTGTCTCAAGAATGGGATGGCTCTTTCAATAATATGAAACAAATTGCACTCCAAAGAATAAGTCAGATCATTCTCTGATTGCAATTCAAGGAGTTTCCTAGAAGAAGAACAAGAGTTATTTCAAGTTTAAGAATTGGTGGCTTGGCACTGAAGAGTGAAGGTGTGGTGGAGTTCTTTTGGTTACCAGGGGAGACCTGATTATGTCCTAGCTTCCAAATTAAAAGCCTTGAAACATAAATTGAAAGAATGGAGTAGAAGTGAGCAAGGAAACCTAGGTCAACAAAGGAAGAATCTGTTAGAGAAGTTGGCTACTCTGGACAACATTGCTATAGCCAGAGGCTTAACAATAGAAGAACCAATAGAGACGGCATCTTTAATCATGAACTTTGAGCAGGTAATCAAGAATGAAGAGATCTTGTGGAGACAAAGATCTAAATCCCTATTGTTGAAAGAAGGAGATAAGAATACCAAATTCTTCCACAAGATGGCTAATGCATACAAAAGATATAACAACATTGACCAACTTCTTTTTCAAGGGAATCTAATCAATGATCAAGAAAGAATTCAAGGGGAAATAGTGAAATTTTACCAAAACTTGTACTCAGAGAATGTTCAGTAGAGACTTGCCATCAACTTCACAAGGCTGACAGTGAAGGAAGTGGAAGATTTAGAAAGGGGATTTGAAGAGGAGGAGGTACTAAAATGCCTAAAGCAATGTGCAATTGATAAAGCACCTAGTCCAGATGGGTTTACAATAGGGTTCTACATTAAATGTTGGGAAGTGGTAAAAAATGATATCATGAAGACCTTCCAGAATTTCTTCGAGCAAGGAAGGTTTGAAAGAAGTTTTAATGCTACCTTCATAACTCTTATTCCAAAGAAGAAAGGTGCTAAAGAATTAAGAGATTTCAGACCCATCTGATAGGTAGTATTTACAAGCTATTCTCCAAAGTGCTTATTGAAAGGTTGAAAAGAGTGACGGCTAAGCTTGTGGACTCACAACAACTGACATTCATCAAAGGAAGACAGATTATGGATGCCGCGCTCATAGCAAATAAAGTAATAGACTCCAGGGTAACTTGAAGAAACCCGGAATCCTATGCAAATTAGACATTTAGAAAGCATATGATCACGTCAATTGGGTCTTTCTTATGGATCTGCTAGAGAAGATAAGATTTGGATGTAAATGAAATCAGTGGATTAAATTTTGTATCTCAACAATGAACTTCTCTGTACTTATTAATGGTTCACCAACAGATTATTTTAATTCACAGAGGGGCCTTAGACAAGTTGATCCTCTATTACCCTTTTTATTCCTCTTAGACATGGAGGGACTGAACAACATGATTAAGACACCAAACATGGAAGGTTGGTTAAGAGGATTTGAGGTTGCTAGAGCTGGAAGGGGTAGCTTAAAGATAACTCTTCTTCAGTATGCAAATGCCACTTATATTATGTGATGCTAAAGAAGAGCATCTCAAAATACTGAGATTGATTTTGATAATATTTGAAGGAATGTCAGGTTTACACGTTAAATGGAGGAAAAACTTCTTATACCCGGTTAATGAAGTGCCAAACATGGAAATCCTAAAGACAATTTTAGGGTGTGAAGTAGGTGCTCTACCAACTATCTACCTTGGATTGCATTTGGGGGCCAAGTCTATGTCTATGGAAATCTGGAATGGGGTGATTGAGAAATGTGAGAAGAAGTTAGCAAGGTGGAAGTCTCAATATCTCTCCATGGGTGGAAGATTGACCTTAATAAACTCTGTGCTTGATGCACTTCCAACGTATATGATGTCATTATTTCCTATCCCACCAGGAATCATCAATAGGTTGGATAACATAAGGAGAAAATTTCTATGGCAACGGAACAAAGACAAGAAGGGTTACCACCTAGTCAAATGAAAGCAGTGATCAATGAGAAAAGATTTGGGGGATTAGGGATCAAAAATCTGAAGAATCAGAGTAAAGCTTTAAGAATGAGATGGCTATGGAAATATTCAAATGAAAATCGAAGTCTATGGGTTAGAGTCATTAAAGCTAAATATGAGGAGAACAATAATTCGATGACAAAGAAGGTCACTACTCCTTATGGTTTTAGCTTATGGAAATCTATCTAAATTTTGTGGAATGAATTCAAAGTTAATACCATAGTCAAAGTGGCAGATGGAGTTAAAACTATCTTCTAGAAGGATGATTGGCATGAAGCAGGCAACATGGAGACATTATTCCTAGATATTTATAACTTAGTTTTACATTAACAGAGCACAATAGTAGAATTGTGGACACCTCAAGGGTGAAATTTTGTGTTTAGGAGACACCTCAATGATTGGGAAATACCAAGAGTAACAAAATTCTCCAGAACCATTGACCAATTCAGTGGTTTGAAGGCTGGACAAGACATCCTACAGTGGCAGGGAAATAGTAACGAGACTTTTAAAGTAAATGCAACCTACATGAAGATGAACCAACCAAACCAACAGATACTTCGATGGCCTTGGAAACAAATTTGGAAAGCCAAAATCCCACACAAAGTAGCTTGCTTTTTCTGGTTATTGGCTAAGGAAGTAGTGCTGACACAAGATAACTTGATGAAAAAGGGGATCCCTTTATGTTCAAGATGTTTTTTTTTTGTGGGGAAACTGCATAAACAATGGTTCATCTATTTATACATTGCAAGGTCACAAATCAACTATGGAGATTATTCCTATGTCTCAAAAACATATCTTTGTCCATGCCAGAAAAAATCACAGAAGCATTACACAGTTGGGAAGAAGCAGGAGTTCACGCTAAAAATAGAAACAACTGGAGAATTATACATGCAACTATATGGTGGACAATATGGAAGTAGAGGAACCTTAGAGTCTTTGAGAATATGAAGAATACCATAGAACAAGTCAAAATGAATTGTATTTTGACTTTATGTTTTTGGTGTAACCAAATATACTCTAATGATATTGTCTCTATCATTGATGTCTTAGACTCATTATAAGGATATGATAGTAGATTTTGAATTCTTTTGTAAATATGGTTTCTATACAACCCATGTACTGTGTTACAGAAATAGAAACAGTCACCTATGTCAAAAAAAAAAAATACTATTAATAATATTTTTTTTTATTGTTTTATGATATCACTTTATTTTTCTTTTATGTCTGTTATGTGACCTCCTTGCAAAAATAATTGAAAAGGTTGGTGTGTCTTTAACTATCAGGGTAAGTGAATCCTCATTTTTTAAATTATTTACAAAAACTTATTTTAACGCGTGTGGGAAGGGTATAATACAAATTTTCTCTTACATAGACATTTGTTTAAAATACACTAAACGGTTATATTTTAGTAAGGTGAAATAATTGCTATGGATAGGACCCTCTGATAGATATTATCCAGCTAATGGTAATTCAAGAATAAAAACAATGCAAATTGCATTGTTTATGCAGTCTAGTGTGCTTCAACTTCAACTGCTTGCTATTAAGAAGGGTGAATATATTGTCCCAAGTCTTTACATCAGTCAACGTAATGAACCTTGCTTTATAAAAATACAACCACGGAGGGTGAATCAAGGAAGGAAAAGGAGGATGAAAATGAACATGTAGCTGATGATTACAATAGCAATGAGTTACAATTTTTTAGAAGAAAAAAAAGTAACTAAGGAACTAGATTACTTTTTGAAATTGCAAAAAAAGATATGAGCTTTAAGAATATTGATGAAGCTCAAAGAATTGTGGGCAATTACTCAATTGCTAGAAAAAAGGACCTTAGAGTAGTTAAGAGTGAATTTACTAGACTTAGATATAAATGTCATAGTGGTTGTTCTACTAAGAAGTTGTAATGACTCTAAGGTGATTTTTAGAAAATTATCATTTTACCCCTCTCGATAGTTTTTCCGAGTCTTGTGTGATCAATGTATGATGTTGGTTTTGAAATTTGATTGTAAAGTTGTGATTTTTGGAAGTTTTATAGTTTTGGAGAGTTAAAGTTGTTAAAAATGATTTTTGGTTACAACCGGAGCTACGAGTCTCGAAATGGACTTCCGTCAGTTCTGTTAGCTCTATAATATGATTTTTGGTCAAGATGTATTGTTGGTTTGGGTCCTAGGCTTTTGATTTGATTTTGATCCATTAGACGAAATGCGGGAAAAGTTAAGGCTAAAGTTACAGTACTAATTCTAAAAAAAAAAAAGAGTTAAGCTAATGTTTGACTTTAGTCAACATTTGAGGTTAGAAAAGTTATTTTCGAGTTTTGATGATTTCACTTAACCAAATGGTGATATTTGGCCTAGTTGAAGGCTTGGTTCAGTTCCGGAAGCTTTTGGATAAGTTTCATGTTCTTATTTCAAAATTTGGAGATTCTTAAGTTAAAGTTGACTTTGTTCAACATCGGATTAAGGTGACCTTGTTTGGGTGTTTTGATGATTCCATTGAGTCTGAAGTCTGAACTATCATTTCAAGCTAAAGCATATTTGGTTTGTGTTTAGGAGGTTCTAGATGAGTTATGTGCAAGTATCTAAGCTTTTTGGGTGCCTTGACATTGTTTCACCAATTTGTGTCAACTAAAAGGTTCGTTATTAGCTTTAAAGATCGAAAAATTATTTCAAAACTTCTGAAAGTTTGAGCATGAATTATAGGACTGATCTGCAAAGTTTGGTTCATTTTTGCTAAGTCGAGATTGAACTTTTATCGTGATTTATGAAATAATTGTTTATCTGGAAGAAATGATATTTGACTAGACAAATGAGTACGGAATTGAGTTTCAATTGAACGAGCAGATCCATATTATTATTCAAGACATTTAGGAAAAAGAATTGGATCATTTAGCTATTGTATGAGAAATTTACGACATTTTTAGTGAAACAAAAGTTTCTGATTTGCTGGTGCAACTACCGTTGTACATGTATTTAAGAATTTAGATTGTGTTCATTTGGTAATTAGCACACATTGGGAGTTCTACAGCTCGAAATAGAGTGATTCTTGTGGCATTTTCTCAATTTAATATGGGGGTTAGTATCCAATCCTTATTTCGACATTTTCTCATGATTTCTTCATCTTGTTTTCTTTCCTTATCCGGGTAATTCTTGGAGGAAACTAGGGTTTTTATCGATTTGGACTCAGTTTTTGATGAAAAATGTTTATTTAGATTCTTATGTTATGGGTAAACTGATTTTGGCATAAACTTGTTAATTTATCAATTATTTTCATCATGGTAATCGTGTATAAGCTTGAGAATTTGGGGTTTTCCCTGATAAAATTAAAATTTGATAAACTGAGGATTTCAAAGTCAATTTTAACTCCATTTTCGATGAAATTTCATTTTTGAACTTCCCTAAGCATGGGTAAGATATTTTTCATAAAAACATTCAGATTCGAATCGGGTTCGTACCCGAGTATTGGGAGTTTTAAGTAAACTAGTATACATACCCGAGCGTTGCATGGATACAATAATTTTTGATTATTTTAATTCTATAAAACAATAGTTTAAAATGTATTTACATATTTTTCACCTTTTCTTTAATTATTCCTAATTACTTAAATCGTAATATCTAAGTAATAAAATGACCTACTATTTATTTCACTTTTGATAAAATAATTTTCAACTCTATTAAACCTTATTATATAAGAAATCTCTTTAATACCATTTTGATTTTTAAATCTCTATACATTCTATAGGTTTTTGGATTCTTAAAGTAAAACACAGTCCATTTATTTTAAGTATAGTATATCAACATAATTTGTATAATTTTTATTTTTCAATTATATATTTTAGAATATTATTTTTAAAATGCCAGCTTCATGAATCTTATTTCTGAAATACTTTTCAATTGATACACGAGTACGATTGCCTTATATTCAAACAAAATGTAGATTTTAATCATTAATAAGTTGAAATAATGAATAACTTTAAAATTAAGGATATTATTATAGTTATGGTGCTGACACATAAACCTTTTTACCTCTTCTATTATATATAGATAGATTAGAGTTTTGAGCATGATTTCAACTCGTTTTTCAATGGAATTTTCACTATTGAGTTCCAAAACCTTTGGGTAACGTAATTTTATACAAATTTTCAGAATTATCCCTCGTGTTTGAAAATGGACTTTTAGGGCCTATTTGACCCGATTCTCAAAATAATTGATATGAGTGTTGTTAGTTTCAAAATCTTATTGTGGTTACTTATTTGATAGATCACATTGATTTGGAATCCCAACAAAAGGAGAAGACTTAAATCCTGAAGTAATTATTTGATTATATGAGGCAAGTGGATTTCTCGATCCTTGTCAAGTGTATAGAATCATGCATTTCTTTGTGGTATGTATCGAGGAGTAATGAAACTTGGTGATGATTTGACTTGTTGATATTGAATGATCTTAATGCTGAACAAAAAAGATAATAAAAGGCAACTTGATTATATATTGATGTGTGATGTGTTGAGATGACTTGAAAGGTCTATTAATTCATTGTTGATATTGCATCACAATGGTGTTAGTGTGAATTATGCATTGATATAAAAGTGATTATCTCCTCATTGTTTGTGTGAACATGCCTTTTTATATTAATTCCGAGATACGGTTGTGATAGGTATATAAATAATTATAAAATTTATATATCTAATTTATCGGTTCGATTTGATTATTTTTGCAATTGTTTTTTTTAGTGAAACCAAAATCAAAACCAAACCAAAATAGTATCGGTTTTCAAAATTTAAAACCAAATCTAACCAAATATCAATTTTTTAATCAATTTGGTTCGGATTGTGGTTCGATTTGATTTTTTAACCATAACCATGAATAATCCTAATTATCAGGGTTGATTATCACGTTAGAAATTATTTTCTACCATCTAGAAAAAAATAAAAGATATGTTTTCAGAAAATATTTTTAATTCATCAATCAAATACAATTATTTTTTAAAAATATAAGTATTTTCTACTCACCAACCAAACTAGAAAATAAGTAAAAAATAAATTGTTTTCCAAGAAAACATTTTGCCAAACACAGAAGTGTCAAAAAGTAAACCTGTTGCGTAATTTTTGACCTCTATCTCGAGTTCGTGTTCTTTGTCTGGATTGGGTGAGTGCAGTAGCAAGGAACAATCAATATTGTCCAGACCCAGGTAAGAAGCAGTCATTTGCTTTGTCAACATCTGCCCATTGTGTTGGTTCAGCCATGGGAATTTTCGCCTACAATGTCAGTGTGGTATCCCCAAATTTGTTCTTCCCCAAACCACTTTTTATCTCAGAATTTCCTCTTCCACAGGTTCGCATTAATCTCTCACGCAGGCGCAGCATCACACTTCAAGTAGCTTTCAGCATGACACAAAACCCAGGTGACAATTTTTAGCAGAATTACAATGTAAAGACAAGTGCTTTACTGTGATAATACACAAAATGGCTTTATGAAGTTGCAATGTTTACACCAATCTCAAAAACATCAGGAAAGAGAAGAGGTCAATTCTGTTTTGTTTTCAGTATGGATGAGGACTCCCAACTCTGCTGGCGCAACCAACATTTGTTTTGGCCATTGTGATCTACATTGTTTAAGAATTCTGTGAAAAAAGTGTTTTCATTATGCACACTTCTAGCTTACCGTGTTGTGAACGAACTCATGTTCAGCACCGAAATCAGTAGTTAATCACTCTAGACTTTCTCTGCCATAGTGCTTCAGTCGTGTAACCAGTACTGCTCCCCAGCTATTAAACTCACTTCCGATCATAGTGCCTAAAAGTTGTGTAGCTAGTGCCAATTTAACTGCAGCATCTTTGTTAAATATAGCACAATCTGTTTCCAGGAGTCATTCTGGGATCTATGCTGGATTAGTCCATAAATAATGCTTGGAATGAATAAAAAGAGAGTCAACCCGATTGAGTCACTAAACATAATTCCGAGATTTTTGACAACTTTTGGTGAAAGTCTGAGGATCTTCTTCATATTCAATATGGAAGCCTGATACCAATTAAAAATGCTACAATTAACTCATCAATCTGGTTATACCGGAGAAAGAGGCAATGCTGATCCCTTGACAACTAATAACATGTTCTGTGACATTCTTCTGTCTACTTACCTATGCACGTGTCCTGATGTCCAGCAGCTGTGCAGAAGAAAATTACAGTGCTGAACCAACACAATGAGAAACTAGTTGGAGTGTTGCATGATACTGGATCTATGGAGATCGTGGTCTTGTGTCATGGATTCAGATCATCAAAGGTCTGAACTATTCCCCTTGTACTATGGTTCTTGTGCTTCATTAGCTGTTCTATTGCTTCCTTGAATTTTCTAGTAAAGTCACCTAGTTCAATGGCGCTGACATAAGTTTCAGAAAGTTGCCTCGGCTGTAAGTATGTAGTGCTGCAGTGTCCCACCACTGTGACATATCGGACTTTATTTTCACCAATGCTCTTGAGCAACAATAGTGTGAGTCTGAAATCATCCAGACAAAATAAGTGAATAAAAACAGATGATGTCAGTTATTAATTAATTGAAGAGTTACATTGTACATGTTGCTGGTGGGAGGTGGTAGGTATCCCATGGAATTAGTTGAGATGCCTGCAAGCTAGCCTGGACACCACGGTTATCAAAAACAATTAATTGAAGAATGAATTCTTACTCAAAAAAAAAGTCTTGCTCAAAAAGATAACTGAAGAATGAATATATTTGGTGGATGGGTTGAGGAATCAAACTAAAACAGCTTTATTTGCTTAGTTACATTTTGATGCAGAAGTGTGAGGGCTAAGAACAATGTCAGATTCCCAAGTAGTAGGCTTTACTTAGATTCTCTTAGATGAGATTTTTAGTCTGTATTGTTTTCAACATCCGTTGCTGCTTCACATCTCTGTTAACAAAGTTCCTGTTGATTTTTAGTTGACTGGTGATTTTTCACGTTGACTTGATCCTGAATGGGGTTTATTGATATCAAGATTTACTGGTTCTTTTTGAGTAAAATAGATCTGGTTGACCAATGCCCTTGGCAAGGCACATTGGGTTAGACCACTCGAGCACCAGAATTTGGCTAGTGCTCAACCTCATGAAGATTGAACAGCATCAGGTCATACAAGTATAAATATGAGCAGCATCTAGTAATACAAGTACAAATTTGCGATTATTTGTGTCAATATAATGCAAGTACTTGCCGATTCACCTTCCACTCTGTCAAAAACAAATTTTATGGGGTTTTGGGGAGAAATGGTTGAAGCGGATTGACTATTGTATAAAAACTGTTTGGTTCTCTATTTTAGTGAATGGAGAACCTACTGGATTTTCCCCATCAGAAAGGGGTCTAAGGCAGGGAGACTGATACAACTACTCCTTTATCTTAGTTTCTTTGTTTCAAATAGGATAAAATATATAAGCAGTAGTTATCTATAGTAGTTATAAGCAACAGTTACTACCAGCAGTTATCTACAACATTAATTGTTTCTATGTGTTAGGAGTTATCTTTATGTTAAGTATAAATATATGCATCTAGGAGAATTTCGGTAGGAAGAAGAAAAGTATTATCATTATCTTTGTATCTGGAGATTTGTCCACTCCATATGGACATAGTTATTGGTTAATGCAGTGTTTAAGATTCTTGCACTTTATTTAACCAGTAAAGTTTCATTCTCATCTCGTTTTATCTTAGTCTCTATCGGTTTGGTATCAGAGCAGAACGATCCAATATGGTCAATACGGGATCTTCTACTTCTCAAGAAAACGCTCCCAACATTGAATCTCTTGCCAACAATTGTCTATTCAAATACTATTGATTTGTTGGCAGCAGAAGTTGCTATATTGAAAGCTCAGAATGGTTGCGCCCAAGAAGGGAAAACTAGTCACCGGACGTGTAATGGAGGAAAATCTGCTTCGCAAGAAGAGGAAGAAGAAACTGATATCCCAGTGTGGTAAAAAATCCTTTACGGAGGCCACACACAGATGAAATTTCCTAGGTTTGAAGGAGGTGATCCTAGAGGATGAATTTTGAAGGCATTTTTCTGCTACTATCAAACTGTAGAGGAACACAAAGTTGACATCACATCTATGTATCCGGAAGGCGATGCTCTTGATCTCTTCTCTTGGAGAAATTGTGAGCGAACTTTGCTTTATTGGGAAGAGCTTGTAAAAGCATTGGAGGAAATTTATGGTCCTACGGAGTTTCAAAATCCCAACGAGCATCTTTGTAGCATTCAACAAAAAGATTGTATAAAAGAGTATTGTCAAAAAGTATATAAAACCCATTGCACTCTTCTATAAACACCCAAAACAATATTAACTCTTCATTTCAAAATCCACGCAACAATGTTTCTCCCAATCCATCCACTTCCCAACCTCGTCAAATGCAAACATGGGATACCAAGATGAGAAATCTAATTGCACAAGGACTTTGTTATCGTAGCCATGAGAAATTTGCACCCGGTCATAGATGTAAAGCCGTGGAACTCTCATGGAGCTTAATCAATTGGAAGATGTTGATGGAGTTAATGCAACAATCGTTGGCGACTCTCGAGAATCTGACATTGCTGAAATTTCATTCCATACTATTTTGGGATAGTCAGTTGGTTCTACAATGAAGCTTCTGGGTGAAATCAACCATAGAAAGGTTTTAATACTCGTGGATTGTGGTTCCACACATAATTTAGTGGTTTGAATCCATTGTAGAGAAGCATAAGATCCTAGTAGAGATAGTTCCAACATTTGGCGTGCAAATAGGGAATGGGGACATCATTCGCTGCAATAAAGTTTGTCGGAATCTTCAAATTCTATTGCCAAGTTTTATCATCACTCAGGATTATTATCCTTTTGCACTTGGAGGGGCTGATTTGGTTTTTGGGGTCAAATGGTTAGCTTCTCTCAATAATATTCAAGCTAATTGGAAGGATATGTTCATAATTTTCAATTGGAAAGGGAAACGTTACAAACTGCAAGGAATGAGATCGGTAAATTCCGCCATGGCTTCCCTCCAATCTTTTAATGTGGATGAATTGGAATTCATGGTGGAACCTAAAAAGTTTTATTACATCAATGGGACAAAGAAGCTGGTTCAACTGCTAGTTCAATGGGTTGACTGTACCCCTTGAAGAAGCTTGTTGGGAGAACTATGATCTCATTGCAGTTCGGTTTCTTTCTTTTCGCCTTGAGGACAAGACGACTTTTTAGAGGGAATGCACTGATACAACTACTCCTTTATCTTAGTTTCTTTGTTTTAAATAGGATAAAATATATGAGCAGTAGTTTTCTATAGTAGTTATAAGCAGCAAAAATTATCTGCAGCTATCTACAACAGTAATTGTTTCTATGTGGTAGGAGTTATCTTTATGTTAAATATAAATATATATGTATCTAGGAGAATTCGATAGGAAGAAGAAAAGTATCATCATTATCTTTGTATCTGGAGATTTGTCCACTCCATGCGGGCATAGTTATTAGTTAATGCAGTGTTTAAGATTCTTGCACTTTATTTAACCAATAAAGTTTCATTCTCATCTCGTTTCATCTTAGTTTCTATCAGAGACCTACTCTCTCCTTTCCTCTTTATCCTAGCCATGGAGGCTATAATAGTATGATGAGAGTAGCTATCCAAAACAATTGACTAAAAGGCTTCAAGGTCAGCAACTCTTTTGGAGAGGAAATGCAGATTTGTCATCTGCGCTATGCAGATGACACAATTATTTTCTGTGAAGCCAGGACTGATCAGGTTGCCTTCATAAGAATGACTTGGGTGGTTTTGAAGCGGTTTCTGGAGTAAATTGGAGGAAAACAACATCTTTCCAATTAAAGAAGTCCCTCAACTTTGGCAAGGATATTGGGGTGTAGAATAGAACAATTCACAACTTACTTGGGCATGCCATTGGGACATAAACATAAGGAATTAGAAATTTGGGATGACATAATTGAAAAGACAGAAAAAATTGGCCAATTGGAAAGCTCAGTATATCCTAGATATCTCTCTAGGAGGGAGAGTCACTTTGCTAAACTCAGTGTTGGACTCTCTTCCAACTTATGTTAGGTCTTTATTCCCTATACCTGCCAAAGTGGAAGAAAGACTTGACAAACCGACAAGAGATTTCTTGTGGTTAGGGAATAAAGAAGGGAAGGGTTTGGATTTAGCCAAATGGCAGACTGTACAGTTACATAAACAAGCTAGTGGACTTGGAATCAGAAACTTGGGGTTGCAGAACAAATACCTCTTGTCAAAATGGCTATGGAGGTTCAACACTAAGGAACAAGCCTCGTGGAGGGAGGTGTTAGTCAACAAGTATGGGTTGAATTGAAATTGGGTCTCGAACTCTATAAATAGCACTTATGGAATGTCAACTTGGAGAACAATAAGAAACTTGTGGCCTGATCTAAGTAGAAACATAATCTACATGGTGGGAAATGGGACTGAATCCTATTATGAAAGGAGAATTGGAATGGAAATGAGACACTGATAGTCTTATTTCCAGTCCTATTTTCCCTGTGCACCAATCCGGAGGAAACAGTGGCTGAGTTATGGTCTACTCATGGTCCATGGATGGAATTGTTCAGAATGCATTTGGAGGAACTAGACGCCAACCAAAATAAAGTGTTTCTCTTGGTTGGTTGCTAGAGAAATTGAAAAGGGGAGGTTTCATGTTGCCTCTTGGTGCTCTCTCTGTAATGAGGCTGGGGCAGAGGCTGAAGAAACCAACAACAACCACCTATTCCTCCATTGCAGAGAGACAACACAATTGTGGAACCTTTTTCTGGGACTAACACACAACAAAATGGATTATGCCTTTAGCATGCAATAAATCTACTTAGTTGTTGGATCAGTGGGGGGGCGGGGGCGGGGGGGAGTGGGAATCTAAGAAAAAGTGGTGGAGTATAATACCATCATACATTTGGTAGTCTAGCTAGAAAGAAAGAAATAGCAGATGCTTTGAAAACAAGGCTAATTCAATAGAGAAAGTCAAATGGAACTGCTTAACTACTTTTTATTTATTTTTTCAAGAGCATTTCCTTCCAAAGTATGAAGATGAACTGTTTAGCAACATTCTACTTTTGGTGTATTCAATCTGTACCTAAGGATATAGGGGACATTACTCTGTTTTTAGATAGTCTATAAAGGATATAGGTGATAAATTTTGTTTTGGATGTCCCTTCATATTTTTGATGGAACTACTTAGGAGCACACTATTGGCGTACTTCCTTTTGTTTATAATACCAGTTAACTTTCTCAAAGAAAAAAACTACTTTTTATTTTTGGTATAAAGAAGGGACAGAAAAAGCTGCACAAATTTTAGATTTTAGAGGCACTTTGTAATCTATTAGCCTTTTTGTTTTTTCTCATGTTGGGAACCAATTTTTGGAGGTCTCCAGCATATCCTTAATGCTGAGAAATACAACATTATCTATCTCAAACAATATTTGCAATTGATGCTCTAGATAACTATAGTGAAGTTACAACTTTGATTTGGCTTCAGTTAAAACTGAACTCTGAACAATTTCATTGAGCAAATTATCTTTTTTGACTTTTCGAGACCGGATAAAATTGAAGTTAAATGTACTATAAGATCAGTCTCAGTCTAGATCTATTATAGATGGATATGTATCGAGGAAAGTACCTTAAGTTCACGATTGAAGCAATTACTGGCTCGCTGACTTTCTTACATAATTTAATAAGTTAAAATTTTTGGTTAAGTTCCACAATAGATGATTTTTATCTTTGTGCTTTTATCAGTATATGTGTAGTCTGTTTGATGGTGGGAGAGTTGTTGATGAAGCATCTAAATTTTCATTCTGTTTCTGTTGCTAGGACTTCAACACTATGGTGAACCTTGCTGTTGCCCTGGAGAAAGAAGGAATCAGTGTATTTCGCTTTGATTTCCCTGGAAATGGGTAAGCTCTTGGTATTAAAAGGACCGTCTATATTATTCAGGCAATCTCTAGATAAAGAGGGAGTTTTTTCATTTACTGTTGTGAATGCTCTTTAGGTAGACTACTGTTATTGGTGTGAACAGTATCTTCTTCTTATTCATTTCTTTTTATGAGAAAAATGTGCAATTATATCTAGTTATAGGAGCTACTATTCAGTCTCTATTTAATCTATGGCTTCTATTTCTCCCTTATCATTGGTTCATAGTATTTACTGCAACTGCCTAAAACTATAGAGGCTTTTAACTTCCAAATAAATAATAGTTGTGAGCCGACCTTTTTCCCTTAGGGAATATATCATTATTCCAACAATGTGAGCATGGTTGGTCATAACTCTAAAGTGTCTACATTCTAATGCTTTTCTTTCTTGATTTTCTTGTAAAGGTAGTAAGGTACAGCGGAATACAGACCTAACTTGAGGTCAATGCAATGGGTCAAAAAGCAAAATCTTACATCATTTCTATTCCATAATTCTGTTTGATTTACTTCTGCTCTCATCATCTTAGCTTTCAGAAATTTGTTGTCTCAAATTTCTGTATGCAGTGACTAACATTAGTTCTTTCACAATTCTTGATTGTACATTATCAACTGCTTTCCAGTGAAAGTGAAGGTTCATTTCAGTATGGTAATTACCGTAGAGAGGCGGATGACTTGCATTCTGTGGTTGAATATTTCAATGGAGCAAACCGCAAAGTAACAGCAGTCCTTGGACATAGTAAAGGTGTGTCAACTTTTGCCAAGAGTTGTATAGTATATTAAGAGTATTTTTGTGCACTATGGTGAAGAAAGAGGTTTTGCCTGTGAAATTATTATGCTTTAGGTTTTTATTTATTTTTGGGAAAAAGGACGAATTTACCCCCGAACTTTGATAAATGGTACGTCTATGCCCTCCGCTATACTTTGCGTCCACATAAGCCCCTGCCGTCCAATTTTCGGTACGCACATACCCCTCTCACTAACAGACGCTTCGTTTTGTACACGTGTTTTTATCCTAATCAACTACCCGTTTGACCATTCTTTTAACCCATAAACCCACAACCCGCCCCATAAACCCAATAACCCACCTCTTTTTCTCTAAAATATCTAAGTTAATTAAACATTCCAAAGGAAGAGTTAGTGAAGGGTCAGTGAAGGTTGAAAATCACTCCAATGGCGGCGGTGCTGGTGGCCTTGCCATTTTCCATCTTTGGCCGCTGCCGCCACCTCCAAAACGAAGAAGAAGGAGCCACAAACCCTATCCCTTTGAAGGTAAATTCGTCCTTTTTTCCTAAAAAAAAAAGGCAACTTAGGCAAGAAAATGACTAACATTAGAGCTAGAAGACTCAAAAAAAAAGAGTCACCTTTTGATTGTGTCTCTTCGTGTGGGTCTGCCCCTCTGTTGATACCATTTGTCCTCCACACTTTCTTTTTTTCTTCTCACTTTTCTCCTTCAGCATTCTTCTTCTTTTCTTAACACATCTCAACCACTTCTTCTTTTCTTGTCAAAACCCCAAGATTCCCTTTTTGTCTCTTTATTTTAGTAACTCTTCACCTGTCTTTGATAAAAAAAACTAAACTTTATTTCATACAGATATGTGGGTATTCTTTGTTTTTTGTTAAATCGACAGTATGGTAAGTGAATCAATGGCCTGAAGTGGTAGTGATTTCAATTCGGATCGGTGGACCAAAAGAAAGGAAGAGGAAGGTGGACGGAGATTTGCCTCCGATGGTGGTGCATTCGACAATTTAAGAGAAAAAAGAGGTGGGTTATTGGGTTTATGGGGCGGGTTGTGGGTTTATGGGTTAAAAGAATGGTCAAACGGGTAGTTGATTAGGATTAAAACACGTGTACAAAACGAGGCGTCCGTTAGTGAGAGGGGTATGTGTGTACCGAAAATTGGACGGCAGGGGCTTATGTGGACGCAAAGTATAACGGAGGGCATAGATGTACCATTTATCAAAGTTCGGGGGTAAATTCGTCCTTTTTCCCTTTATTTTTTGGTGATATCTAGATGCGACAATAGGATGCAATTATACTAGCACTAACACACCAGGATCTCATCAGAACTCTGAAGCTAAGTGTGATTGGGTGAGAGTAATACTAGGATGGGTGACCCTTGGGTAGTCCTTGTGTTGTATCCCTCCTTTTTCCTTGAACCGAGGGTCTATGGGAAACAGCCTCTCTACCTGTCAAGGTAGGGGTAAGGTCTGCATATAGTCTACCCTTCCCAGACCTCACCTGTGGGATTACATTGGTTATGTTGTTGTATCTGGATGTGATAATCTTCTCCCACATAATCACATTGTGGGTCTTCCTTCATGCAGGGCAGAGGCATAATGGTAGTTATGGGTTCAGCAGAATCCACTAACTTTGTCTCAAACCTTATGTTTGTGTTAAAAATTCATTTAGTATGTAAAAATTATCTATCCAGAACTCAATAAGCAAAAAGAATGGTGGTCTAGAACCCATAAACAAAAGATCCTAGCTCCATCTCTGTCTTCATGGAATCTTGTTAAGGTGTAACTGCAAAATCAAAGTTCAAGACAAAAGAGAAAAGAGAAGAAGCATCTCAAGGTGCTAATATGTGCCAAAGTCCCTTGTTCCTTTTAGATTATATCAGCTAGTTGTCATTATTAAAGAATGATATCAGGTAGCTGTTGTTGTACCCCTTATTAATTTTGAAACTAGTTGTCCTAAGTACAGACAACATTTTGATAATGGTGGTTTCTTGGCCAGCTTGAGCAGCCCATGACTATTCTACTAGGAACTGCTACCTCCCACCAACCCAGATACTGGGTAATTCTGTCAGCATGATTAGGCAGATGAGAAGAAGAGAACAGATGGAAGGCAAGGTTGTATATTCATTGCTAGGACCATACACGAGAAATATCAGCTATGAGAACTCCTTGTGGTTGAATTCATTGCTCCTAACTCATGTGCCAAAAGAGAAAAAGGACCAACAAGAAGGATATGTATACTTAGGTTTGACAAATTCTTTTTACCTCAATAAAAGATAATTTAAAGAGTTTGTCAACTCAATGCAAATAACGGAAATTATCCCTGAATATTAATCACTGTGGGTCATTAGGGATGTACTTTGTTTTGTGCTCTCGTCTTCCTCTGTAAATTACATTAAGTATTATCTTTTTGTCATGTTCATGTATGTTGACTAATTATCAGAAATAAACTGTTGCAGGAGGGAATGTTGTGCTTCTATATGCTTCTATGTATCATGATGTTCACACAGTAATCAATTTGTCTGGCCGTTATAATCTAGAGAAAGGCATTGCAGAGCGCTTGGGCAAGGACTTTTTGGAAATAATCAAGAAGGATAGCTTCATTGATGTTAAAAATAGAGCAGGTAATGACTGTAAATTTTTATCCTGCTTATGCATATAAACATTTTCCCCTTTCGCTAGTAGAGAGTGGAATTCTTCGTTTCATCATTTATATAGTTAATGTTAATTCAGATTATAGAGAATATGTGAAATTGATAGAAGACTAATCTCAATTTGGGAATGCCACAACTGCCCCTGATTTTCTTGCTTTCTCTATCATGCCTATGTTTTAACAAGTTTGACATCTCAAGAGCGATAAGAGTAAAAATCACACAATATCTACTGGTTTATACCCCTTTATTTGTTTTGTTTACTTTTAGGAATTTTAGGACTAATAGCTGAGGAAAGTAAGAATGTATCTACCTTAGCCATGATGCTTTATATCTAGTATTACCTTGGTCTCTCTTTGGCTCTTGAGACCAAGATGCCTATGAACTATAGTACTTAGCTTAGACAGACTAATGTCTCAGACTTAGAGTCTCACTAAAGCTTCATGCGGCACTTGACAACTTATTCACTAATCTTTCAAGATCTTGTAAGCTCAAGTAAGCCCTTTGAAACTAAGATTGCTAAGAGAATGAAAGGAAAGACTTAGAAAGATTTGGAAGAAGGCTTTGTATTAACTTAGAAGATTGCTTTTCACTTGAGTGATGCCTTACAAATGAATGCCCCATCTATTTATACTACAACCTAGGGGCTAAAGTGTAAATAATATTTACTTGATAAGTCCCTCTAATAATTACACTTTGGTCCCTCCCTAGAACTCTATACATGTTCTAGGATATTCCAAAGCTTTCCAAGAATGCTTCTAAGTTCTTCTAGAGTCTTCTTGGAAATTCTCTTGGGAATTCTAGAGTTCTCTATAAACTTCTCCACAACTCTAGATTCTTCCGCCCCTATCCTGATGCAAAATTTAACTGTGAAGTGGCAGGACATGACACTAAGGCTCCAATAACAAGTAAGAACCTCTTGCTCAGTATGTTAACTGATTATTTAGGCTTCCATAACCATTTTCTTCTCCATCTATGGAGTAGGTTTTAGCCAATGACAATGCATAGGATTTTCATTTTCTTTGGAGAGCTGAAAATATGACGTCTTTGTTTGTAGGAAATGTTGAATACCGTGTTACTGAGGAAAGTTTAATGGATCGACTTAATACAAACATGCATGATGCATGCCTTCAACTTGACAAAGGATGCAGGTTGGACTGATCTTACTTCCATTATGTCAATACCTTCTCTTTGTCATTGGCATCTCTCTAGGTATAACAGACTCGCTGCAAAAACAAAAAAAAGCAAGTCAAAGGAAAATAAAGCCACTGCTGAACTTTGTGGCTTTTGCAGTTTCATTAACACTTGTGCAAATGGTTTTTCTTACAGTAAATTCTATTCAATGCAACTTTAACAAGAAAACACTCAGAAAACCAACAGCAAGACAGCCACTTCAAAGAGAGAATACTAATAGAACAGCTGTCTTGCTTTCACCAAGTTGTTACACTCACAAACAATTAATCCATCTTAAGATGCTATCTCAGAATCCTAGTTGCTCATCTGCATCTATTGTTCTCGTTCTCAACTAACAAAATAATGAGAGACATGACTTTCTTCGGGAAGATGGAGATGTGGATGGAAATTAGGAAACACAGAAGAAAGAGATCTGTTAAACTATTGAACTTGAAAAGCTTGAAGCTTTCCTTTATGTTAAATTGTTTCTTGGTATGACCAGATTTACCGCTGAAGTTTATTTTTTGATAAAGGAAAAGTTGTATTCCTCAACAATGAGGGTATGCTGGCAACCATCAAAAAGATTTACATCAGTGACCCAAAAAAGACCAACAGAAGAAAGCTGCTACTAAACTTGTAAAGAAGAGAAAAAATTTAAAATCTGTCCAGCATCCTCTATACCCTCCTCTTTACACCAAAAAAAGGAAGTCTTCATACAACGCCATTTGATCTTTTGCACTGATTCTGCAGTATTTTCCATAAACCTCTTGTTTCTTTCTCTCCAAATAGTCCACCATATACAAGAGGGTATCATGTTCCACCATTTCTTCTGGCTCTTACTTCCCCCTCTTCTCACCCAGCAACTAAGGAGGTCTGCAGTGTGTTCTGGCATTGTCCAGTTTGTGTGCGTTCTGCTTAGAAAAATGGCCCATAATTGAGCAGTGACTTTGCAATGGAGGAATAGATGGCTATTAGTCTCATTTGTCTCATTACATAGTGAACACCTTCAAAGCCTCTTCTTTGCAACTTCTCATGAGTTAGGCATGCCCTTCTAGCCACTAGCCATGAGAAACACCTCACTTTAGTTGGCACTTTATTCTTCCATACCTTACTCCATGGTCCAGAGATTTCCCCTGGAAGTTCCTTCACTTTCCTATTGTACAATCTGCTGACTGACAACATACCATCATGATTATGTTTCCACATCATTACACCAGCTTCCAGATTTGTGCCCTTGAAATCATCTAGTGTTTGTAGCATCTCGGCTACTCTCCATATCTCTCAGTCATTTAGTAACCTTCTGAAGCTTAAATTCCACCTTTGTTCAGACCATACCTCATTTACCATTGCATCTGGAGAAGAGCTGAGGGTATATATATCTGGATAGGAAGATATCCAGGAGTCCTGACCAATCCAATGATCTTTCCAGAAAAGAACTCTGGTCCCATTCCCCACTTTGTATCTAAAATTGTGTTGTAGTTGACTCCATAAATTTCTGATAGTTCTCCACACCGAGACACCATACGGGATATTCACTATATCGGAAACCCATGGGCTATTCTAGCCGTACTTGTTACTGATAACTTCCTTCCAAAGTGCTTGATCCTCTCTTCCAAACCGCCACAACCATTTTGCTAACAAGCACTTGTTTGTAGCCCCAAGTTTCTGATCCCTAACCCCCTTGAGCTTCTACTAAGCAAAACAGTTTTCCATTTGACAAGATGTATTCTTTTACCCTCCTTGATTCCCGAACAAAGGAAGTCCCTCCTTAATTTATCAAGTCTTTCTTCCACTTTGGCTGGCATAGGGAATAGGGACATCACATAGGTAGGTAAAGAGTCTAGTACAGAGTTTATCAGAATGATTCTCCCACCGAAGGATAGATATTGAGATTTCTAGTTTGCCAGCTTCTTTTCAGTTTTCAATTATACCATACCATATCACTAGCTCTTTATGGTTGTTTCCAAGTGGCATACCTAGGTAAACAGTTGGGAGTTTTTCAATTATGCACCCCAAAATGTTTGCTTAGGCCTGGATCTGTGTAACCTCTTTGATGGGATATATACAACTCTTCCTCCAATTTACTGCCAAGCCTGAGACAACCTCAATGACTACCAAGATCATTCTGACAATTCTAATTTGTTCCTCCTTAGCTTCACAAAATATGACAGTGTCATCAGATAAAGCAAGTGACAAATCTGCATATCCAACCCCCCCCCCCCCCGAGATACTGCCTATTTTGAACCCTTGCAACAATGAGTTTTGAGTAGCCACCCTCATCATACTATCGAATCCTTCCATGGCTATGATGAAAAGGAAAAGGGGACAAAGGGTCTCCTGTCTGAGACCTCTTCCTGAGGGAAAAAAACCAGTAGGTTCTCCATTTATCAGAATGGAGAACCTAACAGTTTTTATACAGACCTCCATCCATCTCAACCACCTCTCACCAAACCCTATTTGTTTTAAGATATTGAGCAAGAACTCCCAGTTGACATGATCATATGCCTTCTCAATGTCTAGCTTGCACATAACTCCAGGGTCAGCCCCTCTGTGTCTAGTATCTACACATTCACCAGCAATAAGGGCAACATCCATGATCTGTCTGCCTTTTATGAATTCTATCTGATGTCTGTTAACCAGTTTGCTGATTACTTTCTTCAACCTCTCAGCTAGCAGCTTAGCTATAATTTTGTATACCCCACCTATCAAACTTATGGATCTGAAGTCCCTAAGCTCAACTGCCTGTGTCTTCTTCGGGATAAGAGCCACAAAGGTGGCATTCAAGCTCTTCTCAAAGATCTGCTGATCATGAAAGTGTCTGATGGTATTCATGATATCTACCTTGAGCATCTCCCAAAAGTTCTCATAAAAGCTCATAGGAAACCCATCAGGGCCAGGGGCTTTGTCACTTGCACACAAATTTGATTCCTTCTACCACTTCTTCTTCCTCGAACTGTCTTTGTAACCAAACCTTCTCCAAACTGATGCTTTCAGTGCCTTGTAAGTTTAGACCAGGCCTCCAATTCTCAGTTACTCTGTATAGTTTCTGATAGAAATTAGTAATCTCTGCTTTGTTCTCATCAGTATCAGTCAACTCCTTGCCATTTACTTCCAATTTTTCAATTGAGTTTATTCTTTTGTGTGATGTGGCCATCCTATGGAAGTACTTTGTGTTCTTGTCTCCCTGTTTGAGCCATTGAATTCTTGACCTTTGTCTCCAAGCTATGTCCTCATTCCTGGAAGCTTCATCAAACTCCCCTAGATAGATGAACTTTTTGAAGGAGTTCATCATCAGTCAATATTCTCTGCTCTTATATCTTTTCCAGACTGGCAATTTGATTAAGTATCTCTTCCTTCTTTTGTTTCCAGTTGACTGTGATCGCATAGCCCCATTGTTTCAACTTCCCTTTTAGTAACTTCAATTTGGAAGCTAAGATAAAAGAGGGGGTCCCATTTACTGAGAAGGAGCCCCACCAATCCTTTACCTTCTCCCTGAAACCTTCTACTTGCATCCACCATTGTTCAAACTTGAAATAAGATTTCTGCAAGTTTAGCTTCGTGCAAGTTAGCATCACTGGATTGTGGTCAGACTCTAGGCTCGGTAGAAGACTTTGTCTAATTTGTGAGAAAAAGTCGTCCCAATGATGAGAGCAAAGAAATCTATCCAATCTGGAAGCAGTCGAATGGTTTTCACCCCTTCTCTAGGTGTACAATCCTCCAAATAAAGGAGGGTCAATTAGCTCCATTTCATTTATCCAATCTGTGAAGTCAGACAGCCCCTGTTAACCTCTGTCCTGTTGATCTTTCCGTGAGATATCTTGTCACATTGAAATCTTCACAAAACAACCAAGGACTTGTGCATGTGTTCTTTAGATTGATTAGATCCCTCCACAATTCCCTTCTGATAACTTTGTTACAGTCGGCATAAATTGAACCAAGGAGCCAACTTAAGTTCGTATTAATGCCTTCAAATCTACATGTGATTACTTGCCCAGAAGCCTCCACCAGTTCACCTTTCCACATTCTCCTGTCCCATAACACTGATATACCCCCACTTCTCCCCACAACCTCTAGATGTAATTCTCCCAGCCATCTGTTGAACCACAATTGTTTGATCAATTGTGTATCTGCTCCTGTCAATTTTGTTTCCACTAGCACGTATGTATCTGCACCCCACTGTTGAAGTAGACTCCGATTGTTTGCCCCCCTAACATTCCATGTTACAACTTTAAACATTGATCACTTGAAGTTGTTATTCTCCCCTTGCCTCTTGGTTCACCATCTTTAAAATTCACATTAAAAGCCAACTTCCTCACTTCCTTTGGGATGTTATTGGAGTTATTTTCATTTATGTGTTTCTCCATATTTTGCTTGAAGAATTCCCTCTTTTGATCAATTTTCAGAAATAATTCAAAAGCAGTCTTATCGCATCCTTCGAAGGCAGCACCAAATAATCTGCTAAGTTTAAGGACATTCACTTGCACCCATAAAGAAGCTGTCATCAATGGCTTCCTCTGACAGAGAATCATCACTTCAATAGGAAGAGGCTCGTCCAGAATTACCAATTGGTCCTTGGAGGGTTCTCTTGTGTAAACGTCTTGATCATCCCTTGTGTTCACCCTTTTCTTGCAATCTAATGGAAGTATTGTCTCCTCCGCATACTCTGAAGGATCAATTGCACGCTGCATGTCAATGATTTCAATTGCAATGTTGTTCGGTGGATTCTGAGTCGCTCTCATGAGTTCTTCAAGCTCTGTAGAATATGTCATGACATTCTCCGTATAGGCTCTGCTCTTTAAAATATCCTCAATAAAAGGTTCTGTAAAATAGGCCATTGTAGCTTTTGGGCCTGGCCCCACTACACTTTGAACAAGATAAAAATAAACCCGGACTCTCTACCAGGGCCTCCACATGCCTTTTTCCAGATGAATTTTCTCAAGTCACGTGCCCAATTTTATCAAGCGGTACAAGACCCCATCATCATGATTGACTTATGGACAAAAAGCTCTCTTTACCTTCCCTTAATCTCTCTTCCATTGTTGTCGTAAGAGTCCCCCTCTGTAGAGAACTTTCCCAAGATTTCAAACCTCTGACATATCGATCAGAGTGCTTCTCCCTCTTCTTTTTTTTTGAATCTTGCCAGAGCCTCACACCATACCGGTAGCAGAAAAATGTCGTCTCCATCTTCAATCTCGATTTCCGTCGGAATTTTCTCCCTAGGACCCTCAACCCTAATTTGAGCCCATCGGAGATGATTTTTTAGAGTGGTTTCCTCCTCCGTTTCCAACTACCACCCACATTGGTCACCAATTTGTTTCATCACCTTGTCTGTCCAAAGATGAGGGAGACCTAAAATCCAAACCCAAAACCAATCAAACTTGAAGTCAGCTTGCGTCGTTCCTGCTTTGGGAGACCACCATTCCATCTGTAGATGGTGATCCTTTCTTCTCCACTTCCCCATAACAATATGCTCTACTTCCTTTCTTGACTGGAACTCGAAAAGAAACTGAATACCATTCATGTCGTAAATGTTGACATTATGGATGCCTTTCCACGTTTGAATAGCCCACCTTCTGATTTCGTTCCATGAGGGAATTTCATCATCCTCTTGGAAGCTTCCCACCAGACATTTGCTAAGGACCCCTTCTTCTTCTCAGAGTGTCTCCTTCTAATTTTCTGCTCAGATATGCACCCCCCCCCCCCCCCACCCAAATCCCATTTTCTCTTTTGAATAACCTCCTTGTAACTTTCCTCTCCCCTGAGCCTCATAAACGTAGATTTCCCCTGTTTTTCAGTGCCATGTCCTGCCTCCTTAATGATGAAGCTTTCAATTTTTTTGGATAGGCCACCCCAACCCTCATTAAAGATGTTTTCTGGCAGAATAATCACCAAACGTTCATGGCCATTAACTGCAATGATTGGATGAACCTACCGTATTTATTGAACTTCAATGAGCAATAAATGTAGGTAGAAATGTCCTTGCATCTCCAAGTCTTAAATGACTTGCCTTTAATGCCAGAAGCCTCCCCTAGCCTTTTGCATATCCATAATAAAGCATCCCTGCTCAGCTTCATTCTCCTCATGTGTAGTTTCGCGCTCTCCGCCCACTCAAACCAATTTCCTTTCGCGTTTCTAGACTCAATAATATCGTATGATTTGACCCCAAGTCTGAAATATATTCTGTTATCCATGGGAAAGAAAGAATAGGGAAGAAAAAAAAAAAAGGGTTTTCCGGTAAAGGAAGTTCACTGGATTATGGCTTCCTAAGGACTGGCAGGGTGCCTAGGAAATTGTCTTGGGATAAGTGCCTGTGAGTTTTTAAAAGATTTTTTAATTTCATATATATTTTGTTCCCTCGCTGAAGTTTATATCATTTTGTTCAGGCAATTTTCCCATTTTGTTTCACTCCCTTCCAGTCATTTCTTTGAGTATAGGGAGTAAGTTCTGGGAAAAGAACAGGTCTGCTTAAGCTTTGGAGTCGAGATGCTTAGATCTATGTTACCAAATAGGTGAAATTCTTTAGTTTGCAGAATGGAAACAATGTTGACATTCACTACATACATGGAATGCAGATTCCTTGGAATAGACTATTTTAGGCATATAATCAATAGAACTAATTTCCTTAAGTTGTAGAAGCGTCAGAAGATTGACATAGTAAAAATAATGCAAATACTAAGAATATATATTAGGATTGTATTTTTATTGAATTGAGTTGAAAAAGCTGACGGTGATGGTTCTAACTCACAATTGAAGTTGTTGTAACATAGCATTCTAACCTCGCTTTCATCTTGTCGGTTGGCACTATATTTCTGGACTGATCTATTCACCTTTAATACATCATAGACTTGATCAGATCTAGGGTACAAACTGATGAAATTGCATTTGTACAGGGTATTGACAGTTCATGGGTCTGCGGATGAAATTATTCCAGTGGAGGATGCTTTAGAGTTCGATAAAATCATACCAAACCACAAATTGCATATCATCGAAGGAGCCAATCATTGCTATACATCACACCAAACTGAGTTAACGCCTGTGATCTTGCCATTCATAAAGGAAGGTCTGCAACACTCAGCAGTGGAACTAGGCCACTAGATAGGTACTTTGGAATGCTACTACTGTTGAAATTCTGGGTTTAGGTAACTGTGGGAACAGTCTGTTACAATCTAACTTGTGCAACTGAAACTACTGGCAGGGTTTTAGAACTTGTTTGTGTAATTTAGAATTTGCTTCGCCTCATACTGGTCATCACTACAAGGGGATTCTTCATACTAGATGTTGAACTTCAGCAGATTCGGTATGAGATGAACATTTGTTGCACTTCAATGACATTTGGATTTGTATCTTGAGCTTGTAAAATAAAGGATTGTAGAACTGCAGACCCCCACATTTTACCTTTTCTTTGTGAACTGTTTCTCATTTCAAATTTATAACAATAATACTTGTTTCACTTTTTATGACAGTATTTGAACCAACATAGAGTTGAACTTGTTTATTTAACTACACGGTATATTAGTGAAAATGCCAAAATACAGTTGAAATATAATATAACTCGAACAACTCCAGATTAGTTGCTCAGTCCAAAACTCTACCACTAAGAACACCTTCCTTGAACAAAAATAATACGTACTTTCTTTTGTAGTGAATAAATTGGATGCTTGGATTTTTCCTCTACTCTCAACTCTCTTATTCACTACGCCAGCCTCACTAGTATCACACACAACACTTTTCCGTACTTGGGATATACAAAAACAAGGAAGAAACACTACTATTTATAAATGTAGGAAATTCTTCCATAGATTAAATAACAATATAGTGAGATAATACTATTAGAGAACATTGGTTGGTGGTTGTAGAATTTGATTTTGAGTGGATAATTAGTTGTAAATCGTGACATTAGTAGTTACAGGAGTTATACCAAAAATATAATTACCACTTTCTTACTAATTTATACCCACTAAATCATAGACTTCTAATATTAAAATGCACACAACTCCAGCACGGTATATTAGTGATACCAGAAGAATATATTGAAGTTTAAAATCTAAATGGTTTAATGAATTTGAATTTTTTAAAGTAATGGAGGTCATATAAACATAGAAAATTGTCAAATGTTTTGAAATGTTCCAAAATGGATGTCACAAAAATTGGAATAGTAGTAAGAACAACAAAATCAATAACAAATTTTACTTTCAAGCTTACAACATTATTCACATTTCAGGATTGTTGTCCTGTACACAGCAGGTAAGAATATGTAATCTACACAAGACAGGCTCTTGCAAGAAATCTGTGAGCAGACAAAACAAGAAGTTGTCTATCAGGCGTGAGCACAGGACGAGCTCACATTCGAAAATTAGCAGATACCATCAGGTATTATGCGCCTTGCACTAAAAATGGAACTGCAAAATTCACACATGATAACATATCATTTGGTGATGCCATCGAAAATACATGTTTATGTAATGAGACATCAACGTGAATATTCACCTCAACTCTACTCTATACTCTAGTGCCTCCGAAGGTACAACTTCGCTTCACCCTGGATGGAAGAAACATTGTTAGTCAGGAGAAGCAACCCACAAAATTATACTTCATACTTAAATGATAAGTTGGAACCCTTGTGGAGGTCACAGTTAGTTAAAGAGTGTCTAAGAAACTAGCACAAAGGGAACCCGCAAGGGTGACCTGGTAGGTTGAACAAGGGGTCTCAAGTTCGAGACCCCATGCATGCTTTCTTGGTTGAGCACATTGCATGGGGCTTGCCTAGTGTGGTTTACCTCTCCTATGTATTTGTGGGCTATTACACTAGAACAAGGTTTATCTATGCACACCCGAAGGGTAGTGGCTGTGGATTCCCTTGTCATAAAAAAAAAGAATAAAAACTAGCATAAAGAAAAGGTTAAGATGAAATAGAAAACTATACTCATCGGAAAGTAGGAAATGATTGTTCACATAGCAGAGCATGCAAAAGAAACACTTCACAAAACAATAAATGAAAGCGCCATAACTCATCATAAGTTGCTATGAAATAAATGAACAATGTACTCATTCTAGTTCTCACTTCAAACACAAAAATGAAACTAGCCAGTCCCCAGTTTATTGTGCAACAGCACTTACTAGACAGATCAAATTTCACCAGCAGATCCTTTTCCTTTTTAGTCTTTAACCAACAGATCCTTTTCTTTTTTGTGGAATGAGTGACAAATGATTTCACAAACAGATTCTTCATTGGAAGATATTCTGCACCTGAATAATATAGATGGATATGATGTTTACTTACACTGAAATCAAAATTTAGCAATCAACCAGCAATATCAGTAACAGAGTGTGCAAGGAAACATTTTCCGCTTCAGATGTGCTGACACAATATGTCCATATACCTGCAGCCTCAGTTGAGCAACAATGCAACACCATCTTTAAAAGCATTCGACTATTACTAGTTCTGATCCTCCGCATCGAATTGCTGCAAATGGATCAAAATTCAATATTGGTGCAGTGCTAATTAAGAATACAAATGGCCTGTTACAGTTAAGTGAGCGACACAATTCATGAAATATTTCCAAATATAGACTAAACTGAATAGAGCGAAATGGATTCAGATGATTCATATAGCCAGCCTGAGCTAATTTGCGATTGAGATGTATTAATATTCATCAGGTCTAAAGAGGAGATCAGGATAAATTCTTTTCCAACATGGAAGAATAAATATTTTCTAAAAACCAGAATATTAAAGCAGACCAAGTAATTTGAATAGGGAACATCCACCACGGAAGTAATTTCATTCAGTATGATGTCCTCAACTGCCAACCGAGTACCACTTGCATAAATTTTGGAAAACCTGCACTTTGACCCATAACTATGCAGCTTTTTATGATTTTGTAGTGTGTTTTCCAGTTTCAGGAAACAAAGAGGGCTGAGGGGTGGGGAAGATTTATTAGTGGTTTCGATCTTCCTAGCCTACCTGCTGCAAGTGGATCAACATTTCATACTGGTCTGGGGAATTGATTCAAGAAAATTTTCCAACCTACAGGCCTCTTTATAGAAAAGGGTTCATAAGGAAGAAAGTTAAGTCAGTCAGCCAGTTCGAAAGTGGAGATTATTCTAGCTTAAGAATGGATCAGTAATAGCAACTATCACTGGGGCACCCACACATTCTACAACTATTTGAATCAATAAAAGTACGAATGACTGACCCACTTCCATAAATTACACAGCAGAGGTTCAATGCATTCCTAAGAATGTCAAAAGTTCAAGGTTTCTCGTGTATTAGTGTCTTTTTTCTTTGTCATTTTCTACTCTACTTGGAAAGAGGTGTTGTTCTGGTCCCCTTCTATGGATCTAGTTATGGTGTTGGTTAAGAGAGAACCTGCAATCTCTTGAGTTAGAAGTACTCAAAAACTTGACTAATTTTCTGCCTATCATTTCACTGACTGCAAATAACACTAAATACAACACTAGTGGATTAACCACCCATCTAAAAACAAGGAAGCACCTTCCTACTACAATTGAAATGAGAAAAGTGGAGGAATAACCTCCTTACTGCAACAACTGCTTCATAGAAATAGGAAAAATAAATAACTAAAAAGCTGTAATAATCTACTGCAAACACTGCTATACAGATATAAAAAATAAATAACTTATAAGCTGAAGTAATCTACTTTCTAATTTCCTTAAATCTTCCATCTGTAAATCATTGGTAGGACTAAAAGGGTGCTAACAGGTGTCCCTCTGTTGAGCCTCCTCTTACCTCTTACAGTGTTATAGTCTTTTTGCATTGTCATTCCCTACTCTACTTTCAGAAGAGTACTTTAGACCCTCTTATTACCTTCTCCATATCATCCTCATCATCAGATGCATCTAATCTCGCGAATAAGGTCTCCTCATCAATCTCCTCAACCATGTTCGTATCTTCCTGCAGATTTTTCAGAAGGAAAAAATAAAAATTAAAGCAAGAGGTGATTTGCAAGTTTAATGGTTTCGAAAATTTATTTCCAAAAGAACAGGAATTTCATACTAGCGCAGACTTCAAGTTTTGAATCTTATCCTGCAACGCTGTTATGTGATGCTTTAGTGCCTGGAAGAATTTTTAGCAGACATTCATGAGGTGAATAATCTCAAGATATCAGAGACATAGAAACACATCTACCTGTGAAAGAAAAATGATATAAGAATATATTACCTCACGTCTTTGAAGTTCAATTGAACGGGCCAATGCTTGTCTCTTAGTCAGAAGATTTTTGGGCCTGAATTCATTAGGACGCTGGTAATTTTTCCCACGATAGAGTATAATTGCATAGCCTTGGGTAGTCTTATCTATAGATACCAAAAGGCCACCACTTTCAGCCTCAAGAGTAATTGCAATGTGTTTTATTTGTGCTGAATTTCTCCTCTCTGCAATGATCTTTACAAGCTCCCGATATTTCCAATGTAAATGTATATTCTCTATAGTTCCATCAAAAACATCTCGCCTCCCTGAACCGAAATGTAGAAGTTATGACTAATGAGCTCTATCCTGATAGGAAGTATCAGATGGAACAAGTAGCAGCGCTTACCTAGAAGAAGAAAAGGTTTCATGCTAAGACCCATTTTACGGAAAAGAAACCTTTCCTCAGCAGATAATATTTCCAAATCAGTAGGCAGCTCAGATGGTTCCCGATTTTCCTGCAATTTACGCAACATATTTTCTGCCTTTTTGACCTTTCCTTTTGCCTGCAGATACCAGTCTAATATTATACAAAACAAATAGGGAGAAAGATCCATTTGCACAACATTTTTCTCAGTTTTATTTACAACAACTTACAAGGGCTAGCTTCTCTTCAAGATACTTCACCAGAGAAGCATGCCTTGCTACAGCTGCATCTCTCATCATTTTCTCCCTCTCTTCAATACTAGGTTGGTTTCCCCAGCGTGAAGTGGCCGCCATAGTTTCAGAAAGTGTTCCAGCAACCAATGGTCTTTTAGGAGCTCTAGTATCAGAATCAACAGAAGTTGCTGCTCTTTGCCGTGCTTTTTCTTCTTGATCCTGCAAGAAATCACTTTTTCTCTCTGCTTCTTCAAGCGCTTCTGTGACACGAGGTGGCAAGAAATCATTACCCCTGTAAAAGACAATATAATCCTTATTCCTGGAGAGTAGTGTTCCTCCGGTCAATACCTGTTGAACAAAGAAGATCTATTGTTGGATTGATTTAAACTTTTACTAAAACATACTTGATAAAGAAACAAGTTTGAGAGTCGCAATGGAACATGCAACTCATCTACTCAACTGAAAATTTTGACTAAAAGATTATGGAGTACACCACAATACATATTCCAAAAACAAAAACGAGAAAATGATACCTTGCTAAAGCAGCTAACAATGTAATGGCTTGGAAATCTAAGTGCCAGAATGATGTGCAAGTTCAAAGAAAAGACGAGGAAATCTAACTTTTTGTCATAATCGTTTTTCTACTTATACTTCCGTCTACTTTTCCTTCTTTTCAACACTTGCTAGTTCTGCTTGTACTTATCATATAGTCTTAACTCTCTAAGAATGTTTGTAGCGAGCTTTATCCATTCACCTTAAGTTCTTCTGACATTCTTTCATTGCTTGTATTTAGCACACCACGTTTTATGGCTATCTTGGCAATAGCGCTTCTTCTCCAGAGCTTCACCATGGCTGCAGCTAAACCTTGCAGTTGTCTGTTCCTTCCTGAATGAAGCATACAATAGTTTGGAAGTTAAAAAAAATTAAGTTACTGATTCTTCGATAAGATAACAAGGAAACATTAGAACTCCTTTCCACATACCTAAAGCAAAATGAGGGGGCATAATTCTCGCAGTTCTGCGTAGGTATGTCATTTCTTTATTTTTTAGGTTAAGTTTAACTCCATAAGGAAGACGGCGAAAAGGAGGTCTATATCCAGGAACAACAGCAGGCAACAGATCAGCATCAACAGGCAGTGGTTCACGACCCGACCAATCTTTAAATCGTGGACCAACTTCATCCAAAATCATGTTGAGCTCGCTTAAATCCACTATTTCTTCACCAGACAGATCAGTGGAACCATTTCTTGGCCTTTCAGCAGCTTCATTTAAGCATTTGACTCCATGGCTTTGACAACTATCATTGTTTGGATACTCCGATTCATCAACATCATGGTTTTTTGAAGTAAATGATTGTACACAAGGAAGCTTGTATGATATTCCTCGGCATAACACTATGGAACTGCCTGATCTCCAAATCACCAATCCTCCCGTTCTATGCTAACAATGTGCAAAGTATAATACACATAAGAATTCACAATATTGCAATCTACAAAACTGGAAAATATAACTGTTTATGGACAACATATTAGAACCAAAAACATCAAAGTTGACATATTCTGAGAAGAGAACTTTATAACAATCTCGGTTGCATTTGCGGAAGGTTTTACAAGAATGATGAGAAATGTATGTACCTCAAGAATGTCATGTGTCCTCTTCATATTATGTGAAGGAGGACCTTCAAATCTCAATTTAACAATCTCATCCACTTTCCACTTGTCCTGAATGGAGTCAACAAGTTCCTGTGTTACACCACCTGACCCAACCTTTATTCTCTCCACCATCCTCAATGCTGCATTCCTAAGCCTCTTCAGTTGAGCCTCAGGTATCAATTTCTCTGCCAATTCTGCATTACTTTTTCTCAACTTGTCACCTTCCCATGGCAATCTTACTGAATCTTTAGCATAAGTAATCCCCTTGTCAACATGGGCTTCAACCTTTGATTCCAATTTGATATCTTTCTCAAAATCAGTCCCATCTTGCTGCTGTGGTGACCTCAAAGGGGCACAATCAAAATTTACTTGTTTGCTCTCTACTTGACCCAATATCTTTGATTCCAATTTGATATCTTTTTGCTCCCTACTTGACCCAATATCTTCACAATTCTCAAGAGATTTACCAACAGTACTGCTTTCACCAACCTGAGATATTTTGGGTTGTTTTCCATGAACCCAAGGAGCTAAATTAACCTTAACTCTTGAACCAGAACTTACTGACTCATTTACAACTGGATTTTCTAACTCAGAAAACTGCACTTGTCGTTCTACAACTTCTTCAACTGATACTGAATTCCCTTCTTGCCAAGGGAATTTCTCCCTCAATGAAGTAGGTTTAACAGACCATTTATCTTTAACTTGTTTAACAAAGCTTGGTCTGGGTTTTCTATGCTTCTTTGTCTCATTGATTTGCATTTCTTTGTTCGAATGAGTTGTTTGGGGAGAAGAACAACAAACTCTTACTACATTTTTAGCACTACAGTTGTGCCAACCTTGAATTTTGGGTAAGGGAATTGAAAATTGAAGCTGTTTCGAAGAAATGTAATCAAACGACAATGGCGTAGAGGCCATAGCGGCCATGAATAAACTGTATCTTCGTCAATTCTTATCGACAAGTCGCCATAGCTTGAACACACCAAAAATATAAATGTTAGATGAGCACTTCTTGCCCAATTTGTGTGGTAATTTTTTTTTTTTCTAGATACAAACTACATAAAAAAAATTGTGATTAATATTTTAAAATATTTTTTAAATATATTGATATAAGAGATATTATAATTTATAGGATGTTTTATGTATTAATTCAAAATAGACAATTTTAAATTTTAAAATAGGAAAAAAGGATAAATATGTCTCTGAACTATCGTAAATGGTATCTAAATACCTTTCGTTATATTTTTAGGACTCCCATGTTTTTACCGTCCAAATTTTGGGGCGTATATACCCTTATAATAAACGGCGGACAGGGGCAGAGCTACTGTATCGGAAGGAGGTTTGGACGAACCCACTGACTTTTCCGTAGATTCTATATTTGTATTAAAATATCAAATATAAAGTACATATAAATTTACTGCGAACCCACCAGCATAGTGAGGTGGGTAGCCCAGTTTTCTTAGTGCACCTAGTGAAGTCTCTCAGTCCGCGCTTCGTTGGCTCGAAACCCATTGAGCACTATAATTTTGGAATTAATTTCTAACATACGTAGGTTTATATAAGATTTTTTAAAAAAAAAAAAAACACAGAAAATTGGTAAAAGAAAAAAGTGTTTTTGAAATTATTTCTAACCTAAAGATAATAACATGAGTAGGCTTATATATTTATTTATTTTTAAAAAAAAATTAGTAAATGAAAATAAACAAAAAAATAGTGTTTGTGTCATTCTCTAAAACAACATCTAACCATTGATTTCTACTTAGACATTAAAAAAAATTTTGACCCAAATTTATTTTCAAAAGTTAGGGTTCTAACTTTTATTGTTAATCTGATTGCTACCATCCGACCTCTGCCCTCCGGTATGTACTATGTACTCTCCTCTTCTTTTTCAAATTCTTTCTTATTTGTTTTCTTTTACACTGTTTAATTATCTATTCAAAAATTAAATTTTAATATTTGATTCTAGGGTTATCCCACATATTAAGAATTGATTATGTTTAAATAATTATTGTTTGAATTTCGAAATTTTAACTTATGAAGGCAATAATGGTTCGAGGTCATAGTGAAACTAGTAAAATATATGTTTTAGATGCCAAAATATTAATGGTGAATCTAATAATTTTAATCTCACTTAGAACAATATTGAAGATTATAGTAAAAATATTCAAAATTTATATTTAAAAAATTATTCATTTTTTATTAATAATATTTTGGAACTTTAAAATAAATTACTCAAATCTTTATATTATTAAATCAAGTTTTTATCATAACAATATCTAAGGTAATATTTTCAAACATGATTAACATCTCATTACCAAAATTTGCATTTTGTAATTTTTAAGATCGTTATCCTTTTTAAATTTAGAACCTATAGACCTGAAATCCTAACTCCGCCTATGACGGCGGAACACGTGAGGACTTACCCAAAATTATTTAATTTTCACCCATAACTTTGAAGACCCGCCCAAAATAATTTAAAAACTCACTCAAATAACATTAACACCCACCCCCAAATTGAAGGAGAAGAAGATGATGCGAACAAGATTGATATGGCTTACATTAGGCTTAACTTCAGCTTCAGCTACAATGACCCACTTCATATTCAGAGATCTATCGCCTGATTGACTCTCTCTTTCTTCCCAATTGGAGGAAAAATTCGTCGTCCCGGGGATTAGAGTTTTCGGTCTTGAACCAGCGGTTCATGATATTCTCCATACTCAGCAGATAGAAGGAAACTATAAGTATAACACCATCATTAAATCGTTTTCTTCAGCATGAGTGGGTACTGTTCCTTGATTATGTATCTTGGTAATGTTTGATATCAATAGACAATATACAAATAGGGAAATGCAATTTTTATATTTTCCTTTGGTGGTGCAAATTTATAATCCAACTGTGATAGGGGTGCCCTCTAAAGTTAAACAAGATTGTTATACATTTTTATTTGAAAAATAAAAATCACCCCCAAAGTATCAAAGCCCAGGTTACCAATCTCCCACTACAAAAGCAAAATGTTGAATAGAATTCTAAGAATTGGTGTGTTGACGTCCACATTTAACCTTTAGGGAGATATGAAGCATTCTAGGAATCTATCTCACTTCGTCACTATTTTTATGTAGTATGTCGCTTATGGTATAGGTTGAGCCCAATTGGTATCTTTGAATTTCATTTGGTATCTTAATGAACTAGTCCGAAACCTTTGTTGCGGCAAAAGGCACACAAGCAATGAATTAAAGATTGGAACCGAAAAGGTTCCAATTGGTATCTGGCCTTAGGGGACATGTGTATCCATGGATTGTCAGTTAGTGGTCATCCATGACGTGAGTAGGTTGTCATGGACTTCATTAAATTGGTGATGAATTCTTAATGGTTATTATTATGTGCATTACATTGCTGGAATAACTTTCTATGAGTGAATTATACTTGCCTGAATATTTGCATATGTGGGAAGTGTGATTACTTGTATTTTTGTGATATTCTGGACAAGGAAAAGTCTTGACTTGATTATGTGTGATCAATTAATGATAAATAACTACGTGTTTTATTGAGCATGATTTGATATAATGTAGTCTTAAATTTTATGGTCACGAGGCAAGGTTTGTACTATATATGTCTGGGTATGATATTGGGATTACTCTTAAAACTGGCATGGACTTATCAATGGTAAAAATGGTAATGGGACTTAATGATTTATGACTGTGGGAAAACTCCAATTTCAGGACAGACAGAATTTGGTAGGGATCAAGGGAAAAAATGGTTATTACTGCACAATAGCAGGATTTGTTGTTATGAAAGATTTTCTTAGAATAGTTTATAACTAATTTTAAATAATGTGATGTTGAGTTCTTGTTTATGCATTACTGAATAAGATCCTGAAATCTGAAATGAGTTAGGATGACACTTGTGTCTGAAAATGGTCTTAGGATTGCCTTGTTAAGTGATAGGGTATTTTGAGAGTTGGTACATGCATGGGAGGGGGTAGTGTTCTGACAGAACATCGTCGGATTGCCATAACAGACGCCAGACCGCTATAGCGCTCCCGCTATGGCAGAAGACATCTTTTCATTGCGCAAGTCGCTACAGCGAGGCATAGGTGCTATAGCGGACCTGTGATAGCAGTCTCCACATTGCCCGGTGAGAGAATCATAGACCCAACTCTGATTTTCCCACCTTGCGTTTTTACTCTCATTCCAACTCCCATCACCTATTCAGTTCAATTCAATATAGAAAAATAACAGAAAACTCATTGAAGCGTAAATTCAAACCATCCTAGCATAGAAAGAGGGGAATAAATCATCATAATATTAAGTATTCATGTGCTGTGAAAATATAAACGACAGTAAAGGATATCTTTTTTTCAATTTGTTGCCAGCTCTTATGGACAATTGTTAAAAGAAATGTAATATATATGATCTAATTTGATTCATTCAACTATTCATATATATTTTATATAGTGAACAAAAAGCATCACTCAATTTATGATCCTAAAAAGGGCTTCCTTATTGTGGAAGTTGATGTTTATGTAGTTGGTGTCGTTAATTATTAAATGTGATCTTTCGATAGTGATTCAATAAAAATTTTATAGCAGGTGTTGTTAATTGTTTAACTTAATCTATTGTGATTCAACAAAAATTCTATTGTTGGTATTGTTAATTGTTTAACTTAATTTTTGGATTGTGATTCAACAAGACTATAATGGGTCAGAAATCTTGAACTATTTTTTTAAAAATTTTTCTTGAAACTTCTTTGTGTTTTCTTTTACTGGTGTCATTAGTTGATTTTTTTCATGCCATGTTAATTTGTTTAAGTTGTTTGTGGGGGAAAATGTATTACAAGTAAGACATAGTTCAAATAAGAATAAATTCAATTTAGGTTAGATTAGTATAAAAAATTGTTATAAACTAACTTTATATCCATGTTGTTTATGATATAAAATTTTGTTAGAAGTTATTTACATTATCCATATTTGTTGCAATTGAGGATGAATGACGTGATTTCTTAATAAGTATGTACATTCAATGTTTTATTGCTTAAGTCCATCAGGTACATAGCAAGTGAAGTGATTGCAAATGCTTTCTTCACTAAAATATACATACATTTAATCATGTTTTGCTTAGAATGGAATAGTCTGATATTAGAGTTTTGAATAGGTCTGATATTCACTTAATTTTTACAAATAAAATTAAGTATAACACATCAAATTATATAATTAAAGATAAATTTCTATGAAAAAAAATGATATAACGATTTGCAAATAGAATAGAAGTTATTCATATATTAATTTAATACAATATTTGGTTGGTAAATTTTCTAAATATTGTATAAAAGCTATTGATGAATTAATTTTATCTATTTGGAAGAACTAAAAATCATGTCAATTTAAAAACTAATATTAAAAAAACTTAATTTTGTTGTAAATAATAAAATGTGGATGTCGTGTAACAAATACACACTTCATGACTTTAAGGATTTAGGCATGACTTTGAAGATTTCCTTCATGACTTTGAAGGATACAAATACACTCCTACCTTCCATATATATATTCTTCCTACCTAGAGAAAGATACACATTGAAATATTGAAAGGAAAACATTACTACTCGTTCTCTCTTATTCTTTGTTATTTAACTTCTTGTATCTATATTTTATGACACGTTATCAACATGAAATCTTTTAAAAGATGTGTTTCAGTTATATAACTATTTCTAATTTTCAGATTCTAAACACGAGTAAACATTTTAATATTTTCAATTTTTATGTTCTCTAAATAATATAACGTGGTAGTAAACTTTATTAATTGATGAAAATAAAATTTCTTATTAAAGAATACACATATGATATTCTTAATTTTTAATGGTTAAAAGTTTATTATTTTAATCTAACTAGTAAAATTATCCGCGCTTCACGCGGGAATTTAATATCACGAATTTTATAAAATAATACTTAAAACCTATCAGACATTAAAACTAAAACACTATATTAACTTACATACAATATTACGTAGTAACAAACATTAATAATGTAAAGGAAAATGAAAATGATTACATCTTATCATTTAGCATTAATTACATAAGCATAAATTATAAATTAATGATTGTAAAAATACATACCATGATCTGTAACATAAGTAATAGTGTCGGTGAGTCACTCGACATGATCAAAGTATACAAATATTTAATTGAGAAGAAGAGGAAGAGGAGGAGGAGGAGGATCAAAATTTTTGTTGTGTTAAAATGAAAGGAAATCCCTCTATTTATAGACAACAAATAGTAGCGTGGACAAATGCTTATTGTGTCTTATTAGAAAGGTTACAACTATTTGGAAAAGTTGCAACCCTTCGGAAAGGTCACAACCTTTCATAAAAGTTACAATTTTTCATAAAAGTCACAACTCTTCATTAAAGTCGTAACTTTTCATTAAAGTCACAACTTTTCATAAAAACCACAATTTTTCATAAAAGAGAAGGCTAATTTTGTAACTAAATAAATTAAAAGGGAATTCTGGTTTGTGGTGACGCCACGTAGGCGGGCCTAGGTTCTCTTTTATATATATATATATATATATATATATATATATATATATATTTATTTATTTTATGACAGTTTTCATAATGGCAAATTTTTCAAAATTGAAGTTCATGGCACTTGATATTTCTAGTAAAAATTATTTATCATAGGTATTCGATGCTGAAATCCACCTAGATGCTAAAGGTCTTGGTACCACGATTACTGAGGTTAATGCAGCATCAAGTCAGGACAAAGTGAAGGTTATGATTTTTCTTCATCATCATTTGGATGAAGGATTAAAGGTCGAATATTTGACAGTGAAAGATCCACTTGAATTATGGATTGATTTAAATAAAATGTATAACCACCTTAAGGCAATAATATTGTCAAGGGCTCGTTATGAATGGATACACTTACTATTACAGGACTTTAAAATTGTATGTGAATATAATTGTGTTGTATATAAAATAACTTTCCAATTAAAATTATGCAGATTAAATATAACAGATGAAAATATATTGGAAAAGACTCTTAGTACTTTTCATGTCTCAATTCTAGTGTTACGGAAGCAACACCGTGAAAGGGGATTTAAAAAATATTCAGATTTAATATCACACCTTCTTGTGGCTAAGCAACATAATACCTTTTTGTTGATAAATCATGAAGTCCGTCTCACTAGAACTGCTCCATTACTGAAAGCAAATGTGGTAGAAACATATGACCAGTCTAAAAGAAGACAAAATAAAAATTGGGGTCATAATAATGTGTGTAAACATGAATATTCATAATAATGTGTGTAAACATGAATATTCATAATAATGTGTGTAAACATGAATATAGTAGAAAACACTATAATAATCATCCTGATAGTGATCATTATAAAAGAAAGAACAATAAGGGTTCTCAAAGTAATCCTTCAAGAGGATATTGCCATCGTTGTAGCATGAAATACCACTAAAAAAATGAATATCGAATGCTTGAGCATTTTATCAGGCTGTATCAAAATTTCTTTAAAAAAAGGTAAATAAATGTGGTACATCTTCTCCTAATACTCGGATAGAATCACACTTGACATTTGAAAATAATGGTGAGGCAAGACCTTCGCAAATGTACAATGATAAATTTGAAACGAATTTGGCTTTGAAGAATGATGATTTTTATGACCTCAATGATATTACTCATTTGAAGGTTGAATACTTCTTTGGGGATCGTAATTGATATTTGTTTTTATTTTTTGATATACAATATATTTTTTTTGTGCTTTTAAGTATCATTTTTTCCATGTTACTTTTATCTTAAAATTTAAAAATTAAATAAAGATTTAAGTTATCTTGCAATGTTGTTAGTTAACTTATCTCTTATGTTGTATTTTATTTTATGAAGATAAATAAAATTTCTCAGTCTTTAATTGGATCCAAGATGAGTAATGGAGATACATGTCTCTTGGATAGTGATACAACTCACACTATATTAAGACAAAAAAATATTTCTCTCATTTAATTATGAAAAGGGCAAATGTTAATACAATATCTGGTAGTTCAAAAATAATTGAAGGCTCTGGCAGAGCAGCCTTATTACTCCTGGAGAAAAAATATTAGCCATTAATAATGTTTCATATTGTATTAAGTCTCAAAAAAACTTGTTAAGCTTCAAGGTTATTCTCCAAAATGACTATCATATTGAGACTGCTAATGAAGGAAACATTGAATACCTTTATATTACTACAATAAAAGTGAGAAAAAGATTTGTGCATGAAATATTGTCTATTCTTTCTTTTTGGTTGTACCACATAAGTTTGATGTGGTTGAATCACATGTCATGATAAATAAAAGGTTTATTCACCATAATGATTTCATCATTTGGCATGACTGGTTGGCCATCCTGGTTATAATATGATGCGAAGAATTATTGAGAATTCACATGGGTACACTTTGAAGAATAAAAAATTCTTCAATCTAAAGAATTCTCTTGTATTGCTTGTTCCTAGGGGAACTGATTATTAAATCATCATCAATTAAGGTTGGGATTGAATCTCCTGCATTTTTGGACTGTATGTAGGGTGATATATGTGTACCCATTCATCCTTCATGTGGACCATTTAAATATTATATGGTCTTGATAGATATATTTACAAGATGGTCACATATGTGTTTACTATCAACTCACAACATGGCATTTGCGAGATTATTGGCTCAAATTATAAAATTGAGAGCACAATTTCAAGATTAAACAATAAAAGCAATCCGTCTTGATAATGCTTATGAATTTACATCCCAAACCTTTAATGATTATTGTATGTTCATTGGAATAAAAGTTGAACATTCGATTGCTCATAGTCATACTCAAAATCATCTAGCAAATCATTAATTAAATATCTCCAGTTGATAGCTAGACAATTACTAATGAAGACAAAACTTCCTCTTCTGATATAGGGCATGCTATTTTGCATGCACCAACATCATGTGCGCATAGGGCCAATCGATTTTCATGATTTCTCCCCATTATAATTTCCTTTTGGTAAGGAGTCAAATATTTTCTATCTTAAATTTTTTGAATGTGTGGTATATGCTTCAATTGCTCCACCTCAACATACAAAAATGGGTCTTCAAAGAAGGTTGGAAATATATGTTGGGTTCAATCTCCTTTTATAAAATATTTGGAACCTATGACTGAAGATTATTTACAACGAGATTTATTAATTGTCATATTGATGAATTTGAATAACAAGTATTAGGGGAGAAGCATAAGCAATTGAAAAATGAGATAGATTGAAATGCAGTATCACTATCTCATTTTCCTCGAACAAATCAATGTGAACCAGAGGTTCAAAAGATGATTTATTTGCAGAGTATTATAAATCATCTGTCAGATGCATTTACTAACCTTTCAAGAATTACTAAATCTCATGTTCCAACTGTAAATGCTCCAGTTCAAGTTGATATTTTGATAGAACAAAATGTTAACGCAAATGAGTCTAGACCACGTCTGAAACGTGGTAAACCAATTGATTCAAAGAATAAAAATCCTCAAAAAATAAAAGGAAAAAATGATCGTAATATGAAAACGAGTGCTCAAGGAGTGCCCCGAGATATATAAAGTAATAAGACAACAGAAAAGGTCAAGATATCTAAAATAATGAGAATGAAGAGATCTCAATAAGTTATATCTTGATAGGAAAAATGTGGAACCGAAATAATGTTGTGGTTGATAATATTTTTTGCTTATAATGTTGCTATTGAAATAATGGCAACGAAATGAAGATCTTGAACCAAAATTTGTCGATAAATGTAGACAGAGAAATGATTGGCCAAAATGAAAGGACACAATTCATGCAAAGTTGATTTCACTTGAAAAACGTGAAGTTTTTTGATCAATAATCCGAACACCCGAAGGTGTCAAAAGTCAGTGGGATACAAATAAATTTTTGTGTGAAAATGAAATGAAAAAAGGTGAAATCGTAAGATAAAAGCACGACTTGTGGATCAAGAATTTTAGCAAAGACGTGGCATTGACTATATAGAAATGTCTTCTCCTGTGGTAGATGCAATAACCCTCAGATATCTATTGAACTTGGCAATTCATAAAAATCTTGAAATACACCTAATGGACATGGTCACTGCCTATTTATATGGTCCATTGGACCACAACATTTTTATGAAAATTTCTGAAGAATTCAAAGTGCTTGAAGCATACAATGATTTTCAAAAAAATTGTTCAATAAAGCTCCAGAAATCCTTATACGGATTGAAACAATTTGGGACAATATGGTATACTCATCTTAGCGGATATTTTCTAAAATAAAGATATAAAAATGACTCAATTTGTCCTTGTGTCTTTATGAAAAGGTCTGGATCTGAATTTTTCATAATAGGTGTATATATTAATGATTTGAATATCATTGGACTGAGGATCTTTCTTAGGCAATAAAATATTTGAAAAAGAAATTTAGAATGAAAAATCTCGGAAAGACAGAATTTTTTCTTGAACTACAAATTGAACATTTTGAAAATGAAATATTTGTTCATCAATTAACATATACTGATAATATATTGAAGAAATCTTACATGGATAAAGCATATCCATTGAGTAGTCTGATGATTATGAGATCTCTTGATATTAATAAAGATTCATTATGATCTCATGCAAATGAAGAAGAACTTGTTGGCGCTGAAATACCATATCATAGTGCAATTGATGCATTAATGTATCTTGCCAATATTTCTAGACAAGATATAGCTAATTTGCTAGAAAAGTTTAGCTCTTCTCCAATATGAAGACACTGGAATGAAATTAAGCATAAATTTAAATATCTCTGAGGGACCATTGACATGAGATTGTTTTACTTAAATGAATCTAAGTCACAATTGATTGGTTCTGTAGGTGCAAGATATTTGTCTGATCCCCATAAAGATCGATCGCAGATATGATATTTATTTACATGTGTTATTACACCTATATCATGGTGGTCAACAAAATAAATTATGGTTGTCACTTCTTCAAATTATGCAGAGATAATATCTATTCACGAAGGAAGTAGAGAATGTATGTGGTTAAGATCAATAACTCAACACATTCAAGAAACATGTGACCTTTATTAAGAAGAGATGCTCCAACAATATTGTATGAAGACAATGATGAATGTATCGCTCAACTAAAGGGAGGATACATGTCACGCCCCGAGCCTACACCCTGGGCGGGACTAGCACTCAAGAACCATTGTTGGCCCCAAGAAAACCCTTGGCCTGGCTTATAAGTTAGCGAAAGACTTACTCATGATAAAATACTTGAAAAGAAAACTGAACTACTCAATATATATCTTGGAATGTATTAAATAACATTCAACTTAGCCAAAGTGGCAACTTAAGTTTAACATAAGCCAATAACAAGATAGTGACAAATGAGCTAACTAACTGTCTATGAAGCCTCTAATAACTGAGATGAATGTCGGGACAAGAACCACGACATCCTAATGAACTAAATAAAGGAAAAGCAATAAAAGGGGATCTTCCAGAAGCAAGGAGGCTCACCAACAAACTCTGAAGCTCAACTAGAATCAATGATGCAGTGGATGTTGATCCTGGTTACCTGTATCTGCATCATAAAACGATGCAGGCAAAATGACATTAGTACACTGAATGTACGAGCATGCAAGAGGAATACTAAAACAAGACATAAGCTTAGTTACCTGTATCTGCATCATAAAATGATGCAGGCCAAATGACATCAGTATACTGAATAGACGAGCATGCAAGGGGAATACTTAAATAAGATATAAGCTTGAAAGGGAACTGAAAGAACAAACCTGGTCTCAACTGAACTGAACTGAACTAAACTCATTTCAATATAAAGCAGTAATATAAATGCAATATAAAGAAAAACTTTTAAAACATAGAAGACAACTCTGTGCATTTAAAAATACAATAGTAACTCTTTATGTATGCAAAGATACAATATAAACTCTGGTTGTATATAAAAATACAAGTAACTCTGTGTATATAATAATACAAAATATATCTATGGGAGTTTCTGTAATCGATAACCATCACTTAAGAGCTATTGTGATGATACAACATTTTGCCTCACGCTGCCAGAGTGGTCCTATACCTTGCCGATGGTTTAGAACCTGACTACTAAGTAGATCCACTAGTCTATGCTAAAATGCACTAAGGAATCATCTAAAAAGTATGATCCTTTTCTACCCATGATGGCTATATGGTTTATGGGGCTGGGAGTTGTCTGAACTCTCCCCCATATTGGTGTTCAATACTACTCCCAAATTATAATACTAGCTCTTACGTTTAAAAACATAACTTATTTCTATGGTTTGAGATAATTGCTCAAAACTCAGCTCAAAGGCTCTTCTTTGAAATTAAAGTTTCTCTCTTGCTTAATTGCGAAAACATTTACTCTTTACTAAAAACTAGCTCAAAGGCTCTTTTGGAAATCAAAGTTTCCTTTGTTGTTTAAATGTGAAAACATTTACTCTTTAGGAATACATAGTCCCGTTATACTCTTTTGAAGAAATGAACTTCAATCTCTACTCTTTACTCAACTCAAAACTCAAGTCTTAAAACAAAGTAAAAACGTTTGTAAAAGACTTTTGGAAAACTCTATGAACTTCTCTTGACTTGAATCTTAACTCTCCTTGAATTCAATTATGGATTCAAGGCTCATGATCTCATGTTATGGATGATTTCATGTTATTTATATGTACCTTAGAGTGTATAAATCAATTAGAAAACATAGTTACGTTTCAAGGGAACTCGTACGGAAATAAGTGGGAAAGGGTAGAGAACCTGGCATTCCTAGCGTTCTGAGTGGCGCGGGGCGCCTGAGCTTAAACTTCAAAAATGGGGATGGGGCACACTGGCTAGCGCCATGCCCCAGAGCCCAAACTACAAAACATAAAGTGGGGCACTCTGGCTGGCGCGGTGCCCCACCCTTTTCCCCAGAATTTCCCCGATTTTTCTTACTCGTTTTTAAACTCTAAACCCTCTAGATTCAATTGGTTCTTTCCCCAAACACTTAGGTTCAATTACATAACCAAAGTATGCAAGAATCTACTCAAAACGACATCTAATTTCATGAATTTAAATCAAGAAATTTTCAACAACTTCAACAATCAAAAACCCAATAGAAACTTCAAACAAATCTATCAAGAACTCAATTTCTATACTTTCAAGAACCAAATATAGTTGAATAAAATCATGATTGGCACGTGGGTGAACTAACTCAACACTATGTGATCTCACATACCTCATAGGGATCACCCCTTGGCGAAATTCACAAGCAAATCTTCAAGAACTTGGTGATTCCTTGCTTCTTCTTCTCTTTTCTCCTCTTCTTTTCTCTTCTCTCAAAACCCTAAATTATTTTCAATAGCATAAACTGAATCCAATCATTTGAGACCCCAACTTAATTACCAAAAATGAATTTAATTAATTGGGTAGTGAAATAACCATAATACCCTTCTAAAATCTGGTTTTGACTTTTCTTATCTTGACAGCCCAACTTTAACTGGGCATATCTCCCTCATACAAACTTGGAAAAATCGGTGGCGTTGGAAGATAATTCAAAGATATTTCCTAAGGTATCTTGTATCACACTTAACTTATCCTGATCTAGGAGTTATGGTCGTTTGAAGTTGATCCAAAACTCATACTTAACTTTACTCGCTCAAATTTTCCAAATTTGTTTATTTCCAAAGAACAGCTTATTTCTATTTTCTAGTTCTTGCTAAAGCTGGATGTTACAATATCTCTCCCTTAGGAACATTTGTCCTCGAATGAGATTACTCATAGTAGGCTAAGGCATAACATATAACACCTAGCTCAAACACTCACAAGAAAAATGTAAATACAACATGCCAACTTAAAATAAAAGCTAAGAAAAGGATTAGTACCTTAATTTGGAACTTCTCCGGATTTGAAGAGATGTGGGTATCTCTTCTTCATATCCTCCTCAGCTTCCCAAGTAATTTTCTCAACAAACTAATTTCTCCATAGAATTTTGACTGATGCTACTTCTTTAGTCCTTAACTTGCGAACTTGGCGATCTATAATCTGAACAGGAATCTCCTAATATGATAAGCTATCCTTGATACAAAATCTTCACTAGGTATGATAAGTGAAGGATCGCCCATGCACTTCTTCAACATGAAGATGTGAAATACCGAATGAACCGCTGCTAACTCTTGTGGTAGCTCCAACACATAAGCTACATTGCCAATCTTCTTGGATATTCTGTAAGCACCAATATACCGGGTGCTAAGTTTCCCCTTCTTGCCAAATCTCATAACACCTTTCATGGGTGAAACTTTTAACTAAACCAAATTATCTACTTCTAACTGTAAGTCTCTTCTACTAACATCTATATAGGAATATAACGACTCTGCGCTGTTTTCAACCTCTCTTGAATAACTTTCAACTTCTCCATAGCTTGATGAACTAAGTCTGGTCTTATCAACCCAGCTTTACCAACTTCAAACCATCCGACAGGAGATCTGAATCTTCTCCTAGAGCTTCATAAGGAGCCATCTGGATGCTGGAGTGGTAACTATTGTTGTAAGCGAACTCAATGAGAAGTAGGTGATCATCCCAATTCCCCTTGAAATCAATCACACTGGCCCTTAATATATCTTCTAAAGTCTGAATAGTGCGTTCTGCTTGACCATCGGTCTGGGGATGAAAAGTAGTACTTAAGTTTACCTTTAAACCCAAGCCTTTCTGAAAAAATTTCTAAAACTGTGCAGTAAATTATGCACCTCTATCTGATATAATCAAATCTAGCACCCCATGAAGTCTGACTACATCTTGAATATATAACTTAGCATAATCTTCTACTGAATCGGTAGTCTTTACTGGTAAAAAGTGGGTTGATTTAGCATTCTATCAACAATCACCCAAATAGAATCATGCTGCCTACGAGACCTTGGTAAACCTGTGATGAAATCCATATTGATCATCTCCCACTTTCGTTCTAAAAGTTCTATATTCTGAGCCATACCACCGGGCCTTTGGTGCTCTACTTTAACTTGTTGACAATTCGGGCATTTAGCAACGAACTCAGCAATACCTTTCTTCATTCTTATCCACCAATATACCTTTCTTAAGTCACGATAAATCTTTGTGGAACCTGGATGGATAGGATATCTGGAGCTATGAGCTTCCTCTATGATCTTCTCTTGGAGTTCATCCACCTTTGGTACACACAATCTACCTTGATACCTCAATACACCATCTCCGTCTTGTTCAAAAGCCATTACTTTTTTCTTATGAATATTTACCTTCAATTCAAGCAAAATAAGAGTTTGGTCTTGCTTTTCTTTCACTTCTAACACTAATGATGATTCATCACCACTACTACTCTTTCTATGGGATCCATTAGTCGAACTCCTAATTGTGCAAGTGTAGTGACCCCTTTCCATTTACCGTATGCACATAAATTACAAGATATATATATATTTCTATTTTTTTTCCTCATGTAAGTAATTAATGATAATAAAAATTATCCACTTCCGAGTATCCAAACTAGTTGGGTTCATGCTTTATACGATCATTACAAACAAGTAGGACATGCATCATATTACAAAACTTGGGCTTACATACCCCAAATAAACCAAACACATAGCCATACTTAGATTACAACCCATGAACATGATACGGTTAGCCTTCAAAATCTAATGCAAATATACATTGCATAGACCGTGTATAAGTACCAAGATTTATACAAAATATAGATGCCTATATGCAAATGTGATCTTCTTTAAGGTTCTCAAAATTTCCATCACCCATGGCCATCTTCATCACTCCTCTCAATCAGCCCCTACGATAGAAACAACTATCGCTAAGCATAAAAGCTTAGTGGTGTAAAAACTATAGGGTTGAAATCCTCAAAATTCATCAAGCTACCTTTTCCAAGTCAATAAGCAATATACTTGAAACATAATAAATAATCAAGTAACAATAGATAACAAGTATCAAATTCGATATTCAAAGATACAAATGTCAAGAAGCTCATCGCACCATTTTCCAAGAATTTTAATAGCAAGGCTCGCCCCACATATACTTCATGTCGTCACACCCGGCACAAGCTATATCAAGAAGGGTCGCTGCCCTGTATCAAGAAGGACCGAAGCCCTGTATCAAGAGAACCAAGAACCATATTAAAAATGGCTTTCTAGTTCGTACTTAAAATGGGTAACTTCCATTCCTAAGACGAACTACAAATCCAAAGTCAAGATGGCAATTGATCCGAAACAAGAGGCCTGCCAATAGTGACAAAGCCATAGCCAGAAAAAGGACATAGTCCCAACAAGAGTGCCAAGTGATCAAACAATCCGTACAAGTGGGCGAGTTATACAAGCATCATACCAACACGACAATGCAAAGTGACAAGAGGTAGCTGAGGTATCAAGATCAAATTTCATATATACCAGCCATTACAAGAGTGCAAGTACAAGTTTATACACAAACATCAATACTTTAGCGTAGCAATAGTCCAATAAACTTCGCAAGCTCAAACCGGAGACCAACCGATGTATCAAGTTCCTCAACTTGTTCACAAGTCTATACAACCTTAAAAATGCAATTAAATAACTTCTTTAATTCCTAATATCTCAATAATATCAAAATAAAACAGGATTATCATCATAAGTAAGCTCAGCCCACACAGATACAATTCTGTTCTCAAAACAGTGATTCTGACCGGTTTAGTACCCCATGTTGCAACTTAAATTTGAACAGGAAAACAGCAAAAATAGATTTTGTAACCTTCATGAAAGTTGTGGATACATTTCTTAAGATTGCAACGCAACAAGAATCACTGAAAATACATTGTTTTCAACAAGATATCATCGATACACTAACAGTGGTTCCTACCGGATTTCTGAATTCGAAATCTGGACAGCATTTGTCCTATGTTGCGTCCCATTTTTCACATCCCTAAAAGCTAATTTAGACTTTCACATAAACATAAGATTTGTATATATATGAATTAGCTTTCCAAATCATATTTATTCACCCAAAATGGAGTTCTACCGAACGATATATTCTAAACGTAACACAACCTACTCAGCTACAACAACAGAGAAATCTGGATAGAACTTGTCCTGTGTTACGTCCCAGTTTTCACATCCATAACAGCTAAATCAGACTTTCACATAAACATAATAGTTGTAGGTACATGAATCAGATTTCCAAAACATATTTATTCACCCAAAAAGGATTTCCAGATCACAAGATATACACAATTTACCAAACACTACCAGCTCAGAGACAGATTTCAGCCACTTACCAACAAGACAGTTTGTCTCTTTGATTCCAGCCAAAAGACCAAGGTTTTTTTCTTGTGATTTTGATGAAGAAATGATAAGCTAAGTTTCTAAGGGTTTTAATCTTCCATTCCACGAAATTATTCAAAGATGAGTGAACTATATAGTCAACAAGTGATGTTTATCACTTGGACACTTGGCTGGCCAAGGTGCTGCCAACCATACTTTATATTTTTATCCTTTTGTGCTGCCCAAAAATGCATATTTACATATTTATATGTATATGCCTCAACACCATTTAATTACCTATAATTAGGATAGAATATTGTGTATATACCCCAACACAAATCCATCCATTACGATACACTTTATGTTAAGCAAGTTAGAAATTTTTCACAACTTTAAAGTTCCCAAAATGTGAATAAATCATATTGAAGTAGTTTAGCGAAGGTAAATCAATATACAAATTCTTATTAGCATTTAGGGGTGTTACAGCAAGTCTACTTACCTCTTTTGCTAACTCTTTCTTATCTTCCTCAAAATGGGTGGTACTACCCATAAATAATCTACTCAAGGCATCAAAAACAACATTAACCTTACCTAGGTGATAAAGAATAATACTCATGTCATAATATTTGAGTAACTCTAACCAACTTCTCTGTTTGAGATTAAGCTCTTTCTGACTAAATACATATTGAAGACTCTTGTGATCAGTGAATACATCTACATGAACACCATACAAATAATGACGCCATATTTTCAAAGCAAATAATATAGTAGCCAACTCTAAGTCATGGGTTGGGTAGTTCTTCTCGTGAACTTTCAACTGTCTGGAGGCATAAGCTATAACTTTGCCATTCTACATTAACACACAACCCAAACCAATTCTAGATGCATCACAATATACAACAAAGCCTTGTGTACCTTTTGGTAAGTCAATATTGGGTCAGTAGTCAACCTGTTTTTCAATTCCTGAAAGCTTTTCTCACAAGCTTTAGACTATCCAGCCAACCCCAAGAAACTTCTAATATCAATTGGAGGTGTGGGTCTAGGCTAATTCTACACTGCCTCTATCTTCTGAGTATCAATTCTAATTCCATCACTGGAAACAATGTGGCCTAAGAAAGCCACAGACTCAGCCAAAACTCACACTTGGAGAACTTGGCATACAACTCTCTATCCTTTAGAGTTTGAAGAACTATTCTTAAATGACTAGCTAGCATGATCTTCTTCATTCCTTGAATAAATTAGAATGCCATCAATGAATACGATAACAAACATATCTAAATAAGACTTGAATACTTTATTCATAAGGACCATGAACGTTGCATGTGCAAGGTTAAACCGAACGACATGACCAGAAACTCATAATGACCATAACGGGTCCTGAAAGGTGTCTTTGGAATATCACATTCCCTTACTCTTAACTGATGATAGCCAGATCTGAGGTTTATCATAGAGAAACAAGTGGCACCCTGAAGTTGATAGAAAAGATCAGCAATTCTCGAAAGAGGATACTTATTTTTTATAGTAACCTTGTTCAAGTGATGGTAATCTATACATATTCTAAGAGAACCATCCTTCTTTCTCTCAAATAATACCGGAGTGCCCAAAGGTGAGACACTTGGTCGAATAAAACCTTTGAGATCTTTCAACTGCTTTTTCTACTCTTTTAACTCTGTTGATGCCATCCTATATGGAAGAATAGATATAGGACAGGTATCGAGAAAAATATCTATATAGAAGTCTATTTCTCTATCAGGAAGGACTCTAGAAAGATCATCAGGAAAGACTTATGGGAACTCTTTTACTACTGAAATGACTGAATTGGAGGTATCTCAACATTAGAGTCATTAACTCAGCCTAAGTGATAGACACATCTCTTGGAAACTAACTTTCTTACCTTAAGGTACGAAATAAAACAACCCTTAGGCACTGCTGAACTACTCTTCAACTCTATAACTGGCTCATTAGGAAACTGGAACTTGACTACTCGAGTTTTACAATCAACTGAGGCATAACATGCTTGAAGCCAGTCCATATCTAGAATGATATCAAACTCTACCATGTCTAACTCAACTAAATCAGCCATGGTACTTTTGTGATTGATAGAAATGGTACAATCACGATAGACTCTCTTTGCTAGAATAGACTCACCAATAGGTGTAGAAACACTGAAGGGCTCAATAAGTTTCTCAGGAACAACACAAAATTCATCGCAACATAAGGAGTTACAAAGGATAAACTCGCTCCTGGATCTAGAAAAGCATAAACATCAAAGTTAAAGACTTAGATCATACCAGTTACAACATCTGGCGAATCCTCTTGCTCTTGGTGATTGGTGATAGCATAAAGACGATTCCCTCATCCGCCTGCCCCTGATGTAGCTCCTCTAGATATAGCTATGTCTGGTGGAGCAGCTAAAGAAGACTTGGTTTTATTGCCCCCATTACCATTACCCTGCCTATACTTTGAACACTCTCTCATAAAATGACCTTTCTGGCCACACTTGAAGCAACCAGTGGAGCCATCACGATACATTCCTGAGTGGTTCCTACCACACTTACTACATGCAGGAGGCTTACTATCCCTTTGTGCCATACTACCTTGAGAATAGGCAGGTTTAGCTCTAAAATTCTGACTATTGTACTCACCTTTGTTCTTTGGTGTAGGTGCACTAGCAGATGATAAAGCAGGTCCCTTTTGTTTCTATTGGAAGGAAGACCGGTTGGCATTACTCTTCTGCTACCCGAACTCATTCCCTAATGTCTTAGCCCTCTTATTCTTAAACTCTTCTCTACCCCTCAGCTTGTCCTCCTCAACTTGTTGCACATGGATCATTAGCCTTGCTATGTCCATATCCCCTATTAGCATAACTGTCTTGCCCTTCTTTCTTGATAGCGAGACAACCCAACAACGAATAAACTCATCCTACTCTTCATGTCAGCAACCATCTCCGGAGCATAACGGGAAAGTTGTGTGAATTTCACACTGTACTCATGAATGCTCAAATAATCCTGCTTAAGAGTGAGGAACTTTCGTACCTTTGCTTCTCTCAGTTCTCGGGGGAAGAAACACCCCAAGAAGGCCTCCTCAAAACAAGCCCAACTCACAAGTGGTGCATCCTCAGCTTTGTTCTTTTTCCATTGATCAAACCAGATCCTAGCGACACCCTTCATTTGGTATGCATCTAGTTCCACCCTCTTAGTGTCAGCAACATACATGATCTCAAGAACCTTCTGAAGCCCCTCAACAAAGTTTTCTAGATCCTCAGTAACACTTGAACCCGTGAAGCTTGGTAGATTCATCCTTAAGAACTCACAGATCCTTGAAGTATCAGCCACTTCTTGTCGATTCTCTCTTTATTGCCTAGCTATGTTGGTCACAACTTGGCTCAACATCCAGATAGCCTCACGGAACTCAGCATTGGTGACCTCTCCTTAGGGTTGCACTTCTGGTGTATCAGGTACCCCTTGTTATTGTGGTTCAACATTTTTTCTAGCCGAACGACCTATGACAGCTCTTCGTGGAGACATGATCAAAAAGACACGCGCAAGCACGAGCTAGAAAGAAACTTTTATAGAGATACACTCTATCGCACGAAATAAGTATGAAAGAAGTGAGATAGTTCCTAAGATGTTGCAGTCTCCTAATTATAGATGTGGCGCTTCACATCGATAAATAGGACTCAACAGACATGACTTCATAGACTCCCTAGGACTCATGAACTCTGTGCTCCGATACCAAGTTTGTCACGCCCTGAGCCTACACCCTAGGTGAGACTGGCACTCGAGAACCGTTGTTGGCCCTAAGCGAACCCTTGGTCTAGCTTAAATCTTAGCAGAAGACTTACTCATGATAAAATACTTTAAAAAGTAAATTGAACTACTCAATAGATAACTTGGAATGTATTAAATAACATTCAACTTAGACAAAGTAACAACTCAAGATTCAACAAAAGCCAATAACAAGATAGTGACAAATAAGCTAACTAACTGTCTATGAAGCCTTTAATAATTGAGATGGATGTCGGTATAAGACCCATGACATCCTAATGAACTAAAATACTAAAAGGCAATAAAAGGGGATCCTACGGAAGCAAGGAGGCTCACCAACAAACTCTCACGCTCAACTAGAATCAACGATGCGCTGGATGTTGATCCTGGTTACCTATATCTGCATCATAAAATGATGTAGGCCAAATGGCATCAGTACGTTGAATGTACGAGCATGCGAGGGGAATACTAAACCAAGACATAAGCTTGAAAGGGAATTGAAAGAACAAACCTGGTCTCAACTCAACTCAACTCATTTAAATATAAAGCAGTAATATAAATGCAATATAAAAAAAAGATTTTAAAACATTGATAACAACTCTGTGTATTTAGAAATACAATAGTTACTCTGTGTGTATGCAAAGATACAATATAAACTCTGGTTGTATATAAAAATACAAGTAACTCTATGTATATAATAATACAAAATACTTCTGTGGGAGTTTCTCTATCCGACAATCATCACTTAAGAGCTATTGTGATGATACAACGTTTTGTCTCAGGCTGCCAGGGCCGTCCTAAACCTTGCCGAGGGTATATAACCTGACTACTAAGTGGATCCACTAGTCTATGCTAAAATGCACTAAGGAATCATCCAAAAAGTATGACCCTTTTCTACCCATGATGGCTACATGGTTTATGGGGGCTGGGAGTTTTCTGAACTCTCCCCCATATCCATGCTCAATACTACTTCCAAAATATAATACTAGCTCTTATGTTTAAAAACATAACTTCTTTCTGTGGTTTGAGATAATTGCTTAAAACTTAGCTCAAAGGCTCTTCTTTGAAATCAAAGTTTCCTCTCTTGCTTAATTGTGAAATCATTTACTCTTTACTGAAAACTAGCTCAAAGGCTCTTTTGGAAATCAAAGTTTCCTTTCTAAATGTGAAAACATCTACTCTTTGGGAATACACAGTCCCGATATACTCTTTTGAAGAAATGAATTTCAATCTTTATTCTTTACTCAACTCAAAACTCAAGTCTTAAAACAAAGTAAAAACGTTTGTAAAAGACTTTTGGAACACTCTATGAACTTCTCCTGACTTGACTCTTAACTTTTCTTGAATTGAATTATGGATTCAAGGCTCATGATCTCATGTTATGGATGATTTTATTTTGTTTAGACGTACCTTAGAGTGTAGAAATCAACTACGTTTCAAGGGAACTCGTAAGGAAAGAAGTGGGAAAGAATAGAGAACCTGGCATCCCTAGCGCTCTGAGTGACGCGGGGTGCCAGAGCTTAAACTTCAGAACTGGGGATGGGGCGGAATGGTTGGCACGGTGCCCCATAGCTGAAACTATAGAACATAAAGTGGGGCACTCTGGCTGGCGCAGTGCCTCACCCCTTTCCCCAGAATTTCCTCGATTTTTCTTACTCGTTTTTCAACTCTAAACCCTCTAGATTCAATTGGTTCTTTCCCCAAACACTTAGGTTCAACTACATAACCAAAGTATGCAAGAATCTACTCAAAAAAACATCTAATTTCATGAATTTAAATCAAGAACTTCTCAACAACTTCAACAATTAAGAACCCAATAGAAACTTCAAACAAATCCATCAATAACTCAATTTCTATACTTTCAAGAACCAAATATCGCTGAATAAAATCATGATTGGTGCATGGTTGAACTAACCCAACTATATGTGATCTCACATACCTCGTAGGGATCACCCCTTGGCAAAATCCACAAGTAAATACTTAAGAACTTGGCGATTCCTTGCTTCTTCTTCTCTTTTCTCCTCTTTTTTTTCTCTTCTCTCAAAACCTAACTTATTTTCAATAGCGTAAACTGAATCCAATCAGTTAAGACCCCAACTTAATTACCAAAAATGAATTTAATTAATTGGGTAGTGAAAAGACCATAATACCCTTCTAACATCCAGTTTTGACTTTCCTTATCTAGACAGCCCAACTTCATATGGACATATCTCCCTCTTACGAACTCGAAACTAATCAAACTCGATGGAGTTGGAAAGATAATTCAATGATATTTCCTACGGTATCTTGTAGCGCACCTAACTCATCCTGAGGTAGGAGTTATGGTCATTTTAAGTTAACCCAAAACTCATACTTAACTTTAGTTTGTCAAATTTTCCAAATTTGATTATGTCCAAAAACAGTTTCTTTCTATTTTCTTGTTCTTGCTAAAGCGGGATGTTACAATACATTAAAGGAGATAAAAAGATACATTTCACCAAAATTCTTTTTGACTCATGATCTTCAAAAGAAGGGTGATATAGATGTTCAACAAGTTTGTTCAAGTGATAATTTAGCAGATATGTTTACAAGGCATTGCCAACTTCAACCTTTGAGAAATTGAGGTACAAAATTGACATGTGTTGTCTTCGAGATATTAAATGATGTTTTCATCAAGGGGAGTAAATACACATTGCACTCTTTTTTCTTTAACCAAGGTTTTTGTCCCACTGAATTTTTCTTGGTAAGATTTTTAATGAGGCAACAAACAATGCGTATTAAGAATGACAATGTACACTCTCTCTTATTCTCCTAGAATTTCTTTGTACACGGACATCCAAGGGGTAATTTATAAATAATGAAATGTGAATTTCCTGTAGCAAATCCACATTTCATGACTTTTAGCATTTAGGCATGATTTTGAAGATTTCCTTCATGACTTTGAAGGATACAAATATACTCATACCTTCTATATATATTCCTCCCACCTATACACATTGAAATATTGGAAGGAAAAATATTAGTAATCTTTCTCTCTTTTTTTTAATGTTATTTAACATCAAAAATCTATATTTTATAACAAATTTTAATTAATTGATGCTTCTTTTTTAGATTTTTTTTGGTGACCTTGTAAGCCATTTTATTTATAGAAAAGGATAACAAAAGTCTTAATCTAACTTATCCAAAAAAGAAACTAAAAAAAAAATTAAAAAAAAAAGAAAGAAGAAATGGGCTAGCCCAAAAGTGTAACACCTTGAAATTTAGAAAAGGTAAGGCGAGTTTAATAGAGAGGTCCACGGACCTTAACCCAATCATGAACTGTCCATGATTGCCTAAACAGCTGGAAGGGTACGTGGAGTGGGTTGGAGTGGCCGTCTAAGAAACCTAATTTTTTCCCTCTAGTTCACGACCCCCTTCACGGACAGTGAAGGGCTAAACAGTCCATGAAGGCCTCCCATACAAGTGTTCCGTCAGCTTTTTAAGTCAGGGCTATTTTAATTTTTCCCTATGTGTCTAATACATAAATTATGTCATTTTAACCCCTATTCTAAGCCATATAAAAGAATTTTAAGTCGTAAAACTATCCATTCTAAAATCATTCTCCTAAATCTCAAATTCCCTCCAAGTTCTTCCACGAAGTTCTCTCTATAGGTAAGGAATAAGAAGCTAGGGTTTCACTTCAAGATCTCCAATTCACCATAGTTTTTGGGTCTTGATCACTAAGGTACGTTAGTATTCACATATGGATTCCTTTCCTCCATAGGGTTCCCAAGATCTTCCAATTTACAAGTTCAATTCTCAATTCAAAGTTAGGGTTTTATTCAATCTCTGTGGGTTCTTTCAATTATGATTCAATTAGTGGTTTCTATCTTCTAATGCATGAATTGAAGTATTACATGATTTTGAGTTAAGTTCATATGAACCCATGCATGATAAATGATTTTTTACCATGAAGTTATAAAGAAAAGCTTGTGAACTATGAACTATGAATTTATGAAGATATGTATGTTTTTTTGTATGAAATTGATGTAAATGATTTGAGGATGCTTTCAGATGAAAGTATCAATGAGATTGTTAAAGGTTTTCTCACATAGGATTCATAAGGTTGAAAGGTTTTCTCACCTAATTTGAATCAATATTTAGGAGTTGTTCTAAATAACTTTAGCTTGGACTGGTAGCTTAATTGTGCCTTTCCATGGATGATGAAATGAATATGATTAATGACTATTCCGTGGAATTTTGCTTAGCACCAAGAGAATATTGAGATGGAGTCTCTCCCGTTAGTAGAGGTCGGGTCTCTAGTAACAATCTTCTTGGCCCTAATTATGTACCCATGTAGGATGTCTTAGCTAGTGGATCCACGTAAGTTAGAAGTTTATGTTCCTTACCTTGGCGAGTAGGACATATCTTTTCAGGGAAAAGGAAATGTAACCCCAACCAAGAAAACAATAAACTAAAGTCTATGAAATGCCTGAGTCCAGTTCGGAAGAAATAGCTCACCCTTGAATTGAGATGTCACTGTTCTCACAAGTGAGGTCTTGCATCAGCCACCTAAATATACCTTATACTTAACAAGGAAAAAGCAAGTGCAATATCAATACACAACCACAAGTGTATCATACGACAAGTTTTAAAATATGAATGTAAACATGAAACCAAAAGACAGTAATACAAGTCAACAAATATATCAATAAGTCACAAAAGATATAGACTTATAGTCACACTTTTTTACTTAACCAATGCACTGTGATCACAACAGAACATACATGACCCTCTCATGGGATCCCGACACAAACTATTAATATACCGGTGTGATACACATGCCAACCATTGTTAGTGTACTAGTGTGGTACCTGAGCCAACTATTGTTAGTGTATCGGTGTGGTACCCAAGTCAACCATCAATCACAAACAACATGCGCAATCCCAATCACAATGAACAACCACACTTGAAGCCACAAGTAAATTAAATAAGTTCATTACATGAGATTATTAACATGATGTCATTTCATACTCGCCCCTTATGAGTTTCCCGCATGTATTGCACCAGTAATACTATAAACAGTTAACATGAAGACATTATTGGAAATAAATAACCATCACCTACCTCAAATAAAGCCTTAGAAACTCTAAAGAAATTGAGCCTTCCTCTTTTATAATGTCTTAGCTTATTTTTTTGTCTAAAACAATAATAAAACATAACAATCAATAACCAATGGCCTAATAATACCCAGATTATACTCAAATCCTAACCCTAGGCTAATTTCATGATCATTCTACCCAACCATGGATTTTCCCATCATAATTTCAAGTTACCCCCCCCCCCCCCCGCAAGGTTGACCACCATAGATTCTAGGGCTTAAGAATCAATTTGCAAGTTAGAGGAGTAGTTAATTTACCTTTATCGAAGAGAACGATGGAAAACATATGAAAAACTGTTGACATAGCACGCGTCCCGTCAATAATTGTGTTAGTCTGTAATATTAGTCGAAGAAGATGACCTTAATGATGCATTTGATGATGGGGCCCAATGAGTACCCGACTTGCATTATTAAAGGAATCTTACCAAGTTGTCGGCCATTAATAATTAAGGCCACGTAGCGGATTTAGGACGGTTCATTTGATTTTTCTTTGCCTATATAAAGTGTAGCAGATGTGAGAAGAAGGCAGAGCGAAAAAAGTGAGTAGCCTAAACATAAGAAAAAATCATCCTAATACCCTGCTACCTTGCTTATATTGTTTTTTCTATTGTAAAAAAGTTTGTGTAATAATAAAAGTGTGTTTGAGTTCTAAGTTTTTGAAAAGTTCTTAAAAAAGCTCTCAGGGGTTCCCGAAAGGGAAACCTCTCTCAGTCAATCATGTAAGTTTTATGATGCTTATGCCCCGAAATCCCCCCCAAAAAATATGTTACCTTTTAAAAGTTTTATTTATTGGTATTTTTTAACTTGTTATATTTTAGACTTGTTATGGTTAAATTATTGTAAATTGATGTATATGTGTTAAATGATTACCCTCAGTATATGGTTAACCTCTTAATTTCTTAAATAACGATTATGGATTTGCCTGTAAATTCCTAGGATTCTTGGCCTTGATAGTCGGCTTGATAAAGGATGAAGTTGTTGCCAGATAAATATCCGAGGTGTGGCTAAAGATGAAGTTTTTAAGAATAAAGATTAAGAGGAAGAGATGAACGGGGTAAGATAAAAAAAAATTATATATATATATATATATATATATATATATATATATATATATATATATATATATATATATATATATATATAAATGGGGAAATTAGGGTATTACATCAGTAAATAAACATGATAACTCTAAAAGAGAGAGGGAGTACTGAGTAGGATTTACATCATACCTGAACACAAAGCTATTTAGTATTTATCTCTAAATTAGTTTTTTATCGAAATAACCTTTGTATCTAAGTGTATTTATATATATATATGAATTAATTTTAGACCTATAATTTTAATATTTTTACGGTTTTCAATTGTAAGCACCTAAATGTCGAACCGATCAAATTTATATCATAGATCAACCTTTTTATAATAATGCACCCATCATCTCAAAATCCTGGATACACCTCTAGACTTCTACTCACCTGAATTCACTTCCGTAATGCCCTATGGATTCCTAAATGTCTTAGATAATAGAAATTCAACCCAAGCTTAAACATTATCGTCAATCTCTTCTCGGATCTCCCTAGACCCCACCTTGCTTAGATTTCTTCTAAGACTAGCCTAGCCTAAGATTTTCAAGTTACTACTCAAAAAGTTTTCTGACCCAAATCCTTCACCACTGGTCTACTCATAACGACCGGAAGGGTTCGTAACACACATCGAGTTGAGATGTATTGAAAATCTCTTCTCTATGAAGCAGTCTCCGAGATTTTAGTCTGATTTTATTAAAAGTAAAGTATGAATGAATGTGGGACACCTTCCTAGAAATGTGTGTCTGTGTCTATTGTTAGTTGAGAATGTTTGTGAATGGAATAAGAGAAAGAGAAGAGATTAAAAATAATTGTGAAAAAGGTGTTGTGTATTCAAGTGCAGGTGGTGAAAGAGTGTGTAAAGATAGCATGTCAAGTTGGATGTGTAAGAAATTATCATATGGTGTTATGTAGAAATAGTCTTACTAATGTGTGAAAGAATCTATGAAAATAAACATGTGATTTTGTGAAGTTATGGCATAAAGACAACAATGCAAAAGTGTGGATTTGTCATCTGCAGGTATAGCCTGTGTGATCTGTTTTTACGTCCAACACATCTCTTGCAGTGTTAGTTTTAAAGAATTGTTGGAAAAGAAACAGAACTTTCTAGCCAATTCATCTTGTCATAAACAAGGTACACAAGTTTGATGTTTGTTGTAACGAACTTCCAATGTTTGATGTTTGTTTAAAATCATCTTTGAAGAATACTAGTGTTGATAACAAGAGTTCTGATCATGATAGAGCAACCACAACGGATGAAAGGAGAATAAACCAAGAATATTGTACATGAAGAAGTGCTAAGTGAGCTACGCTTCATTATATTTCTGTACCTCATAAAATCATCATATATTAAAGAAAAACTAACTGATATCTAATTGAACTTTGATTATTTGTCTTCGTAGGTTCACGCGATATTCAATCATCTTGAACTCAACAAATAAGTTAGCAGATGAGGATTCATATTTGTCAATCACAGAAACTCGTACTTTATTAAAGTAATATTGATATTATTTTACGAAATCATGTACAATATGAAATAGCATACTGTGGGGAGAAGAGGGTCTTGTCTATGAGTAGTTTAAATGCAGTAACCAAAGTTGAAGGATTCTTTCAGAGTACAGATAAATGCACTTTGAGTAGGGTCAAATTGATAGCTTAATCCAGATCAAACAAAACGTACATAGTTCCTACAATATTCCTCTATCTAATTACAATAAGAGTAACCAACTTAGAATTTCACAAACATCGATCCAAGAATAAATACGATAACCATTCAGTAAAAAACAGACAGTGTCACAACATAACAGTATAATACCAAATTTCAGAAACAAAATAGTATTGCAGCAACTGTACAAGCAGAATGCTGCCAGCACACCAAACCAACCCATATCTAAACTGCAAAATCCCATTGTGTTTTTGGGTTCCCTTAGTAACTGTAGGGAAAAGGGTTGGACGGGATAGGAGCATCAATAGCTCCAATAAAAATTCTCACTCAAAAATTTAATCGTATTGATATGAGCATTGCACCTAATAAAACACCTTGCTGCAAGCAGGAATAAAGAGTCCGAAGTTTATGCTGCAGGAACCTTTTTCCCATCTTCTATAAAGAATATTGCAGATTCTGGAACCTGAGAATCACAGAGAAAAAGAGTTTCAGCAAACAAGGTACTTCCCGATCTAATAAAGAAATTGGGTAAGACAAGGGTATCTACTACCTACTAATATAATATTTTTATTTTTCTTGAAAATACCTAACTAACCTAGTAAATAATAAGAATTTCCCAAACAATTCCACATCCATCTATGTTACGTTTCAATGAAACAAGGTACTTGAGAAAGAAAGTACCCACAGGCTCAGAAATAGAAATAGCCGGAAAGAGGAAGTTACAGTTAGCCTCTTAATTATTTCTTCCCGATCTGGTTAAGTTCTTATCCAACACTTGAGGCGACACTGGGAGCAACTTACCAAGCATGTTAAGTTCTGAGGGCACTGAAGCAACATTGACACAAATATGGACCAAATCTCAAATATAGAATAAATGTAAAATTGGGATTAAATCAAACTCTTGAGGGGGACACACAGATTAAATCAGACTCTTGAGGGGGACACACAGAAATGTAACTCGGTATTTTCTTTGATAGTAGCAACAAGAAAAAAGTTCACAAACAGTTTTGGATGAAAGAACAAATTCTTAAGCATGATTAGGAATTCAGAAATGTATGTTTCGACTCGAGTAGATTGAATGATGCATTGACCGCATATTTGGCTAGAGGGATGCAATCTTTGTCAATTGCAGTTCCTTTCTCAGACAAAGAGGAAGAAATTTAACTCATTCTGATGATTATAACAATACATATAAACAGCCATAATTTTCTATAATACTAGTAAATAACCAGCTAAAAACACACTTATAGACAAAAATGCAAAGATAATACAGATATTAACATACATCGGGCCAGGTTTTTGTAATAAATTCCACAATGTCGTAAGCTATGTCTCCTTGAACGTCAATCTGCTCCTTCTCAGTTGGGCCCTAAAGGGTGAATGCAGGTCAGGAATACAACAAACTTATACCAGAGAAAATCAAAAACTATAACTCAACGCACCTTCACCAAGGAAGCTCCAGTAGCAAACTTTTTACCAAGCTTTTTGGAAGCATCACTTAGTTTAACACCTTAAATGTCAAAAAAATAAGCCAGACTAAGAACTGCAGCAACTTGGAAGACAAAAAGGATCTAGAGAAAGAAGAACACAGATTATGCAACATAATACACAATAAACTATAGGTAAATGCTCACCAAAGAGTTCGAGGCCCTTGATAGTTGTGATACTTTTCCGCTTGTTCCGTGTCACCTTTTCAATAATAATTTCTTGCTTGTCCTACCAAATAATTCAACAACTTATAAACAATTGTAGATTAGTTCAGGAGCTCTGTCCTGGACACAATTAAAGGCTGATTGTAGGAAGTTGGGACATTGTGGATAACTTGTGGATATGTCAATCGCTGTTCTGCAGTATTTGTACAGCGAACTATATCATACCAAATGATTTGCAGTCATACTCACTTCTGAAATCATACCTGAACTTATTAGCTGACTATTGGATTGCTTAAGTTAATTGCCCAAAATCAATTGAAGCATCAGAAATGAGAATTCTTTTAAAGAAACCCATTTTATCCCATAAAGATGCCCATATAAATTACAATCACCCAAAATAAAAGGACAAAGGAATATAAAACCCTAGCCTCAAGATTCTATGTTTTTAATGAGGGTTCCAGAACAGAACCCTTGACAGCCACTTACATTTCAGGTTCTCTGCCCTTTAATAATGATGGTTGAAAGAACCAAATGATTAAAAAACTGAAAAAGATTGATACATTAATTCAAACAATTATAAATCTCACATATCTGATACTAATAATTTTCATCCATGCAACGAAACACTAGCCTAAACCTATAATAGCGAACTGATCATGCAAAGAGAAACAATAGTGTGCCTTAGGCAGTTGCAGAATACTAGTTCACAGGGATTTTTGTGGGTACAAGTGATTCAAATAAGTACTATTGCTTTCTCTTAGTGTAGTACTCTAGTTCGTCCTTATACACTTCCTTCCAACAAGAAAGGTTGATCATGACCCTAACCTCCTGAGCAAGTTTTTCTTCTTAACATTGACAAGGAAAAAACCTTTATAAAAACACAATAGCTCCAGCCTTCAAGTATGTTCAACCAGGAAAAATAACATCTGGGAAAATGACGAAATGAAGAATAAACACATCAACAACAAATCAACGACATACCCAGTGTAATCCCACAAGTGGAGTTTAGGGGGGCCGGTATGTATATAGACCTTACCTCTACCTTGTGAGGGTACAAAGGTTTTTTCTGAAAGCCTTGACTCAAGAAAAGCATAACAAAATGGGTATCAAAAGGACTAGTGAAGAAGCCATGTTGAAAATAATGGGAAAAAAAAACAGTAGCAATAGCAAATAATATGATAACTGAAGCAAAGGAAATAACAAGTAATAATAAAATCAAAGAATGAAATAGTAGGAGAGGAATAATAATAAACGCATCATCATAGTTCATGACGGGAAAGAGTTTAGCTTTTTTTATTAGCATCGTCCACATTCACAAGCTGTTGGTCAAAGTATCACCATAAGAAACTCACCAACCAAAATTTGTACATGACTTGTATTATCATTGGGATGGGGCGGAGTCATAGAAACCTTAAAAGAGAGATTTGCATGCTTCAGATAACAAGAAAAGTCTTTGAAAGTTCTTACTTTCTTTTTTATCTTTCCACCAGGAAGACGTTTGACTTCTTCTGGTTTAGATGTTGAAGAACCTGATCCAACAAAAGGAAGAAAGAGGATAAGCACAAAATTCAATTTGAATTCAGAGGGCAGATTAAACAATACCTAATTAATCTTAGAGTTCTCTGCTCAAACGGGTTCTTTACCACTATTGACCCAGCAACAAAAACCAATCCAGTATAAACTTGACATGATAACAAAATATTATGTCCAAAAGAGGTAGAGATAGGTTGAAGAAGTACTGTGGAGAGGTGATTAAACATGACATGATGCACTTTCCGCTTACCGAGGACATGACCTTAGATAGGAGGTTGTGAAGGACACAAATTACGGTAGGAGATTAGTAGATAGTAGTTTGTTTTCTTGCTATCCATCCATACTAGTAGTAGTATTGCTCCTATAGTTTCTTGTTCTTCGATTTCTGTTAGTATCTGTTGTTTCTTGTACTTCAATTATTGTATTATTTTGTAGTAGTTAGTGTTCAAATGCTTTGTTATGCTTTCACTTCCGTTTATTCACTTTCTGGACTGCTTTGGACATTTTTTTCTTGAGCTGAGGGTCTATCGAAACAACCTCTCTACCTCTAAGGTAAGGGTAAGTACTGCCTACACTCTACCCTCCCCAGACCAGCAAACCCAACTTTGTGGAACTACACTGGGTATTTGTTGTTGATAATAGAATATTGTGATGTTGAAAAACGCAACAAGAATTAAGAAATATGCATTTCTTGGCAATAAAATGACTATTGAAAAGAAAGCCTTCCACCAAAATGAACTGGGAGTATCCAATAACATGAGAAGAAATATATGGACTACCATGGAGGGCATAATATAAATAAAAGATTCAAGTTCTGAAGAGGAAAAAAACAAATGAATTTATAAAAACAAGGGCATCAAAAAGAGATATGAGATGAACTTCCAAAACTAAGGGAATATAACCAACCAATAATGACTCACTAGAATACCCTAACCAATTGTCAAACATAGACTACAACAACTATGCCTCAGTCCCAAATAAGTTGAGATCAGTTGTATGAATCTCAACTTCTTCACTTAACATCATTAATCATATAAATAAAATAGAAGTGCAAAATAAGTTAAATATATGAACAAATAATAATAGTAATAATATTGAAGATAATATTGGAAGTTTTCTAACAAGTCTAAAACCTCTTCTCAATTAGCATACATTACTTATATGGATGTTTTTCTTTCATTGGGCCCTATTTTTAGGCAAGTCTATATTGATACCAAGGATTTGTAGGTCTTTCAAACAACTTTCTTCCATGTCATTTTAGGTCTACCCTGTCCCTTTTTAAGACCTTCAGTTACCTTAGTTTCACACCTACAGACGGGTGCATTTATAGGTCGATGCAAGACATGTCCAAACATCTCATGCGAGCTTCTCGCATTTTATCCTTAATGCATGCTACTTGCATCTTCTAGAATGTGATCATTTATAATGTTACATAATATTGTATGACTATACATTTTAGCATCTGCATCTCTACAACATAAATCTTGTCAATATGTTGGACTTTAGCATCCCAATGTTCTCTACTATAACTGTTATATGTTGGAGAAGAAATGAAATTGCAGTGGAATTAGAATTAGGGCTTTTCTGAGATTGCATCTAACAAAATTAATCAGACGGCTCAAATTAAAAGGGTTAGTTGGGCCAACTGGAAGTCAATTACAACAGTTGGGCCACTTTCCAATTAAATAAGTCACCGACAGATTGGGCTGGGTAGTTATGAAAAATCTGGTAAATCCAATTATCTCCTCTCTCGTTCTTCTCTCTTCAATCTTCTTCTTCTCATCTCTTTCTAAACCTTCTACCCTCATCTTTTACTGGATAATCACCATTGTTGGAAGGAATTTAGCTCAAGACTAGCTTAGTTTGAGTATGAATTGTAATTTGTAATAGTCAAAACGTCCAATAAATAAAAGTCTGAATTCTTCTCTAGTTCTCTCCTTTGTACTTAGCATTACAATAACATTGCCAGTTTTACCATTGTTCTATAGAACTTACCTTTCCCTTTAGTAGGCATTCTTCTATTACATGACACTCCACTAGAGCTTCTCCATTTTAACCATCCAATTTTAATATTACGAGTAACACTCCTCTATCATTCCATTCTTTTGAAACAATGACCCTAGATATTTATGTTGTTTGCATTTTCACACTGCAGTCCCATCTAGTTTCACTTTAATTTCTCTCTTCACATGCTAACTAAACCTACAGTGCATGTATTCAGTCTTCTACTTATTCTAAAACTCTTGCTCCTTATAGTTCAAGCTTTTGGTTGACACCCTCGTTAGAATCACCATTTAACACAATTTCATCCGCAAATAGCATACACCATAAAACCTTAGCTTGTATTTTGTTGGTTTCCTCATTCATAAATAGGGTAAACAAGCAGAGGCTCAATGTTGATTCCTAGTGTAAACAATTGTTGTGGGGAACTCCTCTATATCAACTACTACTGTTTACATGATGAAGCCTCGTTCATACATGTCTATTATGACATTTCTATATTTAAAAAGATGAACTTCTTTCTTCTCCATCACCCACCAAAGGGCCTTTCGAAGTACTCTATTATATTGTTTCTCTAGCTGAATAAATGCCATGTGCAAATCTTTCTTACATCAGTGGTATATTCCCATCAATTTTCTTAGCAAGAATATAGCCTCATTTGTAGATCTACTGAGCATATATCCAAATCAGTTCTCTTTCACTCTTCGGTGTTCTTAGGTCTATGCTTTCTCTTTCCCAAAGTTCCATCATACGACACATGAGTTCAATGCCACAATAGTTCGCACAACTTTGACTATCTCCTTTGTTCTTATAAATCGGAATTAGGTGTTCCTCCTCCACTCATCGAGTATCCTACCACTTCTTGATATATAGCATTGAATAGCTTGGTGAGTCATTCTACTTCGGCCTCTCCAAGACACTTCCAAACCTCTATACGAATACTACATTGACCACAAGATTTTCTTATCCTCATAATGTTCATGGTATCCTTTACCTTTGTCGACCTAATTCTACGAATGTATCCAAAGTTCATACTTTTCACATATGTGTGAAGGTCTAAACTGAGTTTCTCTTGGTTAGAGCTAAACAGTTGCCCAGAATAAAATTCTCCATCTCTCATGTTGAGAAACAACTTTAACTCAAAAAAAAAAACATTTTTGCAAGCAACTCCAGAAAGACTTTTCAAGCCTAGATTTACCATTCCTCATTGCTCGATGTTGACAAAATATCTGCAACGACCTTGTAAGATCTATGACCTTGGTCTTTCTCAACTTTTTTTTATGACCGTGATATCCACGCCAATTTTTGCGCACCTCAATTAGGTATCAGGTAACTCTGTCTACCAAGGCTAGAACAGATGGGAAGAATTACCTAGTATTTTTGGTCTCCATTGAGTTTTGAACCCAAGGTTCTCAACCACTTCACTGACCACTAGGCCACACCCTTAGGGGCGGCCTTTCTCAACGTTAAACAACACATTATATCTTTTTTGGCATTTATAGGCATCACCTAGGGTAATCTTTTATAACTGAAATGCACCCATGATCTAACCCACCCTGACCCGAATAACTTAAGCACTCTCAGTGTAAATTCTCCCACAAATCAATTTTTCTCTTCTTCCAGCAATAATTATCCGGTGTCACCTAAGTCGTTGTTGTCCTCATCAGCTCTAACTTGCATCTTGTTAACACAAACAACTTGTAAGCTGCTGCACCCACTAATTTCTACTCAATCATGGTAACCAGCCCAATGACATACATGTCGCTGTCGGTAAAGAACACAACAATCTTGATGGTTGTAATAGGTGTTTGTTCGTGTGTTCCGTAGGTTTAGTGTCAGTACTCCACCGCCTATTGGCTTGTTCTTTAGGAATCTCTTGCTTGCGTGGTTTAACTTGTTGTTTTCTCTCAGTTAATCATCTAAGAAAATCCCTTATGTAGACCCATGCAGTGTTGTGAAAGGCGCTCGCCTTTCGCCAAAGGCGATAAGGCGCTCGCCTTTTGCCAAAGGTGATAAGGCGAGGCGAGGCTGTTACGCCTATTTATAGTGAGACGAGGCAAGATTAAATAGGCGAGCTATGGCAGCAATATGGCGATGGCAATGGCGAGGCGTGGCGGCGCCTTTTTTATTTTTATTTTTTAAGAAGGCCCGACTTAATAATATTAGTCAAAATTAGGGTTCCTGCAAACTTTCATTCAACATCACGAATCGCATCTGCTTCTTCTACTCTTCTCCTCAGTCGCAAGTCGCGACTTCTTCTATCGGAATCGTCGAGCACTCGAGCTTCTTCTACTCTTCTCCTTCGTGCAAGTCGCATCTGCCATGTTTGAATACGAGACCTCCTCTTCTTCTTCTTCCTCTTCTCTTCTTTTCTTCTTTTCAGTTTTTCTCTACTTCGTTTCTTCTTCTTCAGTCTATCTGCTCACTACTCTGTTTTCCTGGTAGTGAACTGCTCTATTTGCTCTGTTTTGTTGCTCACTGGCCACTGCTGAGTGCTGACTGCTCACTGCTGTCTATATTTAAAAAAAAAAAATTAATCCTTCTATATTAATTTAGTTTTATACTAATTAATATAGTATTTAGTTGCCAATTGTCTTTTGAATTATTGGGTCTTTAAAGTTCTAGACTTTTAGTATCTACTATTAGTTTTTGAATTGAAATATTTGATAATATATGTTACTGCTATTGAGATTTTGGATATTTATAAATGCAATTAAATATTTTTAATTTTTGGTATTAATTGGCGCCTCAATCAAAAAATGCGAGCGCCTCGCCGCGAGGAGAGGCAGACCCTTGTCGCCTTTCGCCATCCAAAACACTAGACCCATGTTTCTTTTTAAACTTCCATTGATAGCTTCAGTTCACACATCAATAAAAGTAAACATTCTAGCAAAACGTATTCTTTTTCTTCATTTTGAGGCTCTTTGGGTTGATCAATTTGCTTCTATTCTTCGTTTTGTTCTTTGCTTTGCACTGGCTTTGTATATGGTGTTTTTGATTCTTGTTGGGACATTGTGGAATTCATTTTTGATGGTTCAAGACACTATCTTCTGCTACAAAATACTCTATCTTCGCTTCTTCTTGCTTAATTTCTACTGCTAATTCACAAGTTTCATGCTTTCACTCCACCCTGTTTTCTCTCTATTTCTTGTGGATTCTCCTTGATTTTTGGTGTTTTGGTTATAATTTGGGTTAGGGCGGGTTAGAATATGGGTAGATGGGTGGGTTTAATTTGTGGGTAAAAATTAAATTAATTTCAAATAGGTTATTTAGATAATGCCACGTGTCCTATTTACCATAAGGATGTACACAGCCCAAAAGATTGACGGTAAGGATATGAATGACCTTTAAGTATAACGGATGATATTAACATACCATTTAAGATAGTTTGGGGGTAGATTGTCCCTTTTATGTATTTTAATAAGACCAATGTCTGGTAAGTGTGCACTTCCAATGTTCCACCACAACTTGTATCCTCCTACTAGCACATGCACTACGTAACTTTGTGCAAGGCTTCAACACATGAAAATAAATCATCTAACTTTGTTATCTCTATTGGGTTCCATTAAGTCTCATTCTTGCTTCATCAACCATAATTTATTACTTCTCCACCCCTTTCCTTGTTAGCATCTCAAAATCACTTTCTCTGGAGAAGCCAATTAAACCAAACAAGAATACACCTAAGCAGACTAAAATCACTTCATTAAATTATATACCCATATTACATGGAGTTTGCCATATATGTGACTAGTCTATAAACAACAATTCACACTCGTGAAAATGGAGACTACTAAGAAAAATAGCAAATGGGCTTTCACTTTCAGAGAATAACCGGGCATAAACCAAATTGACTCTCTTTCACTCTTGTTGAGTTCTTAAGTCTACGCTCTATCACTCTTTTCAAGAGTTACATAGCAATAATATGAGTTCATTGCCACAATAGTTCACATGACTTTTACTATCTCCTTTGTTCTTATAAATCAAAATCAGGGTGCTCTTCCTCCACTCATTGGGCATCCTACCGCTTCTTAGTATAGCATTGAATAGCTTGATGAATCATTTGACTCTTACCTCCCCAAGACATTTCCAAAACCTCTATACAGATACTAGTTGGAGTTTAGACTACAAGCTATTCCAATCCTCATATTTCTCATGGAATCCTTTACCTCTGTCAGCCTAATTCAACGAGTGTAGCCAAAGTTTCTATCATTCACGCGTGTGAAGATGTAAAATATAATTCTCTCGGTTAGAGTTGATTAATTGATCAAAATACTCTCCATCTCTTCTTGATCCCGTCATCTCCTATCAACACTTCTTGACAATCGATAGGCAGAAAAACGCATAAGATAAAGAAATATTGCAAATCTCTTCATGCTTGCTCCAAGGTTGAAGTACCATTTGTACAAATAAAAATCCCCTTCTTTAAATCAGAAAATATTCTGCAAGCAACCCCAAAAAGATCTTTCAAGCATGAATGTACAATTCGTCAAATCTCGATGTTGATAGGATATCTACAACAACCATATAAAATTAATGTCTTTGATGTTTCTCAAATTTAAAGAGTATATATCTTTTTCTGGCATATATAAGCATCACCTAGGATCAACTTTTATGTCTTGAATTAGATAAGGCACCAAAAAGGTTGAACTAAACTTCAGACTGAAATCCACTCTACACAACCAATTATTAGGCCATTGTATATACCGAACAACATAATTTTAAAAGCCCAATGTCTGCAAGCTCATGCACACTTCCAGTGTTTCACCGCTACTTGTATCCTCCTACTAGCAGATGCACCACATAACTTTGTGTGAGGCTTCCATGCATGAAAAGAAACCATCTAACTTAGTTGTCTCAATAGGGGTTCCAACAATAGTCTGATTCCCGCTTCATCAACCATAATATATTACTTCTTCCACCCTTTTCCTTGTTAGAATATCAGGATCACTATCCCGGGACAAGCAGATTAAACTAAAAAAATTACACGTACGCTAACTAAATCACTTCGCTAAATTATATATCCGCATATTACACAGAGTTTGCCAGGTATATCACTTAAAATCAGCAATTCACCCTTCAAGATGGCAATTGTTGATAGGAACCGCAAACAGGCTCTCACCTTCAGAGATTGTAGTCGACTGAAGCTTATCAGAGACTTTATCTGTTTCTGTTCCATTTGATTCTGCAAAAACAAACAAATAAACAAAATCTCAAGGATAAGGAATTCAGACCCTATTTATTAAAAAAAAAATTTAAAATCATAAATAGGGCATTCTGAGGGTTAAAACCTTTGAGGAATTCCGGGTAGAAATCGGGTGCATTTTGAATCAGCCAGGGTTTGCATTTCTCAAAGTCGGGTCCGAATTCACAGTACTCTGCTGGTAACCCGCAGACTCCACAGTATAGTACCTGAACTGGCTGGGGCTTCTCCGCCATTTTTGAATAGCTCAACCTGAGTTGAGCAGCAATCAAGAAGATTCTGGCTAAGCAGACGACGGCGTGAGGAGCGTCTTTCGTTCAGTTGAAGTAAATTATGGGAAGAACTGAAGAAATAGAATCGTGAGGCCTTTTAACCAAATTCAGAAAAGGTAAAGAAGGAAAAGAATTATATATATAAATAAAGTATAAATATAAACAAGGTGATGCGACACATATGATCTTCATTTTTATTTATCTTTTTTCTCCTTTTTTTTGACAGTTTTTAATTTTTCTCCTCATTTTTAATATAATTATTATTTGTATATAATTAATGTTTTGTTGTAAATATATTATATTAAGGGAAAAGAGTCAAAAATGTCTTTAAACTATGCGAAAGGAATAAAAATGTCCCCCATTTGTAGTTTAGTTCAAAAATGCTCTTACCGTCAATACTTTGGTCCAATGATTAATATGTGTAATAATTCTCACACCTCCACCATGTCTATAATCTTCCCCACATTCTCAATAATTAATATCATGTTTATTGCTATCTTTTTGAATACCTCTTATAACAATATAAATAGAGGTCTTGATGATGTGTTATGCACTTGAAGGTTTAGAAAGCACTTAAATATACTTTGAAGAATAAGAAAATTCTCTCTCGTCTCTCTACATTTCTTGTCTATTTTCTCACTTATATTATTACTCTTTTTAGTTTTGTTTTACTACATCTTTTCATTCTTGAAAAGTTAAAATATTATATCTAATTGTACTTACCTTGACAAAAATAAATGTATTGATACTTGTATGCCTATCTTAAGAATCTCAAATCTAATTGGAGAAGTATTACTTTTGATATATTTTGTCTTCTTTATATATTTTATTCATAATATTTTTTTTAGTTTAATTGCATTCCGATATTCATTGATCTCTTTGTATAATAATCAAACATTGAGGTTTGACGTATATCATATTCGCTCTAAGGAATAAAATTCTTCAAATAAATAAAAAATATCATATAGAGACACAAAGTGAACTTCAGTTGTTATGCATTTTTAGCTTTAGTATAGTATAAATAAAAAATATCATGTAGTGACACAAAAGGAGATTAAGTTGTCATGCATTTTTAGCTTTAGTATAATATATAATTGTAGAAGTAATTTAATTTTTTATATATTTTTTTTCCTCATCATATATTATTAGATCTCTGTTTAAAAAATCTCTATTGTAATGTCTTTTTTCTTCTTGCGAATATAATTCATTGACATATAATCAGAATGATAGTCTTACAAATTAATGCATTGAACATTTCAATCAAGTTTAATATTTTAATGAATGAAAATTCTCAATTAAATTCTTAACAATTAGATGATATGATCACAAAAAATTTCCAAAACAAAAAATACTTGAAATATCTACATATAGATTTTTTATCGTTTCCCTGCAAATAATTTCCTTAATTCAATATAGTACATTTTCACTAAAAGACTAAAAGTGCTTAAGAAATTTTGGGGTGGCCTAGTGGTTTGGGCTTGGGACTTCCATGTTGGAGGTCTCAAGTTCGAAACCCCTTGCCAGTGAAAGCAAGAGGTTTGTCTTCTTGGTCGAGCTCGTCGCACCGGACTTTCCTAGCGCGGGTTACCTCGCCTATGTGGTTTGTGAGCTATTGCATAAGAGCGGGGGTTTTACCATGTGCACACCCAAAGGGTAGCAGCTACGGGTTCCCTTGTCATAAAAAATAATAATTAATTATTAGAAATAAACAAATATATATCATAAAAAATAATAATTAATTATTAGAAATAAACAAATATATACACAAGAAAAAGAAAAAAAATCACCACAAATATATGACACTCACATTTCAACTATTTAAATATTTAGAAGAATCATAGTTCGATATAAAATTCAATTGAGAGAAAAAAGAAGAAGAAACAAAATTTCATGTATACGAGTTTTCTTAGTTCATGTTACTTAAGTATGATTATAGAAATTGTTAGAATAGTTATATTTTGTAAGACATAAATGTTTTTTATTTCCTCCATACTCATTAAGATATGTAATGTTTCTATTGTCTTTGGAAGGAAAAAATTAAGCGTTAATGAAGCATATATATCTTGCCCGTTAGCCTTTTCTATAAATTCTCAAATAGATTGAACATTTATTTTCTTTTTAGTATAACTTTGTGCATTTATGAATCTTGAAAACCTAAAAAACTTCATAACTTGATTAAAAAAATTGAATACCATCATATCTATACCTACTCACCAAATGAATATCAACATTTCACAAAAAAAAAAAAATTGTTTAGTAGAAAAACATATGAAAGTTATTTTTGTGTTAATATTCTTTTTTTTTTTGGACGATACAATGTGATGTATTTTTAAAGAAATTTTCTGATATCATGTTTTCATTTAATTATTTCTTGAGTAGCAAAGACTAATTAAATAAATAGACAACTTAATGAAGAAATATATATAGTTAAAGGTCTGGTAACAAGCTATTTTTATACATATTTTTTTTTCATATTCACTTAATACAAAATATAGATAATGTTTTTATGTAACTTTTGATTTAGAATTTAAGAACTTAAGTTTTGAAAAAGACTTTTATGTATATTATAATCTCTTCTATTTAGATTATACGTTTGAAAGAAATATTGAAAATAAAATTGATTATATTTTTTGATGATTTTAATATTCAAGTATTAGAAAGAAAGAAAAATCATGAATTTGGTGGACATTTGGCCATATATAATTAGAAATTAATATTTTTCATTTTACTAGAAATTTTTAAACTGAGAGTTGTGTTTTGTTATATTTTTTCACAAATAAGACAAAATAACATTTTTTTTGAAATTCTAAACATGGAGGTTTAGTTTGAATTTTCATAGTCAAAATTAATTTTTAAATAAAGTAAAAATTATTTCAGAAAAAAGATGGGTAATATAATCTATTTCTCCGAGCGAAGAGCGAATAAGTTCACTAGTCTAATAAGTATGGTATCAAACCAGGGATTGCATTGAAATTAGAGATATTGAAATACATTGAAATAAAAATTGGATTGGGTCATGATGATCCGCTGAATTTGATCCGCTTAATCTCAATAATTTTAATATATTAGTATTTAACTTTATAACCACAATTTGAATTTAACTCAAAAAAAAAAATTACATAAAAAGTTACAAATGGATTGATAAATATTAGAAGATATAAAATAGAGAGTAATTCATACCTTCAACATAGGAACATACATTACATCAATGCAAATAAAGAATTTTAAAACGAATTGAAATTAAAGATTAAATTGGGTTCAATTGAAGATTCTCTTAAAATAAGTTAAGACATTGAATAGGTTGAGATTGAACTCAATTCAAATTATCGTGAGCTCAACCGTTAAAATTATGGACGGATTGAATGAATTACCTGTATTTGGGCTTGTTTTTGACACCCATACTAATTAGTAATGTGCTCTTCCAAGAATTGAATGAATAACAAAAAGTTTAACATTTAATTTACAGAGTTGGATTTTAAAATGCCTTTAATATATCAGAATGGTTCAAAAATGTGTTTCTTCTATTTATTAGTTCAAAAATGTCATAAACCTAATTTTTAGGGCTAAAATGTTCTTTCTACACTTATTTAGAAAGGAGAATTAGTTCCCTACTTAACTAGAGTTAGTGGTATCTTTTAATTTTTCATTTATATGTTGTATATTCTTAATTGTACGATTATGCTTTAAGACAATATTTTATTTAAAACTTCATAAAAAAAACCAGTCCTTCTTAAGAAATACTCTCTTTCTTTCAAAAAGAATGATCTCATTTTCCTTTTTGTTTGTTTAAAAAAGAATGACCTCTTTCCTTTTTTGGTAATATTTTAATTTCTGTTTTCCACGTGACATGTTTAAGGCCACAAGATTAAAGGACAATTTAGTACATTTGACATAACTTTAATTTAGGACCACAAGATTTTCTAAAGTTGTGTGTCAAGTCAAACTAGGTCACTCTTTTTGAAACAGAGGGAGTACCAAATCTGTCATTTAATCATAAACAACAGCTACAATGGTATTTTAGGTATTTCAACTTCAATATTTGTTTTACAGATTTGTACCTCCTCAATAAAAAATAAATTAGGCTGACTTAGTTCTAAAATTTAACCCTTTAATCCGAGTATTTCAAACTCTCCATAGTTATCCTAACTTTTGCTCTTTCCAAAGAGATGACATCTAACTTTGCTTCTTCCACGATAGTACACAAACAAGTAAATTGTAAGTTTATAGCAGTCAGTATCAGAAAATTGTGAAAACGACAAGATGATGAGCTGATATCTTACAAGTTAGAATCCATTAACTTTTTATTTTGTCAAACATCACTCCTTAGGGATTGCATAATGTGAGAGTTAGCATTTCAAATGGTCACTCAACTATGCACTCTTCTCTCAGAAAGCCACTTAACTTTTAATTTTAACTCAAAAGTCACTCAACTATGCACTTTTCTCTCAGAAAGTCACTCAACTTTGAATTTTAACTCAAAAGTCACTCAAATATCCATTTTTTTCTCAGAAAGTCACTCAATCTATTTAATTGCTATTTTAATTAAAATTTGTTTTTTTTATATAACAAAACAAAATTTTAAAAAATAAAAATACCATTTAAATCATTTAGTGATCCACCCAGCCCATTAAAAAATATAATATGACCCATTTTATTTTGCCCCTACTCCTAAATTATCCCCTCTCTTTATGACTCTTTCTCCTCTGCTCCTTTGCATATTTTTTTTTCATTCTTCATTGTTGCTGCCTCTTCTTCCCCTTTTAGTTAGGTTTTAATTTCCAAATTTTCAAAACTTCATAGTTCTTGAATTTAGGCGGTAAGATTTGTTTTAGTACCTCATAGATACTGTTTAACAAATAGCAATTTTCAGAGGATTGAATGGAATAGGACTTACAATAGTCACACCAGCAATCCAATCTTTAGTTGCTGACTCAATTTATTCAATTCCAAGACCAGAAAATAGCTCGATGTTTATGCCAATTTTACAAGCATTGAGCTATTGACCCAATGGAAATTTACCAATAGAGTTTAAAAGTCGAATTGAAATTGAGAAATAATACGGGAAAAAAAACTCATGCATCAAAATCCCTTTAATTTCCTACATAATATAGAGTTTGAAATTGAGATGCCTAAATTAAAACCTAACTAAAAGAGGAAGAAGAAACATCAATGGAGATCCAGAAAAAAACACACAGGAGGGGAAAAAGTCATAAAATGGGCCAATATTATAGTTTTAGCTGGTCAGGTTAAGTGGAGCGGATCATTAAATGGTTTAAATGGATATTTTCTTATTTTTTTAAAATTAATAAATCTATATCAGCAAATTTTAATTAAAATATCAATTTAATAGGTTGAGTAACTTTCTGAGAGAAGAGTGAATAGTTGAGTGACTTTTGAGATAAAATTCAAAGTTGAGTGACTTTCTGAGAGAAAAGTGAATAATTAAGTGACTTTTGAGTTAAAATTAAAAGTTAAGTGACTAGAAAACATAGTTGAGTGACCATCTGAGATATTAATTCCATAATGTGATATAGTAATCTCATCTTTGGGCCTGGAAATGTGCTTAGACTTGTTTAATTTCTCTTATTTTCATAGATATTTTTTATATAAGAATGACATGTATTTTTTTAAGGTTTTGCAATTTCTTTCCTTACTTGGGGTAGTGGTTGAATTTGCTTATCCCTGAACAAATTGCGAAAGACACAAATGAATTCCTTGATCTTCCAATTGGTCTCAACTATGGCATAGACTCTTAATTTTTTCATTCGTAAGGACTTGTTCACATTGTAACAATGGTGATTCTTAAGATTTAACTATATCCAGAATCTTAAAATAATAGATTTTGGGTAAGTTATGAACTACACAATTTTGTCTTGCTAATAAGCCTATCCGAGATCAATTTCTAAGTTGTTATAGCAATCAATAATCTTCACACCCAGAATCTGTTTCTATAGCTAACTACATTATTTATTTATTTATCCTTTTTTGGGGTGAGGAAGGCTCTGATAGGGGAGAAGAAAGGGATTTGACAAGAATTGATTTTTTTACTTGTATAATGAGGTAATTGCTACTCAATTTCTTTGAGAATTGGCTATAATTAACCTTTTTCAATCACAAATATATTTAATTATGAATAAAAATCATCATGAATATCGACAATAATGACACCTGATTGTGGGGTTATTAGGATCCATTCACTGTCCTTTTAAACCTCCAGGACCTCAACTTCATCTTGGAACACAATTGTGAAGTAACTGACATCTTTGTGTTGATTTGCCCCTATCTTTTCTTTCTCTACTGCCTGCAAGTAAAATATATCAACGAGGGAATTTTAGCTTCTGTCATTGTTGAATTATGTGAGGGATTCTTTCGACAACCATCCATATCTTCAAGAATTGGGAGAATAGCTCTTCCATCACCTCTCTGACATGTGAAAGAAATTCATCATATAAATAAATGACATTGTTCCACTTGTTAAACTAGCCCGAAATATGAAACACCAAAGTTTATTTTTACTTGCAAAACTAGCCCAAGATTTGAAACAACAATGTTTATATCCATTGTGATCTCACAAGTAGGGTTTAAGGAGGGTGGGATGTACGCATATCTAACCTCTATATGAGGTGAAATTGTATAACTAAACTATCTAATTAAATATGCTTAAAATATATTTCGAAAAGATTCCAATTTGATATGGAAAATTTTCTTAGAAATAGCATTGTTTTTATGATCCTCAATAGTTGTGTATTTTTGTTGGGCATCTGAATTATGTGGGACAATTTGGCATTTGTAGATGTTTCCTTTGCTTTGTATATCTGTTAGAAACTGTCAGAATGTGTGGTCTTTGTTTCAATGTGTGTTCGCCGTGCACATGGATTCAATGTGTGGGCATTGTTATAAAGAAGTGGTGCTTAAGAATATAATGAAACATCTTAAATGATAGAAGAATCAAATATTAATAAATATTCAGTTTCCCTTTTGTATTTTGGTCCGTGCAAAGCTTACTTCTTGTATCTAAAATACCAAATAGAAAAAAATGCCCAAAGTTTCTTATTCAAGCAACATATTCTTAAATTATTGGAGTCAATGTTGTTGAGCTTCAAAAATTATTCAAAAGTATCAGGACCACAATATTCAGATTGTGTTGTTTTGTTTGAAGGTCTATATTCTTTGTCAAAACAACAATCAGGTTGGGTAAGAAATTATGAAAAAATGATACTCAAAGAAGAATAAATAGAATCAATTGATGTATCTTATTTATTAGCAACCGAGATACCAAACTCCAAATTTAGATTTATAATTAATCTAACATTGATCAAATGATGTTTTTCATTCTTATTATTATATTGGTTGTTCTTGGATGTTGATTAAGTTATGTTTTCTTTTGCATATGTATTCTCATTCTTATTTCAATATGATCATATCTATTCAGTTATTATAAAGTTATAACTATCTGAATTTTGTCATTATCTATTAGAATTGTCAAATATTTTAATTGATCTTGTTTATATGAGCTGAAACGACTAACCTGTAGTGTTGGGCCTGTGCTCAACACAGACACTCTTATACTTGCCTAATATATAATGGAGAATTAATCTCCCTGTTTACCTTGGTTATGGGTTGTTTGAGGATTTCCTTTATTACTTGCATTGGTTTGTTTGTACATTAATGCTTTTGAAGATGAACTCCTTTTTTAATGTTAAAAAAACTTAAGTTTAACCAGCTATTTTAGGGGTATTATTGACATTTAATATTTTCAACTTATGTTGTCTTTTGTGCATCATGTATAACAGGTTGGACTGGATCAATTAAGTTATTTAATGGTCCTCAATACTGATCTATATGCATGCTGCTCTGTGGTTAGTTAGTGTTTTTGTGGTTGAATTTGAAATAACAATTCATTTATATTGCTGCAACTTTTTGTTTTTACCAAAGACATTAGGTCTCAAAAGTTCATAGGGTCATAGGGTTACTTCTCACGTCAGCTTTTGGTGGTTCAATAGATGTAGATATTATTAAAGTTCTTTTGGTTTGAGTTTTGATAGTTATTCACAAGAACTTAGAGAAAATTTTCAGTGAGAGAGTTAAGGTATGAATAAAAAGAAAAGAGAAGTAGATTAAGATGAAAATTACAAATGAAAATAAGAGTGACCTAAAGTTCTAAGTGAGATACTAATGTGTTTAGAGTCGTTTCTTTCTCATCATTGTCTGCTTTATTTTATTGTTTGTTAGAATTTTTGTTGTATGAGTTTATGTAATGACCCTGAAGGTTATATTTAGAAAATTACCATTTTACCCCTCTCAATAGTTGCCCCGAGTCATGTTTGATCAATTTTCGAAGTTAGTTTGGTAATTTCATTGAAAAATTATAAATTTTGGAAGTTTTGAGTTTGAAATGGTTTAAAGTTGTTAAAAGTGGTTTTTAGGAAAACCTGGAGATTCGAGGCTTGAAATGGAATTCCCCTAGTTCCATCAGCTCAGAAATGTGGAATTTGGTCTAAGAGTGTTGTTGTTCTGTTTCAGAGTTTTTTCGTGGATTTAATGCCTTGAGTTGGAAGTTTAACGGAATTTAGACCATGATTTGACTTTAGTCAACATTTGGAGTATGGATGATTATATCGGAGTTCCAACGATTTCATTGGATTTTGGTGATGGTTTTGGCATAGGTGAGGTCTTATTTGAATTTTAAGAGGTTCCAATGGCAGTTTGGTATTTTTTTAGTGTTAAGTTAGATTATTATGACTTTTACCGATTTCAGATCAAAGAGACCTTAGATTTATATTTCGATGGTTCCATTGAGTTTGGAACGTCAAATTTAGTAGGGTAACATATTTGGTTTTTGTGTTCAACATTCCAAACAAATCCCAAAGATCATTCAGTGAATTTTTGGTATTTGGTGTTGCTAATATTTTGTCATCTGGTACCAAACACTTCGCGTGTGCTGAGATGGTGACTATATTCGCAAAGGGTATTGTGTGGGGACCCCGCATTATGGAGTCTCGACTGCGATCACAGAGGGTCAGAGTGTTGACCCCCGCATTCGTGAGAGTGTTGTCGCATTCGCACAAGGTTGAGAATGTACTCTCTATGTTTGCATGTGAGGGCCGACCTTCGCGTTTGCGCACAAGGTCTATGTTTGGAGAGAGTAATTTACTGGCAATGTTATGTTTTTTCGAAATTGGGGATCTTCCTCATTTTTTAACTTGGAGAACTCTTGGGAGGCGATTTCAAATGGCATTTTCATGATTAATCTTTTGGTAAGTATTTGTGACCCTGAAATTTTCAATTATCATTTTTAATTTTAAACATCAAATTATTGATTTTGAACTCAAATTATCGAGATTTTCAAGAACTCAAGGTTTTGAAGTACATAGTGATTGAGGATTGATTTCAACTTATTTTTCTTTGGGATTTTCACTAATGGTTTCAAAAACCTTTGGTTAACGTGAATTGATACATATTCTAGATTTAAACGTAGTATTCGAGAATGAGTTTTAGGTCGATTTGACCCAATTTTCAAAATCTTTGATATGAGTGTTGTTTGTTTCAAATTCTTATCGTGATTTTATATTTAAAAATATTGTGTTGATTTGGATACCCGTCTAAAAGGGAAAGCTTAAGTGTCAAAGTGATTAATTATTTGATTTCTTGAGGCAGTGGATCTTTTGACCCTTTGTTAAGTATATTGAACCTTGTATGTATTTGTGTGATTGGGAGTAATGAGAATTGGTAAAGGCATGGGGTGTTTCAACCTTATTTGGATTCTTTTGTATTTGTCTTCATTGATGATGTTTTGTTGTACTCTAGGACTGTGAAAGAGCATGTTCGCCACTTGAGGATAGTGCTTCAAAGGTTGGGAACGGAGAAGTTGTATGCACAATTCTTAATGTGTCAGTTATGGCTCAATTTAGTAGCATTTTTGGGACACGTGGTGTCCAAGGAGTGTGTTAGGGTGGATGCGACCAAGATTGAGGTTGTTAGAGGTTAGACGAGGCCTACTTTTCCAACAGAGATTCACATGGGGTTGGCAGGCTACTACATATGGTTTGTATATATTTTCTATACTATTGCATCCCCATTTCCCCAATTGACTTGATAGAGTATGGGTTTTAAGTGGTCTGACGAGTATGATGAGAGCTTTTAAAAGCTCAAGACCTTTATTACTACGGAGCCTATTTTGACTCTACCCGAAGAGGGTGTGGGATTTACCATATATTCTAATGATTTGGGGGTCATCTTGGGTGGTGTTTTAATGTAGAAGGGAAAGGTAATTGCTTATGCTTCTAGACAATTAATGACCCATAAGAAGAACTACCCTACTCATGACTTAGAGTTGGCGATTGTGATCTTTGTGCTTAAATTGTGGTGTCACTACTTGTATGGGGTGCATTGCGAGATCTTCACGCATCATAGGAGTCTTCAGTATATCTTCAACATATCTTCTATCAGAGGGATTTGAATTTGAGACAACATAGATTGCTTAAGCTGTTGAAGGACTATGACATGACCATTTGTATCACCCAGGGTAGGCCAATATGAGAGCTGATGCATTAAGTAGGAAGACTTTTAGCATGGAAAGTCTTGATGTAATTTAGGTTGAGGAGATGTCGTTGGCTAGGGATGTTTAAATATTAGCCAACAATTTTGTTCGGTTGTAAATCTCATAGGAGGTTGATATTATTGCTTTTATTAAGGCCCAGTCCTCTTTGATTGAGCATATTAGAGAGGCAATTTAATGATGCAAAGTTGTGTATATTCAGGACAAGGTGTTGAAGGGTGAAGTTAAGGAAGCGATACTTGATTTCGATGGAGTGTTGAGGATTGGGGGCATGATTTGTATGCCCAAGGTCAGCGAGTTGGTCAGATTAATCTTAGAGAAGACTCATTGTTCTACATACTCCGTTCATTCGGAAGTGGCCAATATGCACCATGATTTGAATTAATATTACTAGTGGTGTTGTATGAAGAGGGGAATTACTGAGTTTATGTCTAAGTGTTTGACTTGCCAACAGGCCAAGCATGAGCATTAGCGACCTAGTGGTATGTGTTAGAGGATGCCCATTCAAACTTGGAAGTGGGAGTGTATCACCATGAACTTCGTAGTGGGTTTGCCTACCATCGTGGTCTGTTATGACTCGATCTGGGTAGTTGTTCATAGGTTGACCAAGTATGCCCATTTCATTTCGTTTCATGTGAAGTATACAACAGAGAAGTTAACTCGAATCTACATCTGTCAGTTAGTCTGACTACATAGACTACATATTTCTATTTTCTCAGATCGAGGTTCACTATTCACTTTTTACTTTTGGAGGGCTTTGCAACATGATTTTGGGCACTCAGTTAGACATGAGTACAACTTTTTACCTCGACATATAGATAGTTCAAGTGGTCGATTCAGGTGTTGGAGGCAAGCTTCAGGCATACGTTATTGACTTTGGCGGAGTTCGTCTACAACAACAATTGCCTTTAGCCGAGTTTGCCGACAACAAAAATTACCACTTCAATATTTAGATGGATCCTTTTGAAGAGTTCTATGGTAGGAGGTGTAGATCTCCAGTTAGTTGGTTTGATAAAGTTGGGATGGACTCATTGGATACAGACTTGCTTAAAGATTCTATGGAGTAGGTCTGTTTGATTTAAAGTTGACAGCCCATAGTCGACAAAAGAGTTATGTGGATAAGAGGGTTCGAGACTTGGAGTTTATGAAGGGTGATCATGTTTGACTCAAGGTATCACCCACGAAGAGTGTGATGAGATTCGAGAAGAAGGGCAAGCTTAGCCCTAGATTCACTGGCCCTTTTGAGATTTTGGGGCGAATTGGAGAGGTGGCCTATAAGTTGACCTTGCCACCTAGTTTGTCAGTTGTCCATCTAGTTTTTCACGTTTTCATGCTTCAAAAGTATGTGTCACATGAGTCTCATGTGATTTCACTTGATTCTGTGATCTTGAGTCCATACTTGTCATTTGAGAAGAAGCCTATAGAAATCTTGGATAGGCAGTCTGAAAGCAAAGGACAAAGAAAATTGCATTAGTGAAGGTGTAGTGGAAGCGTCGTTCAATTGGAGAGGTGGCTTGGGAGATGAAGTCTGACATACGTGCCAGATATCAGCTTTTTGAACCTTCAGGCACTTTCTTTTACTTTATGTTCGAGGATGAACATGGTTTTAGTGGTAGATAATGTAATGACCTTTAAGGTCATTTTTGGAAATTTTTAGAAAATTATTGTTTTAATTCTCTCGATAGTTGCCCAAGTCATATTTGATCAGTTTTTGAAGTTGGTTTGTTAATTTAATTGAAAAGCTATACTTTTTGAAAATTGTGAGTTTGAAATGGTTTAAAGTTGTTAAAAGATGTTTTTGGGGAAAATGGGAGTTTTGAGGCTCGGAATGAAATTCTGTCAGTTTCGTCAACTTTGGAATGTGCAATTTGGTCTAGGACTATTGTCGTTTTCTATTTCGGAGTTGTTTAGTGGATTTGAGGCCTTGAGTTGGCAGTTTAAGTGAATTTAGACCTTGAGTTGACTTTGGTCAACATTTGGAGTTCGGTTTCTTGGATCGGAATTCCAATGATTCCATTGGATTTGGGGGATTATTTTATTACCTAAGTGAGGTCTTGGTTGAATTTCAAGAGGTCATGAGGGTAGTTTGGTATTTTTGAGTGTTAAGTTAGTTTATTGCAACTTTCATGGGTTTCAGTTCAAAGAGAACTCAAATTAATATTTTTGATGGTTCCATTGAGTCCGAAACGTTGAATTTAGTAGGGTAACAGATTTGGTTTGTATGTACAAGATTTAGAACGAATCTCAAAGGTCCATTCGGTGAATTTTGGTGTTTGGTGTTGCTGAGATTCTTTCATCTTGTGCCTAACCATTCACATTCGTAGATATGGTGACCCTATTTGCGAAGGGAATTGTGTGGGAATCCCCTCGTGGAGACTCAAATGCAATCGTAGAGGGTCAGAGTGTTGACATCCATTTTCACGGGAGCCTTGCCACATTCATAGAGGGTTGAGAATGGACTCTCTATGTTCGCGTGAGAAAGCCGCATTCACAAAGAGATGGTGAAGGTTGACCCTTGCGTTCGGGGGGAGTAATTTGCTGGCAGTGTTATGCTTTTCCAAAATCGGAGTTCTTCCTCATTTTCACCATTTTTGAACTTGGAGAACTCTTAGGAGGTGATTTCAAAAGGAATTCTTGTGATAAATCTTTTGGGTAAGTAATTGTGACCCTAAATCTTTAATTTCCAATTATTGTTTGTGATTTTAAACATCAAAAAATTGATTTTGAACTTCAAAGTTTAGGAATTTTCAAGAACTCATGGTTTTGAAATAAATGTATTGAGGACTAATTTAAACTCATTTTTAATGAGATTTTCACTAATGGTTTTCAAAACCTATGGGTAATGTGAATTAATACAAGTTCCATATTTAAACCTAGTTTTAGAGAATGGGTTTTTGGGTTGATTTGACCCCATTTGTCAAAATTTTTGATACGAGTGGTTCTTATTTCTAATTCTTGTTGTAATTCTATATTTGAATAGATTGTGTTGATTTGGAAACCTGTCGAAAAGGGAAATCTCAAGTGTCAGTGTGATTGATTGTTTGATTTCTTGAGGCAAATGGATTATTTGGCTCTTTGTTAAATATATTGAACCTTGTATGTCTTTGAGTTATTGGGAGTAATGAGAATTGGTGAAGGATTTTATATACATTGTGAATTTGTTAATGATGAATAACTCTGGCTATAACAAATTGAGATAAAAATTATCACGACCCAAGCCTACCCTGGACGTGGCCAGCACTCGAGAACCATTGCTGGTCCCCAAGCGAACCCTCATCCTAGCTGACTACAAGCGGAAGACTAACTTAAGCATACAAAGCTTAAAACAGAATAAAACTCATGAAAACTTAAATACAAAGCTTTTAATCAATAGAAAACTCTAAATAATATAATATATTCATCTTGCCAAAAATAGGCAACTTAAGCCTTTAAAACATTTAACAAAATAAATGAACAAACTTCTAAAACTCTACTGTCTATCTATGAAGTCTCTAAATGACAGGGATAGAAGTCGGGACAAGACCTACGACATTCTAACAACTGATATAATTGAAAAGAAAATGAAATCATCCGGAAGCAAGGAGGCTCACCGCTAACTCGAACTCCATGTGGTATCAACGAAGCTCATGTTGATGATCCCGAATACCTAAATCTGCATCATGACAGGATACAGGCCAAATGGCTTAGTAAATGGAATGTACAAGCATGTAAGGGGAATTCTAAAGCATAACATAAGCTTGAATTGATAAAAAGGAAACATGCTTACCTCTTCTCAACTCACTCAACTAACTCAACTCAGAAGTACTCAAGGATAAGATACGCAACTTAGTAATAAGGTTCTCGACTTAGGATATTCAACTCAAGATACTCAACTCAAGATACTAAACTTGAAATACTCAACTCATGATACTCAAGGATAAAGCAATAGTAAAAGATGCAATATATATGGAAAACTGTAAAACTATAGATAGCAACTCAATGTATTGAAAAATACAATAATACTTAGTGTGTATATAAAAATACAATATAACTCTGTGAGAGTTTCTCTAAGCGACAACCATCACTATGAGCTATGTAATGATACAATGTCTTTCCCATGCTGCCAGAACTATCCTATACTTTGCCGTCAAATAGAACGCCTTAACTAGGTGGATCCACTAGTCTATGCTAAAAAGCACCAACGAGTCATCTAAAAAGTATGATCCTTTCTACTCATGATGGTTACATAGTTTATGGGGGCTGGAGTTATCTGAACTTGCGTCCCCATATCGGTTCTCAATACTACTCCTAAAATATACTCAGCTCATATATTTAAAAACATAACTTTTTCCGTGGTTTGAGATAATTACTCAAAAATCTACTCTTAAAATAGATGGTACTCAAACTGCTCAAAACTTGTTTGGAAATATCAATTTCCTCTCATCTTAAATGTGAAAACATTTACTCTTGGGAATACTTAGTTTCCATATATCATTTTAAAGAAAATGAACTCAACTCTACTCTTTCTCAAAAACATTTCTATATCATATTATAATATGATCATTGATGACTTGGGAAGTCATACTGCATAAACATTGATGGTATATCTAGATACCATACTGTTCATACATTGATGGCATGCTCGATTGTCATACTAATCATGTTTTAGAAAACTCTTTTCTCAAAAATCATCTTTACTTTCTCAAAAATCAGTTTAAGAACTCAAGAACTTCAATGGTACTACTCATTTCAAGAATGCTCAACTCAGAGGGTTCATACGGAATTATGAGCATGAATTACTCAACTCAAGGACTTCATGAGTAACATGTAATAATCCCATGATTAGAAATATAATCTCAAAGGGTTAGGAACTCAATACTCAAGACTTAAAACTTGAAGATGCTACTCCTCTCAAAGGTACTTAATTGATAGAGTTCATATGGAAGCTATAGGCATAAACGACTCGACTCAAGGGTCAAAATATCAACAAGGAACTCATGTATACGACTCTTCTCATTCTCATACTTATTTTTCACAACACAACTCAAAATCGATAGTTGATCTCAAAGGATTCACATTGAACTCAAAGGCTTTTTTGAACTCTACTCTTGACTCTGTCTTGAATGTGAATTATGAATTCAAGAGTTATGGTTCATGATATGAAGGATATCATGATGATAATGTAGACTCATGAATACACTCTCCTCATTCTCATTCTCACTTGCTCGAGTCTTGAAACAAGTTTTTAGAAGTTGTAGAAGCCTCCTCAAAAAGACTCAAAGGGACTTTCTCAAAATGTTCAAAAGAACTCTCAAGACTTAACTTTTAACTCTACCTTGAATTGAATTATCCATTCAAGGGTTATGCTTTGGAATGTAGGACCTCTTAATGATTTAGGAGGGTTAAGATAGTTGATCATAAGAACAGGCAAAGACCCAAATTAAAGAACATTGGAGCGATGCAAAGATGGATTTAAATTTTTTGTCGCTATAATATTTAGAGACAGAGGACTCTTGTACCTCTCCGCGACGCGAAGAGGAGATGACCAACTGGATGTTGGAAATTTAAGCGCCTCCGTGACGCAGACCTAGGTGCAGTTATCTGCCCGATCTTTTCTTCCTCTCCCAAACTCGACTCAAATCGCATCCAAAGTAGTTTTATCGACCAAGTTCACAAAAATTCACAAACCCAAAATGATTTCAACGAAACCCATATAAAATCTATCAAGGAACTTAACTCGTTTGCAAAACTCACACCTTAAGAACTCAAAGACATTCAATAATGTCTAAAACTCAAGAACTTCTCAAGAACTTAATAATTCAATCTCAAAAATGAATTCAAAGATAGAATTAAACAGGATTGCTGTGAGTGCAAACAAACCGAACGCTATGAAAGCTTACATACATAAAAGAACCATCTTCTTGAAGTAACTTGAAGGAAAATCTTAAAAGATGAACCCTAGCCTTAGCATTTTTTTGAATTTCTTGAGCGTAGAATTTTAGGAGTGAATGAGAGGGTTTGATTTATGAAAACTGATTTTTCTACACGTTTAGGGTAATTTAGATGACCTCCTAAGGGTTTTTAGGACCAAAATACCCTTAAAGAAATAAATAAAACGAGCTGGGAGTCGGAATAATTTTTCACCAGCCAGTGAGGTTCGTATTGGCTCCATAACGTACGCGGAGTTGCTGCCAGGTTTGAGCGTCATTAGTAAATCAGTCATAACTTTTTACTCAGAGCTCGAAATTTAGCAACTCGGTGGCGTTGGAAAGACGACTCAAAGGGATTTAATTTTATATCTTATGGGTCTCCTAACTCATCATGTACTAAACGTTATGGTCCTTTGAAGTTGACCTAAAACTTAAGAAAAACTTAGGAATGACTTAAATGAATTCTCTTTAGTTCTTCTTGGAACTTAAGATGCTACATCTAGTGACTTTATCACTTTGGAAAAAATTTAATTCCTTGGAAAAATCTCACTCACTACGAAGAATGGTTCGAGTCTTAGCTAAAAAAATAAATTTTGGGGTGTTACAAAAATGAGAAACTTGTTGGTTGTGTTGGTTTATGCTTTGGTTGATTCGATGAATATGACGATTCACTTGATGAAATGCTTTGATTAGTTGTAATTGGATATTGATGTTGGACTATCAATCTTATATTCTATCATTGCACACTTGTATATTTGCATTGATGGTGTACCATTGATGTGATTCGTGTTGGATTCATTGAAATGAAATACAGATTGAGACACACACCCGTGGCAGATACATGGTTTAAATAGCCCTTTATGGGTCCCGAATGAAGAGACATTGGGTGTGTATCGTTGGGACATACATGCATCATTCTATATGACATTACGCATCATTGCAGTGCACTTCATTAAGTCTAATTGCTTCCCGACTGTTGATATGTTATTGTGGTTATTGAATTATGAACTACTGTGGTGATTTGATTATTTATTTTGAGGTGCAATTTGTAATATCCTTTATGTGCTTTGTGATATCAAGTGAGAACTATTAGGTTGGGCTTATTATTTTCTATAGGTTGTAATTGAGGAGGTTTTGTTGGTGTGGTTGGAGTAGTTGTGTTCAATATTACTTTTCTTAGAGCTAGTTGTTTGTTTGTTGAGTACCGTATTGTTTGGTACTCACTCCTTTATTCTACTCTTATGTAGGCTATGAGCATGAATCCTCGTGATTACTTCCTTTTCTCATCTACATCCGGGGATTCAGTTAGAGAGTTTGTGAAGCAGATGTTTGTCATCTCGATGGACACCTCTTACTCTTTCATTATGTTCTTGTTCTATTATGAAAACAAAGACATTCAGACTTGTACTTCTTTGAATCTAATATAATACTTAGAGACTTGTATACGCGACAATTAAGTTTTGGGATTATAATTGAGTTATGTTATGTTATTTGTGATTTTGAAATTATATTAGCCTTTCATTATGTTTTAGTTCCGCATTGATCCTTTGTGTTGGGTTTTACGCTGACTTATCTTGGTGGGATAAGACAAGTGTCATCACATCCGTTTTTGGTTTACGATAATTTGATATTATACGGGAGTAGCATAGTTCACTACTAAGAAGAAGTATCCATTACCATATAACTAGCAGAGTGTTTTTTTTCCTCACTTGTCCTAAAGTATGAATACTCTTGATGGAAATTCTAGCTCCGCTACTATATTTAAAAGACTCCTTATGTCCTTTTGCAATACTGTTATTTACATCCCTACTTTATTTAAATAAGGCGAAACGTTGTAGTTACTTAAAAAAATAATCTAATTAATTTAATTCAATTAAATTTTAAAAGAATTTTAAGAAAAAAGACTTTTAGAGTCACCACCTAATTTTAGGAAAAGCTAGGAAAATAATTAATTAATTAAAAAGAATGTCTACGAAACCAATAAATTCTAGGTAAGAATTCAAGTGATCTCGAAGGGAAGGTTTTAGGCATCCTTCAAATTACACAATTGTGGGTCCCAACTTAATTATTTTTGTACAAATTGAGGAGGAGATAAAAATAATATACAAGTATAATAAACATGTGATACACACAAATAATAAAATAAAACGATAATATAAGAAATGACCTAAGGTTTGCCTAACATTGATATAGACAAAATGATGAATAAATAATATAATTTGAATTCCATTCGAATATCTTCAATAGGAAACAACTCCGGGTATATGTAAAGACACTTAGTAAAAGTGTTAGTAATGAATAAATATGAATCAAAACAAATGAAATAAATAATACCTTAAAATAAAACTCGTCTTATACATGGGAGGCCTTGGAAATCGACGGTAATTTCTTCATCGACCAGTTTTAACATTCAGAATATATGAACTTAAACTAAATTTCCATCTTTAATAATGGGGAGGCCTCGAAAACCGAAAGAGAGATCATTTCATTGGCCAATTTTAACATACAAAATATATGAACGTAAACTAAATTTCCGTCTTTAATAATGGGGAGGCCTCGAAAACCGACAAAGATATTTTCATTGGCTAGTTTGACTATTTTGAATTTGGCTAATACACCAAAACTACAATATTAAAGAAAATGTGAAAAATGATCAATACAAAATCAAACATAAAATTCATAACTAATAAAGGATCTACTTTAAACAATAACAAAACTAAGATGACCATCGAAATGAAAATAACATTTAGGGCCCGTTTGGCCAGGCAATGTGGAATCATGATATGAATTGAAGTTTTGTTTGGACATGCGATATAGAATTTTTGTATTTTATATTTTCTCATAAACATAAGAATTCATAAGTTGTAAAAATATTAAAATAGTCTCAATTGTTTATTCAATCTTAACAAATAAACAAAAAAATTATAAAATTGCATAATAAATTATTACAAAGTTATTTGTTTTCCAAAAACATACTAACCAAAAACAAAACATAAACTTAAACGTCAAAAATAAACGAATAAGAGTAAAGATGCCGGAGTTAACATTTTCCAGCCAGATTTGCAAAATTAGGCAGTGTCAACAAATAAACCTGAACAGACCCATCAACAAATAAATACGAACAGATCCAAAAAAATGTAATACAAGGGAGAGGAGGAGAAAAGAGATTGACGGGAGGATCGGATCTTGTTCACCAGAGTTTATGACTCACTGGCTCATTGAACTTCAAGATCGTCGTGACGGAGGTCTATTTCAAAGCTTGAGCTTGAGCTTGCCAATTTGTTGTATTTTGGAGTTTGTTTTTTGTTGTAGTTTGCAGCTGTTGTTTGGTGTTAGTCATAGTTCCGTGACTATGATAGCTTCTCACGAGTTCACTGGAGCTTGAAGTTGCAGCGAGACAAAGCCTTGTTAAAGTAGCTGCAAAACAAATAAAAATAAAAAAAGGGGAAAAGGGAACGGACTAGCAGCGTGTGGTCTAGTTTGGAGGTGGGAACTGGCGGTGGTTGAAGGCAGTGAGGAGGAGGAACACGTGTGGTTTGGGTTCCGTTGGAGGAAAGGGTGGAGCGATGGTGGTTCTCCAGTTGGGTTTTGCTAGAGAGAAAAGTGAAGAGGTTTGGGTGGCTGTTTCAGGAAGGCTCACGATGTGGCGGAGCCATGGTGGTTTCATTGTTATTTTTGGTTGGAGAACAGTGAGTGAATGGGAAGGAAGAACAATGGAGTTTTAGTGGTGGACGGGGAGTGTTCTGGTGGCTTTTCAAGACAATAAGACAATGAACAATAAAACAATCTAAAAATCTTTAAAATACACCCCAAATCTGAAAATCTTACTAACCCCCTAACTTAATAACCAAGAAATGGTATAATAGAAAATTGAAAACCGCATTAGTACAATATCATTACCTTAAACCGTGGGCTAAAACCACTAACTAACAAAATATCTGTGTATGAAAATTCTATCCGTATTTAATTGTATTTCTAAACTGCGCTAAAAATCCCAAAATGAATATAAATAAAATTAAGAAATAAAAATGAACTTTAACAAATGTAACGAATAAAATGAATGGCATATAAAAATACAATTTAACAAAAAATAATTTTTTTTTAATCAAACTGAATAAATATTTAAACATATTCAACAGGTCGTGACCAAAAGAATGTAATTAAACTACCTATAAAAATCCTAAAATTTTGCTAAATAAGGATAAATATCGATAAAATTATTTAAAATAATAAAAAATGCATTTGCACTATTGAATGAATAAAATTGAAAAATTATGAATTTTGAAAATGTTTGGCAAAAATTGGGTGTCAACAACTGTCATTTTCGTTGGATATGACTGATGGAAATCATGGACAAAGAAAATTGACAAATCCAATTTTGGCTGAACACATGACCTTCATATAAAAATGTGGCTTGAGTGTGTTGAAAGTTGCTCCTCGACTTGCTTCCAAATGGTTCCACGTTGTGATGCGTTCTTGTTGACGTAGTCCACCCCTGTTGCTTAATTGAGAATGCATCTTCATGGATGCTCCAGAAAATACAAAGATAAAACTCATTAGTAGAGACAAATTTTTTTAAAAAAAGGTAGCATCCCTTACGATACGACGAATGAAGATGATTCATCGGTAGGATATAAATGCATGTCCATCGGTAGGACGAATGAAGATGATCCTTTGATAGGATATAAATACATGTCTATTGGTAGGACGAATGAAGATGATCCATCAGTAGGATATAAATACATGTTTATCAGTAAGACAATTGTAGATGATCCATTGGTAGGATTTTTAGGCAAAATAAATGTAAAATAAATGTATGTCCATCGGTAGGACATATGAGAATCAATCGATGGGATATATGTAAACACTACCACTTTCGATAATGTAATATGAATATCCTTCAACATCAACCTCCTCCGACTTCAACGCGGAATATATAGGGTGCATATCCTTCAGCTCGGAATAGATGCGACTTAAGAATGTCTTTCAACGCTAGCCTTCTCTAACTTAGACGTGGAATAGATATGGTGTACATCCTTCACCTCCGAATAGATGCGACTTAAAATATCTTTCAACGCTAGTCTCCTCTGACTTTGACATGGAATAGATATGGTGCACATCCTCTACCTTCGAATAGATGTAACTTAAAATATCTTTCAACACCAACCTCCTCCTACTTCGACGTTGATAAATATGACACACATCCTTCACTTCTGAATAGATGTGACTTAAAATATCTTTCAACGCTAGCCTCCTTCAACTTTGACGTGAAATAGATACGGTGCACATCTTTCACCTCCGAATAAAATATATTTCAATGCCAGCCTCCTCCGACTTTGAAGTGGAATAGATAGGGTGCACATCCTTCACCATTGAATAGATGTGACTTAAAATATCTTTCGGCTCCAGCCTCCTTCGACTTTGACGTGGAATAGATAGGGTGCACATATTTCACCTATGAATAAATGCGACTTAAAATATCTTTCAACTTCAGCCTCCTCCGACTAATCATGCAATGACCCTCTCGACGAATGAAAAAATACAATTGACCTCTTAACAAATGAAAACTGCAATGGCCCTCTCGTTAAATGAAAATACAATAGCCCTCGTGGCAAATGAAAAATATGATAGCCCTCTTGGGGAAAAAATGCAATGGCCCTCTCGGTAATGAAAAAATTCCTATGACCCTTTCAGCAAATAAAAAAATGTAATGGCCCTCTCGGCAATGAAAAATACAGTGGCACTCTCGGTAAATGAAAATACAATAACACTATTGGCAAATGAATAATGTAATGGCCCTCTCGGAAAATGAAATGAAAATGATGAATGACTCAATGATTGTCCATTATAATGAGGTATATGGCTCAATGATTGTCCAACTGTAACGAGGTGGATGACTCGATGATTGTCCAATTGTAATGAGGTGGATGTCTCGATGATTATCCAACTGTAATGAGGTGGATTGCCCGATGATTGCCAACTGTAACGAGGTAGATGACTTGATGATTATCCAACTGTAACGAGGTGGATGACCCGATGATTGTCCAACTACAACAATGTGGATGGCTTGATGATTGTCCAATGTAATGAGGTGGATGGATTGATGATTGTCCAACTGTAATGAGGTGGATGACTCGATAATTGTCCACAATAACAAAGCGGATGGCTCATGCTCGATGATTATCCAACTGTAACGAGGTGGATGGCTTGATAATTGTCCACTGTAACGAGGTGGATGGATCGATGATTGTCCAATTGTAACAAGGTGGATGACTCGATAATTATTCAACTGTAACGAGGTGGATGACCCGATGTCTTGAAAGTGTCATACGTTTGATGCTTTCATCTGTTCCTGTACTCGAAAAGGAACGATTAGTAAACACAATATTTCTTTAGCTTGTGACTTGATCAAGAAACTTTAAGGAAATATTAATGAGAGAATGTGTACAAATTATTGATCACTTTGATACATGTCAACAATCATCATTTTGCTCTTGAACACTTTGTGTTCATTGTGACTCATATCTTATTAGGGATTTGTACGAAGCGTCGGTGAATCGCATCCTGAATTTATTTTTGCTCCATTATGACAATGCTGGAGATTTTGAAGTCGACTTTGAACGTCAAGTGATGCTGGAGATCGTTTAAAGTTGACTATTGAACTTCTGATAGTACTTGTTGGAATTTTTGAGGTCTTCCTAAAAAATTATATCTAGTTAGAGCTTTTGGAAAATCTTAACATGGTCTTCAATCTTGACTTGTTGGAGATAGCATCTTAATTGTGAATTTTTTATATCTTAGATCTCCAAAATTCTTTCAAGAAAAACCACACTGGGTACATGACCGAGCCATCGTGGTTCCTACATATCCTATTGAGCCAAGAATCAGGTCAAATGTAATTCCAATCTTGTAGATGATGAATACTGCAAAGAATCTAAGACAAGATCATCACTAGAAAATGTACCATATGAACATTATGAAATATAAAAATGATATTTCTTGTGATATTCAAAGCCTAAAGACAAAAGATATGTCAGATTATTGGGACGAACGACCCAATAAAGTAAAATAGGTATCTCAAACTGACAAGATTAGCCTAATGTCACATCTTACAATGGACAACCCAAAAATGAAATAAAAATTATTATTTTTAAAGGAAAAAGCCTAAAAAAAAATTACTTTGAAATTTTTTTTAAAGGGAGGGTGCTTGCTCACCCTTTTTTGTTTCTAAAGAATAAAGAATGTGAAGAGATGGTCAAGTCTTGACTACAATTGGTACCTGGAGTTAGGATCACATGCAAATCTCTCTCCCTTTTTTTTTTTCTCTTTTTTCTAACTAAGATTGAATTCAAGGTAATTCCTACAACTTCAAGTGGTACCTCAAACATACTAAAGTATCAACAAGATTTATTTAACTTGCTTCAAATAAAAGTTTTAAATTGTACCAATCTTGATGTTTCAATTGCATTCACAGTAGGAAAAGTCATGTTTCACACATATTTGAAGCGTTTGATTCTAGGATATTTTTCAAAGTGCACTCACACTTACAAGAATGTTCAACACATGTAACTGTGATACCATATGCTTGACCCTTATTTAAGTCTCCACTAATCTGAGATCATTTGGAATGAGATCATGTAGGGCTTCTCATTGGCTTGAAACTAGGCTTAGGGACAGATAGAATATATATTTGGGATAATAGTGACTTAATTGCTCCTTGAGCATCACACTGAATTATGACTGGGTGCACCGATACCAAGTCATTAGGCAAGTCAAGTTCATAAGCAACTTTACCAATACGCCTTAAAATCTGATATGGGCCCACATAATGGGAACTAAGCTTCTCTTTCTTTCCAAATCTCATCACAACCTTCATGGGTAAAATTATCAAGTAGACCCATTAATTCTTATCGAATTCAATATCTCTTCTTCTAACATCGACATAGGACTTTTGTCGACTTTGAGCTGTTTTCAACGCTTCTCTAATGAGCTGAACTTTCTCCTTAGCCCCATCTACCAACTCAAGATCTATCAAATCAATTTCACCCACTTCAAACCAACCTATAGGAGATCTAAACCTCCTACCGTATAGAGCCTCAAATGGAGCCATACCAATACTTGAGTGATAACTATTATTATATGTAACTCAATTAAAGGCAAGTGATCATCCTAATTACCTTTGAAGTCTATTACACACACCCTCATCATATCTTCCAATTTTGGATAGTACGCTCTTCTTTCCTATTGGTTTGTGGATGAAAGACCATACTAAGATTAACACGAGTACCAAGCCCTTTTTGGAAAGACTTCCAAAACTGAGAACTGAATTGTGTACAATGATCAGAGATAATGGAAAAGGACACTCCATGCAACCTAACCATTTCCCTCAAGTACAACTTAGCATAGTCCTCCACCGGATAAAAAACCTTGACAAGAATGAAATGAGTTGATTTCGTAATTCAATCTACTATAACCTAAATAGAGTCATGTTGCTGCTAGGTGCGAGGTAACCTAACAACAAAGTCCATATTCAAATCTCCCACGTCCAAGTAGGAGTACCGGTATCTTGAAACAAACCTCCCCGCTTTTGATGTTCAACTTCACTTGTTGACAATTAGGACACATAGCCACAAATTCCTTAATATCCTTTTTTATCTCATTCCACTAATAAACCTCTCGCAAGTGACAGTACATCTTGACGGCTCTCGGGTGAATGAAATATCGAGAACTATGGGCTTCTGATAAGATCTGCTCCCTCAAGTCATCTACACTAAGGACACACAAATGACCTTGATGGTGAAGCACGCCATCTCCCCCTTGGGAGAAAGCCTCAACGGACTTCTCAAGCACTGTTTTTTTCAATTACACCAAAGTCGAATCAAGACCTTGCTTTGCTTTCACGTCCGCCACAAAAGATGATTCTTAATCAGTAAGGACCATAACACCACCTTTACCAGACTCAACGAACTAAATACCCATTCGGGCCAATTTGTGAACATCTCTAACTAACTCCTTCTTACTATCATCTATATAAGCAACACTACCCATGGTCAACCAACTAAGAGCATCTGCTACAATCCTTGCTTTAATGGGGTGTTAGAGAACACTTATATAATAATCCTTTAGTAACTCAAGCCATCTTCTTTGGTGAAGATTTAGATCCTTTTGTTTAAACACATATTGCAAACTTTTGTGGTCGGTAAAGACATCAACATGAACACCATATAAGTAATGCCTCACATTTCAAAGCAAACACAACCGCCACTAGTTCTAAATCATAAGTAGGAGAGTTCTTTTCGTGCACCTTAAGATGCCTTGAGGCATAGTCAATGACTTTCCCATATTTCAAAAGGGCACATCCTAACCCAATTCTCAAAGCATCACAATAAACTACAAACCCATCAGTTCCTTTAAATAAAGTCAACACCGGAGGGGGAGTAAGCCTATCTTTCAATTCCTAAAAACTCTTTTCACAAGCTTCCGACCATAAGAATTTGGCTTTCTTTTGGTCAATGCCGTCAATGGAGAGACAATCGTCAAAATCTCTTCCACAAACCTTTTATAGTAACCGGCTAAACCTAAGAAATTTTTAATATCCAAATGGGATGGAGGTGTAAGCTAACTCTTTACCGCATCCGCCTTCTTAAGATCTACCTCAACACCTTATCGAAGATAATGTGACCAAAAAAAGCCATAGACTTCAACCGAAACTCACATTAACTAAACTTTGCAAAGATTTTTTGGTCCTTGAGGACTAGCAACACAATCCTCAAATGATCGGTACGCTCATCTTCAATCTTTGAGTAGATCAAGATGTCATCGATAAGCACAATCACAAACATGTCTAGGTATTGTCTAAACACCCTATTCATTAATTTCGTAAATGCGGCCGATGCATTAGTCAAGCCAAAAGACATGACCAGAAACTCAAAATGACCATATCGAGTTCAAAAATCCATTTTTGAAATATCATCCTCCTTTTCCTTCAATTGGTGTAACCCAACTGGAGGTCAATCTTAGAGAAGTAATTTGCTCCTGGTAGGTTGTCAAACAAATCATCTATTCTTGGGAGAGGATGCTTATTCTTTATGGTAACATTATTCAATTGACGGTAATTGATACACATATAAAGTGAACCATCTTTCTTTCGAACAAACAAAACTACCAATGGAGAGATACTCGGTTGGATGAAACCCTTATTCAACAAATCTTTCAATTGCTCCTTAAACTCCTTAAGTTCTGCCGAAACCATTCGATAAGGAGAAATATAGATAGGTTGCGTATCTGGGAGGTCAATACCGAAGCCTATTTCTCTTTCGGGAGGAATACCAGGTAGATCATCAAGAAAACTTCCGAATACTTATTTACAAAAGGGACTGACTCAAAAGTAGGGGTTTCAAAATACATATCCCCCACCCTAACTAGATGGTCTATGCAACCCTTAGAAATCATCTTTCTAGCTTTAAAACAATAAACAAACTAACCCTTAGGCATAAAATTTCCCCCTTTCCACTCTATAATAGATTTATTTGAAAACTGGAACTTCACCACTCGGGTTCTATAGTCAACAAAAGCATAATAAGAATGCAGCCAATCCATACCAAGAATGACATGAAAAACTAACATATCAAGCTCTATAAGATCCACATAAGTGACTCTATGGGGTAAGGAGACTGGACAATTTCTATTCACTCTCTTAGCCATAATAGATTAGGATTAGAGATAGAAAAAGGATCATTCAACACATCTAGAAGAATATCAAACCTCCTAGCCACTAATGGCCTCACAAAAAATAAGGTAGCACGGGGATCAAGCAAAGAATAAACATCAAGATGAAATACTTTCAACATGTCGGTAACCACATCGGGAGAACCCTCTTTCTCACGACTAGTCAAAAGTGCATAAAACTTGTTTTGCTTCTGACTCCCACTAGAAGCGGACGAAGGAATATGTTGAGCACGTCAGCGATTATATCCTTCATTCTTAGCAACTGAGAGACAATCCCTTATCTTATGATCCATCTTACCACAACCAAAGCATGCATTAGAAACGGCTAGACATCTACCCTCATGCTCTTTCCACACTTAGCACAAGTAGGAAATGAAGATCCACTATAGTTTCCTTGAGGCTTAGGGTTGGACACCCTATCTTTGTTGAACTTAGGAGGAGCATTGGAGGAACCTTGATTGGATAACCTTTGTCGGAACTTAGAACGACCATGTCCATTGGACCTTGAACGTGAATATTCACCATCACTGGTCCTTGCCTTTATCACCTACCTAGATATTTCCTTATGTTTCTCCTCTTTTACTTGTTGAGCATGAACCATAAGACGAGAAATGTTCATTTCATTGATAAGAATGGTTGTACAACATTCCTTAACCACTATCTCAGACACACCCAAAACAAATTTACTCATCCTTGCCCTAGGATCAACAACCATAGTAGAAGCATACCTAGACAATTGTGTGAACTCAAATCATATTCCTTCACACTTTGATGAAGGTTGATGAAATCAAGTACCTTTGCCTCCCTCAGCTCAAGGGGAAAAAACCTATCAAGGAAACCAACCTTAAAATTTTCTCAATCGAGAGGACCCGCATTAACCACTCGCCCTTCATTCCATTGGTTAACCAAAACTTAGCAACACCCTTAAGTTGGTAAGTGGCCAATTCTGGCTTTTCCACCGGTGTCACTCTCATGATCATCAACACTTTATACACTTCATCAATGAAATCTTGAGGATCTTCCTCGACCTTGGTACCATGCAACTCTAGGGATTCATTCTATTTAAGTATCTCACTCTATATGTTGTTGTACCCACATTTGGGTTCACAGGGAGCACAACCTTCCTATTAGCTTGAGCTGTCATGGATTGGGCCAACACATGAGAAGCAGTCCTAAACTCTACATTAATCACTTGTTAGCCAAAGATTGACCAGAACTTGAGGAACTTGAAGAGGAGCTTCTTGTCCCACATTCTCGTTCACATTCCTCCTAATGTGTGCTCTATTATGAGCCATTTCTGGAAAAGCATCGGATCAAAATTAGGATAAAGGACATATAGAGTTACACTCAATCGTACGACTTAAAGTAATGAAAGAAGTAGAGTTTCCTAATCATCTTATAGCTTCTTATTCATAAATGTGGAGCACTTCACTCTTATGAACAAGACTCTACTTGACGTCGCTTATGAGACATCCGAGGACCATTCTAAACCTTGTGCTCTTAATACCAAGTTTTTCATGATTCAAAGTATACCCTAGGTGTAACATGACGTATAAGACCTTGAAAGGCCCTACACAAACCACTTAGCATGCATAAATAAGATAATAGAAAATCAAGAGATTTTAAAAGACAATTCATATCATACATAGTTTGTAAAAAAAAATGAATACTAAGTCTACATAGTCTCAAAAGTCATCTATTACATCAAGAGTGATCGGGACGTAACACTAGCATCACATACAACATCTGAAAAGTAAAGACGAAAAACAATAAAAGGTTCGGTCCTTGAAATATGAGGACACACCACTACTTAATATAATCAAAGTAACCACTAGCCATGGGGATGCAGAATCAGAGCGTCGGACCCTGCATTTGAGAAACAATGTAGGAAAGAGTATGTGTTAGTACAAAAATGTACCAAGTATGATAGCAATGCATAGAGTATAAACAATATGCTAAAAAGACTCTTTCATAACATGCAAAGACCAAGTTAAAACCATAAGAAAGAGTTAGAAAACATCATAATAACCTGGTCAAAATGCAAGTAAAACTCATCTTTGAACACTTGTGAAATGCTTCTTGAAGTAACCTTAGTTCATCATTATTGTGGTGGTAATTAGCCTTAACCAACATAGATACCATGTGAGCTATAACATGGAATTAGTTGTCTACCCTACACCAAAAAGGGGTGTCCTCACTTTCCAATGTAAGAACCATGAACTTCTAGCTTAAGTAGATCCACTAGCTAATGTCTATCTAATACAACCTATGTTGGCACATAGTTTATCGAACACGGGTAATCACCACTTGTCCACTCGGTACAAAGCATAATTCCCATAGAATAGTCATCAATCGTATTCATCTTATTTTTGAAGGACATGGGTAATCGCCTCTTGTCTTTTACTATGGGGACATGGGTAATCTCCTCTTGTCTTACCAATAGAATAACTCTTAAATCTTGATTCATGGTTTAGTTGAGAAAACTTTTCAACTCTAAGAATACTTTATGTGAGAAAACCTTTTACATTCATGTATTGAGTAATTATATGAGAAATCCTTTCACAAAAATCAACAACAACAAGAACAACAAGAACATTTATGCCTTACTCCCAAAGAAACTTATATCATATTTCATCAATTTCATAAGAACATGCATATCTTCATAAATTCATCTTTCATAATTCAAAACCCATTTTCAATCATCATAATCTAGAAAACAAGGGTTAAGCATGGGTTCATGAGAATTCATCTTAAAAATATAGGATTATCTCAATTCATGCATAATGGTTCATAAAACAATCAATTATATTAATATTGAAAGGAACCCATGACATGGAAGAAAACCCCAACTTCAATTAGAGATTTCTAACTTGTAAATTGGAGAATTTAAGAACCCTATGGAGGAAAGAGCTCCATAGGTGAATACTACCATACCTTGATGTCAAAAGCTTGAAATCAATGAAGGATTTAGGAGATTTGATCTTGGAACCCTAGTATGAGACCCCGTGGTTCTTTCGCATAATATATGTATCATTGCAAGAGTGTATGCGGCTTATATGACTTAGTGTATCATTTCAGGAGAATAAGTTTGCAAAGGGGAGGTAAAAACCAAAGAATTTGACTAACGTTATGGTTCAAGGATGTCCTTAAACAAGTTCGATTTAAAGAATGACTATTCTAACACCCCGCCCATTTGAAACGTTTAAGTTAACCGGTACCTTAAGGGATAAGACAAAGAGTGTCTTATATGCTAATAAGGATGTTTTATAAGGTAATATAGTCTCCAATGATCGTAAATTAATTTTTTAAGTCAAGCAAGTTGGGAAATAAAAGTTGACAAAGGTTAGAGTAAGTTTCTTTGATAAACCTTCTAAAATTTGGGATAAATGTCTCGGAGCTTTTCTCCCAACATATAAAGCTTTAGAAGAACACCAATATATGAAATCAAAGGGCTATGAGTCTACTTTCCATTGCACTAAACCATTTGTCCATACAACTTCAGAAATGAGAGATATTCAGATTTTAGTGAGACTGCACAAGCAGGAACGTGAAGTTGGGCCCCTAGCTCCTATGTCAGTTTAGCTTTATAAGATTTGATTTCTCCTTCGTTTTATCTCATTTTTTCGACCAAAATAAGAAGAAAACAGTGTATAATCCTCTCTAAATGTTCCCCTATCATCCAAGCAAAGATCTACAAGATTTCAACGTGGTTTCACCCTCAGAACGTTCATAGAGATTGTGTTACTTCATTCCTCCTCGTTGGTTGTGATTTGAAGGAGTCTCATTTTTTATGTGGTGTTGCTGCTGTTTGGAGGTAATAATTCTCACCCTTCATTTTATAATGTGAGTCCAAGTTATAGCTCTGCTTATAAGCAAGAACACAAATAGAATGCAGGAAAAATCGTATTTGGATAGTTACATGATGTTGGGTTATTTTGAAGTATTTTTCTGATATTGTTGCTGGAATTTTCATAAATGCTTTGTATGTGTGTGGTTCTTGTCAATATGATCCTTGAAGAGAAGAAGAAGTATAGATGGGTATTTAATTGTAAGATAAATTAGTATAACGTTGGTTTTATTATTGCATTGTATTTTTCAAATTGTTTCTTTTTGGTTCAACGTCTTGTGTTTAAGGAGCCTGTTTGTTATTAACAAGACATGTTAAAGTAAAGAAAGCTTCATCAAGTTTAAGTTAATGTTTAGCCTTTTAACTTCGTATTGCTTATGAAGAGCAAGACACGACTCCAAATATGATTATTGGATGAACGTACATGATGATGATGAGAAGCGATGAGTTCAAGTTATTATGGTTATATTGAACAATTATAGGACTGTATTACATATATATTTTTATGGATTTAATAGTTTGAAGACTCGCAGTTAGGATTTGGTTATGGTTATTTTGGGGTTGGAAAAGAGGGATGTGGCGATAAGCTGAGTTTTTATTGTTGTGCAGGCATACTCTATTTGGTTGTTGTTGACTATTGCATAGGCCTCCACCTGTTAATAGCTGCTGCAAAAATGTATGTTATGTCATTAATTTGGGGTTTTAATTTGGAGAAGAAAAGGTAATGAAGCATACATATAAAAATGGTCTGGCGAGCTAATCACTCTACTAGTGAGCTCTAATTGATACTTTGACCCTGCCGTGTTAATATTCTTCCAGTAATGGTTGTGTGACATGATTTTCTGTAGACTACATACTGTAAGGAAGGGGTTCAATCCATAGTGATACAATAAGACCCAGAATTGAGGTATGTTAAGGCAAAGCACTGTGCTTTCTTTGCGCAATAAATTTTGTATCCTAAATCGTCAAATATTGTTTTAATACTCTATTACTAGAAAGACCTTTTGTGAAAGGCATTGATATTGCAGCTTGCGTATTTTTGTGACTCCATTATGTTGCTATTTCCACTCGTTCGGTTAGATAGGGTATTTGGCGTTTTTATGTCATTTTGTTGATTATCTTGACTATAGGTCCATGTGTACAAATTCTTATTCTTCTTTAGGTGTAGTAACTTAAAAAGATTAGGGATGAACAATATGAATTCGAAATAAGTCCTCCTTCCTTGCGAATTTATATTTTTGAAAACTTTAAAATAAAACGTCGATCTCCAAAACTCCTAAATGTATATCGTAGGTTTAAACTACTAAAGTATGGTTTTTTCTGAAATACTTTCTTTTACAAACTACTAAGGAAACATATATAGATACTAAGTGAAAAACTTTAAGCTCTTTATGAACATCCTCAAGTTTAAGTTGCCTTTCTAAATCCAAGTTAAGTGTTCTAGTTTAATCCATAAGTATATAAGTTTCACGATATATTTACATGTGATACGAAAGTGATTATGATATTATGAGGACAAGAGTACCAACGAGCCAAGATTTCAACACGATTCAGGTAATAAATGCATTATGAATCCATGACATTACATGCTATGCATTCTACTTTCGAGCTATAATCGGAAGGTATGGGGCCTATTGCCTATATTTATACGTATAAGACACAGATGTCCACAAGTTGGCGAATATGATCCCGGTTCGCTATCGGAAGGCACCACCATTGCTAGTACTTGGTTGGGTATGACATGCATTTGCATATATATATATATATATATATATATATATATATATATATATATATATATATATATATATATATATTCATGAAATACGATTATGCGAGCATACCATGCATATTTAATTTATATAAGGTTTGATGATGTCAGCCATGGCGGCTATCAGAGTTTCTGTTTCAGGTGGTATCTTTATTACCCTTTTTACAGCAACTATATATCATTCTATTTTCTGCCTTACATACCATTACATTTTTATTCAGACTGATGTCCCGTTTCTTGGGGACGTTGTATTTTTGTTTTATGCGTGCAGGTCTAGGTAGGGATTTTGATTTGACCCCTCTTCTAGGATTCACAGTTCAGTTGTGAGTTGGTAAGCTCATTCTCTTCCTGGAGCTTTCATAGGATGTTACTTTTATTGTACATTTTGGGTATAATCGGTGCCTTGTCTCGAGCTGTGCTTATGTCATTCTTAGAGGCTATTGTGGACATGATATTTTAGGTTTCTTTCTGCAACTTCTAGTCTCCAACCCATAGGCTTGGCATGTATATATGTATGTACGCATGTATATATTCATTTGCAACCTTGTCAGCTAGCTAGTACTTTTTTATCTTTGGCTTGTCTACCTTCGTCTATATGACTTGTCGATATTTAGGTGATGACCTTAAGGGTCCAGTCATAGTATTTTATATGTTATTCTGCCCAATCTTCTAGGTTCATAGTTGAGTCGGTATGTTTCAATGGCTAACTCAATCGCATAAGGTGTCGAGTGCCAACCACACCTCCCTTAATTTGGGTTGTGACACCTAGCTACCTTCTTCTTCCTTAGAGAGAGAAATATTGGAGAGGATGACTTGTTCAATTTTGGGGAATTTAGGAGAATGAGTTGAATTGGATATTTCGGGGGTTAAAAATCATTATATAGGGATTTTTCATGCTTAGTTTGGGTTGTGGGAATGTTTGGTGTGGTTCCCAATGTGATCGGGTGTGTTTTTGGTGATTTTACCATTTTTGAGTTGATTTTTTTTATATGATTGACTTTGTTCAACATATGAGTTTCGATCATCGTATGGGGATTTCGTAAGTTTTATTTTGTCTAAAATGTCAAGTTTTGTCTAGTAAGCTGATTGGTTTGAGTTTCGAGACCTTAGGTTGTGATTTGGATATTTAGGTAAAAAGTTGTTTTTTTTTGTCTAAATGGGTTTCAAGGGGTATTTCGATCACAACCATTTTAAAAAAAAATTGACAATTCCATTGATTCCAAAACAAGTTTTATGATGAATTTACATTGTAGGTTCATGTTTATAGGATTCCGAATGAGTTTTGAGGGCCAAAAGATGTTTTCAACGTTGCTGGTGCACACTTTTAGTGGAGAATAATAGACATTTAGTGACGAAACATGTGTTTTAATGACGAAATCGCTGAGTTAAATTTTATTCAAACTCATTTCGTATTTTTGACATTTTGGGAGCTAGAGAAGTCTATTTGAGGGGATTTTTGATGTGTTTCTCTTACATAATCACTGGGTACATATTCTAACCCTATTTTAATCTTTTCTCAAGAATATCCCTTTCATATTTCATGATTTCTATCAATTAATTTGAGATTTTAAATCCCAAAGTAGAGAAATCAAAAATTGTTGATTTGAAGGTCGAGTTGGAATAGGTTTTCATTGATTTTAGGGATTTAAGGTCCTTGTACTGTGGTAAACTGATTTTGACAAAGTTTTTAGAAATTTCTCATTTTTTACCTCATTTCAAATGTCGATTTTGGGGGTTTTCTCCCAAAGTTGGAAAAATAGTAAATTCTTGATCTAGAGCTTGATTCTTGCTTGTTTTAATGGAGTTTTAAACCACAAACTCCTCTTGGCTTGTAGAACTCGATTTTCAACAAAAAATATGATTTTACCTTTTGATTTTCGAAGTGCTGTTAGAACTATACCCCCAATTTCAAGTCCTATCAATTGGGTATCATTGGACTCCTTTTGATGAACTCGTTCCATTCTTGATAATTGAGGATCATTTCGATTAGCGTGTGGTTGAGAATTTACTCCGGTAGAGTTGTTTGAATGAAGTTTCTATCTTGAAGTAGGTTTGACTATCCTTGAGATATTAATATCACTTTTTGTATAAATGAAAATTTGTTTACCGAAAATAATTTATTAGATATTACGAATTCGAAAGGAAATAATATTTACAGTAATAATTATTCATAGTGTCACGGCCCAAGCCTACACTCTAGATGGACTGGCACTCGAGAATCATTGTTGGCCTCAAGCGAACCCTTGGCCTGATATAACGACCCTAAAAATGAATAAGTGAAACTAGAGCCTAACTAGTGAGTGTGTGAGTTTGTCATGAGGTTTGAGGTGGTTTGATGTTGTCCTGAGCTTTGGTTTGAGGGGTTTAGGGGTCAAACATCAAGGTACGACTCCCCAAGGACCACCTTAGGGGTCCTTGAGGAGGACCCTTAGCTAAACTCCCAAGACCCCAAAGAAAACTTGGAGTCACCAAAATGTGGTGAGCTACGGATGGGGTTCACGCCCCTTAGGTCCATCCACTGTCCATGGATGGCCTCCGTACGTCAAACCCTGCAGCAGCCTTCAAGACCAAGCCCCAGCCACGAACCACGAACAACCAGGACGGTCTGTGGACCCATCTACTGTCCTTGGATTGGGTTCGTGGTTCTCACCTGTGTTGTTGTCTTGGACATGGCTTGGGCAAGGATCTTTTGGTAATTAGTTAATTAATGGTTTTAAGTTGGGGGATGGTTATTTTGGGTTTATTAACATATTTTAAGAGTATTAGAAGTGTTAAACTCTATTTTACATTCCATTATATCAAAACCCAAAATCAAAACCTCTCTTCCCCTCCAAAAGATCTATCTCTAGAAACCTCTATAGAAGGTGAAGACTTCAAGCTTCCAAGGTCAAATTCCTCAAGGTTTTCAAAGGATTTTCAAGGGGATTTCATGGGAATCAATAGCAAGGTATGGTAGTCTTGATCCTTGTCTAACTTTTCATTCAAGGAGCCAATTCAAAGGTGATTTTAATGTATGAAAAATCTAGGGTTTTATTCAATCTCATGGGTTCTTTCATAAAATGTTTTCAACTGGTTTCTAATGAAAAATTATGATTGTATTGGTGTTTAATTGATGATTTATGATGAAAATACTCTATGAACCCATGATTTCTCTCAAATCCTAAATTGTGCCTTTATGAATTGAGTTTGTTGATCATGAATAAATGTTGATGGATTATGCTTAGATTGATTTAAATTGTTGAACTAATGATGTTTATGTTGAATTAAGTGATTGAATCATGCCAATTTCCTATTCAATTGTAGTAGGTTGGAATTATGAGTTGATGTTGATCCACTTGAAAGGTAGAGGTGTTTATATTACTATGTATATGGTGGTATTGAATTGATGGATATATTCCTTGTACCCTACATATGGAGGTTAATGTGTAACTATGATGTGAAGCATGTGTGTGATCTAAATGAATGAATGATGATCATGTTTAGAAGCCAATTGTGTTAGGATTGAATGTTATCTCTCTATTAACACTTGTAAATGATAGTGATTATGTGAAAGGCTATTCTCACATACACACACATTTGAATGAAGAATGAATGAAGTTCAATGATAATGTTAATGAATGTTGAGTCTATTGAAAGGATATTCTCAATGGTACTCTAATGAATGTTAATGACTTCTTGTGAAAGGAATTTCTAACAATAAGGGGGTTCTTAGGTGAAAGGCTATTCTCATCTTTGAATCTATGAGCTTTCCAATGAATGAATGTTGGGTTTGGAATGGATGCCCTCACGTGAGTTGAGTCGGGATATCTAGTAGCAATCTCTTATCCCATAATAATGAACAATGTAATGAATGTCAAATACTCCGTGGGCAATAATGTTAAGCACCGAGTGGATATTGATTGAGATGGGTACTCATACGTGAGTTAAGGCGGGAACTTAGTAGAAATCTCTTGAGATGGATACTCATACATTAGTTGAGGCAGGGTATCTAGTAGCAATCTACCTATCCCATAAACTATGTGCCCACATAGGTCTAGCTAGTGGACCCACTTAAGGTTAAACAAAGGATGGTCCTACCTTTGGCAAGTAGGAATCCCTTTATCCGGTGAGGGTGACATCGGGATTCCATGTCAAGCTCACATGGTCTATGTCGGTTAAGGCTTACCCCCAGAAAGAATGTTATTAAACCATGGCTTCTTAAAGATGTACTACTTAGTGTGGGTGGTGGAATGGGACGCCATCTATGCATTGCACAAGTAGGCATTTGAGGGAGGTCATGGTGTGTTCCTTTATAATATTAATGAATGAATGGGCTCTTATGATGAAATTTATGAGAATGTTGATCTAATGTCTAATGAATGAAGGTGTTCTTAATGTAATGAAGCTAATGAAGAATGTTGACTTTTATATGCTTAAATGTGAAGATGAATGCTATACTTGGATTGTATTATCGGTTACTTCCTTGTCATGACTTATTGTATATGAATGTGTCTTGTCTATGGTGACTTCAAAGGAGTACTTAGTGGGTGTAGTAGTATGGGATGTTACTACACATTGTACAAGTATGACTTAGAGTTGTCTTAGATGATGGTCTTAATGTGATGATGTAATTTATGTAATGTTTATGTCTCTTATATGCTTTATTGTGTAAAGGTGGAAAGGATAAATGATAAGTTCACTGTTTGGTGACCTTAATGTGGTACCTTGGTGTAGATGGTGGTATGAGACGCTATCCATACATTGCACAAGGTATAGCATGAGGGTTACTTGAGGTGAAGGCTTAAAGAAAAGGTAATAGGTTATATGGTTGATTTGTTCTAATGTGGATAAATGACTTGCATGTTGGTTGCGACTTATGTTATGCCTCTTTTATCAATGTTCATGAAGTTTTACCAAAATGGCATACATCATGACTTCCAAACACAAGTGTCCTTTTTAAACATGTTTTTGCATGGCTATCATACTTAGTACTTTATGTGCTAACCCATTCTTCTTCTATGTTTTACTACAAGTGTAGGTTGCGGTAATTGAGTATCTCTCTAGTTGGAGCTTGGACTAGACTTCTTCCAAGACATCTTTTGGTATGTCCTCATAGATCGAGGACAAAGACTTTTAATGTTTCTAGTTCTTTCATGTTTTAAGACTATTGTTAAGATTTCGATTGTAAAGGGTCGTGACCCTATCATGTATAAAGCTTTGTCTAAGATGGCCATGTGAGACTTTAGAATTCCATTGCTTTATAAATGTCTTTATATTGTATGTTTTTTGAATAAAAAGTTTTAATTCCGCATTGTTTTCAAGTATCTTATGCAATGAATGAGCTATAAGGCTTGTATAAGACCCCTTCGGAGTCAAGTACACCGTGCCGCTTCCGGGGTATAGTTTCGGGTCATGACACCTAACTTACTTACTCAGCGGAAGACTTAACTCAACATAATTGTACCTTTCAAAGTAAACTGAAAGATTAAAATATAACTTCGAACGTATAAAGATAGCATTCACTGGCCAAAGTGGCAACTCAAGTCTCAAACATAAGCCAATAACAAAATAATGACAAATGAACTAACTGTCTATGAAGCCTCTAATAACTGAGATGGATGTCGAGACAAGATCCACAACATCCTAATGAACTAAAATACTGAAAACAAAAAAAGGGATCCTACGGAAGCAAGGAGGCTCACCAAAAACTTTGGAGCTCAACTAGAATCAACTATGCGCTAGAAGTTGATCCTAGTTACTTGTATCTGCATCATTAAAAGGTACAGGCCAAATGGCATCAGTACGTTGAATGTACGAGCATGCGAGGCGAATTCTAAAACAAGATATAAGGTTGAAAGGAACTGAAGAAAAAACCTAGTCTCAACTCAACCGAACTGAACTAAACTCATTTCAATATAAAGCAGTATCAACAAGTGCAATATAAGGAAAAGCTTTTCAAAACATGGATAATAACTCCATGTATTTAGAAATACAATAGTAACTCTGTGTATGCAAAGATACATTATAAACTCTGGAATGTATATAAAAATATAATTTACTTCTGTGTATATAAGAATACAAAATACTTCTGTGGGAGTTTCTCTAACCGACAATCATCACTTAAGAGTTGTTGTCATGATACAACGTTTTGCCTCACGCTGCCAAGGCCATCCTATACCTTGTCGAGGGTATAGAACTTGATTCCTAAGTGGATCCACGAGTCTATGCTAAAAAGCACCAAGGAATCATCTAAAAAGTATGACATTTTTCTACCCATGATGGCTAAATGGTTTATGAGGACTGAGAGTTGTCTGAACTCTCTCCTATATCGGTGCTCAATACTACTCCCAAAATATAATACTAGCTCTTATGTTTAAAAACATATCTTCTTTTTGTGGTTTGATATAATTGCTCAAAACTTAGCTCAATGGCTCTCTTGAAAATCAAAGTTTCCTCTCTTGCTTAATTGTGAAAGCATTTACTCTTTACTGAAAAACTAGCTCAAAGTCTCTTTTGGAAATCAAAGTTTCCTTTCTTGCTTAAATGTGAAACCATTTTACTCTTTGGGAATACATAGTCCCGATATACTCTTTTGAAGAAATGAACTTCAATCTTTACTCTTTACTCAACTAAAAACTTAAGTCTTAAAACAAAGTTAAAACATTTGAAAAAGACTTTTGAAAAACTCTTATGAACTTCCCTTGACTTGACTTTTAACTTCTCTTGACTTGACTCTTAACTTTCCTTGAATTGAATTATGGATTCAAGGTACACGATCTCATGTTGTTGATGATTTCATATTGTTTATACATACCTTAGAGTGTAGAAATCAACTAGGAAACATAGATACGTTTCAAGGGAACTAGTACGGAAAGAAGTGGGAAAGGGTAGACGACATGATGTCCCTAGAGCTCTGAGTGGCGCGAGGCGCCAAAAGCTGAACTTCAGAAACTGGCTTGGGGCGCTCTGGCTGGCGCGGTGCCCTAGAGGCCAAACTCTAGAGCACTTTGTGGGGCGCTCTGAGTGGCGCGACGCCCCACCCCTTTTCTCATATTTTTGACAAATTCTCTTGGTTGTTTTTCAACTCTAAACCCTGTAAATTCAATTGGTATTTCCCCAAACACTTAGATTCGATTACATAATCAAAATATGCAATAATATACTCAAAACGACATCTAATTTCATGAGTCTAACTCAAGAACTTCTCAACAACTTCAACAATCAAGATTCAAATGAAACCTTCAACAATATTCATCAAAAACTCATAAACTCTTCTTTCAAGAACATAATTTCGCTGAATCAAATCATGATTGACGCGTGGGTGAACTAACCCAACGCTATGTTATCTCACATACCTCGCAGAGATCACCCCTTGACGAAATTCACAAGCAAAACCTCAAGAACGATGAACTTTGGCTCTTTCTCCTCTTGCGTTCTTTCTCTAAAAACCCTAGCGTGAATTCTTTAAGTGCATAAACTGACCAAATTCAGTTTAGACCCCTAAGTAACTACCAAAAACGAAATAATTTAATTGGGTAGTGAAAAGACCATAATACCTTTCTAAAATCTAGTTTTGACTTTCCTTATCTAGACAACCCAACTTCAAATGGGCATATCTCCCTCATACGAACTCGAAACTGATCAAACTTGGTGGCATTGGAAAGATATTTCCTACGGTATAACACTCCTAACTTATCCTAATCTAGGAGTTATGATCGTTTGAAGTTGACCCAAAACTCATACTTGACTTAATTTTGTCAAATTTCCAGATTTTTCATTCTTTCCAAAAATGACTCTTTCTATAATTGTTGGATCTGGCTCCCTCCATTACCCCTTCCCTCCATTTTGTCAAGTGCACGTCTAGATGAGAGACATGTGTCTTATTTAAAATTTAAAGTTCAAGATTATTGAATTATAAATTACTGGGACTTATAGCACCTTTTATGTAGTTTACAAATATATGAATTTCATTTTTAAAAAATGAAGATTCCATGCGCAAATTTTCGGTCAAACTTAAACTATTTGACTCTCGAAAATGAAAAGTGTCACATTAATTGGGACAGAGGGAGTATTAACAAATATCATAACCATAATTAAGTCAACTAATTTTAGAAAACTATTCTCTAAATTTATTTAAAAAATATAATATATTTCAAGCAAAATTTGATATTTAATAATATCATTAATTTCATCTTAAAGTATTACAATTTGATATTTGTTAATATCATTAATTTCATATTATATTTTTACATTTGAATATAAAAATATAAGATGAAATTAATGATATTAATAAATCTCAAATTTTGTATGGAATATATGGTAAAACACAATAACGTTGGTCATATTATTGCCCACCCATAGGTAAAATCCAATTCTTACTGGAATCTGCCCAACAAATTTAAAGAAAAAAAAAAATAGAAAGAGTAGGTAAAGAAGAATCTGCAATTGTGTTTGAGTAATTAAAATTCTTCTTTATACCCTTAGAGGAAACTAAATACGGAAATAGCAAAAACTGATTTTCAAAAGCTATTAATTAAGATGATTAGAAGATTTTTATATTTTTACATTTAAATATAAAAATATAAGATGAAATTAATGATATTAGTAAATATCAAATTTTTCTTGAAATATATTATAATTTTTACTAAATTTAGAGAGTAATTTTCTAAAATTAGTTGACTTAACTATGATTATGATATTTGTTAATATAATATAATTTTGACCTTTAAATTTTAAATAAGGCATATGTCTCTCATCCAGACGTGCACTTGACGAAATGGAGGGAAGGGGTAATGAAGGGGAGCCGGATCCATAATTGTTTACCTATTAACTAAAGTGAGTTAATATCTCAAATAAAGGTCACTCAAGTTTGAGAAATTATCTAGCAAAGTTTTTTAACTTTGTTTTGTATCTAAAATCACTCAACTTAAGTCTTTGTATCAATGGAATCATTTAACTAAATTTATCACAAAAAAATTGACATGACAAAATAATTTTTTTTTTTAAGTTTGATATAATTAGGGGTGTACATAAGTTGGTTTGGTTTCATTAACAAAAACCTAAACCAATTGTGTTGGTTTATTAAATCTAAAAACCAAATCAAACCACATAAACTCGGTTTTTTTGGTTTCGGCTTTAGTCAGTTCTTTCAGTTTTTTTTTTTTTGGTTTTTCGTTTTTTACAACTATATGGTGCTTGAAAAAGAGATCAAATATATTTTCACTTACCCGCCGTGTGATAAGCTAAACTTAAAAAATGTTAGATAAATAGAAATTTCGAAAAGACGGTAAAATTCACATGAGTACAAAATATTTTTTTTTGAAATATCATCATTCAACATGTTAAATTATTAAGATTAAAGGCTATAGTCAAACTGAATACAAAACAAAATATTTACAAAGTAAATTGTTAACTTTGAATTTGAAAAACTATAACAATATAATTGTAACTTTGGATCTTAATACAAAATAAAATATTTACAAATTTTACAAGCCCAAATTTGACATAAAATATATAAATATTGAAAACTATAAACTAACTAAAAATATATTAACAAAGTAGATTATAAATATATATATTATGTCGGTTAGATTTGGGTTCGATTTGACTTTTTTTCTTTTAATACCAAACCAAACCAAGAGTGGTCATTTTTTTTTCAATAGCCAAACCAACCAAACCACAAATCGGTTTTTTTTCCGGTTCGGTTTGACTTGTACACCCCTAGATATAATTATATTTTTGGATGAAATTTCAGCATATTCGTAACATAATCTTAATCCTTTAAGAAAATCTATAATTTGAACTTTTTTATCATTACAACAAAAGGCAAGTAACATTTAATTTGTTCTGCTAATATTTCATTCTTTTTTCCTCAATTACATTCTCTATATTGAACTTAGTTTGATCTATAATAATGTTACATGAACCTCTTAAGTAATTAACCTAGTATGAACATATTTAGTAACATGAAGGATTTTCCTACTAAACATATCTCTTATTTTTATGAATGAAATCTTTGATTAACATGATCAAATCTTGTTACCTACTTTATATAGAAGTAGTAAATAGTTATATCCCTATATATATTTTTGTATATTCACAAGAAAATCATAAAAAAATAAAATAAAATAAAGCTTTGCTTATTCTTATTTTCATTTTCAATCAAGTATTTAAGATTAATTCTCAAGTGGAAGAAGGCATATGAATGTTGATATAATGTTTATTACTACATGTGCAGCGTGCAAGCACCAAAGGAAAAAATGTGAACCAAATTGTCAGTTAGCTCCATATTTTCCTTCGACTAAAGATGAAGATTTTCAAAATGTCAACAGACTTTTTGGAGTAAATAATACCATTAAGCATCTTAATTCTGTTGCTGATGATCAGAGAGCAAAACTTGTTGAAACTCTAATTTTAGAGGCAAAGATTAGGAAGGAAAACCCTGTGCATGGTTGTCTTGCTATTGAAAGAAAGTTGAGGGCAGAAATTGAAGCACTTGAAAAGGAGCTTGAAATGGTACAAAATAATATTTCTTTTTGTAAGAAAATGTCCATGTTGCAAATGACAAAACAACACTTGGAGGAAGAGCTTGATAGATCTTCCTTAGCTTTGGTTTCTCCATTTGATGATGCCCATAGCATGACCAGGTATTTACTTCTTTTATTTTAGGGAGAAATTTCATTTATGTTTACTTTCATACATTTGTTCACAATAAAAAACAAATAATTCACTAATAGAAATTTATTTTTTCTTGAATAAGTGATTAACTTGTTTATATGCATTGTCTCCATCGTTGTCCCTGTATGGGACCTTAGCATCCTCATCTTTATCATCGTGGATTGTGGTAGAAGGGGTAGTCACATAGTCATGGATAGGCGATGGTCTTATCTTGCAGGTCAGCTTAGAACGTTGGTTGAGCGGATAACACTTTTTAAAGGCTATCATCTTTGGCATGATGCTCAGTAGTGCTCATATTGACACCCTAGACTACTTTGATCTCTTGTCCATTGTGAAATCAATGAGAGGCTCAACCTTTGGTAAACGAGAGTATGTCGACTCCTCATATATCTTTTCTCTGCAAAGAAGTTGTGTAAGTGTGCTATCAAACTAAAACCTTCTGAGCGGACCCTCTCTTGAGTGCTGCATCTTTGCTATTATAATTTCCCCCATATTGATGGATCGACGTGTCATCAACATATATACAGTTCACACTTGGTATGTTGTTATTGCTATATAGTGCACATAAGGCACTAACCATCTACAGACATTCCTCAGCCAATATCGAGCTTGTCTAGTAAAGCAAGAAGTGTGATGGATGTCCTGGTAATATATGTGAGCAGACCTCGAGTAACATTGAACTTTACATCTCAACCTCGAGTAACACACTCCTCGGGATCCACCGATGGTTATCAGTTCAAACATAACTACCTCTCTAGGCTCAATTTGAATCCACCCGGATCTAAAAAATATGAACTGCAACCCCATATTATGTACTTAGCTCAGATATTTGAAAACTCTGCCCATAGTCTTGCTTTATATGTCTGTGCCTCAGGGAGATATATATCTTTCCTTAGTGAATGTTCCGAACTATTTATTCCCCTTTATTATCATCCATTTAGTATCATACTTTTTTGTGCACTACTGGAGCATCTGGTTTAGCAGAAGCGACTAGCTGAGGTGGGGCTTGGTTTTCCGAAGCTTAACTTCTGTGAGTCCATTTTCTATGTTACCCATCCGGTAGTTTGGAAGGGATTCTCCATTATACTATTTTGAATCTTTTGAAGGGTGTGTGGGACCTTTAATGGTGAATCTTCCAGGGTCTTTCATCTTCCTCATTAATCTATTTTGGATCCAAGACGAGCATTACTCTGTCATAGCTAGCATTACATATTCTTTTAGTCTGCACTTGCTGGCCACTATAGCCTTCAAATATTGGAGAATGTCATGCAACATATCAATAAGATGTAAATTAATGGTAACTTGCTTCAGTAGATCAAATATTTTTAAAAATGCTGCCTCCTCTTTTTGTTTGTTCAACCTTTGTATGAATGGAAAGGGGGTCAAGTAGCTATCGGTGTAGGCTGCTTTAATACTCTTTCTTTTTTCACCTCAATTGCTTTGTCAACTAATTTATTTGGTAATCTTTCGCCTAGATCTTTAACCCCTTTGTATAGTCACAACATTAATCCATTTTGGGTTTGGGTCTACGTAGCAAGGTAGACCTCATTAAATTGTAGTATTCTGAGCTCTAACAATATGACCCATCCGTCTTTCAGGATGACGGATTGCCAAGTAATGATAGTTTGCAGGAGCTGATTGTTTCTGCTTCTCATCCTCTTAACATTTTAAATATCTCTTTGTTCCCGCCTAGGTGACCCTAAACTGAATAACCTTTGTTCTGCTGATAGCCTTGTTATTGGCCCTGTGGTTTATACTGGTTGACTATAAGTGCCCATAAATTGCATGACACACATTAGCCATACGGTCACCTCCATAAACCTCACACAACAACTAAGGATGCTGCAGCTGCTAAACTAGAGTTTGCATCTAAGTCTGACCATTAAGAATTTTTTTCAGATGACTAAGGGTGTGTTTGGTACGATGTTTTCCAATTTTTTCATGTTTGGTTGGGTTAAATGTTTTGAAAAATGTTTTTCAAATAAACTCATTTTTCTCAAATTTAAGGAAATGACTTCCTTTCAAAACTTAAGGAAAATATTTTTTAAAACTCTCTTCCGGCCCCCCTCACCCACCCTACCAGCCAGCCCCCTCACTCCAATTTTGTTTTTTAAGTTTGTTGTTAAAAAATAATTTCAACTTCAAAATTTCATTTTTTCACCCTTACCCTCGACCCCCCACCCCCCTACCTGCACTTCACCCCCCAAAAAAAATATTTAAGTTTTTTTAAAAAAAAATACTTTCAACTTCAAATTTTTATTTTTTCACCCCTACCCTTGATCCCCCCCCCCCCACACACCCCCCCCCCCCAAAAAAAAATTAAGTTTGTTTTCAAAAAATATTTTTCAAATTCAAAAATTATTTTCTACTCTAGTAAAAATAAAAAATATTTCTCAAAAACATTTTTCATTCAAAAACCAAACACTAAAAATTTTTTCCGGAAAATATTTTCTACTCACCAACCAAACATGAGAAAATAAATCAAAAATCTACTTGTTTTTCAGGAAAACATTTTCCTTCATACCAAACACACCCTAAATTTTTTGTTCATTGCTGCTATTTGTGTTTGCATTCCAGTTATACCATCTACCTCTAGCATTCTTGCTACATTTTTCTTTGTACCTCTATTGGATTCACTAATCAACTCAAAAATATTGGCTTCCAACCTATATAAGAGTAACACCAACTCATCGTTTGTTTTCTCACGTGTCCGTCCGATTGTAGCTAAATCAAGAAAAAATTTAGAGAGAATGTCTAAACATTTAATAGAAGTGTGAGCTAGAACTTCCTGATTCTAATAATGATGGGCATAACTCAGCAATAACGTATTGAAATATTCCCATGATTTGGGCAAACCTGTTGGACAAAATGATAATCATAGCCAGCATAATGTCCAAACTAAATAGCAATAAGAAGAGAGTAACAACGACACCAAATATTAAAATGGAATAAATATGATACCCAAATAAGTAATACAATAATATTGATGAAAAACTTTTTTTTTGGTAAAATTAGAGCTTTCATTTATAACCAAAAACATGTACAATTTGAGTTCCAGCAGCCTGGACAGGCTGCTCCTACATACAACCAGCTAATTCACTAACATTTACAAGAAAAACAAGAATCTTATGAAATTCAAATAGGATAATGTGTTTCTCTCTGCAAACACTCCCTCCATGCTATACTATTTCTTCCTCTTATATGTATGTGTATCACTATATCCTTAATGATCACTTCAGATAGGAAAGGTTTTTGTTGGAATCAAATGAAATTTCTAGCTTGCCACACCTTATGTACAGTCGTTGCAAACAGACAGCTTGTTATCTCAGCTTGACCTCCTCGTCTTCTTGCAACTTGGCTCATCCACTTCACCTCATTTTCCCAGTCTTGTATTTGTCTGTTATACCCCATCCATTGTAGCATCCTCCTCCATATCCTCCTAGTCACATCACATTCAAAGAATAAATGTGAGAATGTTTCTAGGTGTTGCCCACAGAAGGCACAATCAGGGGGGAACATTAATACCAAACTTTTGCAATCTCTCAACTGTTGCCAAACGTTTCTGTATGGCCAGCCACAAGATAAACTTGTATCTAGGATGTATCTTTGGATGCAGAACAAGATGTTTCCAAGTCACTTTGGGATGAACAGGTAATAAGTTGATATACATTTTATGGATTGAAAATTTCCCTCCCTGCTGGACATTTCCAAGTTGTTGATGTATTGTTCCATGGCTTTGTAGTTGAGTGATCAATTTTTGTCCAGATTCCAATACCTTTCTCACCACCCAGGAAGCTGTTTAAGGGATTTGGGCTTGGGTAATATCACCCTTCTTGATATAATAGTTGTGCTCCCATTGAACCTAAAGACAGTCTTTTTTCCTGTTTATATCCCATAGTAGCTTTAGAATTGTAGCTGAGTTCCAAAATTGATAAAAAATTTGATAGTGTCAAAAGACTACTACTCTCTCTACTCTCTACTGCTTCTCTATTTTTTTGTGTATCTTCAAGTGTTCATTCACTAGTCTATTTATAGAGTTTTTGAACCTCTTGATTACATCATTAATGACATAAATGTGGTAGCCAATTTTCACAAAATTTGGCTGCCAAACTCTACCAAAACTCTACCAAACTTTGACTACCTACTTCCACAAATATGGCTACCTTCACATTTGTGGCTTGCCAACTTTCACATTTGTGGCAAGTAATTTCAACAAATATGGCTGCCAAAATAGTTGTTGCCAAGATTTTATTCCCACAAATCTCTCCCTTAATTTTGATTTTTTCTTCTTTACTCTAAGGCTTGATCTCAATCTCTGAAAAACTTGAGAGGCTTTGTAAAGATATCCGCAACTTGATCATGAGATTCCACATACTTGAGTTCTACCTCTTTCTTTGCAATGCATTCTCGGATAAAGTGATACCTTGTGTCTATGTGCTTGCTCCGATCATGATACACTGGATTCTTTGCAAGTGCTTGCGCGGATTTATTATCAACACAAATCATTGTGGCTTCAATATGTGGCAAATTGAGTTCTTTCAATAATCTTCTCAACCAAATAGCATGACACGTACATGATGTCGCTGCCACATATTCAACTTCACAAGTCGATAGAGTAACAATTGATTGTTTCTTTGAACTCCAAGAAATAACACAATCACCCAAGAAAAACACAAAACCAGATGTGCTTTATCTACCATCAACATCTCCCGCGTAATCACTTTCACAATATCCCACAAGACTAAAATCATCAGAAGAAGAATAAAATAGTCCAAGGTCGATTGTACCTTTTAGGTAACATAGAATTCTTCTAGCGGCCTTCAAGTGAGTAGAGGTAGGAGCTTCCATGAAGCGACTTACGACTCCAACTGCAAAGAGTATATCTGGTCTCGTACATGTCAAGTACCTTAGACTTCCTACGAGACTTTTGAACAAAGTGGAGTCCACCTTTTCTCCATCATCAAACTTTGACAATTTTGTTCCATTTTTCATTAGGGTGCTCACAGGGTTGCATTCAAACATATTGAACTTATTTAAAATCTCCTTTGTATAACTTTCTTGAGATATGAAGATGCCTTCATCTGTTTGCTTCACTTCTAGGCCTAAGTAATATGACATGAGCCCTATGTCCGTCATCTCAGGCTCAAGAGACGTAGCTTTCTTGAAAGCTTCAAATAAAATTGGGTTGTTACCCGTTAGAATAAGATCATCAACATAAAGACAAACAAGAAGAATTTCACCATTAGTATGAACTTTAATGTAAAGAGCATATTCATGGAGACAACAAGTAAATTCATTGTCCCGTCAATGCGACTATTACAAGATCGTGGAGCTGGCTTCAACCCATTAAGGCTTTCTTCAACCTCAACACCTTATCTTCATGATTTTTAACCACAAAACCCAATGGTTGCTCAACATAGACTTCTTTAAGATATCCATTCAAGAATGCCAATTTGACATCTAGTTGATGGATCTTCCACTTCATTTGCGCCGCTAAAGGGATCAATAGACAGATCGTCTCCATGTGGGCAACAAGTGCATAGACAAGTCTTGTCTTGTATCTCTCTACCTTTCCATGGACATTTTTCTTCACCTTATATACCCATTTGACTCTAATTGCTCGATGATCCTTAGGAAGAGTCGTTAACTCTCAAGCAATGTTCTTCTCTATTGACTGGATCTACTCTTCCATTGCTTGTCTTCACCTTTTTTCAGTAATAGCTTCATCAAAATTCATTGGTTCACTATTAGCAAAGAGACAACACAAAAAATAAAAATTAGTAATTTCTTCTGTGTCATCATAGAGTTCTTGGATGCTCCTCATCCTATGTCATCTTTCACTTTAACTCTCTTGAATAGATGGAGATGCAACATTTGCTGGTGAAGGAGGCAAGGTTGTATCCTGCGCAAGTGTCATGGTCTCTTGTTCTTCTTCATCTCCAAAATATGGAAGAAAATCATGCATTCTTTCTTCTAGAGTCTCCCAATTCCATGATGCTTCTTCATTAAATTCAACATCACAACTCACCGCCACCTTGTTATTGCTTGGATTGTACAATTTGTAGCCTTTTGAACTCACGTCATAGCCAATAAACACATACTTGACACTCCGATCGTCAAGTTTAGCTCTCCCTTGATGTGAAACATGAGCATATGCTATGCTCCTAAAGATTCTCAAGTGCTTGACATTTGACTTTCTTCCGCTCCATGCTTCTTGAGGTGTTTGATCTCGTACATTTTTTGTTAGAGACCTGTTGCTCAAACAAACTACACGAGAAACAGCCTCGGCCCAAAATTCTTTTGGTAGATGTTTAGTTTTCAACATACATCTAGCTATATTAAGAATTGCTCTATTCTTTCTTTCTGTAACTCCATTTTGTTGGGGAGAGTAAGGTACCGTTAAAGGGCAACGAATTCCATGAGATTGACAAAAGTCATTAAATTCTTTTGAAGTGAATTTGCTTCCTCTATCGGACCTTAATGCTTTTATTTCATAGCCACTTTCTTTTTCTACAAGTGCTTTGAAATTTTTAAAGGAAACAAAAACTTCAGATTTTTTCTTCAAGAAGTATACCCAAATCTTTCTACTGAAATCATCAATAAAGAGCAAGAAGTATTTTCTTTTACCAAAAGAAGGTAGATCGATTGGACCACACACATCGGTATGTATAAGTTGAAGTGACTTACTTGTTCTTGATGTAGTCTCCTTTGGAAAACTCCTCCTTGCATGTTTTCCAAAACGACAAGCTTCACACAATTGATGTAGATGGTTGATTGACGGTATCCCATCAACCATGTTCTTGTCTCCTATTGATTTGAGCACTTCAAAGTTCAAGTGCCCAAATCTCATATGCCAACACCATGAGTCATCTTGCAAATTGGCCTTCCAACACTTTGCATCGATGTTTTAAGATTCAAAGGGAACAACCTATTCTTTGCATATGAACTTTAGTAATTAAGTTGTTACTTGAATCTCTAAACCAAAGATGCATATTTTTCATATAAATATCGTATCCTTTTTCAAGAAGTTGACCCAAACTCAAAATATTACTTTTCAATTTTGGCACATAAAAAACATTGTTAATCAATTTATGGGCCACCATCTTTACAGGATATCAGAATCGTATATATCTCTTCAATTTGGATCTTTGAGGTATCTCCAAAAGACACGTTACCTTTCACCGTCTTCTTTATCTCCACAAACTCATATTTATGGCCACACATATGATGCTTGCTCCATTATCAAGATACCATAAACTGCAATCATCGGTATCTTCTTTTTTGAGTGCTAATAATAATGTTGACTCATCTCCATCTTTGCTGTTGTTAACAAGATTAATTGTCACTTCAACATTACTATGGCATTCCAAAGAGTGATGCCCAATTTTATGACAGTTATAACACTTAATGTTAGATTTGTCATACCTCATTTCATTTATAACTTGATAGGCTCCACGTTCTCTACATCCTCATTTACCACGGCCACGACCTCTGAATGGCTGGTGACCTTTTTCTTCATTCTTAAAATGATTGGTATAACTTCTTCCTCTTCCTTGGCCTCCACGACCTCCACTGCCTCGCAATTGTCCATTTGTAATTTTTCACCTTCATATCCTTTGAAGGATGCTTGAGTTTTAAGAAGTTGCTCTACTGGCTCTTCTTTTCTCCTTTTCATTTTCTCTACGTGGGCCAGTAAAGAACCTTCCAATTGTTCTACCGTCATAGAGTCTAAATCTTTAGACTCCTTAATATCACACACCACATAATCAAATTTAGGTGTTAAAGAACGAAGAATCTTTTCTACCGCACGCACATCATCCACTTTCTCCTCATATCTTCTTAGTTGATTTACGATAACCATCAATCTTGAACAGAAATTTGAAATGGATTCAGATTCTTTCATTTTTAAAACTTCAAAGTCAACACTTAGAGTTTGAAGTTTTATCTTCTTTACTTTATCATCTCCTTGGAGAGAATTAAATTCTCCCAAGCTTCTTTTGAGGTGGTTGCATCAGCCACCTTCTCAAACATGCCATCATCCAAACATTGATGGATAAGAGTGAGGGCATGTTGATCTTTCTTTCTTGTCTTTAGAAAGACCTCATTTTCGTTTGAGGGCAAAGTTTCCTTATTAACGGGTTTTGTATACCCTTTTTCTACAATATCTCAAACAACTTGAGAGACAAGAATGACTTTCATTCGTAGACACCATTTTTCATAATTTTCTCTTATGAGACGGAGGTACTGAAAGGACAACGGACTATTATTTGTCATGGCTCTGATACCACGCTGTTGGACAAAAAGATAATCACACCCAGGATAATGTCTAAACTAAATAGTAATAAGAAAAGAGTAACAACGACACCAAATATTAAAAATGGGGTAAATATGATACCCAAATAAGTAATACAATAATATTGATGAAAAACTTGGTAGTGTCAAAAGACTACTGCTCAACACTCTTTTATTTTTTACAACTCACAATTATATTACTTCCACACTATATTCTCACAAACGAAGAAGTAGTTTGCGGATTACTCTCTCTACTCTCTATTGCTTCTCTTTTCTTTTGTATGTCTTCAAGTGTTCATTTTCTACTCTATTTATAGAGTTTTTGAATCTCTTGATTACATCATTAAATACATAAATATGGTAGCCAATTTTCACAAAATTTGGCTGCCAAACTCTACCAAAATTTTATCAAACTTTGACTATCTACTCCCACAAATATGGCTGCCAACTTTCACATTTGTGGCTTGCCAACTTTCACATTTGTGGAAGTAATTTCAACAAATATGGCTGCCGAAATAGTTGTTGCCAAGATTTTATTCCCACAAAACCTTCACCTGCTTCCTTCTGTCTTAGCCCCAATATTTCACTTCATAACTTGGTTGTCTTTTCTTACGGAAAGAATCTTGAAATGAATCTTTTTTCAATATCATCCCATGAAGTGATAGAATCGACAGGTTCAACTTTAAGCCACCTCTTAGTTCCCTTAAAAGTGAGAATAGAAACAGGGTGTGTGCCACATAGTCCGATGAGACATCTTATAAGACATATGAAATTTTGGAGATGATCTTGCGGGCTCTCATGTGGAGTCAACTTTTCCTGCGAGTGGGACTGTCACTTCATACACTGGTAACGGAATTGTTGGTTCAGCTGGTCTTAGTGTGGGTTCTGGTTAGTTGTGTTGTACTTGCAACGAGGTTTTCCCCCTAAGCCTTTGACGAAAAATATTTTTGGTGTCGGTTGGAATGAAGTAGAAGGGATTGCCTCACTATTAGTGTTTTGAATACATCATGCTATCTACAATAGTAAAACTAAGATCGAGTCGTTAACACCTGTTAAAAAAATACAATATGCAAGTGTGTACGTGGTTGAAAGTAATAAAGCAATGGTCAGAAATTTTAGTTTTTTATCAATCCCATTGGGACTTATTAGTCATTGATAAGATAGTGACTTAACTGCTATAGTTATGCTAACAACTATTGTTCAGTTTCAAAAGAGTTTGTTTGTTATTTATACTAGAGAAAATAGCCAAAAGCCCCCCTAATCTATTGTTGGATTCTCAACTACACACTTATACTTTATGGGAGTCTTATTACCCCCTAAACATTTTAAAAGTGAAATATATAACCCCTTAAAATGTCATAACCACACGTGTCTTGTAGTGAAACACACGCCCTGACACGTGTATTTAATTAATTAGTTATTATTTTTTCAGGTTTTTCTCTCCTTCATCTTCTTCCTTTCTTCTTTAACCATTTTTTCAACCCTAAGTTTTTACAGATATTGATTTGGGGAAAACATTGGTAAATGCAATGGGGTGTTCCCCCCACCCCTCTTCCACCCACCACCTCCACCTCCGCCTTTATGATCTCCCCCGCCTTTACCATTACTTTCTTCACCTATTCAAAATCTCTTTACCATCTCTTTCTAAGAAAAAGCTTCGAAAAAGAAATATTCAAGCCACCATCAAAACCATCACAAATCAATTTGGTTCCATCACCATAGAAAAAAAGAACTTAATTGGGAGAAGATGCTCGGGTTAATGATTGTAGATCGTATGCTTGGTGCAACGTCTTGCAAATCTATGTTGTACTTCTTCTTTTTTTATAATCAAGAGATTTGAAATTGATAATAACTTTTTGGGGATTCAATTGAATTTGATGTGAACTCAAATTGATTTTTCTCAAATCCGATTTGAACTCTTTTGGGGTGATTGAAGATGGTTGGCATTTTATTTGTAGTGGATTTAATTGATTTTGCAAAGTATTTTACATGAGAGCTTGAAATTAATAATGGTGAATCCGATTGCAACGATGGCTGCTTAAGGTTGGTGAATGGTGGAGGTCCATATTGTTTTGGGGAAGAAAGAAAATAAATAAGAAAAAAAAAATTAAAACTACATATGTTTATGAAAATAATTAAAAATAAAATTTCAGTAATATTTATTTTTGCTGCTCACTCTCTCAAAGAGAGTGAAATACACTCTCTATGCCAACTCAGCACTTAAGGAGTTATTTATTCTATTTTAAAGTAGTTCAGGGGGGTAATAGGACTCCCGCGGAGAATAGGTGTGTAGTTGGAAATTCGGTAATAGGTTGGGGGGTCATTTGGCCATTTTCTCTTTATACTACTAATTATAACTAAAGCAATGAAAGAAGAATATAGTAAGGTTGTAGGAGTAGTTCACGGAGATATTAGAGCCTAGGGCTATATATGGTGTTTGCTTAATTTTATCATACATATATTTATCTTTGTTAAGCTAATTTAGGATATCTAATTGTATTTTTGAGTTACAACGTAGATAGCATATGGTCTCTCTAGCCTCTAATTATCTAGAACTATTAGCCTCACAAATACATGGTTGAGTGGAGATGATCAACTAATTGAAATATATTTATATCTTCTTGTATTTGAGCCAAGTAAGGCAATCTAGATATGTCTTTGTCCTAACCGATAATCCTTGTGCAAACGAACGCCCTTACTCCCCTTAGCTCACATTCTATGCCTTGCGTTCTTCTCGCTATCTCCACTAGGAATTATCCGTTTAGTTGCTAGTTTGTCTTTGAATATAGGTGTTATTTTGATATATGTGAGTGTGACTGTGTTTTGGAAAGAGGAATCTATGATTGACCCTCACCATCACTTCATTTAAGGATGTTGTTGAGTACACATGTTTTTTATACTCACCCTTACTTTTGTTATGCAGGTTTTGAGCCTCGTGCAGCAGTAGGTGATTGTAACTTGAGTTAGAGTTCATCAAAGTCTTTAGAGGTAGTAGTTGTTTAGCTCCACAACAATATCCAGACTTTCCTAACTTTTATTTATTGCTTGTCTTTATATTTCAGGCAGTTATTGAACTCTTGGATCTTATCAATGTTATCTTACAAGCTTGTAATCATGTCACCAAATTAGTGTTATAAACTGCATCTTTGTTCTAATTAATGAAAGGTTGACGTCCATTAAGATCATTTCACTTTTGTTACTTAATTACTTTTATCTCGCATTTTAATATATTGTCATGATTGTGCCGGCACATACTCTGACACCTAGATAGGAGAACTCTTAGCCCCGAATGCAGAAGTGAACAAAATATAAGCTAACTCCCTATTTAAATATAGATATGCAGAACCCTCCCCCAAGGAACTAGTCTAAACAGGTAAAAGAGATTCTAAGAAATTACAAGATTCAAATAATATGACACAACTCCCACCATAAAGAAAGAGAATTAGAAACCATCGGAGATCATCTTCGTCTTCGCCTAAGAAATATCACTAATTCTGCAACTACTCTATGTCAAGTGCCATAGTAAAAGTAGTATCAATATAAACAATACATATTGGTAGGTAGGGGTGTACATAGGTCGGTTTGGTTTGATTTTTCATTAAAAAAAAATCTAAACCAATTATGTCGGTTTATTAAATCTAAAAACCAAATCAAACCACATAAAGTCGGTTTTTTCGGTTTCGGCTTTAATCGGTTCTTTCAGTTTTTCGGTTTTTTACAACTATACGATATTTGAAAAAGAGATCAAATATATTTTCACTTACCTATGTGATAAGCTAAACTTAAAAAATGTTAAATAAATAGAAATTTTTGAAAAGACGGTAAAATTCACATGAGTACAAAATAATCTTTTTTGAAATATCAATGTTCATTATGTTAAATTAATAAGATTAAAAGCTACAGACAAACTGAATACAAAACAAAATATTTACAAAGTAACAAATTTGAAAACTATAACAATATAATTGTAACTTTGGATTTTAATACAAAATAAAACATTTACAAATTTTACAAGTCCAAATTTGAAATAAAATATATAAACATTGAAAACTATAAACTAACTAAAAATATATTAACAAAGTAGATTGTGTGTGTGTGTGTTTCGGTTTGACTTTTCTTTTAATACCAAACCAAACCAAGAGTGGTCGATTTCTTTTTTTCAACTGCCAAACCAACCAAACCAAACCACAAATCAGTTTTTTTTTCGATTTGACTTTATGATTTGGCTTGTACACCCCTACTGATAGGCATCATTTTCGACTTGAATCCACCACATAATATCATGTAATTATTCAAAGGAAGCATGTTTCAGCCGCGATTGGATAAATATTATCAAAAGGATAATTTGTAATATGTGGTATTCAGTCTTGGTTAATGGTACAAGACATGGTTTTTTCAAATCCTCTCAAGGCCTCAAGCAAGGAGATCCTCTCTCCCCTTCTCTATTTATTTTAGCAATTGAGGTTCTTTCAAAATCTCTAAACAATGATAATAATGTTATTCCATTCTCTATGAACAAGAGAGGTCCTCAAATAAATCATCTGGCTTATGCAGATGACATTGCCATTTTCTCTAACGGTAACTCTACAATTGTCAAGATGGTTATGAAGAAAATCAAAAGATATGAAAAGGCTTCAAGTCAAAAAGTTAATGAAGATAAGAGTTTCTTTCTCATACGCCCCAAGACTAGTCCCTACAGAATCAATAGGTTGAGGCAATGTACAGGATATATGGACAAGTCTTTTCCTTTTACTTATTTGGGTTGTCCTCTGGAAGAAAGAAAGTGGAGTATTTTGATGGCATGGTCGTTTCAAAATTGGTTAAGAGATTGAATGGTTGGAAAGGAAAAATGCTCACTGTTGGGGGAAGAGGAGTACTCAGAAAGAGTGCCCTTCAGTCTCTTCCCACTTATACTATGTCTACGCTTAACCCTCCTAATGGTACTCTAAACACTATTGAGAAACACATGAAAAGGTTTTATTGAAGGTCTTCAAATGAAAGAAGGAAATATCATTGGAGCTCTTGGACTAACTTATGTTGTCCTAAAGAGGAAGGTGGTATAGGTATTAGAAGTTTAGTTGTTATCTTTAACACCCTCTCTATCAAAAGGTGGTGGAGACTGAGAACTAAAAACTCTTTGTGGGCTGATTTTTTGAAGTAAGTATTGTGTTTATAAACATATCGCTCAAAAGAAATGGAATTTTGGTAACTCTCACGGATGGAAAAGTCTTGTTTGGGCAAGAAAATCACATCAAATGGAACATTAACAGAGGTAATAGCTATTTTTGGTGGGATAGATGGATAAATTTTGGCCCTTTAGCCTTTATTCCTTCTCTCTACATTGATGGTCTCCTTGCCAAATTATGTGTTAAAGACTTTATGTTAGATGGGAGATGGGATGAAAGAACCTTGTGTACTTCCTGCAAATATTGTTCAAGGCATTATGAACATGGACATTGGCCCTAATGATCAAGATGATGATCCCATTTGGACTTGTACTGAAGATGGTCACTACTCTAACAAAACAACTTGGAATCTGGTGAGAAATATCAAGCAAAAAGATGAGTTTCTGTAATATTTGTGGCATAAATCTATTCCTTTTAAGATCTCTTTTCTTTCTTGGAGATTATGCAAAGGAAAATTGTCTTTTAATGAGGTGGTAGATAGATTTGGTAATCATTCAAATGTTGAATGTTTTTGTTGTTGTGACCCTGTAACAGATTTCATTCAACACACATTTACACAAGGAAAGGTTACAACTCATATATGGAATTATATTGGTGCCTCCTTGGGTATTATTCATCAACCTGATCCTATTAGAAGAATTTTCAATAACTGGTGGAGAGTTGGAACTAAAAACAACGTTCACGATATGGTTATTCAAATTGCTCCCATAATTATTAGCTGGAAAATCTGGAAACAGTGGACAGCTAGTAAGTTTGGGGATCAAAACAAAATGTACTAGAAGAAGATGGAGTATCAGCTAATCTGGAATATCACTACAACACTCTAGATCATTTTTCCCACTGTTAATATAATGGGTAGCTGGCCTAACATGTGTGAGAGTATTGAAAGACTGCAACCCAGGATGAATATCATACAAGTCGTCTAGAAAAAATCAAAAGCAGGGGAATTCAAAGTTAACGTCGATGGAAGTTTCATCAAGGATGCATGACAAGCGGGCATTGGAGGCATAGTTAGAGACAAAGATGGTGACTTTGTTATGGCCTTCTCTAAGGCAGTACATTGCACCAACAATAACCAAACAGAAGCTATTGCTGCTACATTCGGTGTTAATTGGTGTGTGGAGAAGGGAATTAACTGTTTCATGATCGAAATGGATTTTTTGGTAATCACTAACATGTTGAAAAACATGAGCACTACTAATCTAAAGCTGAAAAAGATCATATATGATACATACAAAAGTGTTAGCAATGTCAATATCAACTTCATTCATTGTTATCGAAAAGCTAATATGGTTGCTGATTAGTTTGCGAAGATGGCCTCTACTAGCTGGAATGAAACCTATGTCTCCTCTTGGCAATCTCTTCCTCAAGAGGTCAAAGGATTAATTCAACTCGATAAATGGCAAGTACCTTCCATGAGGAAAAAATATGAAAAGTGTAATTTTTTTGTAAGTTAATAACAAATTTGTTTTTTTTTTTATAGAGAAGGAGATGTGTATAGGCTACTCCTTCCCCTCTCTTTTTTGTGAAGCCTTTTTATGATGTAATCTGTTGGTTAGGGGTATGGTCCATATCCCCCTCTAACATATGTAGCTTTTTGAATTAATCGACATGGTAGGGGTCAAAGCCTAACCCCCCACACCAAAGGAATCACAACCTGAGGTGATGGTTTAAAAAAAAAAATTTAAAAATTCAAAGGAAGCATGCAATATGAAAGTCACCCGACCCAATCTTTAGCTACACGCTCTTACTATCATGACCCATAGACCTTATTTCCAACCTTTCTACCTCATTTATGTTGCCAATTCTACCATCTAGGCCACTTCCCCCTCATATTAAATTTGTGTGTTGCTCCAAATTGTCCGGTTATGCCTCATCTTCGAGGTGGTAGAAATAGTAAAATTCATATTTATCACTATGTTTCCCTTAGATAGAGCCTCCAGGATGTCAGAGACAACACAAGGGCTTTAGAGGAGTCCATTAATATGTTTAACCTTGCTCGATTAAAAAAGATGCACCATTTTTTTTGTTTACATAAATTGTGTGTTGAGTTAAAATATGATATGCTTTCAGACCCATTTTGGAATCTTATTGTAGATAATACCTTTAAGGGGGAAATTGTATTTTAAAATGGTTGACTACTTTTGTTACCCAAAAAGTAGTGTGATCAATATTGTTGACACCAAATTTTGGTCTGATATTTTTTAAAATTAATATTTTAAAATAATTTATTCATTAAATAGTTCAAAATATATGTTTGCAATTTTAATGCATTTTGTTGATAATTATCCTTATTTCTCAAAATTTTAGAATTTTTATCGGTTAATTTTGTTTGTATTGTTTGGGTTAAAATCGTTTGAATATGTTTAAATATTTGTTTGGTTTGATTAATTCATTATGTTTTGTTAAATTGCATTTTTTATATACCATTGGTTACATTTATTACATTTTTTCTAGATATATTCCTTTTATTGGTCACCTTTGTTAATATTCATTTTGATATTTTTGTGTAGTCTAGAAATTCATTAAAATATGGATAAGATTGCATGCACATATATTTTATTAGCTGGTAATTTTGACCCACAGTTTTAAGATAATAATATTGTACTATTGGTGGTTTTTAATTTCCTATTTAAACAATAACTTGGTCATTAAGTTAGGAATGATAGATAAGATTTTACAAAAGGGATTTAATTTTTAACTTTTTGTTTTTAAGAAATTCTTTTATTATTAATTATTTTCGATGACAAACTCACCAAACCTCCGCCGAAATTCGGCGAGTCTACCACCAAAGTGACCCCAAGACCTCCTCACACCTCTCTTCCTCTCATCACCGTTAGGGGCTGTTTGGTTACTATATAAGTTGCATTTTATTCATGCTTAAATAGTTGCATTAGTTTTTACGATGTTTGGTAGAAGTTTTGTATTAGGCGGAAAAGTCAATATAACTTATACCATGTTTGGTTGGTAGGATTTCAAATATTGTACAAAAGTTATTCATATATTAATTTTATGCAGTGTTTGGTTGTGTTTTTTGTAGTCCTACGTAATTAATACCAGCATAACTTATGAGGAAATCTATGTATAAGTTATGCAAGATAGAAAATGGAATAAGTTATGCAGGTATTAGCTATACATGCATTAAAATAGTAAATTACACATTTACCCCTATTGATTTATTTTTACTCTTTTTTATTGAAAACTTTACCTAACTATACTATTTTCCTAACTTTTTTTTAATTCACGAACAACCATTTTTTCCCTGTTTTCATTTGAAATCCAAATGTAATATTTTATTAATATTACAAATTGAATTGTATATATTTTGCTGACACATGTTAATCATATATTAAGGTTATATATTATTAAATATATTCCACTTATTTAATTAACATGTATTATTATTTTGTTTAGGATGTGAATTTATACATAATTGATATATTTGTTATATTAAAAATGTATAAACAATATATACAACATATTAATAAAATATTTACATTATATAAAATAGGATATTATAATGTACTTAAGATATATTAATCTTATTTTATTTTTATAAGTTATAAACAAAAAAAAAAACAACAAAATGAAAAAATAGCGGTCCCAATTAAGTATAGAGGGAAGTTTTTTTTCTTTACTTCTTATTGAAAAAGTGGGAGAATTTATTTATTTTTATATATAAATTATAATAAATTTAATACTTAATAGTTAATAATTTATGTATTGTGATCTCTACATAACTAAATAATACTCGCATAATTAATACATATATAACTAAGTCCTGCATAACTAAAATCTATACAATTAATACCTACCTAACTAAACTCTACATAATTAGATAATTAATACCCGTATAACTCTAGACATTAACCAAATGACCCTTTGCCCTTAACTTCATCAAATATCTGTTCTTTTCCCCTCTTTACCAGTGACAACCACCGTTCTCTTGCCAATATGAGCGGAACCCTGGCTATCTTCTCCGACATGAAAACAATGAACATAACACCCATTTCCAGCGACCAAAAACCCACAAACCACCAGACCCCTCCTAAAATCTCAACCAGAAACGCCATCAACCATCAATAGCTCCGGCGAGGAGCTTTAGCTCCAATGAACCGGAGGAAATAAGACCACGCTGCCAATCCCATTCCCCTTCCCCTTTCACGTTTTCTTCTTCTTTTTTACAGACGTTTTGGCTCGATGGTGAACGACAACCAGTCCTCAAGCTGTCAGACCAGCAAATCAACAAATAACAACAACAATAGTTCCATTTCCGGCCAATTCCATGAACTCCGGCGAGCTCGTGAGAAACCAGAGACAGCCAGGCAAGTTACAAGCTCCAGCGAAACCGAACTCCATCTCCGGTGAACCCACGAGCTCCAATTTCAACAGCCACGAACCAATCCTGCACCAAATACACCCCGATCCTTCCGGCTTCTCCTCCTCTTTGCCGCTCCGGTGAACCAGACCAATCAATAACACCTGAAAAAATTAGCGAGCACAAAGCTCAAGCAGATTCGGCGAAATCACGTCGTCAACATACTCCATCAATGAGCTCTTTCTCCGGCAAAACCCCACAGTAATTTCATTCTCTTTTACCTTCTGTTGCCTTTTTCACATAATTGTTGCTTTATGTTTGTCTGTTGCAAATCTGCTCTATTTTAATCCTTTTTTATTGTTTAAAATATCATTTAATCTATTCTGCTATAGTAGGTGCTCAAACTCCAATCACTCTTATTTCTTTTGTTACCTAATGACTATTTTTCTAGTAGAAATCTTTTTGTTTTGGCTTATTATGATCCTATTTTATTTTGCCTTTAAATGTCTTATTATTATTTTACTCAGTTTTTATTGTTCTCTAATGGCCTAAGTTTTTGTGTTTACTTTATTTTATTTATAGTTGTTTTTTCATTATTTTTATCTAATGTCTTTCTTTATTCAGATGTAACTTGTGCAATTTTCTAAAAATAATTCGTAGGGAGATGTTTCGTTTTATATTTGGTCACAGTTACAGTTTATATGGTTTTGTGTTGATAATTGTTTGAAGTTTGTTCCAATGAATTTATATTATTTTAATATTGGCAAATCTGGATTAATTCTATATTCTTTCTTTTGTTAATTTCTGCTTATTGCTATTATTATTGATTTTGTTAGTGGAAGGTTTACATGGCCAATGAAGAAATCTATTCGTCGATTTTTGAGGTCTTTTCATTTTAAAAGACGAAAATTTAGTTTAAGTTCGTATATGTTTTAAGTTAAAATTGATCGATGGAGAAATTACCGTCGATTTCGAAGGCTTCCCATGTTAATAAGACAAATTTTTTATTTTTAAGTTATTATTTGATTCATTTATTTTTATTCATATTTATTTATTACTAATACTTTTATTAAGTGTTTTTATAGGTATATAGAGTTGCTTTCCATTGAAGCTATTCGAATAAAGTTCAAATTATACTTTTTATTCATTATTTTGTATATACTGATGTTAGGCAAATCTTAGGTCATTTCTTATATTATTGTTTTATTTTATTATTTGTGTATATTACATGTTTATATTACTTGTCTATTATATTTATCTCCTCCTCAATTTGAAAAAATGAGTTTAGTCGAAACTCACAGTTATGGATTTCAAAGGATATTTAACACATTTCCTTCAGAATAACTTAAACCCTTACTTAAAATCTATTAATTTCGTAGACATTATTTTCAGTTAATTAATTAATTGGTTTTCTAGTTTTCCTAAAATTAGGTGGTGACTCATTTTTACCCCTTTTTAAAAATCTTTTATTCTTTAAACTCTTTTATTCTTTTTAAAATTATTATTTTTTGTGAGTTACCGCGACGTTGCACCCTCTCAAAGGATATTAATAGATGTTATGAGATATAAGCAGTAGAATTACTCAAAGTTAGAAGTATGAATTAGAAGTGTAGCAACCTAAAAAAGTTGGGATAATGATTTAGTAAAGTATATAGTTAAAGCCATGTACCTACTAAGTTAGTAATTTGGTGGTATGCCTTTATGTGTGTGTTATGGTGTAATGAGCATGCACAAATTTTGTGATAGTTGCATACATAGAATTATTGGTTAAGATGACTTAAGAGTATATCATTGCATTAGTATAGATCAAGTCTAGGTAATGAATGGAAGCTAACATGTTAGGAAAGATTAAGTTGATAAGCTTTAAATGAGCATGATTATGAAACTAGAAAGTATATATGATCTCCATGCGAGGTAGTAAGTTGTGTTGAAATCTTGAGGCAGAACAAAGCCTTAAGACTTAGGAAAATATGTGTGTACTCAAGGTAGTATATATTTGTATGAGACTCTAAGTTTATGGTTTGCAATGTATACCTAGTTAGTATCCTTGAGCTGCCAATGTGGAGTAGACTGATATAAACATAATATAGTACCCTTAAGAGTTGGTCAAAAGGTTTATAATTAGATAATAATGAATCTCTCAATATTGTTAAAGTTCCCTTCATCAAGGTAGATATGATCTTAGAAGAGTGGCGTTACTAGACTAACGAGAAGAGGCAAAATTATTAAGAGTTAAAGTAAATGGCTATACATGCAAATAAGAGTCGTGGTTATAGAAAGATGGCTATAAAGGCAGGAGAAAGTTAGAAAGAAATCTTAGTATATGTAGATATGATCCATCAAGAAGGGTTTGTAGTCATGTGATCAGCAATGCTTGATCGTTAAAGTAAAGTATATATATCTTAGTTTAGAGAACATGGAATAAGTCCAAAGACAATATTAGTTTCATCACTAAGAGGGAGATGAGAGAACGGAGAGCCAAATTAGGACTTTATAATTTAATAGTATTATGTTCAGAAAGAGTTATGATAAGGTAATATATCCATTCCTATTCTAGTGTTTTCCTCATATTGTGATCGTTATGACACCATACTTATGTCTCGCATATCACCATTTTGTTAATGACTCATACTCATGCGCTTCATACAATTTTACGTCCATGACTCAATTATTCCTCATGACCTACATCTACAATTTCAATTAATAAAATCAACACTAGGGTTTCTACCCAAAGTCTACATATTTAATTTCCCTTCTTTGGCACCTACGGTAGAGATCGGAGGTATTTGGCCCCCAAAAGGTATTGCGGTTTTAGATCCTTGGGAAATCTTTTTTCTTAATACCCTTATTCCCCTTTCATCCGGAACTGCCGTAACTTGGTTACTAAACTTCCCCCTTGTCTTTATCCTCTTGTTCTGAGCCTACCACCTATCGAGCCGAATAGAGCCTTTCGCCTTAGGTGCGATAGCTTCACTCTTAATCGGCTTCTTGTCGGTGTGCATTAGTAAAGCTAATAGTTCGGATGCGCATACGTTTCCTTGCTCTGTTTCCTTAGATCTGTCTACGCATTGAATGAATTCCATTAATGTGGGTATAAGGCCCCACCAACCCTAACCTTGGAAAGCACTTGGAGTTTGAGATGGTTAAGAAGATTTTGATCCCGGGGTGGGGAAGGAGCACACCACAACTTACTTACTCACGAAGTTCAAAATGAAAAGGAACGACTCCCCTTACAGCCTCAAGAAAGGGAAAGATACGACCTCTTAATAACATTTCGAAATCTGAATAAGGAATCAAGTCGTCCGTGTGAAATCTTACTAAAGAGAAGCACAGGGGAGACACCCTAGTAACACAGGCACCTCTAGAGCCCACATTCAAAGTCTCCTTCGAGATTTGTCTTGGCCCAGGTGACGCACATGACTGGTCAAGAAAGTTCTTATTTTTTGATTTCGCTTTCGCTACGGCTACAGTCAAGTGGCTCCCCCATTACAAGACTCCCTCCCACCAGAAGAAAGATTGATCGAGTGGACTCAGTGGTCAACCTCCATTCAAATTACATTAGGGGGTCTTTCGCTTTTGTCAGATCTAGAGAGATACTATAAGTCCTCCGTCCCATATTGCAAAGAAGCATTTCTTGTAACCAAAATGAAAACCCCATGGATCCGCAAAGGAAAGACTTGTTCTGGGCCACGCCGCTAGATTGAGAGATGTCAACGGGGCTTCTTACTTCCCAAACGGATCCTCCTACATCTATATATAAACGCTGGTTTATTAAGAATACACAAGAAAGACACTTTGAATTGTTGATTGAAAACCCGTCAATGAAATAATGAAATAAAGAGAGGGGTTTTTCCCATCCTATGGGCGATTGAATGGTGGATTTCAGTGATGAAGAGAAAAGTCTAGTTCTCTTTTCATTCTTGGGGTCAAATAAAGACAAAAAAGAATATGTCAGTGACCTAGCACGACAAAGCACTCTCCTCTATGTTGTGGGTGTGGAGGGGGGTTGTCGCCGCCTGATAAAGGCTGAAGCGGGGGCCACCAAAGCTATATGCGTCGAGTCTTTTGATTGAAAGATGAAGGAAGACAACTCAAATACCATCACAGAAATAGAAAGAGTCATGCTTCAAAGTGGAATTCTTCTAAGATCCATTGCTCGATTGAAAAGATGTTAGGCTGGTTCCTCATGTGCCTAAGAAGCCGAGGCAATCTCGATTGAAGCCAATTCAACATTTTCCTACTCAATCTTATTTATAGAAATAACACTCAATCAAAGGAGAGCATAAGTAAGTTGGGTGATTTTTTTTCCAATAATGCCAACGATGGATGATATTATGGATTAATTGCCTGTCGGGAGCGTGTTATTTTTCAAAGCTTACCTTATATTATTAAAGAAAAGAGGGGGGGGGGGGGGGCAGGGAGTCAAAAGAAAGCTAGGATATGGCAAAATCATATTTTTGGATCGAATGGGCTTTTATCAGAAATGACGGAATTTTATACATGGATGTTTATGTAATGAAGACTTTGGATGGTGTGCCACAGATAGGGTCGGAGAATACCACTCTATCAATAACAAGAAAAAAAGTAGCAATTTCGTTTCAAATGGTTTGAGCTTGGACCACGGTTCATTGTTGTGCTTACACACAAGGCTACCCTTTTTTGAAAGCTCCGCAGGACCACCTACCACTAGTCTTCGGCCGGAGGGGTTTATTGCACAAAAAAGAGCATCTGAAGGGTTACTTTACCTTTGGTGATCACACACTGACCCAGGTAATCACTAGCTACAATCGATGGAATTTTGATTGAAACTATTCATAAATAAAGCTTCTTCTTTCTTAGTTGAAGTTCCTATATTGGTTTTTTCTTTCTTTTATGAAGCGGACCTCTTTGATAGTTCGACCGTTATCCCCTGTCTAACTCAACTATTCGACTGTACGACTATTGTAATTGTGAGTCGAAAGGAATGTAATAGGAGTGCAGTGGGGATCACGAACGGTCTTAAGTGAGTTTGAAAATCGTCGGAGCCCAGATATCGACTCGAGGCACCGATCGAGAAAGTAATAAAGGGATGTTAAACGTAATATTAAAAGGGCCGGGATAGGCTAATCACCAGACTGCTCTGGAATAGGTTAATCGCTGGAGACAAGAACGAGTGAATCTAGTTTCGAAAGCATGCCTTACTTTAATAGGGGGCGTAGAGTTGCTAAGTGAAGAAAAGCGCAACTATATATGTAATATCCTAGCTGTCAGCTAGGCAAGTCCGCTATAAAGCCTATTGGCCAGAAAGTCCTTAAGAATGAGAAAGCTGACTAAAAGGATATTCTGGCTTAATTCGCCTTTACTAAAGAAAAAAGAGTACACTTGTACTCCGGCTAATAAGGGAAAGGATTTTTTTTTCAAATCCAAGTTTGGGCGTAGCACCGAATATGTAGGAGTAGTCTCACCCAGTAGATGGACAAGCCAGTAGTACCAATCAAGGAAGCCTTGAAATCTAGAGATTTCTTTCCTAATGTGGACTAAGAAAAGGAGATGAATATAGCTAAACAGCTGCAGCAGAAAGAACGAAAAGCCAAAAGTCAAGGTGCATAGCGGACTTTTCAAGAATAAGGGAGTGAGTGGGACCTCATGTTCTCCAGGTAGCCATATTTGCATGGAATTACATCAGTACACTCCTAAATCTACCTGGTTTGGACTACTAAATTGATTCCTCTTGGCTTGATTAAAAAATCTTCTCAGAAGCCCGTCAAAACCTTACCCATAAAAAAAAGTACATAGACCTGCTCACAAAGAGCTACAAGACAGTAAAAAACATTACTGCTAATAAAATGATAGTGAACAAAGCCAAACCAATATGATATTCAATAAGCCCATTTTTTTGAGACTGCTCCTTCCCTCCCTGAGCCATCGCTTCCCCCCATCAGTCACTCGCACAAGGGTAGGTCTCGAGCAATAGTCGCTGACGAAGAAAAAGATAATGAAGCAAATTGGAATTCGCCCTCATTTGCGGCGACGACCTCTGTGGTACCAGGGCTAACCTATGAGGAGTATGAGAGATCTCCTCACTCCCCGACTCCATTCTCCAAAGGAAGGGTAGTTGAACTCATACTTGCCATTCAGAGGAATCTCTCCTCGGCAGTACTAGTCAGAAACTCCTAACCTTTGAAATTGAGCTTCTCCGGGCAGCTCTTCATACTATGGGGTTATATAATCTCCTTGACCTTTCGATTGAGGGTATTCAGCAGTGGGCCTACCTTAAGGTAGGAGGTGATTGAAAAAAGGAAAGTCGGTCCCTTTACATAGCCATAATAGTAAGATTTTTCGAAGTTGCTGAACAATTGAATCGGCTGGTATATAATCAACTGCACATTAATCTTCCTCTATTCTATTAATTTCACACCTATCAAAAAGATACTTCAAAGGCTTCGGGATCGAGCTCTCATTTGCCAAAGAAGACCCTAGCCAATCCACGTGGCCTGCTTGATAAACATCAGCGATGGATACATCATAAATTGGTCCGCAGGCATCGCGATAAGCCATCTATCCTACTACTGGTGTAGCGCTTCCTTATAGGCAGAAGAGTTAGCAAAGGTACAGACAGCCTGATCTAGCTAGTGAGTAAGCATGTTCGCTTTCGATTCTCAAAATGTTAAGATATTCTTAATGATATTCGGGCTTCTACCCAGCAGAGTCTTCCATAACTGACCGACCGATGAAAGGATAGCCGAACCCATTGAAAGCCGTCAGTTATTGATGGCTCTGAAAGAAAGCTGGGCTAGGTCTTCTTCCCTTAGAGAGGCTTATTCTCCTTTCCTATGTTCTCAAATATTTTCTTTTGTCTCTGTTTATTCTATTATTAGTTCTATTGTTCCGATCCACTTGTGTTTCAGGAAATCAAACCGAAGTCAATTCTTAGTACTTTAGCATTTTCAATAGTCAACAATTCTTTGGGTCTTAACACCCTTCTTGTATCACCTCCTACGGTGAAGAATATTAGTGAGGTTTCCTTTGAAACGAGGGATGTAAGGGAGCCACTACGAAGAAGTTCTGAGAGTTGCGAAGGAAGCTTTGAGCTCATATTGTTCATGGATTGACAACGAAAATTGAACTCTATGAGATCGAATCTCAAGGAAGAAGCGGGAAGGAAAGGTTGTCTGGTTCACCAAGTTCTACCACTGCAGACAAGACTTTGATGCAGGGTTCGACATGGTCTTTGAGCACAAGCCTAAGAGGGCCTTCAATCACATCACTATTATTAAATCCTTTGATCGTGTATTAGTTATAGCCAACCTCTTTCTGTCCTCCTATTCGATAAGTAAACCCATTCTCGTTGTACCGAAATAGAGATCTGATTTAAACGACCAGGTACATCATATGAGTTTGATCCATTAGGTTTTTTTTTTTTTTTAGAAAAGATTTATATAGTGGTCCAGGAGTAGGAGCTCAAATGGAACAATACCAAACAAGGAATGAAGTAGAATCCCATGAAAGACGTGATGATAGATTTTAATTCTTACTTCTCATTGTTAAATTCTATTATTGAAACTATTATATCTCATATTCATTGATGATTCTTGAGTGGTGGCTCATGCTTATCCTACCACATGGACCACTTTTAACTAAACTTATTTAAAATCTTTGTTATAATATTCATATGCATTATTTTTATGTGTCAAGTATATTTCATGAAATTTCTTATACATATTATACAATCATGTTTTGAGAAGCCCAATCACTTGAAAGATTTCTTAAGAAAGTTTACAAATTATGTTTACAAACATAAATATGATTTTCAAGAAAATTATTTTTATTATTAAAACTCAAAATATCAGCATATTTCAAATAGTTGTGAGCATAAGCTTACCAGTAATATAGTTTTATGGATTAGAGCGAAGTTGTAACATTTCGAAAACTAGTAGGCTAAGCTAGGGCTTGACGTTAGGGTTAGAGCCTAGAAAGTACCTACCCATACCTTAAAATTCGTGTTTTCATGTTAGAACGTCAAGGCTTAAACCCCAAGGACCAACCATAGGTCCTTGAGGAAATGCCTCAAAAGTGACCTGGGCAATGACCCACGAGGGCAACCCACGCCCCGTGGGTAAGGGTCGTGGGTCAAGCCCCAGAAACAAGCTACAAACCACGCCTAACCAGAATGGACCGTGGTCCCACCCACAGTCCGTGGGTGGGGGTCGTAAGTCCTGCCTGTAACTGCCAAGAGGCAGTTTCACTTAGTGGCATTAAAGGAATTTCCTATTTTAAGTGGGGGTTAAGTGACATCGTTTTAAACTAAATTAGGACACCTATATAAAGATTTTTAGTCACCAAATTAGGTACACTAAATCATAATGTCTAAATCCCCAAATCAAAACCAAAACCCTATCCAAAATATTCTCTCAAGAACTTCAAAGAAGAAGAAGAAGAAGAAATGTAAAGCTAGGGTTGAAGGATCCAACTTTTGTCCTCAAATTCGTGGCAATTCTTCATCAAGATATGGTAATTTTTCATCTATGGGTAGCCTACACCCATGGAGCCCCTTCAAAACCCCCAATTTCAAAATTAGAAAACCCAAAAGTTAGGGTTTCACTTCAATCTCATGGATTCCTTTCAAATTCGTTTTAAATTATTGGATTATGTTTAATTATGGATATATTGGTGATTTTATAGGATTTTAAGTTGAATTCTCCAAGAATCCATGAATTACCCTATTTTCTCAAATTGTATCTTAAAGTGTGGTTATTGATTGATGCAAGTAGAATGTTATAGAATTATGAATGTAATGAATTGAATACTTGAATTATGCTATCATTCGTGTCTAAAGTAGTAATTCAAAATGTGTTGATTGATTGTAATCTATGGTCCTTGAAGGGAAAGCTATATGAATTATGCATGATTATGAGATGTAAGTATATGCTTTATGAAACTTTGAGAGTAAAATGATTATGATTGTGATCTAGTTGTTGTGTTGTTGGAAGTTATCCTCATGTACACACTTATGTATAAAATGATATGATGTGAAAGGTTGGTCACATGTAATGATTTTAAGGTTGGAAGACTAGTCTCACCAATTGAATCTAGGAGCTTTAGTATGATTTATGTTGGATTGAGTGTCAAGACGTTCTTCCATAATTATCAATTTAAGTCGAGACTTAATATGAACTCAATGGAAATTATGCTTAGTACCGAGAGGATATTGACAATGAGATGGAAGCTCCTCCGTTAGTAGAGGGCGGATTTCTCGAAGCAATCTTCTTATCCCATAAATTATGTGCTCATATAGGTCTTTAGCTAGTGGATCCACCTAAGCTAAGAGTATGGTTCTACCTTAGGCAAGTAGGACAACCTCTTTTCGGTAAGGGGCAGACACCAAATTCCATGATTAAGCTCACATGGTCTATGTTGGTTAAGGCTAATCCCAAAATGATAGTATGAACAAGAATATAAACTATAGCTACTTAAGAAGTTTTCCTTAGTGTGGGTAGTATTATGAGATCTTATTCATGCATTGCACAAAGTTGCTTTGAGAGTATTTATGGTATGTTTCCATTATGATATGATGAACTATATGTTGAATATGCTTATGACTTATGCTTTTGCACTAATCTTCATGATGATTCTTAAGCTTTACAAAGTGCATGTTTTTCAACTAAAATGTCCCTTTTAGCATGTCTTCATGATTTTATGCATGGCTACCATACTTAGTGCATTTTTGTATTAAACCTTATTTTCTACTTTTTTTTATAAGATAATGGTCCTGTGTTTGAGACAATCTTCCTTCTTGTTCAAAGCTTGGATCAACTATTCTCTTTGTTTGTGGTGAGGCCTCCTGGATTCCAGGATGAGTGATATCTTGTAGTTCTTTTCTTTCATTGTATTAGACTTTCATTTTTTTTTTTTTGTAAGGGTTGTGACCCTATTTGATACTTTGATTGTAATAGATGACTAATTGAGACAAGTATAGACTTTCGCTTTGCTTTTATGAAACTTTTGGACTTAAATGTGTTTTTACTTTTATTATTCCAATGTTTTATGTTATGATATGCTAAGTGGCTTACATGGTTTCTTTCGGAGTCCTATGTATCATGTTACGTCTAGGGGGTACCCTTAGGTCGTGACAACTTGGTATCAGAGCACAAGGTTTAGAATGATTCCAGGATGATTTCTCATAAGCTACATCTAGTAGAGTCTTGTTCATGAGTGTGAAGTGCGCCATATTTATAAATGAGAATCTATAAAATGTTAGAAAATTTCACTTCTTTCATTACTCTTAAGTTGTGCCTTAGAGTTTAACTCTACAAAAGTTCCTCTCTTAATCTTTCTTTTGTGTCTTCAGGAAATGAATACATGAAGGGCTAACGTAAGAAGAGTGGAGGGTGACAATGTGAATGAGAAAGCTCTTCAAGGTAATCAAGCTCCTTAAGTTAACCAAGCTCTCATTAATCCTCCGGCTATGTCGGATGTGGAGGTTAGGTCAGCTATTCTAATATTGACCCAAGTCATGACGACTTAAGCTCAAGCTGTGACAACTCAAGCCCAAGCCATGATGGCCCAACTCAATAGAGATGTTGGGACTCATGTGAACACTAATGTGAATGCCGCTTTAAGGGTTAAAGACTTTGCTAGAATGAACCCTCCCGACTCTAAAGTGCAAGAAAATCCTCAAAGGTTTGATGACGAGGTTTATAAAGTGCTTGATATTATGGGAGTGTCTCCACAAGAGAAAGCGGAGTTGGCCGCCTTCTAATTGAAAGATGTTGCTCGAGTTTGGTATGAACAATGGAAGGGTGAGAGGCCAATAGAAGCGAGTCCCATAGATTGGGAGATGTTCAAATCGGCATTCCTTGATAGGTTCTTTCCTCTAGAGTTGAGGGAATATAAGATGCAAGAATTTATTAACCTTCGTCAAGGAGGATGAGTGTGAAAGAGTATGCTCTTAAGTTAACCTAACTATCCAAGTATGCTCCAACTATAGTGGCGGACTCAAGGGCTAAAATAAATAAGTTTGTGATGGAGGTGTCTGACTTGGTAGAGGAAGAATGTCATTTGTCAATGCTCATTGGTGATATGAATATCTCACGTCTTATAGTGCATGCCCAACAAATTGAGGAGTCAAAGCTCAAAAGAATGAATAGGGAGGGGAAAAGAGCAAGGACCGGTGATGAAAATTTCTCCAATGCTAAGTTCGATGGACAAGGTCGACAATGATTCAAACAAAGGTTTTCCAATCAATGCTCCTCTAGTTCTCCAAGGGTCGACAAGGATAGCGTTTCCAACCCAAAATCTCAAAGAGATAATAGTGGTGGTTCTATGTTGTGAGGCTTAATTGTGCAAAATGTGGTAGTAAACATAATGGCAAATCCCTAGTTGGCTCGAATGGGTGCTATGGTTGTGGAAAGAGTGGCCACAAGATGAGAGATTATCTAACACTTGTAGCAAAGGCAAAAGACGGCAAGCAAGCTCCTCCAAGCGGTTCAAACTCCAAGGCCCAAAAGCAAAATCATTTTTATGCTCTTCGATCTTGAGATGATCAAGAGAGATCCCCGAATGTGGTAATTGGTAGGTTAAAAGTCTTTTCTATTGATGTATATTCCTTGTTAGATCATGGTGACACTTTGTCCTTTGTGACACCTTTAGTGGCCAAAAGTTTGAAATACTCCCCAACGTGTTGGTAGCACCTTTTTCAGTTTCTACCCCGGTTGGTGACTTGGTGGTGGCTAAAAGAGTTTATACAAGTTGTCCCATTTTCTTGTCCTATAGAGTCACTTTGGTGGATTTGGTGGAGTTAGACATATTAGACTTTGATGTGATTTTGGGTATGGATTGGTTGCATGCATGTTATGCCTTTATAGATTGTAGGACTCGAGTATTTAAATTCCAATTTCCAAATGAGCCTATGTTAGAGTGGAAGGGGAGAAATTCTATCCCTAGAGGTCAATTTGTTTCTTGCCTTAAAGCTAGGAAAATGATCTCCAAAGGGTGCATCTACAATCTTGTTAGGGTGAAGGATGCTGAATCTGAAACCCCTTCTTTAGAGTCGGTTCCGATAGTAAATGAGTTTCCAGAAGTTTTCCCCATTGATTTGCTCGGTATTCCTCTCGAGCGGGAAATAGATTTTGGCATTGATCTTTTATCGAATACACAACCTATCTCTATTCCTCTTTATAGAATGACTTCAGCCGAGTTGAAAGAGCAACTAATGGATTCGTTAGACAAGGGTTTTATCTGATCGAGTATCTCTTCATGGGGTGCTCCGGTGTTATTTGTTAGAAAGAAGGATAGGTCTCTTAGAATGTGCATTGGTTATCGTCAATTGAACAAAGTGACCATCAAGAATAAATATCCCCTTCCAAGAATTAATGACTTGTTTGACCAACTTCAAGGGGCTAGATATTTCTCCAAGATTGACCTTCGTTCGGGTTATCACCAATTGAGGGTGAGAGGGGTTGATATTCCCAAAATGGCTTTCTAAACAAGATATGGTCACTATGAATTCTTACTAATGTCCTTTAGGTTATCTAATGCTCTGACGACATTTATGGACTTGATGAATAGACTGTTTAGGCAATACCTAGATATGTTTGTGATTATGTTCATCGATGACATTTTGATCTACTCAAGGAGTGAGAATGAACATGTGGACCATTTGAGAATTGTGTTGCAAGTTTTTAAAGATCAACAACTTTTTGCAAAGTTTAGCAATTGCGAATTTTGTTGAGATCCGTAGCTTTCCTTGGTCATATTGTGTCGAGCAAGGGTATTGAGGTAGATCTTAAGAAAATGAATGTGGTTAAGTGTTGGCCTAGACCTCTAACTCCTTTCGACATTAAAAGCTTTTTGAGTTTGGTCGGTTACTATAAGAGGTTTGTTAAGGGGTTTTCCTTCGTTGCTTCTCTGTTGTCGGCTTTAATTAAAAAAAACTAAGTTTGAGTGGTCGGAGGCTTGTGAGAAAATCTTCCAAGAGTTGAAAGATAGACTTACTTTCGCTCCAGCATTAACCTTACCAGAGGATACAAGTGGTTTTGTTGTATATTGTGACACCACTAGAGTAGGGTTGAGATGTGTGCTCATGCAACATGGTAAGGTGATTGCTTATGCTTCAAGGCAACTTAAATTCCATGAGAAGAATTATCCAACCCATGATCTTGAATTAGCAGCGGTAGTATTTGCCTTGAAACTATAGAGACATTACTTGTATGGAGTCCATGTGGATGTTTTTACTGATCACAAGAGTCTCCAATATGTGTTTAGTCAAAAGGACTTGAATCACCGACAAAGAAGGTGGTTAGAACTTTTGAAGGATTATGACATAAGTGTCTTTTACCACCCCGGCAAGGCAAATATGGTTGCGGATGCTCTTAGTAGATTTTCCATGGGTAATGTGGCTCATGTAGAGGATGAAAAGAAAGAATTGGTTCGTGAGGTGCATAGACTGGCCCAGTTAGGTGTCCAACTAGTGGATTCCACCAAGGGTAGTTTCATGGTTCATAATGGCTCCGAATTGTCCTTTGTGGTGGATGTGAAGTCTAAACAAGACCTTTATCCTATATTGGTTGAGTTGAAAGAGTCGGTACTCAAGAAGTCTGTTGAGGCTTTCTCCGAAAGGGGAGAAGGGTACTTAGGTACTAAGGTCGATTATGTGTTCCGAATGTGGATGGATTGAGGGAGCAAATTTTAGAGGAGGCTCATAGTTCTTAGTATTCTATTCATTCGGGAGCCACCAAGATGTACCGTGATCTACGGGAAGTCTATTGGTGGAATGATATGAAGAGAGATATTGCGGGATTTGTAGCCAAATGTCCTAATTGTTAACAAGTTAAGGTTGAACATCAAAGGCTAGGAGGTTTGTCACAAAATATTCCTATACTTGGAAGTGGGAAGATGTGAATATGGACTTTACAGATAGGATGACAAAATCATCCTACTTTATTCCCATCAAGGTTTCTCATTTGGCGGAAGATTATTCCAATTTGTATATAAGGGATATAGTGAAGTTACATGGGGTTCCTTTATCCATCATTTTGGATTGGGATACTCATTTTACTTCACACTTTTGGAAGTCATTCCAAAAATGGATTGGTACTAAGGTGAAGCTTAGCACAGCTTTTCACCCTCAAATGGATGGTCAAGCGGAATACACTATTCAGACTTTAGAGGACATGTTGAGGGCATGTGTTATAGATTTCAAGGATAATTAGGATGACCACTTGCCATTAATAGAGTTTGCCTACAATAATAGTCACCACTCAATTATCCGTATGGCTCCTTTTAAAGCCTTGTATGGTAGGATATGTAGGTCTCCAGTTGGTTGGTTTGAGGTAGGTGATATTGCTCTTATCAGTCCTGAATCAGTTTTTGAGGCTGTTGAGAAAGTTCGGCTCATTAGAGAGAGGTTGAGAATGGCTCAAAGTAGACAAAAGTCCTATGCCGATGTTAGAAAAAGGGATCTAGAATTTGAAGTTAATGATTGGGTCTATTTGAAAATCTTACCCATGAAGGGTGTGATGTGTTTTGGCAAGAAAGGAAAACTTAGTCCTTGGTATGTAGGCCCGTATCAAATTTTGAATTGTATTGGGAAAGTTGTCTATGAGTTAGATTTGCCAAATGAGTTGGCTTTGGTTCATCCGGTATTTCATGTTTCCATGCTTAAGAAGTGTATTGGAGATTCGGTATCTATTATTCCCCTAGAAGGGTTGGGAATTGATGAAAGTTTTTCCTATGAAGAGGTCCCAGTAGAGATTTTAGACCGGCAAGTCAAGAGATTGAGAAACAAGGAAATAGCTTTCATGAAGGTTTTATGGATAAATCACTTAGTTGAGGGTGCTACTTTGGAGTCTGAGGCCGATATGAAGTCCCGATATCCTCATCTCTTTCCTTCTACTCCTATTCAAGCTTGAGGTAATTAGTTTCTCTTGAGTTTTAGTGTTTTGGAAGTCGTGTGTTATATGATTTTTTCCATGATTTCCTTATGTTATGCATATTCCTTATGAAATTCATGTTTAGTGAGAAAATGAGTTTTCATGATTTATGTTCCTCATGTTGTTGTGCATTTAGTATGAGTTACCTATTTGACTTCATGAGATGTGTTGATGAACATGCTTTAGTATGCTTTTGAGAGTAATTGCATATTGGCTCTATGATGTTGTGTTGAGCATTATTTTAGTTGGAGAAGGTAGTTCCTTCTATGAATAGGAGAAATATTGAGTTTCATGCATATTGGGTTGTTAGATGTAGTTTATACTCCTTTGTATTGCATCGCTTATGTTTTGAGATGGAGTTGATGTTTCCTCCTTTGAATTGTGTGTTATTTTGATATTTCATGCATGACGAGCTGCTAGTTTTGAGTCTTTATTTCTGTAAGGTGTCTAGATCATCATTCGAGGACGAATGTTCCCAAGGGGGAGATATTGTAACATTCCAAAAACTAGTAGGCTAAGCTAGGGCTTGACACTAGGGTTAGAGCCTAGAAAGTACCTCCCCGCAACTTTAAATTTGTGTTTCCGTGTTATAACGTCAAGTCTTAAACCCCAAGGACCAACCATAGGTCCTTGAGGAAAAGCCTCAAAAGTGACCTGGGCAGTGACCCACGAGGGCCGTAGTCCCACCCACGGTCCGTGGGTGGGGGTCGTAGGCCCTGCTATTAACTGCCAAAAGGCAGTTTAACTTAGGGGCATTAACATAATTTTCTATTTTAAGTGGGCGTTAAGTGATGTCGTTTTAAACTAAATTAGGACACCTATATAAAGATATTTAGTCACCAAATTAAGTATTCTAAATAATAATTTCTAAATCCCAAAATCAAAATCAAAACCCTCTCCAAAATATTCTCTCTAGAACTCCAAGGAAGACGAAGAAGAAGAAAGGTGAAGCTAGGGTTGAAGGATCCATATTTTCTCCTCAAATTCGTGGTAATTCTTCATCAACGTATGGTAGTTCTTCATCCATGGGTAGCCTTCACCCATGTAGCCCCTTCAAAAACCCCCAATTTCAAAGTTAGAAAACCCAAAAGTTAGGGTTTGACTTCAATCTCATGGATTACTTACAAATTCGTTTTAAATTATTGGATTATATTTAATTAGGATATATTAGTGATTTTATATTATTTTAAGTTTAATTCACCAAGAATCCATGAATTACTCTATTTTGTCAAATTGGATTTTAAAGTGTGGTTATTGATTGATGCAAGTAGAATGTTATAGAATTATAAATGTAATGAATTGACTACTTGAATTATGGTATCATCCGTGTCTAAAGTAGTAATTCTAGATGTGTTGATGGATTGTGATCTATGGTCCTTGAAGGGCAAGGTATATGAATTATGCATGATTATGAGATGTAAGTATATGTTTTGTGAACAAAGTAATTATGATTGTGATCTAGTTGTTGTATTGTTGGAAGTTATCCTCATGTACACATTTATGTATGAAAATGATATGATGTGAAAGGTTGGTCACATGTAATGATTCTAAGGTTGGAAGACTAGTCTCACCCATTGAGTCTAGGAGCTTTAGTATAAGTTATGTTGGAATGAGTGTCAAGACAGTCTTTCATAATTATAAATTTAAGTCAAGACTTAATATGAACTATATGGAAATTATGCTTAGTACCGAGAGGATATTGACAATAAGATAGAATCTCCTCCATTAGTAGAGGGCGGGATTCTAGAAGCAATCTCCTTATCCCATAAATTATGTGCCCATATAGGTCTTTAGCTAGTGGATCCACCTAAGCTAAGAGTATGGTTCTACCACAAGTAAGTAAGACAACCCCTTTTCGGTGTGGGGTAGACATCGAATTCCATGATTAAGCTCACATAGTCTATGTCGGTTAAGACTAATCTCCCTATGATAGTATGAACAAGAATATGAACTATAGTTAGTTAAGAAGCTTTCCTTACTGTGGGTAAGATTATGGGATCTTATTCATGCATTGCACAAGGATGCTTTGAGAGTATTTATGGTATGTTTTCATTATGATATGATGAACTATGTGTTGAATATGCTTATGACTTATGCTTTTGCACTAATCTTCATGATGATTCTTAAACTTGACAAAGTGCATGTTTTTCAACTAAAATGTCCGTTTTAGAAAGTCTTCATGATTTTATGCATGGCTACCATACTTAGTGCATTTTTGTACTAACTCATATTTTCTACATTTTGTTATAAGTATAGGGTCCGGTGTTTGAGGAGATCTTCCTTCTTGTTCAAAGCTTGGACCGACTATTCTCCTTGCTTGTGGTGAGTCCTCATGGATTATAGGAAGAGTGATATCTTGTAGTTCCTTTTTTTCATTGTATTAGACTTTTGTTTTTTTTTTTTTTTGTAAGGGTTGTGACCTTATTTGATACTTCGATTGTTATAGATGGCTAATTGAGACAAGTCTAGACTTCTGCTTTGCTTTTATGAAACTTTATGACTTAAATGCATTTTTACTCTTATTATTCTAATCCTTTATATTATGATATGCTAAGTGGCTTACATGGTTCCTTTCGGGGTCTTATGTGTCATGTTACGTCTAGGGGTTACCCTTGAGTCGTGACAGAAGTCTTATACTTAATTCAAAAAAATAGATAATCTATCTCTTTATGATCATATCAGTATGTACAAATTATTTTGGAAGGATTATTTACACCGAAAGGATGCATATTCATACCAAGTTTCATAATTATGGTCATCATACGATTTTTAGCACACTGTTATACAATCAACTCATTTGACCCAAGAGACTCAATAATGGATCCATATAAAACAAAATAGTTTTATATAATGACAAGATGTAGGGCAACCCTCCCAACTGAGAGCATAATTTGGACAACATAAGCTCACATAGTGTATATCAATTGTAAGAAACTCCCCACTTAAAGATATTATATATTTTTCAATTTAAGTTGATATGATTGTTTATGCATCATAAATATGATGATTTCTCATATTTATAGTTTTAGAAAATTTTCAACTAAAACCATAGAAACTGATTTTTTTATCATCTCATAATGAAAGTGACTTAAAAAATAATTACATTGTAATACCTCGGAAGTGGAAAAATCAAAAGGAAAGAAAAATGTAGAATTTGCCTGTCAGTAGTGGACTACGAGTCCTATATACTGATCGTAAGATGTCCTACGGATCGTAGAAGAGCAGCCATAGAAGTTGGGTTGAGTTTTAGAAAAACTAAGTTTCTGAAGTTTGGCCTACGTCTGAACAGGATGAACTGTATGAGTTATGACAGATCGTAGAAAGGTCTAGTATGAAGGTCCATACTTAGTGAGATTTTAAAGTCAAAGTTGAGTTCTATGGTTGGGGTCTACGGACCATAGAAAGGTCTCATCTAAATTTGGTCCAACTTTAAATTTCTGAACTTTTTTGTGGTTGAACAGTTTTCGTAGAAAATCCTACGGACCATAGGTCCAAGCTGTAGAAAGAGGTCAACAATTATTTTAGGGGGTTTTTGGGTATTTTCCCTAGGTGTTTAATGCCAAAGTCGTGGCGTTTTAACCCTTGTTTCAAGACCTATATAAGTGAATTAAGTCCTAAGAATATCCATTCTAAATCATTCACCCCAAAATTCTCTCAAAGGCTAAGGAAGAAGAAGCTAGGGTTTCACTTCAAGATTTTCAATTATCCATAGGTTTTGGGCATTGATAAATAAGGTATGTTTATATTCACCTACAAATTCTTTTCCTCCATAGGGTTCCTAAAATCTTCAAATTTACAAGTTAGATTCTCAATTCAAAGTTACAGTTTTACTTAATCTTCATGGGTTCTTTTCAATTATGATTTAATTACTTGTTTCTTATCTTCTAATGCATGAATTAAAAGTATTTACATGATTTTAAATTGAATTCATATGAACTCATGTATGATCCATGATTTTTAGACTATGAGCACATGATGAAGCTTATGAACTATGAAACTTGAATTTATGAAGATATGCATGTTTTTATGAAGTTGATGCAAATGATTTGAGAATGCTTTGAGAGTAAAGTATCAATGTTGTTGTGAAAGCTTTTCTCACACACCACTAGATTGTGAAAGGATTTCTCACATAAAGAATTCATAAGGTTGAAAGCTTTTCTCACCTAAGTTGAATTAAGTTTAAGAGCTATTCTAAATGAACTTTAGCTTGATATTGGTTACTTAATTGGGTCTTTCCATGATGATAATATGACTATGACTAATGACTATTCCGTGGGATTTACTTAGCATCGAGTAGACTAGCAACGATTACCCACGTCCCATAAACTGTGTGTCACCATAGGATGATTTGTCTCAGATAGACATTAGCTAGTGGATCCACTTTAGTTCGAATTCATGCTTCTTACCTTGAGAGGTAAAGACATCTCTTTTCGGTGTGGGATAGACACCAAATTCCATGTTATAGCTCACATGGTCTATGTCGGTTACATGGTAAACTTCCCACAAAAATGAACTAAGGTTACTTCTAAATATTTCACAAGTGCATCAAAGATGTTTAGCTTGCATTGACCATGATTATGATTTTTGTTTTCTAACCTTTTATCTTATGATTTAGCTTGGTCATTGTATGTCATGTAAATTCCTTTTTAGCTTGATTTCATAACATTTATGCATTGCTATCATACTTAGTACATTCCATGTACTAATGCATACTTGTGCCTACATTGTATCTCTAATGTAGGGTCTGACGCTCCTACCTCTCACACTCATGGAAAGTTGATCTTTTGACATTCAAGGATTGATAAGTTCTCATGTTCCGAGGACTAAGACACTTTTATTGCTTTCTTTATTTCAATTTTTGGACTTTGTATGTGATATATGGGTTATGTCTCATTCACTTCCTTATGATGTAATAGATTATTTGTGAGACTATGTTAGACTTTCACTTTTGTTAAACTCTTTTATGATATAAGATTGTTTATTTGAAATCCTTATTTCTATTATCTTGAATGATGTATGCTAAGTGACGTGTGTAAGGCTTCTTAGGGTTCTATTCCCCATGTTACGTCTAGGGTATACTTTGGGTCGTGGCAGACATACTATTTTATGAATTCCTTTTCTCAAATTTAAAATATTCATCTATCATGTTAAGTTAATCAATTTTAGAACATGTCCCACCTTTTCCATTTAAAAATCTTATTTTATGCTATTTAGTCGACTTTATTTTAGTTTATCTTCATATTCACTCATTCAACTAAGTATTCAGTTTTAGCTAGTTGTTTCTTTTAGTTGTTTTATATACGTACATTCCATGTAGTAACATCATTTAGTGTTACATTATTTTATGATGCAGATTCTAAGATTCAGGATCGACAACGCATCATAAGGATCTCACTCTCACCTAGATTTGGTGAGACTTCCTTGCTTTTCGGAGGGCTCTAGTCTATCTAGAGTTTTGATAGTTACTAGATATTGCTTGTAGAATATTCAGGTAGTTGGGGATCTTGTCCAGACACCTATCTTCAATATTTAGAGGCTTCATAGATGAGTCAATAGAGTTATAACTTTCATCATTCTTTAACAAACATCATTATTAAATATTATACAAATATGGGATTCTTAATTATTAAGTTATTGATTTCATTTTTAAAAAATAAACTTATATACAGGAAACGTTTTTTCAAGATTTTGGTTCAGATGAACTCCCTCACTACCCTTTAGATTTGCCCCTACTTGTCGTATGTCACATTTTGATTCGTCCACCCATCAAGTCCGAATTTTATCCTATACAACGTGAATGTGAGCGCAATAAGCCTCCTTTCGTGAGGTCATTTAAGGAGTGAAAGCTATCAAACAACCAAGTGGGGGGGATAATTAGCTAGTGTTTGGCCATAGATTTTCAAATATTTTTGACAAATATTATTTGGGTGAAATCACCATATGTTTGGCCATAATATTTGAGAAATATATTTAACCTTATTTTCAAATAAATATGATTTATACCCATAAGTTTTAAAGACTATCAAAACTAATCACATGTTTGTATTACATAGCAAGATAGAAACGTCGATGTAACAAGATTCATGACTTCCTCACAAGTCAATTGGATCTTCGTTGCAACAACTAACAAGTAGTGTCGATGACACTGGAGCAATGTGGTAGTTTAGAGTGAGTGCAACAAACATCATTTCATATATCATAAATTAGACGAAGCACAAGACTTTATTGTCCTACGCCAATTATTCGTCTATTTCATCAACAATCATATCATTACTTTCATATTCATTGGATATTTCATCACTACTTTGGTGTTCACATAAAAAATTTTGTTATACAGCGCAAACAACTACTACAGAGGGTGTTTTTGTAAAAGATAAAAGTTTGGTGAAGAACTTGAATTTTTTAAAGCTCTCAAATAATGAGATTTGCCCCCAAATACTAATTTTTTCTATTATTTGGGAATTTGGGTCATTTGTCAAACTGTATGGACAAACACTATTTACCAAAATTTAGCCCAAATTTTACTTGGAAAATCTATGGTCAAACAGATACTTAGAGCCAAAAATAATATAAGCATATACACAGAATAAAAAATGCCAAATTTGGGAGTCAGAAAGTATCATGCCAATAATTTAATCACTAAGGGCATCTCCAACCCTAAACTCTATTTTACTCTCCAAATATAGATTTCTCTATTTTTTCAAACAACCAACTCCAACCCAATTATCTATTTTACTCTCTAAAAAATAATATTTTTCCCTCTCCTTAATATTATATTATTATTTCCATTTCATTCTTATTTCTTATTTCTTATTTCATAATATAAATTCTTCTCTTTTTCCCAAATAATTTTATTCTAAATTTTTAATTAACATAAATTGCAAGAAAATATTATATAATATACAAATTAATAGACAAATTCAAATAAAAGTGAAAAAACATTACATAAACACACAACTTTCAAAATTATTATGTTGCTCCGATAAATGTTCTATTAATGCATTACGAAGTTCTAAATGAGTATTTTTGTCCTTAATTTTTTATGTCTAGCTAAAAATTATTCAAATCGGAGATTTTCATCTACCATCATACCCTATTTTTTTTTAATATTGCTAAATTTGGAAACAACCTACCGGATTACTAAATTATTGTTGTAAGAAATTAATTATTATGTTATGTTATGTATTGTATTTTATCTGATATTTAAATTATTATGTTATGTATAGTATTTTTAAATTAAATTTTTCATATTATCATTTTAATTTTGTGCATTTTTTATAGTGCAAATTAATAACACAATAAAATTATACTATTGACGAAAATTAGAAAAAGAAAAAACTTTAATTCGGGATGAAAGTGGTATATGTTAAATAATATATTTTTTAAAAATATTATATTACATTTAAAAAGAATTATGAATATTAGATATTTAATTAATGACATTATATGTAAAATAATATCTTAATTAGAAAATAATAGAAATAATAATAAAATATTAAAAAAGTGAAATAGAAAGTGTGAATAGTAGTTCTCCAAATTTGGAGTACTACTATTCAACTCTCTAAATATGAAGAATGGAGAATAATATGGAGGACGGTTGGAGTGTGCATTCTCTATTTTAATCTCCAAATATAGAGAATGAACAGTAAAATATAAATAGGTTGGAGATGGTCTAATCCTTCGTATAATCTCAACATGAATTGTGAAATCAAACAAACATATAAGTAACAAGTATATAGTCATTACTTTAGTCATCTCAACTGATATGAAAGTCTTTGATTAGAGATAAAATTTGAGAAATATAGAAAAAGAATGTTGAAAATATTTTATCTAAAATAAATTATAAATATAAGTATATAAAATTAAATTATTATTAAATATAGAATCGTGTGTCATTTTTTTTTCTCGAAACGACTAAAAATAAATATTTCTTTCATCCCAATTTATGTGATACATTTCCGATTTTGAATTCAAACAAGTCTATCTTTAACCGTAAATTTTTCATATTAAGTATTTTGGATTGTCAATTATTGTGATTCATAGTTTTTTTTACGCAGTTTACATATATATAAATTTCATTTCAAAAAAATTGAAGATCTCATGCGCAAATTTCTAGTTAAATTTATGTAACACCCCAAAAATTTTGAGCTAAGGCCCGAACTGTTCTTTATTTGCATATAAGGTCTTATCGGGTTATTCTTAAATTGCTCATACTTGTAATGGTAATTTTTTTAGTATGGGAATGACTTTGGATATCATTCAAGGTCACTAAAAACTCCGAGCACAAAGTAGAGTTGAAAGTTTCCTTATCAATTAAGTTTTGATGTAAGATTCTACTTGGGTCAACTTCAAACGACCATATCTTTTAGAATATAAAGAGTTACGTGGCTCGTAACCTATCAAATTAAAGTATTTGAATCTTCTTTCCAATGCCACCAATTTCGCAACAATCCGAGATTTGAGTAAAAAGTTATGACCATTTTAGTAACTTTATACAATGCAGTGGTCAATTAGCCAACGGGAAAACATTAAAAAGGGTACATTTTTTTCTTTTTTACCTCTAAGAAAATCCTAAATGAATTTCTTGACTAATTAAAGACCCAAAACAATTATATTTTCATCTCTTAATACATCATTCTCTTCTCTCTCAAACCCTAAGACAAAACCCTAAGGAAAAATTAAAGTACACTACTAAAAAATTGTCAAAAAAGACGGTCAAAAGCGATGGACTGCGTCTTTCTTTGGTCAAAATCGACGAAAAAGTGACACAGTCACCTCCGTCAATTTTTGGCCCGATGCTTTTCAAAAAGCGACGGACTGCATCGCTTTATTTTAATATTCATTTTTTTATTTCTAAAAGGTGACGCAGTCCGTCACTTTTCTGGAAATTTAATTTTTGAAAATCCCAGAAAAGCGACGGACAAAACCACGCTTTCCGTCGCTTTTCTGAAATTTTTTAAAATATAAAACCCAGAAAAGCGACGAAAAAAACCACGTTATCCGTCGCTTTTCCTGCAATATTTTGATAGCTCAAACTAGCAGTTCCTGTTGCACACCTGTAAATGCAATTCAATTCAATTCTACACTATTTAGTCCAATCAAACACACACAATTATAAACATCTAAACAAAACATTAAACACAAAGTTAAAATAACATTCAAAAGTATCTAAATCATAAATTAAAGAATTATAAAGTCTTTCAAAATTTGTTTCAAAAAGTTCATAAATGTCCTGAGATCTAAACTAAGGAGTGAGATCTACATAATCATTCTCATCACTCTCATCGTCGGTGTCATCAGGAGCCGAAGTAGTAGGTCGACGAGCGAGGTTCATCACTTGTTCTTTGATTTACTGAACGGTCTCACTCATGCTTTCTTGTTCAGCTACTCTTCTCCGCTCCGACTCTGCTAGTGCCGCTGTAAGTTTAGCTATTTGATCCGACATAAAAGCAATTTGAACACAGTCAAGTGCCTTGGCTTGACGTGATAATCCAATACCTTCTAAGCCTGACTTAAGTCATCTAACATCATTTCGAGAGCCTAGACCATAGCATCTACCCTTGTGTGTCACCCCTACCACTTTTTCTTTCCAAATCTAGGTGGACAGTCCAGGTGTCAATTGGACCGAACTATCTAGATTCTCAGCGACGTAACTGATGAAAGTCATTCTGCATATTAAATATAAAAATTGACATCAATATATATACATATAATATATTCACTATTAATATATATTATTCATATTAAATAAATCACAAAAGTTCGTTCGGCCCTTTCCTCCACCCACACATTCGGATTTGACTCATTTTCTTTCTTCCTGACATGAGTCTTCCTGAAAATCTCTAGTTCAATGGGAGTGTGTCCCAATTCTTTTACCTAAAAATAAAAACTGAAATTTATAACGATATATATGAATCAACTAATTATTTATTTAAAAGTTTGAATAAGAACTTACCATCTCATGTGTAATTGTTCCAACCGTCTTTGCACTTCCGATGTGCAACGAGTCACCTTTAAGACTGCCTCTAGCCTTTTTGGCTTGATCTGATATTGCCTTAAACTTGTCTGTGTTCCAATATTAACCCAATTCATCAAAAACATAAGGCAACATCCAACTGTGATGTTCACCATAATCCCAAACTTTCTTTAGCCAGTTAGACAGTCTAGCGGATGCCTTCCTCTCAAATGTGGTCCTACTGACCAAATTGTACCTCGACTCCCAAGTACACATAGTCTGAAAAAAAAATTGAATAACGTTAATTAGATCGATAGTAAAAAAAAGTAAAGTATACTAAACTTAACTAATAAATATATACCTTAAAGTTATTAAACATCGCATGGCATATACTGTTTGGAATCTTGCTCCAAGAGTGAAAAGTCTGTGTATAGAGTCTTTTAACACAGTCTTTTAAAGCCCAAGCAGCATCCTTTGAAAGATGCCACCTGCAAAACACTTAATAAATATGTTAGTTCATGAATAATATATTAAAGTATAAGAAATAAATAAAATAAACTAACAAATAGATAACAAAACAAACTTACGATGATCCATCCGGCTCAATCATGACTCTACCAAGTCTGTCCTTCTGGCCAGGAGCTAAAGCAGACATCGTATCATGTGGTGTAGCACTAGGTGTAGCTGTAGACGATGGTGATACATCAGGATGCACAAAACGCTGAGTTAATAGAGGTGTACTGGCCATAGCATCTGACTGCTCGCTACTAGAATCTCCAAGCCTCATGGCAGATAACTGAGGAGATGTACCTATGGGAGATGGAGTACCCGCCGATAAGGGTCGTGCTCGACGAATAGCCTGTAAAGGTAGGTCCTCGTAGCATCGTGAAGACAATGCCTGTGAACTAAATGAAGCACCGACAGGTCGACGGTAATTAGGATAATATTGTCGAGGATCCGCCGTACCAAACGGAACAGCAAATAAATGAGTTCATGGCTGATGCGCTCTGGCGCAGAAGAAATAGATCTTACAATATCCCTAGGATCTATCGGTCTCCTAGACTTCTTCTTCTTTAGCCTGTTTAGTCTAGCTAACTCCAAGATGCTCGCGATGTCTATCATCGTCACCGCCTGATGACATCTGTATGCAAATTTACATGTATAATATATATAAAAATCATAAATTAAATAAAATTAGCAAAATACACTTACATATATACTAGCTAGCTTTCATTCTACGTTATTCCTCCCGCTTGTTTCAATTCCATCATTCTCCCATTCTTCCTCCTCAGTTGTTTCATTTTCATTATCGTCCCATACTTCGTCATCAAATGATTCATTTTCCTAATTAGTTTCAAGTTCAAGTTCTAATTTCAAGTTCATATTCCTAATTAAGTTCAATTTACAGTAAATTCAAGTTATAATTAATTATAAGTTCTAATTAAGTTGTAATTCAAATCCCTAAAATTCCAAATTCAAACTAGCTAGTTAGTGTCCCAAATTCAAACTATTAATTAGTCCTAAAATATCAAATATAATTCAAACTATTAGTCCTAAATTCCAAATTCAAACTAGTCTTAACATCACAAATTGGAAGTACTCCTAGAATTCAAAAATCAAACTATAGTGCTAAAATTTCAAATTCAAACTATTAGTAGTCCTAAAATTTCAATAATAATTCAAGCTAGTCCTAAATTCAATATTCAAACTAGTCTTAAAATCACAAATTCAAACTAGTCCTAAAATCCCAAAATCTAACTAGTGCTAAAATCTTAAATTCAAACTAGCTAGCTATTCCTAATCCCAAATTCAAACTATCAGTCCTAAAATCTCAATAATAATTCAAACCAACTCAAATAATACCCAAATTCAAACAACTCCTTAAATACCCTAATTCAATCTAATCTTACAATTCCAAAATCAAACTAATTAACTCAAGAAATACCAAATTTCAAACAAATCCAAAGATACCCTAATTCAAACTAACCATAACTTTAAAATTTTCAATTCACAATCAACAAACACAAACTAACAATCAAATAATCCCTAATTCAAACTAACAATCAAAAACCCTAAATCATTCACTTACTAAGTAACAATCAATCAAACTAACAATCAATAAAAAAAACTAATTCAATACACTAATTAACAAATTCAATACTCAAATTGAAAGAAATTAAAAATAATATTATGAAACCCTAACCTTGAATTATAGGAGAAGAGCAGTGGGTCGGGATAGAGGTGGTGTGACCTCAGGCTGCTGGTGTGACCTATCTCTACTACTGCACGCGACCTCAATTTGTTGCTACGCGCAACCTCGATTTGTTGTTACGTGCGACCTGCCGCTGCTCTACGATAGTGGCGTGGTGCCGATCGGGGATGCTGGTGTGGCGTCGGTTGGAGATGAGTGGGGATCGATAGGCGCCGATGAGAGAGGAGTGAGAGAGGTTGATTTTATTAATTAAAATTTTATATATATATATATATATATATATATTAACTATACATCAACAGAAGTTTTATTTAATAAATTTAATTTATAGATCAAGTTAATTTTATAAATTTAAATTATATACCTTCTAATTATATAAATTTAATTTTATTAATCAACAAAATTTTATCAATATCAAATTTAATATATAAATCTCCTTGAATTGATCATAGGTATTTCTTTAATTGATATTGTATTTCATATTTGAACCACTAATATATAAGACTTGATTTGTTAAACTATTCAAGGAGTATATATAATTAATCAATGTATTTCATACTCCGATGAAGTATCCTTTACATGTCATCATAATTAGGAGGTGATCACTACACTTGACATTCATTCAAGATCGAACGTATATAATAATATTATCTCGCATTTCATACTCGAATGGATTATATGTTAGCTCTTCACCTCTATATCATGACATGAGATACTAAGTTCATGACTAGACGACGGACTGACAGAATTTGTACATTACTCTAGAAATATAAGTATAATTTTCTCCTAATTCATATCAACGTAGTTTCACACTCTAAATATGAATTGTAGATATTTTTTTATTTATTCCACGAATTTTAACTTTTTATTTATAAAAGTATACAAAATTGTTACACTTTTTGAACAATTAATTGTAGGTGTAAATGAAATTTTAGTATTATGCACAATAGCAAAATTATGATTAATAGGAATATTTTAAACAAATTGACCTCTGGATGTCGCTTTTATTAAAAGTAATTATATTTAATAAAAAAATACCGACCTCATGAGGTCGGTATCACATAAAATTTTAAGATAAATAAAAAGCAATCATGTTAATTAAATAATATTGACATCGGGAGGTCAGTATTTTATATTAAATTATCTTTTAACTTATATAAAATCGTCATTCGGAGGACGATTTATTAAAGTTAATTGAAAATATTAATTTATTACATACAATTTAATTTTACCGACATCCGAAAGCCAGTATTATAATTTTTTTTTGTTTTTTATTTTACACAAAATCGTCCTCAGGAAGACTATTTAAATAAAATTGAATCAAAATATTTCTCGAAGCGACGGACAGTGTCTTTATGTCTGTCGCTTTTTTTGAAAAAAGTTTGACCAACATTTTGACCAAAAAGAGACAGACAAAAAGACATTGTCCATCGCTTTTTAAAAATATTTGATCAGATATTTTGACCAAGAAGCGACGGACATAAAGATGTTGTCCGTTGCTAATTTAAAAAATAATTAAACAATCAAAATTAATAAAAAGCGACGGACGGCGTGACTTTTTTAAATTAATAAATGATTATTTTTAATAAAAAGCAACAGACTGTGTCACTATCTATATAAAATAATTAATTATTCATTATATATATATTTGGTGCAAAAATCCACGAAAAAAGCGACGGACTAAGCGATGTAGTCCGTCGCTTTTAAAAAAGAAAATTAAAAAAAATTATTTTAATTAAAGAGCGACGGACAATGTGGGTAATGGCATCCGTCGCTTTTTGGAGCGACGTCGTCCATCGCTTTTACTTCCGTCATTTTTTAGCAGTCTTTTAGTAGTGGTAGAAGACTCCATTCAAGATTCTTTCAATCTTTTTCAAGATTATTCTTCAATTTAAGTCCTTCTCCAAGAATTTCATTCTTTCCAACTCAAATCCCTCCATACAATTTTGAATCACTAATGAAAATCATAATTCTTGGCCAATGAGATTTCAAGAAACTAATTCTAGAAATCTCAAGAAAGGTTTTCTTGATTTTTCTCCTTCAAGCTAGGGTTTCAAGGCTTCTAATCAAGTTCTTCTTCAAGATTCTTCAAGAACCTTATTTTTCCAGGTATGTAAGGCTACCATAGTGTTGGACTAGCTCGTCCTCACGCCCTACATCTACTTTCAAATCAGTAAAAGAGTAATCTAGAATTTTATCCCTAGATTTGAGTATTCTTGAGATGAGCTGATTTTGAGTTCTTGAGTTCCGGATTCTTTTTGAAATTTTAATCCTAATTATTGAATTGCTATATGTTATGCATTAAGATTCTTGAGTTGATTTGTTCATATCTATATTTCAGCATGAACCCAATAAATTGAGTATTTTTTGAGATGAGTAGTATTTGAGTTATGAGTCTTGAGTTCTCTGTACCGAGTTTCCTTATTGCTATTAAGATCCTTGAGTTGAGTCGTTCATGTCTATAATTCCACATGAAGCCTATGATTTGAGTTATAAATTTTGAAAAGCTTTTTAAAGCCAACACTTGTTCTTAAAATGAGTTTTGAGAAAGTAAAGATGAGTTGTGAGAAAGGAGTTTCTAAAACACGATTAGTATGACATCGAATATGTCATCAATGTATGAGCAATATGGTATCTAGATATATTATCAATGTTTATGCACTATGACTTCCCGAGTCATCAATGATCATATTAAAATATGATTTTGATATGTTTTTTAAAAAGAGTTTTCAAGTATGAATTGAGTAAGAGTATAAGGGGACTATGTATGCCTAGAGGCATCAATATTTATATTGATAAAAGAGAAACTGAGATTTCTAAATGAGTTATGAGTTCAAAAGATACTTCAAGAGCAGTTACCTCTTTTAAGAGGCTAGTTTGAGCAATTATCTCGAACCAGAGGAAGATTTATGTTTTTAAACATATGAACATAAGTATATATTATTGGGAGTAGTATTGAACACTGATATGGGGACGAGTTTAGACAACTCAAAGTCCTCATAAACCATGTATGCCAACATGGGTAAAGGGTCATATTTTTTAGATGATTCCTTATTGATTTTTAAGCATAACTTAGTGGATCCACTTAGTTGAGGTGTCCTATACCCCGACAAGGTATAGGACAGTTCTGATAGCGTGGGTGAAATATTGTATCATCACGTAGCTCATAGTGATGGTTGTCGGTTAGAGAATCTTCCAATAGAGTGAAAGTATAATTTTATATATCACTTATTATGTTGAGTTCAAAGATGAGAAAGTATTTTGTAAAACTTTAAATGATTTAACTTCTTTATTTCTTTACATTCAGCTTGAGTACATTGTTATCTATTCTAGACCTTTCTTTCAGTTATTTGTTATTCAGCTATATTACGTACTCGTACATTCAATGTGCTAATATCTTTCGACCTGCATCTTTTAATGATATAGACACAGGTTATTAAGATCCTCAACAAAAGCCTATTGAGATCACTTTATCCACTCGTTTGCTTATGATTGAGACCTCCTTGCTTTCAGAATACTTCATTTTTATGAGTTGTTACTAATAGTTCTCTTGAGGAGTTGTGGGTCTTGTCCCGACACTCATCGTCGTATACATTAGAGGTTTCATAGATAGACAGTTTTGGAGAGTTTTTCAGTTTCAGATATTTTATTTAAAACTTATGTTTCATACTCAATATATTCAGCAAAGTTTTGAGATTCAGTAAGCTATTTTTAAACGTTTCTTTCAATTTGATGTTTAGTATGCTTGAGTTAGTCTTCCATTTGTAGTCAGCCAGGATGAGGGTTCGCTTGGGAACCAGCAATGATTCTCGAGTACCGGCCACGTCCAGGGTGTAGGTCAGATCGTGACAATTTGAACAGTTAAACCCTCCTAAAACGAAATGTATCACATAAATTGAGACAAATAGTATGACCCCCGAATTGAAAAGAAAGAAGCATCATTTACCAAGGACAAGGACAACATTAAATGTGTGCATCCACCAAGTTGTCTTTGCTTTCCTGACTCCTCTCTCCTTCTCGGAACATCTCTAGCTACTCCTCATTGTCTACCCTAAACACGTGATTTGTGAGTAGAACAATATTTGGCAGCTTTATATAAAAAAAACATCATTTTTGTTTTAAAACAAAGTAGAAAACAACAAAAAAAAAAAAACAATATAGTATACATCGAACCACCAAACTTCCTTGTAGATTCCCTCGCATCCAGACATAGGAAACTAAGCTTATTCCTAATACCCAAGTTCCTCCTTAAAACAAAAAAATAACATTATATTGTACTACTCAAAGGAAAATGAAATCTGGGCTCATAAAGTATTAAAAAGAAAATTCATGATTTATTCACACACTATATTATTATTATTTTAGCCCTAGAAGCTCTCCCACCCCTTTTACAACTCCAATTCACAATCTTTGAGTTCAAACAAGTGCTTAATATCCGAGCAACTTTCTATATCATTAATACTATATTCATTCTTTAATTTTGTTTGAAATTAGCTCAGTTTGAATAAGTCATGGACTTTTTGTGGTGATATAGTTGTGTACTTTCAACTACTTTTCTTAAAAGTTTTGGACCTAAGAAGGAGAATTATTTTGACTAGAATTAAGTTGCCCAAAATGTAGGTTTGACAAGATTTAGAAAGTTTAAAATCTGTTATTGAGCATGCATGATGTAAACATAAAAATTGGCATTTACTTTTCTCATAAGAAATTAAAATAGCAAAAGAATACATACAATTCAATAAGAAGAGAGACATGTTTTGAGTTTTGAATAGAAAGGATATTATTTGGTTGTATATAATTATAATGTCCTAAATGGAGACTCCTCTATTCAACATTTCCTTGTAATTTAAAATAGAATGAACTCTTTGCATCTTCAATTCCTCCCTAAACTTATTTATAAAATCATCTGCTTTTTTATCAACTGCATCTTCTTCCTCATTTTCAAACAACTTCCTCCCTCCACCACGACGATTTCCTACTTTTTTGTCCTCCTCCTCGTCCTCAGCGCACATGACAGATTTGCTTCTTGTCACGTGACATTTCAAATCTTCTACTTCTTCTGGATGTTCATCAGGTGGGTCGAGAGATGGAATTGGGGTGGGTTTTTGGGAGGAGAAAGAGAAATCGATGGAACGGACACGCTGAAGCAAAGAGGGACTGTTTTGGGGGAAATTATAATGAGTAGTTAAAGGGGAATAATTAAATGGATCTGGGAATAAAGATAAGTTTACAGACCTAACACGCTGTAACAAAGATGGAGTTCGAGGGAGTTGATCTTCACCGGCCTCTTGTTTCTTGTCATTATTAGTATTTCTCAAGGTGGAAGTAATGAGAAGAGTAGCAATCGTGAGGTTCAACACGCAGAAGAAAAGAGTGGGCGTCAACCAGCTCAACACAGATTCAATCATCACACCGTTTACTTGGGCAAAAGGGAAAGATAGAAAGAGCTAGGGTTACAAGTGGAGGACACTTTCTATTTATACAGTGAAGTGAAGCAAGATGGTTAATTTTACATACATAAAAAAAAAAAAAATCTAATTTTGTGTATTTAAGAGTCCGTTTGAATTAAATTTTAGTTTTTTTGACTTATAAGCCAAAAATTATAAAGTGGAAATTTTTAAATTATTATTTTTAATTTATTTTTATTATTTTAGCTTAATAATAAAAAGTCTAGTATATAATTTTTGATTTCACAATTGCCTTTTCCTATTTTATTTTGAGAAAATGGTCTGAAAAATACTTCAACTTTTGTCGAATTGTTGTACGATTTCAAACTTTAGAAATGACCTTTTAACCCCATGTACTATTTAATAGTGTATTTTAAAAGTATATATGTGTCTACGTGGACATCATAAATATTGCATCATTTTAAATAGTAATGTGTCCACATGGACACATATATATATTTAAAATACACTATTAAATAATGCAGGGGTAAAAGGTTTTTCATAAAATTTGGTATCATAACAGCAATTTTGGTCAAAATTAAAGTATTTTTCAAACTCTTTCCCATTTATTTTTAATGAGAGTAGTGGAGTTTTGGGATTTTAACTAATTAGAAGGCATTTAGATATACACACAGCAAATTATCTTTTCCAATCCGGTTTTTCCTTCATTTTCGGGTGAAAATCATTCTCGTCTTCTTTTTAAAAAACAATTCAAACTCCCTTCTCAATTTTAAACAACAATCAAACTTTTCATTTTATTTTATGCATTGTCTATTTTATTCTTATTATATCACATATATGTAATACCTCTATATATTATATATAACTTTTTGTTAACCTATGTATTTATAAGTTTTTCTTTAAGTTCATTAACATTATAATAAGAAGAGTAATTTTTTTATGAATTTATCACAAAATTTAATATTATTTTTATGATAGTTATTTCAATATTATATGCATTAATTAGTGTGTGCATATGTATGTATGTATATATTTTTGTATTTCTCCACTCTGTTACTTTATGTGTTTCATATTGTGTAGCCCTTCTAGCTATGACATCACTTAAAAAAAATTAATTAGTAGTATATTTTACTAAATTAACACTACTAATGCTTCAAAATTTAAATTTGACTACTACTATTTTATACCGTTATTTAATACCAAGGTAAGGGTAGCCATAAAAAAAAGTATAATTTTTTTTGTTTTCATAAATTGGACAAGTATATTAAAACGATTGTTTTTAAAATAAGGTCAAGTAATATAAACAGTAAAAGTATTCTTTATTATCTATACAAATAAAAAAGAAATTGAATGGCGTTGATGGAGTATTACATAAATTATAGTTTAAATAATTTACAATCTAAATAAATATCTTTAAGAACTTGACCTTAATTAAATTAATTATTTTGTATTTTCTACATCAAAATATATTTGTATAGTCAACCTGTTTCCGTCGTTATAGAAATGCCAACGGGGGAAAATTTGGAATCGGAAAACTTTTTCGTAGTATTTGAATTTTCCCAACCTAGTCCAGATTTGGACGAAATCGGAGTCGTTGAGGTGTAGGGAAATCTGATAACAATCAGGTGAATCATTTTTTATTTTGATTACATGAGTAGTTAGATAACTCGTTAAGTAATCCGTACAACTTTACGGAATTGAATTTGGGTGAGTAGAACTCCCGAAATCGATCTTAGCGTAAAGGATATTTACTGAGCGTCGTGGGTTAGAGGTGCGTTGTGAAATGGGAATTTTGGAATTCTTGAAATAGCTCTCTATTTTGTTTTAGCCGCTTTGGCGGGGATTTCTGCTGCTCTAGCAGGGTGGTGGTCGTTGTGGCAGGTCCGACGCGAATTAAAGTCGTTACTGAACCCATAAACGACCTCATTACGCACTTTTCGACTTTTTGAGATAAGGGACAACTTACAGGCGACTCATACTCGTTTTTCACCATTCTTGAGGCTAAATATAAATTTTTCACTCCCCGAATCCGTTCTTCGTCCGTAGAACGTAATAGAATGGGTGAATATTGATGGGGAAGGGTTTATTTATGGATTATATGGTCGAAACAATCCTAATTTGAATAATTGGGATTATGGGTATGATCTAGGGTTTATAGAATTGTTAGTAATTCGGGTAATTAATGATTGTTTATTAATTCCCGTATTGTATTGATTGTTTGTAGACCAAGAACAAGCGGAACGTATCCGAAAAGAGAAGGATCAAGTTTTCTAGGGTTTTAAGCTTGTTTCGAGGTAGGTGATGGTTGTGATTATGTGATTGTGTGATGTATGTTTGTTCTTGTTTCATTATGATATTTGTATATGTATGAATGTCGCAATGTTGATCACATTTGTTGTAAATGAGATAGAGAATTGATGAATGCCATGAAATCATGACTTAAATGTATGATCTTGATGATATACTTCTGATTTATGATTGTGGTGTGTGAAAGGGATCGGTTTCCATATTCTGGCATAATTAACTTGGATCGGTTTCCACGTTCCGGCATAAAAATGGTATCGGCTGTCACGTTCCGGCATAAGTATGGGATCGGTTGCCACGTTCCAGTATGCTAACTGTTTGGGTTTAAGTTCCATGAGAGGACCAGTGATTTGATATAAAATGTGAAGTTGTTCATTGTTTGTAAATGTTGATAATATTGTATATGTTGATATGTATGCATGTGATTATAATGTTGTTTGACTTGTTTATATTACACTAGTGTGATAGTTGTGTGATCCTACCAGTACACTGTGGTTGTGTACTGATTTTGTACTTGCTCTTATTTTTGTTAAGTACAGGGCATCTTCAAAAGTTTTTGGTAGACCTCGCTTAAAAGATCAGTGATCGTCGCTTCGAATTCAAAGGTGAGCCAATTCTTCCGAGCTGCCATGGAATTCTCCTTCGTCTATGTCCACCATTTCCGAACTTAAACATTTGTTTTAGTTATTTCATTAGTATGGGGCTGCATCCCTTTTTGTTTAGAATTGGTTTGTTGTTAGACTGTTTTGGTACATTGATTTTCAAGTTCTAGGTTATTCCTCCGTATTGTTAGTTATTATTGTTAGACTTTTATTAGAGTTTATGGGAACTCTATTTTTATTGCCTTAGTTTTTAGATTTGCTTGGTCTGGACTGTAGTAGTGGTTCTCTCATCGGAGTGTTAGTGTGGGTGTCAATCACGCCGGTCTGGGTCGTGACAAAGTTGATATCATAGCCTAGGTTTGTGGATCTCGATGTACCAAAATGAGTTTAGTAGAGTCTTGCGAAATAGTACAGGAACACCTTTACTTTTCTTCGAGAGCCTATAGGACTTTAGGAAATCTCTCTGTTTTCTCTTGTCTCCTTTCGTTCTATGACTTGATTCCAATTGATATTTGGCGATTCAAATTGGTATCTAACATTCTTCACTCTTCTGCCCGCAGATGGTTAATACTAGGTATAACGGTGTCAGGCCCATAGCTCCCTTCAATGCTCTGGTTGAGGAATCTGCAGCGAGAGGTCGCAGTCGAGGCATGGGTAGAGGAAGAGCTAGGAGTAGAGGCCGTAGAAGAGTAGTGCCTGCTGGAAATGAAGCTTCGATTGAAAATGCTCCTATGAATGAGAATCCCCCCATGCATCATGAGGAAATGGAAGAAGAGGTTGAGGTTGAGAATGTTGAGGAAGTTGGACAAGAGGAAGAGGTGCAAGCTGAGGCTACAGGTATTCCTTCCATCGATCCAGTGTTAGCTCAACAAATCATGTTGTTCTTTAAAAGGTTGGTTGGTCCTGGAATGCTTCCATATGTTCAAGCAACTCAAGCTCCTACTAATCGTCCTGTTGTTAGCACTGCACCTAAGACGGGTGGAACGGGAGGTAATGATGCTTTCTTCCATCTTTTGTTGGGTTCTGTCATGACTGGTAATGAGCATGAAATGTTGACTAAGTTTTTTAAGCTAAAGCCTCCTATGTTCCTTGGTTGTGAGAGTGAGGATGCTTGTGAGTTTATCTTAGATTGCTATGAGAGACTGTATAAATTGGGTATTGTTCATCAACATGGGGTTGAGTTTGTATCCCTTTAACTTCAAGGTGAGGCCAAGCAATAGTAGAGAGCTTATATGGAGTGAAGATCTTCTACTTTACCTCCACTTACTTGGACCCAATTTCATACTTTGTTTCTATAGAAGTATGTGCCTAGGACCTTGAGGGATAGCAAGAAATATGAGTTTATGGTTTGGGAGCAAGGTGGTATGTCTGTGGCTACTTATGAGGCCAAATTTCATGTTTTATCTAGATATGCTACACAGTCCGTTATGCCCGCCTCTAGAGGTAGTTACTCGGAAACTCCATCTCATAATTTTCAGAAAAGCCAGGGAGTCGCGCCTTTGACGAGTGGCAGACCATCTTTTGATCGTACTTGTTACAACTATGGAGAACCTGGGCATATAAGGAGAGATTGTACCCACCCATATGTGTTAGATTCCGCACAACAACAATTTAGAGCAGTGGTACCCGCGGGAAATGGTAATAATAGTTGAAAGCATCCACAAGGTGGGCGAGGAGGTAATCAATGAGGCTGTGAAGGTAGAGGAAATGGTAATGGTAACGGAGGTAGGGGTAGCTCGCAACCAGGCAGGGAAGTGGCTCGTCATGATGATAGAGCTCAGTGTTCTGCTTTTTCAGGCAAGAATGAGGCTGAGATGTCTGATACGGTGATCACAGGTCTTATTCTTGTATGTGACCGGATGGCTAATGTGTTGTCTGATTCAGGTTCTACTTATTATTATGTATATGTGCGATTTGCCTCAGAGTTTGATATGATTTGTGATGTACTTGATTCCCCTATCCATATTTCTACCCCAGTTGGAGAGTCAGTCATAGTTATCCATGTTTATCGTGATTGTCCTATTTTGTTTATGAGATTTCAGACTTGGGATGATTTAGTGATTTTAGATATGATTGTTTGACATAATCTTAGGAATGACTTGGTTGTCGCCTATTATGTTGTGCTTAATTATAATACTAAGTCTGTAACTCTAGAAATATCGGGAAGGGAAAAATTAGAGTGGGAAGGTGTGTACAAGCCTAAGCAAGCTAAGATTATATCCTTCATTCGGGCTAGTAAACTGGTAGAACAGGGTTGTTTGGCTTATTTGGCTCATATTAGGGATGTTGAGATTGAGGCTCCATCCATTGAGTCTATGCCTATGGTGTCAAAATTTATAAAAGTGTTTCCCAATGATTTGCCTCGTATGCCTCCAGATAGAGATATAGTTTTTTGCATTGATTTAGAGCCTAGTACGCGTCCCATTTCTATCCCTCCATACCGCATGACTCCGGTAGAATTAAGAAAGCTTAAGGCTCTAATCCAAAAACTCCTTGATAAGGGATTTATTCGCTCTAGTGCTTCTCCATGGGGTGCTCCAGTTTTGTTTGTTAAGAAGAAGGATAGTAGTATGAGAATGTGTATAGATTACCGATAATTGAATAGAAACAAGTATCATTTGCCTCGAATAGATGATCTGTTTGACCAATTGCAAAATGCATCAGTTTTCTCTAAGATTGATCTAAGGTTTGGTTACCATCAATTGAAAATTAGGCTTGAGGATGTGCCCAAGACGGCGTTTTACAATGTTGGATCATCAAACACAACTTTGTTTGATCTCTTTGAACCTAGCTCTTGAGATCTCCAGTCTGCTAGGTAGAGTTACCATCATGCTTGACTTGTCCTAGGATTTAAACTCATGTTTTTAGATGACCATTCAACTCCTTCTCTATTTAGGTCTTTTGTAAGTGGATCCGATACATTATCTTTTGACCTTACATAGTCAATTGTGATAATTCCACTAGAGAGTAGTTCTCTAACAGTATTATGTCTCTGTCTTATGTGACGAGATTTACCATTATACATCATGCTTTCTACCCTACCTATTGTAGCCCGACTATCACAATGTATACATACAAGTGCCAAGGGTTTTGGCCAATACGGAATATCTTCCAAGAAATTCTGGAGTCGTTCAAATTCTTCACCGACTTTATCTAAAGCGATAAAATCAGATTTCATAGTGTAGCGAGCAATACATGTCTGTTTGGATGATTACCAAAAGAATGCTCTACCACAAAGAGTAAATACATATCCACACTTTATTTGATTCGGTGATCCAATTTACATCACTATATCCTTAAATTACAACTGGATATTTGTCAAAATTCAAATCATAGGTTTGAGTATGTTTTAAATACCCTAAAACTCTTTCCATTTCCATCCAGTGAGTTTGATTGGGATTTCTCATGTACCTACTCAATTTACTAATAGCATATGCTATATCTGGTCATGTACCGTTAATGATATACATCAAACTTTCCAACACTCTCGCATAGTTAAATGGTGAGTCACTTTCACATTTATTCTTTCGAAGTGCAAAGCTCACGTCTATTGGAGTCTTGACAATATTGAAATCCAAATACTTGAACTTGTCAGGTACCTATTCAATATAATGAGACTGTGACAAAGCCAAACCTTGTGGAGTTCAAAGAATTTTTATTCCCAATACAACATCTACCACTCCAAGGTCTTTCATTTCAAATCTACTAGTAAGCATTTGCTTAATAGCATTTATGTCAACTAAGCCTCTACTGATGATTAAGATATCATCCACATACAAACAAACAATGACCTTATGATTTGGGGTGTCCTTAGTGTAAACACATTTTTCACACTCATTAATCTTAAATCTTTTTGCCAATATTGTTTGGTCAAACTTTACATGCCACTGTTTGGGTTCTTGTTTCAGTCCATAAAGTGACTTCACAAGTTTGCACACTTTTCTTTCTTTACCAGAAACCACAAACCCCTCGGATTGTTCCATGTAAATTTCTTCCTCTAACTATCCATTTAAAAAAGTTGTTTTTACATCAATTTTATGGATTTCAAAATTATATATTACTGCTAGTCAAACCAACATCTGAATAGATTTAATTGTTGTCACTAACAAGTATGTATCAAACTAATCAAGTTCTTCCTTTTGTTTGAAGCGCCTTTGACTACGAGTTTTGCCTTGTACTTGTCTATAGTAACATCAACCTTCATTTTCCTTTTAAAAAACCCTTTTGATCTTAAAGGCTTATTTCCCGGAGGAAGATCAACCAACTCCCAAGTATGGTTATTCAAGATTGATTCAATCTCACTATTAACAGTTTTTTTCCAAAAAGATGAATCCGCAGAAGACATTGCTTCTTCGAAGGTTTGAGGCTCATTATCAATGAGAAATGTTACTAAATCTGATCTGAAGGAAGTAGCAATCCTTTGACGCTTACTACGCCTTGGATTTTCTTCATTTTATATATTTTCCTTTGGTTCATCTTGAGGTCGTTTAGACCCCCACTAGACTCTTCATATCTAGCTTTATATGAGTAAATATGTTCAAAGAATTCAGCATTATCTGATTCAATTGCCTTATTGTCAAGAATATCTGGATGTTCAGATTTATGAACAAAAAATTAACATGCCTTACTATTTATAGCATATCCAATAAACACACAATCCACAATCTTTGGTCCCATTTTCAACCTTTTGGGTATAGGAACTTGAACTTTTACTAGACACCCCACACTTTGAAATATTTCAAGTTGGGTTTCTTTTCTTTCCATTTTTCATACGGAATAGATTGTGTCTTGCAATGGGGCACTCTATTGAGTATATTCGATTTGCTGTAAGGATAGCTTTCCCCCACAATTTTTGTGGTAAACTTGAACTTATAAGTAAGACATTCATCATTTCCTTCAAAGTTTTTCTTTTTGCAATCCCATTAGATTGTGGTGAATAAGGGGTAGTCGTTTGATGAATAATTTCATTTTCCAAACATATTTCCACAAATGGAGATTCATATTCCCCACCCTTATCACTTCTTATCATTTTTATCTTTTTATCCAACTGATTTTCAACTTCAGTTTTGTATTGCCTAAATGTTTCAATTACTTCATGCTTACTTGATAGAAAATAAACATAACAATATTTAGTGCAATCATCAATAAAAGTTAAGAAATACTCTTTCCCACCACACGTTGGCGTTGATTTTATATCCCAAATGTCTGTGTGAATCAAGTTTAAAGGATTGGAATTCCTTTCAACCGATTTATAAGGATGCTTAGCAAACTTAGCTTCCACACATATTTGACATTGTGTTTTATTGCACTCAAAATTAGGCAGTACTTTCAAACTAATCAGTTTTCGCAAGGTCTTTTAATTGACATGTCCTAAACGTTCATGCCATAAACCACTCGACTCAAGCAAGTAAGTAGAATAAGACCTTTTATTATTAGCAATTGTCATTACATTGAGCTTAAACAAGTCTTTGCAAAGGTAGCCCTTTCCAACATACACTTCATTTTTAGTAATTACAACTTTGTCAGAAACAAATACACATTTGAATCCACTTTTAGTAAGAAGTGGAGTAGAAACTAAGTTCTGTCCTAACTCTGGAACATGTAGCATAATTTTGGAATATGTAGCACATTCTTGAGAGTCACCACCTTGCCAGATGTCATCTTCAAGAGAACTTTGTTCGTTCCTTCAACCTTTGTAGTTGCTGAGTTTGTTATGTAAATCATGTCATCACCTTGAGTAGGCTCATATGATGCAAAAAGTTCTTTGTTGGCGCATACATAGCGAGTGGAACTAGAATTTATCCACCACTCTCTTGGATTTTCAAAAGATTGCATTCAGAAAGCATAACACATAGATCATCATTTCAAATTCAGCAACATTTGCTTGATCTTTCTTCTTTGCTTTCTTGGAAGCCTCACAATCTACAGCTCTATGACCATTTTGCCACAATTAAAGCAATTACCTTTGAGTTTCTTCTTGTTGACTACTTTGCTGTGCAGAGTTTGCCTTTCTCTTCTTAGACCTTCTATCTTTAACAATATTGGCTCCTAATATTGTTGAATTTCCACGAGACCTTTTCTCTGTAGCCTTATTGTCCTCTTCAATTTTCAATCTTACAATGAGATCTTCAAAGGACATCTCCTTTCTCTTATGGTTTAAGTAATTTTTGAAGTCCTTCCACAAATGAGGTAACTTCTCAATCATAGCAGCTACATGGAAGGCCTCATTAATCACTAGTGTTGAGCCGTAATTTTCCTATCTGTAGAAAAAATCACTTTTTGAAATGTTCTAAGTATAAAACAATTTGAGAAAAATACTTAGAAAAGAATCGCCACTTAATTTTTTAAAGAAATTAAGAAAACTTATAATTTTTAAAGATTTAAACAGAAAAAATCATTTGAAAATACCAAAGAGGGTTCGTGATTCAACTTACACTTCGAGAAGGGTTTAGGCATTCGAAGTGCCCGCTAACACGCAGTTGACCTACGACTTGACTAAAATAGTTTTTTTTCTTTTTTACTAATTCTTTAGAAAAATGAATTAACAAGAAAACAATAATTTATAATATCTAATTAATTTTGGAGAAATAAGTAAATAAATGACACATTTTTATTCTTTTTATTTTTTAGAAAAAGTGGGATCTTAATTAAACTATTTGAATTAAGGACAAGTATTTAGAATATTAACAAAACTAGATTAATCGGTTTTTATTTGAATCATTTTTTAAAAATATGAAAACTATTTTAAATTAGTAAGAGTTTTGACTAAGATTTATAAATGAAACTACAAGAATTGACAAGATTTGCTAAAAACCCAAAACAACATAGAGAAACGGTTCGTCTTTTGGGGAATTTAATTAAGTTAATAACTAATTCTAAAGATTAGAGTTAATAAACATCAAATAATAAACTATCACAATTAATTTATGAGAGTAAGGAAGAAATTGAATTTTGGGCTTCCTTTTGGGCTCAATTCGCTGGAATTTTTGGACTTTTACCCAATCCCCTTTTTGTATACACTTTCTGTATATCAAGGTATATCAGCATGTATATCAGCGTTTTTCATGTATATCCTGCTTCCAAACACCTGTGTTTCGCTTCAGCCCTGTATTTTTATGTTTTTGACCTGTATATCAATATTTTCATGGTGTATACTAATGTATACTGCTGTATACTGCCCGTTTTCGGACTTACCGGGGCCTATAATTTCAGTTTCCAGCCTTTGATTGCAGCTTTCAACCTGTCCTCCGACTTCTCTATGAACGGACTGACTCAAGATGAGAATTGGATTTTGAACCAACTCGAGATACAAGGAGAGGGAGTCAAATGGACTCAAATCGAGGGAGTTCATGCAAGAAAAGAAGGGCGAGAAGAATTAGAATGATAATTTGAACAACTCAAAATCATTGGCGGCTAATGGTAAGAGGGACATATTACAAAGAGCATCTAATAAACTAACCAAAAGAATTGACAATTGAGTTTAGACATTCACAAATAACAAGTCATACCTTTATCAAATTAAACATAGATATTTGATACGTGTATTGAGACCAATAAAGGAAAGGAAGTGAACTCTTAATGTATATAAGGACAAATGAATTGACATTTACTCAAAGTCAATCACTAGATTGTAACAAAATAAGCAATTTCACATGAACTCTTCCAAACATGAACAGAGGCAAGACATAATTTAACTAAGACAAAGTTATGATATCTATTAGGCAACACAGACAACAAGACTTCATATTTGAACAAATGTGTAACCGAGATGAGTAATGTCAAAATGTACACTACATATCTTGGACCTAAAATGATTTTGGAACCAAAATACTTTCCAAAGAAATAATATTTCAGCCACCAACACCAATGGATTTGAACATTTCAACTATGATCAACCAAAAATAAGGCAATATCTTCATCCTCGTACCAAGGATGCGAGAATTAGGATCAGATTTTCACATCAAAACTAATTAAGAACAGGCGACGAAAAATCAGAGAAATCTAACTCGCATATGAGCAGATCAAAAGTACAAACAACAATTTTAACAAATAGCTCAACAGGAAGCTCATATAGGCAGTCACAAGATCCAAATCTTGATGAAAGCTAGGATATTATCAACATGCTTCTAGGTTCAGATCATGCACCAATAATTAAATTAATACCGATTAGATTAACACTAAAGCAACCTCTTAATTTAAATAGTTGTAAAAGAGATTTTGAAATGGCTTAATGCTAGAGAAGACCATTCAAACAAGTAAAAACTTGAATAGGCCACAAATCTGGAGGAACAACTTAAATGAGAGAGCAAAATCATATTCTGATGAAACATATAGATATTCAATCAATTTTTGCATAGGTTATGTGAATATGCAAGTCATCTCAAAAGCTAAATGTCAACAATATCAAGGACCTAATCACTGAATCAAGATAGACACTTATGCAACTTATTGATGATAACATTAACACCCAAAATAGTGGCGAAATTGACTTAGAAGGCTTATATGTTTATGGACTGGAACCAAACCAATATGAAACCATTTTGAATAAAATAAGATAGAAATTTAGCTAGTTTTGCAAGAATGAAATGAAGCCGACAAATCTAGCAACTACCATCTGACACTATAGAAAATTTATTTACATTTTGTTTTATGCCAACTCCGGAATAGATTCACAGGAAAGCAGACCAAGGACTCGAACGAATAATCAAAGAAACAAGTCACACTATTACACCACTCGACTAGAACCAATTCTGTCAGGCACCAGAGAAGATAAAGCACTAAAAGAAGAACTAAATACACCTAATAGTAGAATCCAGACCAAAGCTTGCATATTTAACAAAGGATATTGAAATAAAATGCAAGAGAAAATAAAGTTACCTTTTTCGGAGCAGCGAATGGGATAATGATGAGCTCGGAGGGCAACGATTCTTCTACCACACAAATCGAATACCAGCAACAAAACAAGAAACCTGGGGCAGAGTCTAAACCCTCTTTTTTTTTCGGAACTTAAAATCAGAGAATCAAATATATCAAATTTCTTGAGTGTGAAATAATATTGCCCCAAAAACCAAGCTCAAAAACGTGTCCCATTCACTTGAGTGTAGAGGGGTATTTATATGGGGAAAATGGGGCGATTCGGGGGAAAACGGATGGAATTTTGAATTTCAAAATTGGAATCCCTTTGAAAATCCTTTAAAATGGGGGAAAGGGATGTGAGGGTGATGGATTAGATTGCTAGGGTATGGGTTCTTGCAGAGCAATTAGATGAGGGAGCTGTTTTCTTGAGATTTCCTGCTGCTGTCCACGATTTCCGCTGCGAAGAAGAAAAAAAATGGGGTCGTTTCTACTTGCTGCTGTACGTTAGAGAGGAGAAAGAAACATTGGTAGGTTTCTTTTGTGGACTGGAAATTGGGTCGGGTTAGGGGAGAAATGGGTAGGCTAAATAGGAAAACAAAAGGGAATTGTTGGAAGTTGAATTGGTACATTGTGTGGATTGGAAATAAGGCTATGGGCCACAAGAAATTAAAGGGGACTGAGGGAGTGGACTGGGAATTATGTTGTGGGCCGTTGGAATTTGCCCAGAAGGAAAAGGGTTTAGATCTTTTAAGAGTTAAATGAATTAATATTAATTTATTAACGAGCCTCTTAATCTTAACGAAATATAATAATCATTTTTATTATAAAATAATTAATTTAGTTACAAACTAATTAACTCGAAATTCTAACTATAACTTAAAGTTATAAAACATTTGACTAGAATGTAAAATCTTTGTGATGATTTTCCAATATTTATAAAATAACGTGATTGTAAAAATATACATATTTATTATTTAAAATTATTTAAATTATTAAAAACGATAAAATTACTCTAAAAATAACTTGAAAGTATTTTGAATTTCATAAAATTCATTAATTCAAAATTACGCCCTTACTACTAATAAAGTATTTAAAATATAAAATCTTTTCGAGATGATTTTTGAATACTCATAAAATGCACTATTATATACATAACTAAATAAAACATATATATTATTAAAAGTGACAAAAATATTTAAAATAACTTGCAAACTATGTTTATTTTATTTTATTTCTGAAATTTTTATAAAACTCATTATTTTAAATTGTTAGAAATCAAAAAAGCTTGATGATTAATTTATATTGTGGAGGGCCAAAATTGGGTGTCAACAACTAGACCTTCTGCAAGGAGATCACTGATAATCACTTGCAATTCCTGAACTTGAGTAACAACAAATTTGCTATCTACCATCTTGAAGTCCAGAAACTTTGTCACGATGAATTTCTTCAATCTGGAATCCTCCGTCTTATACTTCTTTTCTAAAGCATCCCAAAGGTCTTTAGAAGTTTTCGTATTACTATACACATTTGTACAAGTCATCATGAAGCTCATTCAGAATATAGTTTTCACATAAGAAATCAGAATGCTTCCAAGCTTCAATAAGCATAATGTGTTCACCTTCCGGAGTTGAATCTTCTAACTTAGGAACACTTTCTTGGATGAGTCTTTATAGAGTCAAAGTAGTTAAATAAAATAGCATGTTTTGCTGCCACCTCTTGAAATCCATGCCAGTGAATTTTCTAGGTTTTCCAGCTGATGCTATAGCAGGTACAATACGTGTACGACTCGACGAAGCAATATTCATTGCACCAATTTTCGATGTCGTATCAGCCATGATTTCAATTTCATTAGTCATCTAGTTGTCAGAAAAGAAAAGTACACTTAGTGTCTTCAAATAAAGACTTGATCCAGTTTATTTCTAGTTTAACGATGAAGTTTATAACTCCCAATCATTAACCGAATGAACTTTGATTTTCTGATGAATTTTTAAGGTTCTGCAGGTCAGTATCAAGTTCAAACAGAGCATAAAACATCAAAGGTTTTAATCTCTAGAAACCAATTATAAATAAAGTATTGTCATATATTTCTTCAGATTTAAAACATTAAAGTTCAAATAAACAATTACACAATAAGACAATCCTAATTTCCTTAAGAATGTTAATCTTTTCGTAGTGCAAAAAATAACTTCAAACAAATTTCATACAAATAAGAGAAAATGGCCAAAAGCCCCCCTAACCTATAGCCGGATTCCCAACGACACACTCATACTTCACGGGGGTCCTATTACCCCCTTGGACATTTTTTTACATATTATCTCACCCTTATTTGTTGACATGTCGAAGAAGGTGAGAACAACTCCGTTAAGCACGTAAGAAGAGAAAATAAAATGTCAAAAGTTGAAGAAAAGTATTGGTGTGAGTCCAAATCAGCTATAATTAATCCTCAATGGTATAATCTCATTCTCTCCCAAAATCAAACTCTCTTTTTCTTCCTATTTTTCTCAATTTTCAATGGTATATTCCTTCATTCTCTCCCAAATCAGCTTAAAACTTAAATTTACTTGTCAAAGCATTCAACTGTAGTTTGAATTTTGAAAAAGCTTGAAGCTTTAGGGCTTGTAATTTCTTCGATTCCATAGTTAGGGTTCAAAAATTGTTCTTCAAATTCATCATTTTTTGCTTTGTTAGGATAATTAATGGCAAATGCGGACTTGAATAAGCTTTCATAGTTAGGGTTCAAAAATTGTTCTTCAAATTCAATTGGAACGAAATCTCATATCATGAAGAGAATGGGGGTGAATATGGAGAGATTGAAAAAAGGTTAGGGTTTAGAGAAAGAAAGAGGAAAAAGAAAAGATTAAGAGAAATTTTAGAGTTATGGAGTCCATTCAATACTTGGCATCGCATGTAAACAAACATTTTATTATATCTAATTTATGACGTGTCAGCAAATAAGGGTGAGATAATATGTAAAAAAAAATGTTCAGGGAGGTAATAGGACCCCTGTAAAGTATGAGTGTGTAGTTGGGAATCCGGCTATAGGTTTGGGGGGCTATTGGCCATTTTCTCTACAACTAATGAAAAATACAACATGAAGTTAAACAAATTTTGGAAACAAAAAAAAAATCAAATAATCAGCAAGATGAAAGGAAGAAGAGTCAAGTCCTCTGAATTCACAGAGTTTCCTTAAGAAAATTATTTCCCTCAAGTACCCGAGGTTATGGAATATATCCTTCCAGGATAAAATGACTCACGATAAACAAATAGCGGTACCTCAAATTTGTTGTCCAGCGAACCACTCAATGGCTTGTAATCATTGAAGTTTTTGAAAAGCATAAACTTTTTTCTTACTATGTAGTATTTTTCTTCTTGTAAACTTGTTTCAAAAACTTGTATCTATATGTGAGAAAGATTCAAATATTTATAGCCTATAGGTGAGCACAATGATTCATGCATGATATGTGAAAAGATAGCCTAGAAATACAAAAGATTGCATGAAAATACGAATGGTGCATTCATCTTTCATGAGTACTCATGAATGGAATAACTTCACTTTCACATTTTTAATTCACCAATCTTTATTCTATGTTCCATTATCCATTCACACAATATACAATGAACACATTCTATGTACCATTGAGCTGAAGAAGTCTTCAAGGAGGTAGATTTCATGGCACTTGTGAGAGGTTAAGTGTCTAAGTGGAATTCACTCAAGCTCAATAATACTGGTTCAATGGAAATCAAAGATTTTGTGGCCATTTTTTAGTAAAGTCGATGAAGGAAGAAGACGTTGCTTTGCTGTCTGAGATTTGCTTTTGTTCTTTCTAATTTTGTTCTTTGATTTTAGCTTTGGACGTCTTTATTGGACTTGGGTCATTGCGTTTTGGATTTTAATAAAAAGGGCATCGCCTAATGTTGACCAAAAGAAAAATTCAAGAATTTTACTATCTAGGCACTTCATCACTTGACTTCGGAGCAAGAGAAAATCATTGCTTACCTTTAATTGAATGCCTTGAAATAATTATCAGCTTTCTTGCCCCAGTGTATTCAATTCTACAATACGTGCATAGAGTTGTATTTATAATGACATGTGAGTTATAAGGTCTACAAATATTAAATGATAGAATTACTTAGAATGACTTGTTAGTTGTAATATCTACCATTATAAAATGACAGAAGTACTTAGATGACATGTTAGTTGTAAGGTTTGCAATATGGAGTTTCAGTTGTAACATATAAACAAAAGGTTTTACATGCGAAAGTTGCAACAGGTTCAGAGTGGAGAACAAAAGTCTTGCCGGTAACAAAAAAAAAAAAATTAAAATTTTGACAGATTCATCCAACCATGGGACAAAGCTAAGTGAGAACTATTTGACGTCACAACTACATTTAGTCTATAAGCAAAGACGTTATACTAGGAGACATGCATAAATTACATAAAATATCATTTATGAGCAAAGAGTTCTGTTGGAGGTCACACATGCTTTGATACCTAAATCATTTTCAAAAGTTGTTTTGTCAAATAATCAAAGCCTTTGAGGTCATTCAAATAAACAAAAAAATTGACCAAAACATCAAAAATTGATCATCACTAATTGGTGTGTATAAATTGAATGATATTATGTATAAATATAAAATATACAATGCATTTGACCCACATAAAGATTATTTTTAAAATTATTACACCGATGAGGCAATAGTAATTTGTAGAAAGGTGGTGATCAACTTTAAGGGGTCATTTGGTAGAGTGTATTAGGAAAAATAATATATGTATTAGCTTTGTGTATTACTAGTATCTTGTTTGGTAATTTTTTTCAACCTATGGGTTAATTATTACAGTCTTATTGGGTTATCGGTTAATCCAATAACCAATAGTAAAAATCGATATTGAGCCAATAATCCAATAATTTTTTTTATAAACCCGTTAAAAAACCCAATAACCCAATAATATTTTTTCGATTCAATTTATCGGTCGGTTTGATTTTTGTACACCCCTATACCTAGTCCAAAAACATTTTAGAAGATTCAAGGACATTTCCTACTATATTAGAAGTATGGGTTGGGCTTGGTATCAGCATGACTTTTTCTGTCATTCAAATTTAAATCAAGGGTAATTTGGGCTTTTCGCAGCACCTATATGTACGTGTCTTTCTGCCTGCGCTTGAAAAGCCACGGAAGGTGCGACTTTTTAGTTTTCCTTCTTCTTCCATAAGGTCTCAGACATCCAATTTTGACCGATCTTTAATTATTTTGAGAGTATTATTTGATTAAATACGTTTTTTAAAACATATTTCAAAGTTTTAAATTTTAATTAATTTTGTCTAAAAAATTATATATTTTAGTATGCATGATTTCAAAAATTATTGTAATTATTATCAAATTATTTTTATAGATAGTTAAAATCGAAATAATTACTTTACTTAAATATTTTAAAATCCTAGATGTGTTTAATTAGATGAAAATATTTAATATGTGTAGTATTTTATTAATTGAATAGCATTTTCTGAAATTTCCTCTAAATTATTTAAATTTTAACCTAGTTTGATCTAATTCCTTACCCAAGTCATTGCAATTCTAGCTCATTCAATTCTAATTTTATTTCAATTATAGTCACTTTTATTTCAATTTTAGCCAATTTCATTTCAATTTTAGTCATCTCAAATTCAATTTCAATATGATTGCATTTTAATCTCATCCGTCCATCTTTTAAGTTAACTCCTAGTCGCTCATCTAAACTAATCCTACGATTCAGATTAAATCTACCTATCCTCCCTATTTTAATATCTCCTCTCTTCTAGACCGCCGCTCCTCCACCCTCTCTCCCTCTCTTCTATTTTTCCGGCGAACAAGAACAGCCACCTATCGGCGAGGAAAAGCAACAGCGAGGCGTACTCTGGCAGCCACCGGCGAGCAGCAACTCCGGCCGGCACAAACTAGCAGCCAGAGGCAGTGATGCCTCCTCCCTTCTCTCTCCCCTCTCATTTTCGGCGACAACAGCGAGCTCCGTCCAGCAGCAACGGACGACGCCACCAACAACAACCGGCGAGATCCCTAGCGAGGCCACCGGCGAGAGCAACCAACAGCTGGCGCTGTTACATCGCCCTCCCTTTTCTCCTTTTCGCAACAAGGACAGCAGCTCCGACCGGCGAGAAGACAGAGAACAGGCAACAGCCGCAACTCCGGTGAGCACGACGTCAGTGGCAGCAGTTGCCGACAACAACAAGCAGCTCCGAACATTCTCGACCAACAGAGCTCCGGTCAGCGTACTCCGGCGAAGTCAAAGTCGGGTCGACCCTAAATTTAAAGGGTTGATATGGTTAATGACGGATATTCGTAGATCCTTCTAGGTTCGTTCTCCTGATTCGGTTATGTGATTTCTCAATTTGACTATGAAATATATGATTTTCCATGTTTGTGTTATTATGAGAAATCATTAATGCTTAAGCAATTTCAATTCAAGCATGATCGAGTTCTTTGTGATATTCTGATGGTTTGAGTTGTTTAAGTCTTTCCCATTATTTTAAATTTAGTGTGAATTTGAATTGTTCTAGAATTCTTTATTAGAATTTCACTGATCCCTGGAATATTGCTTTTGTATTCAAGATTGGCTGTGCTTAAGTTAATCTGTTAGGATTTGGTGATGAAATTTTCTTCTTAATTAATACAATTAGTGTCACAACAAAGTAACTGTTGGCTTATTCGATTATAAGATTAGCCTGTAATTTGCTTGCTTGATTTTTTTTGCATAAAATTTTGATTGTTTGATGCTAAAGTGAATTCGGACAGATTTGGGGGCTCTTGGTAAGGTAAATTTTCTTATTATTTATTTATCATTGTTAATTGATTGTAATAGCCTTAATTTGAGTTGAATGGATTCTTACATGTTTTATTTTAGTTAAGTTATTTGAATGGAGCTTGATTTGAGCTATGTGATATTGTCCTTCCTAAAATAATACTTATTCCTTTTCGGTTGAACATGTGTAATATTGATTGGTGGTTTTGTTAATTGATTTTATGTACCTTATTTATATGTAAGCAGATTTCTTAGTTGTTTATATTTGGTAAAAATATAATAAATCTAGTTTTGGCCCTTCTTTATTTAAGGGAAATGATATTAATTGATCCAAAAAATTTTCTTTTCCTTATATTATATGTCCTCTTCTACTATAAAAACAACCCTACTCTCATTATTTTAAACACTCATGCTCATACACATTCTAATAGCTAAAAAGAAAGAAGACACTCTCTACTCTTGAAAAAATAAAATAAATTAAGAACTCTAGTAAACTTTGAGTTTTCTTTTGCTGTGTTGCTGTTGTGGTTCGGAAATCTCGCTAAACACGCCATTGCTGATAAAAAATAATAATATGCTTAACTGGTTAATGTTTTTTCCAAGTTAATATTTTGTCTTGCTAAAGCACCCTTTAGTTAATGTAATTTGTATAAAGGAAGCATCCGAATTAAATTCCTTACCCTCTTCTCTTTCAATGTGTGATTTTATATGTTCTATGATTTGTTTGAAATTCCTGTGTGGATTGTGATTAATTTTTATGTCATTATTATTTTATGAAAATCCTTGGTATATTTCGTTTAACAGGTTTTGAGCTTAAAATTGAAGTTCGAAGAGTTGCCATAAAATGAGATGTTGGACGGGATTACTTTATTTATGTATTTGAATCTGTATTTATTTATTGATATTTGTAATATTTGTATAACTCTAACTCTAGTATATATGTGAAATATTTGGGGATCATCTAAGGGGGAAGGGGAATTACTTGCTACTTTTTCTTTTATCGTAACATATTTATGTTAGAAAGCATGCTTATAGGATTTGTGATAGCCCGTATTTGATAAATTGATTTTAGATCTAACTAAATAAAATAAAATTATCATTGCTTGATCACTTGTTTAATCTTGTCTAAATAATGTTTAAAATTGATCCTTGTTTAACTGTTAATTAAAACTGCCTATCGCATATCACCTTTTAGTATGTAGCACTAATAGATAAAATCGACCATTTTGTTCATGTTTAATCATATGATAAATCAAAGCTATGATCTATCTAACAAATTCGGCATAATAATAAAGCAATGTATAACCTTTTACATGCTTATTAGCTTGCGTTATTTGCACCACTAATTTCCTTTTTATACAAAATAATTGCTTGTTTAAATAACTCATTTTCTAATTTAGATATCATGCTCATAGGATCTCGGGTGTAGAAATCATGTCAATAGGTTAGAGATCTTGTTCGTAACTTAGAAATCATGCTCATAGAACTTAACTAATAAAGTCAGGGTTAATTAATCCGTTTAAATAATTTCGGCATATTTTAATAACCTAATGTTGTTAATTAATCAAGTTCTAATTAATCTTAAATTGCTAATAAAATTGCGGCATGCTAATCACTTAGAAATCATGCTTATAGATTGTAGAGTTGATTTTATTTATTTAAAATATCATGCTTATATGTGTTATTAGCTATGCAACATCTTAACTTTTCCATCACCTACAAATCATGTTCATAGGCATTCTAATAATTTTCAGCATGCTATAGCTAAATAAATTAGATTATCTTACTATTTTCTACATATTTAAGAAAATCATCATAAATACCTTCTGAATTTAAAATCTGCATTGTAATTAAATTGTCCTGCAATCAATTAATCATTTTCTGCAAATCTGCTACTCTTAAATGCTTGCCACTTAAAAAATAAATTTCACATATAGTCTTATCTGCTACTGCATTAACAAGTTATTTTCTGCATAATCTGTCACTTTAAATTTGCTGCCTTAATTAAATTCTGCTCGAAATATTTTAGTTTTTTTGCATTGTGACTAATTGTGTTGCCGCTTTAAATCAATTAATAAATGTTTCTAGCATGCTTTATTAATAAAGTAACTAAATTTCGCTATGTCTTTCTGCCCTTTTATTAATATTATTGTGCTGCTTGCTTGATTGTTTGTATGCCGCACACACATTGCATGCGACCTTTTTCATTTTATGTGTGTTTGCTAGCATGTTAATTAAAACTTAAGAGGCTAACATGAGACTTTATATGCTAAGTGTTGTCCAATGTGTTTTGTTTGGTGTTTAGGTGGGCCTATTAGGAATATTTATTTTGTCTAAAATCATTCCAATAGTAGTTCAATGCCTCTTGGACATTAAGCGGGGGCGCTAGGCACCTTTTAGGACGAAATGCATGTGGAAGGTGGGGTAGGAGTAGTTTAGGCCCTACGAATATGATGACATCGACTCAGATACAAACTTTGGTTTTGTCTGACCCTACACGGAAGTCTATCGAAAATAAATAAAAGTCGAGTGTTGATCCATAAAGTCCTTCAGAGTCTCCCTTCCTTTTTATCCCTTTATGTGTTTATATTATATTTATTTGGGGTAGCTTAAATAAAAAAAAATTGTTTGCCTACCTATTTGTGCAATTTTTGTCTTCTCGCTCCTCCTTATTAATTGATTAATGTCTGTTTAAATGTTTATTTACTGTTTGTTATATTTATTGTTTGTTGTCACCTAGTTTTTGCATGCTTAATTAATTAAATAAAAATTGAAGTAATCTTAACTGTTTAATATTAGTTATCACCTAGTTCGCATGTTTAAGTAATAATGAAGTGACCTTAATTGCTACTTGTAACCTCCACATAAATTGCATGAGATACGGCCGGGACCCACATTTGTGGACCTCGAGGGATGCCTAACACCTTCCCCTCGAGGTAATTTGAACCCTTACCCGATCTCTGGTTCGTTGACCTTTAGTTAGATTAATTAGGTTAGATAGATGTCCTAACGCACCTTAATTCGTTAGGTAGCGACTCTTCAATCACCCAAAGCCCAAAAGAGTTGTTAGGTCATGCGTCCAAAAGAAAAAGTCCATTTTGCGAGAAAACGGGGCGCGAGAATAGCCCTACAACATTGTTTTAGAAATTTCAATACGGATCCACAATTGAGAAGTTGAGTGTCTAATGCTCAATTTTTTACAAGGTATTGTTTAGTTTTTTGTTTCTTTTCTTATATTTCTGGGTTTTATTGTTTCTGATTCTAATATTGGTGGTTCGTTACTTTTAATTTACTTATAATTGTTTGTGTATAGTTTTTTTTCCATTCACTCCATAACTCTCAATTTCACGAGAAGTAAAAATTAAGTTTATCTTCCATTTAATTTGTTTAACAGGAATGAATTAGTTTTGCTTGTGGAGCTCGATTATGAAATCTCCACCGTAGAGAAAGCCTAGGAATGGAAATAAGATGCAAACTATTGTTGTCTTCTTCTATTCAGAATGTTTTTTCACCTTTCTGGTTAGTTGTTTCTTCAAATTATTTTGGTAGTAAATATTGTAGATGATGGAAATTGGAATTCAAATATTCTTCAACTTTTGGAGCCTAAGTTGTTTCCTTAGTTGATATCGTAGTCTACAAAAATTGGTACTTTTGAGTTGTGACGCATTAGTTTTGTTAAATTTCGTTTTTTAGAAAATGTAGATCAGAATTTAATCCTTTGAGCTGCATGTTGCAATTTTAGTCGATTGACTTGGTGGGTTTACAGCTGATAATTGAAAACACCTTTACGTTCTTGAACCGGTAATCATCTTTCGGCTAACCTAGCCTTTTCCTGCTGATTTACTCCAAATAACAAATCGATTGCGCAAGGCATTGCTTTCTTTTCTTCTTGATTTATAACCTTTAGTTTTGCTAACTTCTTTAGTTGTGATTGTAAATTATTGATGTTTCTGCTGGTTTGTTTCATATTTCACTCTGTTTTGTGATAATCGGCATTTTTGTGTGGTTCAACATTTCAAATTTTTGTGAGTATAATTCTTCTATTTACTTTTCAAATTTTGTTCTTGTGTTGTGAGTGATCAATATTTTTTCTAAATAGATTAATCGACTTCTGTTAAAATATATTTGTTTGGCCCCTCCTACTTTCTGACATTGATTATATCGGTCATTATTAGTCTTCTTGGATGAAGTTTAAAACTATAATAGGCTATGCTTTGAGTAGCTCATATTGGTCTATCACAAAGCAGACCATTGTTTGAATTGAAATATTTATTTTAGATTTCAATTCGTTTTTGCAGAAATCTAATAATTTTTCCTTAATTTCTTTGCTAAAACTATGACATTTCTATTCTAATGGAGTAGTATGTTTTTTCATGAATTAAATCTATGCGTACTGTATTTTTCATGTGCACTAGGACTGACTTACTAATAAAGTAAGAACGAATGATATTCCTTAAATCTTAAATGTTGATATTGCAAGCTACATTTGGTAACTATTCGTATATTTTCTTTGAAGAATTTACAGATATTGTAGATCTTTAAAAGCTGATTGTTGAAACAAGGGGTATTGGATCTTGGAATGGAAGAAACATAAATTATATTTTGTTGAACAAGCAGAGCTGCATCAATAGTGGTTTCGACCTACGTTGGCAGTGCTTTAACTAACAGTTATGCTGTCAAGAAATGTAAGACTCTACTGAACTGCTTACTCTTTACTCGCTAAGTTTTTTGAAGTTAGTGTGATTTTGTTTTCTTTCAGTTTTGTTTACTGAACTCAAAATACGTTACTGCATAAGGTTGTTAAGCACTTTTGCTAATGCAAAAAATATATTACTACCATTGTTTTCTCAGAATTTTTTTATAGGATTGCTTTGAGTTTTCTTTTATGTTTTTGGCACATGATTGAAACTATAAAGGAAGAATCATGAAATCACTTGATCTCTTGAACCATTTGATGTCCGCTAATAGTAAGAAGAATCGACTATGGAGTAAATGTTGCTAGCAGTGCTCTTTTGAAAGTTCTTAGTTGCAGCCAGAAAGCTGTGATTGTACAACCGTAACTTGCACTAACTATGCAACTTAGGCCCGGTGTGCGGGAGTACCTACCACAAAATCTTAAGACCCGAAAGTGTCTGAATAGAGCATTAGTTAGTACCTTTGATTTTTACAAGATGAGGGTGTACCTGCCACAAAATCTTAAGACCCCAAAAGTGACTGAATAGAGCATCAGTGAGAAACTTCGATTGAAAGAGAACCTTGTTGATTAAAGGTAATTTAAGTACTTCACGATTTGCTTTGTGATATGAGCTCACTCTGTTAGATTTTTAATGTTTGTGTTTTACTTACGTTGTTAGTGGAAATATCTTGAAAATGAATGTTGGGTCATTCATTACTTTAAACCCCCCAACGACACTTCTCTATGCTTCTGGCAAATTTCAAGAAAGCATCGCATTGCATAGTAGTGGTCAATTTAACTCATTAGTTATGCAGAGTTTTGGAAGTCTTTCATTGTGCTCTGATTACTTACTTGCATTGTTCTCAATAGATATTTCTAAATATTTGTTCACACTTGATATTTTCGTCAAATTAAATAGATGTGAAGTATATGTGTGCATATATATTGCTTAATCTTCATTAAATATTACGTATTATTATTATCATTTTAGAAGTGTGAAGAAGATGTTTGTGTGTGCCTATTCTATGTTGGATGCCCAACTCAACTGTAACTGAGAAGGTCATATTTTTATTTCTGATAGTTGGTTGTTGACAAAAGAAAGAATAGGGAAAAATGATTCTGTTTTCTGTTACTTTGCAGCTTCGAGTTCATTGTGCTGAAGCCCTTGGAACTCCAATTGTGGGCGAGTACAAGTATGATTGGTTTGTCCATCACAAATAGAAGTAGACGCCAAGAGTAGATATTGAGCCGACAGCAGGGAAAGCATACAGATTAGAGAGGCCAGGAGGTTTGGGTGTATTGTCAAATTTATTGAGCTTCATAGTCGAAAAACGATAAAACACTTCAATTATAGCTCAAAACCAGATCTCCTCCGGTTTGTGTTCTTAAGAGTGTGAAAAGCATTATGGTAACATTTCATTACAATGATTACGTTCATTTCAAAATCAATTACGTTATATTATTTATTCTTAATGCGCTTGAGTCATGGAGTGTGGTTGACATTACTCAAAGTTGTTACAACAAACTGATTCAAATTTGAATGACAAAAACTTGTGAAAGTATTGACAATGAGCTAGCTTAATAAAAAGTAAAAGACTAATCTATGAATGAAACACCTAATAATAAAGGCACGGGCAAAAATTATCTAGTTATTGAAGAACTTGTTGAAGTGCACTGTGTTCTTAAAAGCTAACATAAATATAACCAACAAATTCACTGCTCTCTAATTTATATTACCAGAATTTGACTACCACCACTTTGTGGCAACTAAGCAGCAATAATAATACTTGTTTCCAGCATTCAAACAAAGAGTAGTATTGTTATTCATTGATGAAAATTTATGAGAAGATGACGTAAATATTAGATAATTCTCCATTTTAGAGTGTAAAAGTGAGTTCTTTAAAGAAAATTAACAAAAAATATGAATTTCAAGGTGATTTTATCATTTAAGTGTTGGAATCTAGTCGCTATGGTGGCTACTATTCATCTTATCTCATCTTTAATAATGTCGAAAATAGAAGAAAATTCTACACCCACTGGAGCATAAATGACATATTTAGAAGAAGAGGCTAGGATTTTAAAGGAGCAGGAAATAAATCTGGGAGAAAATGGGGTTGGCTTCAGATGAAGAGACGGAGCAGATAAATTAACACTAATTAGTGTTTAAATTTTTCCATTTGCTTCCGTTCATTTAAGGGCATTTTTGATCCATTTCATTGACTATAAGGATATAAATGAATCAAAGTATAAACGAAGGGCATTTTTAATCATTTCACATAGTACAAGGATATTTTTTGCCCTTTTCCCTTTTGAAAAACATATATAGTGATCCGATATATTGGGAAAATAATTAAAGGCGATAAGTTTTAAAACTAAGAAAAAGCAACACAAGTCTAAATTATTGAGTAGAGATGACAATTTTAATATTAGTGTTAATGACACTCTCAAATTTTATTATTTACATAAGACTCAATCTTCCCCACTCCACTCCACTATTCTGCCACCGATGTTGTCCCCACCCCTTCTACCACCACTGTTGTCACCACCACCTCCTCCTTTTACTCCTCTGATCCGCCACCTCCTTCTCTTCCTCTTGTCACGACTCAAACTGTCGGTTGTGTGGCCACCTATTCTAACACCTAGATAGAAAAACCCCTGTCACCTAATTTTAAAAACGGGCTATGCAAAAATTAATAAGATATAAGAAATCTCTTCAAAACGTTTGAAATAATCGGGAAGACTCAAGTATAAGAATCATTTGTCAATTAATTGAAAAATTCCCCCAAGAAACTAGTCTAAATAAGTACAAGAAATACTAAGAGAGTACAATGTAATAAAGAAAAATAAGACAACTTCCACCATAAGGAAGGAAATGTAGAAGCTGCAGTCGGAGTTCATCTTCGTCTTCACCTAAGAAACATCACCGACCCTGCAACCGAACTATGTCAAGTGGCATAACAAGAGTAGTATCAGTAAAAGCAGCACGTAATGGTAGGCATCATCAATTGACCCGAACCCACCACATAATATCACACAAATAATCAAAAAAAACATGCAACTTGAATATAAAATTAAGGGCCCCATCCACCTATTCACTACTCTCACTACAAGTCATATTACCTTAGAACTCCTACGCTCTATCTCAAGTCAACTACGTACCTCATTTATCTAATCCATTCCATTTTCATATCAAATCATAGCCTAACCATTCTACCACATAAAGATTCCCCTGATACTATGCCACCACTAACTTTGACAAACATCCGTTTACTATTTTTCCCACTAGCCCAACCCTTACCTTACGACACTCCCAATTATAAGATACTCCCTTTGTCCCTAATTACTTGTCTACTTTTGAATTGACACACATATTAAGAAAACAATTAATGATAGTGAGTTTACCATTTTACCCCTATTAATTATGAAGTGGATGAAAAATTCTACATTTTTCAAAGTAATTAATCATTTAATTGAGGGTATAATAGGTAAAAAAAAATTGTCCTTTCTTGATTTGTCAAAATGGACAAATAATTAGGGACAACTATAAAAAAAAAAAAAAAAAAAGTGGACAAGTAATTAGGGACCCAAGGGTGTATATAGCAATGTATAACCATTCTACCACATAAAGATTCCCCCGGATACAATGCCACCACTAACTTTGACAAACATCCGCTTACTATTCCCCTCATGCCCAATCGTTACCTTAGGACACTTTCAATTATAAGAGATATAGAATTATCCCAAAATTCAAGTATCATGACAAAGAAATTAATCATAGTGAAGGAAAACATTAGCACAACCTTCAGAAGTATTTGTATAAAATAGTTGTCCTCATGCTTTATAACTATCAAAAGTTTGTGAAGTGGATGAATAAATTTCCCCATGGAGCACAACATGGACCTCTTAAAAGTCCAACCATAAAAATATCCCTGCACTTTTAACATTTCTAGCTATACCAAAATTGAAGATTGAATACCTTCTGGAAATAAATACCTTAGGTGGTTATAAATACCTTGTGTGCTTATATAGCAAAAGTTTCAAAATGAATTTTTCATCATGGAGAATTTATAACCAATGTCTTGAACAACTTTTCCTCGAGATATTAGTTCTTCTAGAGTAGAATATTCGTGCTGATAACGTGTTATAAAATCAAGCTCAAAACAATATAACTATAAAAAGAAGAAGACAAGATAAGTAGATGAAAGAGAAAACTTTTCTTCTTAATTATTCAAGTGAACATTACAATGGTGAATGATATCTCTATTTATAGGTTGGAAAAAGGACAAATATACCCCAAAACTATCTTAAATGCTATGCAGATACACTCCGTCATACTTTTGGGACACTGGTGCCTCTGTCATCCAAAAACTAGAGCATATATGCCCTTCACTCTAACGGAAGACTAAATAGGGACACGTGACACAATCTTATTCGTCGATCAAATATGTAATAAATGTTGATCGGTGGATAAGATTATGACACGTGTATGTCTGTTAGGACCATCGATGAACTGGGAGATTCACAAAAGAAATTGTTTGTCCAACAACATTCCCATCACCTAGACTCGTGATATCTCAATAAAATAGAGATATTCATCATGTATCAACTACTTTTTGACCTCTTTTTTAATCTATTACGATTTGAGAGAACAAAATTTGAATTTTGAATTGTTTGAAGTTGTTAAAATTTGAGAGAGATCGACATCAACTTGATTTGCGTGATTTGGGGAAATCACAATTAATTTTACATTTCCTTTCCTTTTAAATTGTAACTGATTTTTTTTAATGTATCAGATGTAATATACCCGGATAGATTGCTATGTATCCGGATGACACTAATTTTGAGGATTTTTTTGTAAATTGAAAAAGAGTAGGGATAGGATGTAATTTTCTCCTTACTTATAGTATGTGATACCTAAAATTGTTACTCGTTTCAGGCCATATTTTGCTAAAAGGCTTTTGTGCTATTTTGTGTCGATTTATGTTGGATACTGTATATTCATGTCAATACCTTTTTTTAGCCCAATTTATTACATTTACTTAAGCTGCTATTCGGTCTATTTTTTTAAAAAAAATAAAAAAATGTTCGTCTTCTTCATCCCTCCTCTTTCTCCTACGTCTTGTTCTTTCTTCTTCTTCATTTTCTTCTTATGATTCTACTGCTTATTCTTCTTCCTCCTCCTTATTCGTCTTGTATTATTGTTGATTCGTCCTTCTTTTTCACCCTCCTTTTCTCCTTCTTCTTCTTTAAAATTTGACGTACCGCAAATGTGAATCATTTTAAGCAAATTATATATCAAAAACTCAAAATATCAAGAGGATTTCATATCTAAATTTTGGAACTGTTTAGAGGTGATTTTGAATTGATCGAGATTGAATAGTCAAAGTATATTTCCTGTATAGTCAGCATATACTTCATATATAGTTAAGCTATATTCAACTTTTTGATAGTATCAGAATATATAGTCAATGTATAACTCATATATATGTAAGCTATATTGTATAGTCAATGTATACTTCATATATAGTCAAACTATATTAGCTTTTTGAGCGTGTCATAATGTATAGTCAATGTATAGATCATACAAATGCAAGTTATATTGTATATTTAATGTTTACTTCATATATATTTAAAGTTATATTTAGTTTTTTGAGGGTATCATAATGTATAGTCAAAGTATAGTTCACATATATGTAAGCTATATTGTATAGTTAGTGTATCTTCATATATAGTTAAGTTATATATATATTTAGCTTTTTGAATGTATTATGATGTATATATAGTCAATGTATAACTAATATATATGTAAGTTATGTTGTATAGTCAATGTATACTTTTTATAACTTTTGGCAAGGTATATGGTATAGTCAATGTATACTTTTTATGACTTTTGACTATTTTTATGTTAATAAAAACACGGCTATATTTATTATAAACTAATTACTTTATTATTTATATTTGAAACTAGCCCATTTAAACTTTATTCTAGTTTTAGGTCAGCTATATAAAGCCCTCTATGCTTAATAAAAAAGACAACATTAAAAAATGACTATAGTTTGGGATTAACTAGAGATCTATAACTATAGTCTGGTTTGCTCAATTACGAATTATAGCAACATGTTATGAGGAGGAGAGATGCGAGGGAGACTAGGAAAGGGAAGAGAGAGGTTGAATACCTTGTATTCGTTGTATTAGGTTGTATCATGAATACAATTGATACAACTAATTTGTATAAAAATAAATACAATTGTATTTATTTTAGGAGAAGAGAGGCGAACGAGATCGAGAGAGGGGAAGTGATAGGGGAGCGAGATTGAGAAAGGATGAATACATGTTGTATTCGTTGTATCACGAACACAATTGATATAGAATACACATACAGTTGATACAAATACAAATGTAAATGTCTGAATACAATTAATTTGTACCATAAATCAAATATAATTGTATCAACTCTATTAACGAACACACGTTGTGTCAATGAATACAATTAACAAAATACAAATTGTCATAATACAATTGATATATAATACATATATAGTTGATATGAAATACAAACACATTTGAAACATACTATATACAAAATATAATTGTCATATTTATATGGAATGTTTTTTGGGTTGCAACTGCTTAGGCGGGAGAGAGAGGGGGACGAGAGGGAGAGAAAGAGGGTAGTTGGAGGAGAGAGGGAGAAATGAGAGAGAAATAATTTGCAAAATCCTATATATAGCTATAAATTGTAATATTTTAAGCTATAGTGATTTATCGTAAATATATCTCACATGTTTATTCTATTGTGTAATTTTTCCTAATAAAAATTTGTAGACAATTTCAATTAATACTTTCAACCCAACTGTTGCACCATATTTTAAAATATCAAGAATGATTTCCTGGAGCGTTTATTATAGACAAAAATCTTCATATATATCAGAAGGGATAGAGTCCTTTACAATAGATTTATTTGCTATTAGATGAAACTGTAGAATCGTCAAAATGGGCTTAGCTCATGGGGCCAGTCCAATCCAATTGTTTTTGGGGTAGGATTGGGATAGATTTTTTTAAGCCCATTTAAAATTAGGACTTATAAGCTCGATCCGTATAAGCCCAACTGTTGCACCATATTTTAAAATATCAAGAATGATTTCCTGGAGTGTTTATTATAGACAAAAATCTTCATATATATCAGAAGGGTTAGAGTCCTTTACAATAGAATTGTCTGCTATTAGATGAAACTGTAGAACCGTCAAAACGGGCTTAGCTCATGGGGCCGGTCCAATCCAATCGTTTTTGGGGTGGGATTAGGATAGATTTTTTTAAGCCCATTTAAAATTAGGACTTATATGCTCGATCCGTATAAGTCCTTGGTCCTTGAGGCTTGACTGATGTGGGGTCAGCCCATGGCCAAAAAAATTTATTTAAGGGTAACTAACAGAAATCTCACTAGTGTATGAGCTAACTACTTAGATGCACGGTATGTTTTAATATTATGAATTTTATCAGATTTTGATGCATCCAGATATATACATGTATCTCGGGATACATAGACTCAAAATTAAAATTTGTTCTAGACACACTCTATTCAAATGGATTCACATGTATCTAGGATACATAGACAAACACCGCGCCCTCACCTCCCTCCCATCTCACTCGTCACTCCTTTATCTCACTCGCATATTTGGGATGCATCACACGAGATACATGTATTTCACGTATCTAGTATCCTAGATACAATTGCTAATCACACTATATTTTTGCTAGTGTTGCTGAAACAACACATTGTTGGCCATATTTGATTTGAAAGTCTTCTCATTTTTTTGATATTATAGAATTTTAAGTTTGAAAAAAAAAAGAAAAAACTGAAGGGCTAGCCTGCCCTAGCCGCAGCCCTTCTAGGATTGGGTTGGGTTGAGCATCTTCAAGCCCTTCCAAATGAGGAGCTTGCCCACCCTAACCCATCAAAATTTTTGGCCCGCGAAGCTTGAGCCTTGTGAAACTGGGCTAACCCTTTTTAACAACTATAGATGGAAGTGGTACCAGAAAAGTAGGTATACATAGGTTGCTTGAAGCAAAGGTTCCATCTTTTGATCCCAACAGTCTATGGTGATGACTACATGAATGATACCTCTGACAAAAGGTTCCTTGATGATGAGGTTTTGGAAGAATATGGCACAACAGAATTATGTTCTTCTATTTACCTTATTGCAGCCTTAACAAAGCAGAAAAACAACTTACATTTATAAAAGTTTATTCTTCTTTTCTTTTTGCCTAAAATGAAGAATGAATGCATGCCTCACATGGTAAACAATTTAAGGGCTACAACAAATACTCTTAGATATATAGCAAATATATATGGTCTTTACATCCTCATTATATATATGGTTTTTACATCCTCATTATGGGTCAAAAAAGAGGGTGCGTAACAACTTTACTCTTACTTTATTAGAGTAGAGAGATTAATTTAAATACACTTTTGATTAAAATAAAGCATAAAAAACATGAAGGAAAAGAGAATATGATGTATAACACCAACAAATAATACGATATTCTAAGCAAAGAAATTAACAGGTAATGAAACAAAGGCCAAAGAAATAAAAAAGGAAACTTTTTATACCACTTCAGGGAAACTATATAGGATTAGCATTACTATCTACTAACTTTCTGCTCTAATTTTCGATCTCCATATCTTTGATCGAGTCACATGATTAATAAGTGTATATGGCGGTGCGCACAAGAGACAAATTTATTTGTTTCTTTTAAACCTAACTATTGTGAATTTCCAGCAGATATGTTAAGGATGAAGGGGAAAACATGTGATAAATAAAAACAAACCGCCTATTAAAGGCAACGCGTACATCAAGATGCTATAATAAACTTTTCTCTGTCCATTTGGTCCACCAGAAGTGTTTGTAGCACTAAAGTTTTGTGGTGATGTGATAATTAATCAATAACCCTTTATTTTTAATTAAAAAAATTGAGTTTAATCTTATATAAAAAAAAATACGTTTAGCATAAAATGTGTTTGAATTTGAATTAATCAAATTTTATTTGGAAAATTTATATAAATTTCACTAGTTTAAGAGTTAATTACTTAGATACATTCTAGTTTGTAATATTATGTATTTAAACAAATTTTGGTGCCTTCAGATACGTCAAGATATATGTATCTTAGATACATATGGTTAAATTTAGGTATAATTTGTGCTAAATACATTGTATCCAAGTAAATTCACATGTTTTTAGAATATATAACAAATCTCTCTCGCCTCCCTCGCCTCTATTCTATGTATCTGATATCTTAGATATATAAAAATCACTCCAAATTTATACATGTACATATATGTATTATGTCTACTGTGATGATCTAAAATACATACCAATCTCACGAGTGGAATACTTTTAACACATCAGGCAAAAAATGAATGTTGGTTTGGTGTGTCCACATCCACAATAGTGGTCCATTGGTTGGATAATTAGCTCACATGGTTTAGGGAATCACAAAAAAAAAAAAAGAAAAGGTACTACATCTCTCTATTATTTGGTCCATGGAGGAACACACGTGGACATGATTAGGTGAATTGCCATCAATTGAACTACACTAATATTTTTAAGATGTTGATAGTTTCTTGGAAAAGAGAAAAAGAATGGATCTTTGAAAATTCTAATGCCAACCACCTTAAGGTCCAAAAGTATTGGACAAGGACTCAACACTAAGCTCAATTTTGCATTCTAATTCTACAAGGTAAATAGAAAACAAAGACATCTTATCATCTTCTTGTTGTCCTTCTAGAATAACTCAATTAACAACTCTAGCGGAGAAGAAAGTGATTTTGGCAAATTAATCTTGCATGCATAATCAAAAGTAACTTTAGTTATAAATTTTTTCAAATTTTTTAACCCTTTTCTTTAGATATATAACCTATATTTTCTGCTATTTTCCCTTTCAAATCATATAGTTTTATCAATTCTTATATTTTTGATTGTGTAACATTTAACTTTAAATTTGTGATATTGCTCTTCTTCTTTATTGAATTTTTGGAAAAGGATCAAAATATTTTTAAATTATGTGAAATGAATAAAAATGTCCTTCGTTTATAGTTTGGCTAAAAAATGTCCTTATCATTAATACTTTAATTTGGTCCAAAAATTGTCTTTGTTGTTGATAGTTCGATCCAGAAATGCTCTTTACTTACTAGATGGGTCAAATTTTTTTTTTAATAATAAATATATTTTTCTTTTTCTTTTTAAACACATCTTGTTCTTAATAAAAATATTATTAAAGAACCCTATTCTTGTTTTTTTCTTTTAAAATCACTTTAAATAATAAAAATGTAAGAAATTCTTTTTTCTTCTTAATCTCATTGTATTGATTAAAATAGAATAATCCAGGTACTCTTTTAACATATAATATATGTCATATATTTAAGATCATAGTAAATTCATCATTAATTTTTATTTATATAATAATAAAAACAATTATAATAAAATAAGAAATGTTTTTATTTTTTATTCTTTTCTGAATTGAAGTAGGATAAATATTTTTCCAATTAAAAAAAATATTATTAGAAAAAGAATGTGTTAAAAGAGACATTTTTGACCCATTAATAACAATAAGGACATTTTTTGGATCAAAATATTAATGACAAAGACATTTTAAAATCAAAACATAAACAAAAGACATTTTTGTTCATTTCTCATAGTTTAAGGATATTTTTGACCATTTTCCATTAAATATTTAATGAGAGGAATGTGCCAACAATATCTTAAGTTTATTGTGTGTCTTGCTAGTTACAAAAGTGTGAAGGTTGGCAAAACTAACTTGTTTGGAATACTAAACTTTTGGTTTACTCCAACGTTGAACCAAATAAAAAACTATACTAAGTAAAAGATTAGGTTTGAATTCAACCTTATTGTGTGAGATATCAAGGTCAACACCAGACTAAAAGTGCTAATTGACTTGGTTTATAAGATCAGAAATAGGTTTACAATTTTTTAAAAAAATAAAAAATGGAAGAGCTACACTGTGCTAAAGAACATATGTATATACCAAAAATACCCCTACTATTCAATCAAATTATTTAATTCCCAAAAGGAAATATCTCGTGATTGTAAGTATACAAGTTACATAGAAAGATGGAAAATGTTTATGCAACTTTTGAAGGTACTAATGGTTAAGACCCACATAATCTTGTGATTTTTTAAAAAGAAAAAATCAAAGTCAATCACATCTTTAGAGGCTCCTCATCAAATAACAATTCACATTTTAAAGTTGCTTTATTACCATTATAAAATAAAAGATGAAATAATTGGCTTTTATCAACGTACAATTTTGTTTACATCTAATTATCTTGCAATAATGGGACCACATAATAAGTAAAATAAGACACTGGTTTTAAAGCAAACAAACAAATTAAATTGAACTACTAGTAACAATATGAACCACGAGTTGGTAAGAGGCACTATGTTTTAACAACTACTCCATTTATCTCAATTTATGTGATACACTTCATTTTTTCGAGAATCAAATAATTTAAGTTTAATCGAGAATTTAGTCATGGAATTTTCAATTTTTTTAAAATAAAATTTATATATTTGTAAACTACGTAAAAAAGTACTATAAGTCACGATAATTACCAATTCAAAGTATTTAAAATTTATATATTTTTAAACTACGTAAATAGTACTATATTATTCATATTTATTTGTCATACATTTCTTAAAAAGTACTCTTAATAAATAATTTTAGTATATCACCTCTAATTATTATAAGTTATCTAAATATGAAAAAAATGAATAATATTTAATAATAAAGATAAAAGGTCAACATAAAATAATAAATTATTTTTTAATTTTTCAAACTGGATAAATAAAAATGGACATTTTTTGAGAGTTGACAAATAAAAATATACAAAAGGTATTGAAGAAATGAATGTAGTACACAACAATTTCCTTAAAAAAGAAATTGAAAGAGAAAAATTATTTCCAAACAAAGGAATACAATTATTGTTTTCCATGAAAATGCAAACAAAGAAATACAATTATTGTTTTCCATTAAAATGCATTCAAAAACAGAGGGCCCTCCCAATCTTGCCCCGTCTCACTCTGATTCAATTATGAGGAGGATGCTTTTAAAGCAATCCTTTTTTATACAGTATCGTAATTGAAAAGACAAAAATGGCCTCATTAGAAAGCTCAACGATATGGAATCAAAAGGCAAATGATATCTCTTGTAATTAGTGGAAAAAATAAATTATCTCTTGATTTTTCAAACTAAATAAGTATTCTTAGATAATTATTTTTAGTATAATAGACAAATAAAAATAAATGAAGAAAGTACACAAAGTTGATCGTTGCGGAGCCTCGTAAGTGTCCCAATGACGCATTATGAATCTTGAGCAGGTCACAAAAATGTAAGAATCATATTAATCCGTTGACAAATTACTGCTTAAATGGAGAATCCCCTATTCGTGGCCATGGAATATTTTGTCCCTATCAGTATTTCTATGGAAAAACAGATAAATAAAATGTATTTTATTCATTTATTATAATTTATTTATCAATTTATTTTTTGACTACTATGATTAAACTATTTGATTAAACGTTCAAATAAAGTACCTTTAGATTTAATGTGGAACTCATAAAAGTCGTCAGCTAGAATAAATTAGGGAAAGATACTTATAACAACACTGAAAATGCTTGAAATCACCCCCTCTTCTTTCAATCTCATTATTATGCAAGGAGAATGAAGTATCAATAATAATTATACCCTCTTCGTTCATTTTTACTTGTGAATATGAAAATAATTTGATGTACCTTTTAAAAAATAATAAATTGAATGATAATTTACTACTTAATAATAAGAATAAAATAAATATCAAATGATAAATTATCTTTTGATTTTTCAAATTAGACAAGTAAAACTGAACCTCTTTTTGTAGATAAGTAAAAATGAATCCGTGAAGTATTACTTAAAGACCAAATTGAGAATCATCTCAAGCTTACTTTTCTTTTTTAAACTATTAAAAATGGTTATTTTCCTTTTTATATCAACTCTTTAATTTTAACTTTTTTACATATCATGTTTAAAATCATAAAATTTAAAAAATATTTTGATAAATTTAACATATTATTTTTATTTAAAATTATAAAATTCAAAAAAAAATATTTATTTTCTTGAATTTAATATCATATCAAAATCATAAAAACAAATTAAACTAGAGTAAAAGTGTAACACATAAAAAAGAAGAAGTGAAAATTTTAGGTGGAAAATAAAAGGGTTTGATAGAAAATTAAAAGCCCATAGATGTAGATGTACCCTAAGGGTAGGGTCCAATAATTTAGTTGGTTAATTAAAATAAGAAAGTAGAACAAGTTGAGGTGTCAAATGGCAGTTGACACATGCCCACACAACTCAACTCACAACATCAATTACTAAAACCAGGATCAACTTACACAAATCCCTAGAATTTCAAACCAAATGCTCTAATTTTAAGTCTTTATCAATTCAAAATTCAACTTTTATCATACAGATACAATAAAATTATCAGTAAACTAATTACAACTATATGTGTGTGCCTAAACATAATTTAATGACCTAGAAAATGTGAATAGTATTATTTATTTATTTTTATAATCAATATTACTTGGTTTCCCTAAGGTATTGATACTTGTTGCTTGGTAACAAAGTTTGATGGAGAATCTCATAACTCTGCCCATGAGTCTATCTATATACATGTAATCCAACCAAAAAGAGTTTGCACCATTAATTGTCTCTTCTTCCTATTTACACCCCCAATAAAATAATAAATAATAATTTTAAAATAGATCATTTTAACTTGTTCATTATATTAAAGTTAATTGTCTATTTTATTTGTTTAATTTGAAAATAAAATAATTTATCATTTAATTTTATTATTAAATATAGTTTTTTTTCAAAACATTAAATTTTGATATAATAAAATTATTATATTTTTTTTTGACCTTTTGAAGAGATGTGTTAAGTTAATTCTGGACAAGTAAAGGTAATAGATAGTACAGTGCTTACCACTTGTAATTAAAAAAAAGTTCTTTTTTGTGCAATCTCTCTCTTAAATTATTCTAGGTAACTGTATTTTCGAAAACAACAAAGAATGATTTTTATACGGTTTAATAAATAATAATAAAAAAAAGCAGGATACAGTCTCTCGTAATATGATGTAATACATAAGGATGAGAGTTTTCTGTGACTTTGTTAAAAGGGAGGTGTTAGTTGTTAAGAGTAAAGAGTGTTGTTTTTTTTTAGTTAAAAGCTTATTAGCTTAGCTGGGCGGTATTTAATAGTGTAATTGCTCACATGCTACCTGAAACGCCTGTGTATAGCATGTTAATCTCACAAACACACCTTCTTATGCTCTCTCTTACACCCCATTTTTGGGCGTTTCTGCCTCTTCATTGCTTCTTTCTCAATTTTCATTTTTTTTCTTTCTTATTCCTTCAACTTATCTAATTTTATCTCTTTTTTTTGGTACATATTTTCTGCTTTTATGTTGTGAGGTTTGTTGTTAGTTTATGGGATGGGTGGAGTGAAGCTGCAACTTATTTGTTTGGTGCTGGAATTATGTGCCTTTGCTTTCTCTAAGGGATCTGCACGTAATTCTTCTCTTTCTCTACTTCTTCAACTACCTATTTATTTATTTATGAGTTTTGTGCTCAATAAGTTTAGTGTTGCTAATATTGATTTCTGAATTTTGGTCCCAGATTTGATAATTTTGTAGCACTCAAATCAGATTGATTCATCTGGTGTGTGTGTGTGAGGGAATTGAGACTATTACATTCTGAATTTTGTTTTTATGCCAAGCTGAGATTTGTGCCTTAAGTTCTCTAGCTTGGTTTTGTTTTTGCATTTTAACTGTTTCATTGATCACTGATTTTCCCTTTAGAGGCCCTACTTATATTATTCTAATTAAAGCTTCTTACCGGTTGGTTGCAAATTGATGCTGCAATGACTATATTAATCCGCCATGGGATAATTAGCCTGGTTTTATTCAATGATGTGCCATCTTGTTGGGATGTATCGCCTTGTCGATTTATTTGCAAATAAGTTACTCAAACATGTAATGTAAGACCATAGTAAAAAATGATAAACTGTTCATGTTCATCATCCCCTCCGTGTACATTCTAATGCTTTATGATTGTAATCAATCTACGTATGTTGAAAAGGAGGGAAATGATTTTGCTATTGTCTTTTTATCTGTCGTCAAGCTGTTATTTTCACTAAGTTTTTTTGTGAAATGGAGTATCTTTTCAAATGAAGAACTGCATATCTAACCTAATATAATTTTTTTTTGGAATTCATTTTAGGCGTCAGTTTATCTCCCTCTCCGTCAGCATCCTCTGCAGTTCCTCCTGTTGAAGAGGGAATACCCTCTTTTGTCTCTCATGAGAATGCATCCACAAGTAATGCACCTGCTCCTGCATTTGAGTTAAATGGTTAGACGGTGATTCTTGGCTTCCATATTAACCAAATTTGATGTTTTATGTTATTCATCCTATGTTTGTTTGTTTTAACTCAGTAACATCTCCTCCTGCAAATGTCTTTCCACCACTGATACCCCCCCATGTCCCTCCACCGAGAGAAGTTCTTACACCATCTCTGCAACCAAGTGCTCCTATAATATTGCCACCACCCAGTTCAGCTCCACCCGCAATCAATTCAGCCCCGCCACAAATTGCTTCTCTACCAGCTCCTCCTCCTCCAATAGTGTGGAATGATCCCACTCCAGTTCTGCCTCCGAGTGCTCCTAAGAGAGAGCATCGACATACTGAACAGCCTGTTGTTGTTCCAGAAGATCCAGGTATGTGGCAGACTGTAGTCATAGTGTTGAAATGACTTTATTTCTGTTTAAGTTGATAGTTTTTTTGGAGAGCAGCACCAATATCGTCACCTGGAAGGAAATCTACTGAAGATGCACCAACTAAAGCTCCACCGCTACCTGGATCTATGCCACCCAGTGAGAGCAAGTCACCAGAGGGTCCTCTCTCCTCAATTGCCCCAGGTAATTATTGGCTGATGAGAATTTTGGTTTCGACACAGTACCTTAAGATAGAAAATGATTATCACATTATTTTTTTTTTGCTGTTATTTAACTCAGTCCTGAATGTGCCTGCTCCAAGGGGAAAGCCGCGAAATTCACTGCCCACCCTCCCAAGAAATCCAGAAATTTCACCATCCATTCCGCCAGGTATCCTTGTCTTTTTTCTGAAAGAAATTGTGACATTCATGTTAGAATAAAGTTCAGAGTAAATTAGATCTGATCATGGATGCCATTAAATTTTGTACATTTTTGTTTTTCTGTAATTTTATGCAGTCCTGAATGCACCTTCTCCAAGGGGAAAGCCACAAAATCATCTGCCCACTCACCCAATCATTCCAGAAGTCTCACCATCTATTCCACCAGGTATTCACACTATATTTATCTAGTGCTCCCTCCATTTCATTTTATACGGTGGTGTTTAATTGGGTACAAAGGTTAAAAAGAAAGAAAGAAAGACTTCCAATGCATACCAAAGGTAGCTTTATAACTTGTCGTCTTAAACATATAATGATATTATTATGGCTATAGGAGCATGTTATGAAAGGGTAAATGGAAGTTCGAAGGTTAAGAGTTCCTTAATATAGAAATGTGTCATTCATTTTAGAACAGACTAAGAAGAAAGATTGTCATATAAAAAGGGTACAAAGGAAGTATGTGATACTTCGTAAGAAAAAAAAAAAGAAAGTGTAGTTAGATGTGATCATGAATGCATGAATTTTTACATTATAGAGCTTTGTCTCATTGCGTTCAGTCCTTAATGCGCCTTCTTCAAGGGAAAAGCCGCAAAATCCACTGCCCGCCCGGCCAACCAATCCAAAAGTTTCACCATCTATTCCACCAGGTATACTTCCCGTGTGTATTTAGTGAGTGATATTTCTGCAAATAGATTGTTTGTAAAAAAGATCTGATCATCTATGCGTTGAATTTGCAGCGACAATTGCACCACCTCCAAGGAAGTTGCCTAACAATTCACCACCCAGGCATCCAAGATATCCTCTAAAACCTCCATCCGTTTCACCAGGTAACAGTGTTTGCTAGTGTTGCTCATGTACATGTACTCTTCATATTTCAACCAAATATTTTTTGGCTTGATGCAATCTACACATATTCTTGGCAACCGTACCTCAAGTAGTCACCTCCTCAAGTAAAAAACCAAATCAATAGAATCTTAACTAAAGGCTTGCTTGCTTCCAAATTGTTAATGATTGTCAATGTAGAACTCGTTAAGAAAAATGAACTGATGCCTACTGAATGCGTTCGAAGTTGAAATAGTCAGTATTCCTCTTCTTGGATTGTCCTTGCCTTCAGAAAGATATAAGGATGTGTTTTATTTCGTTTTCCCATTTTTTCTGTTAAATTGCTACTTGGTTCTCAAAGTGGCATTGTCAGCAATGTTAATTTGAGTCAGTGTTATTACTGTAGTTAAGCATGAGATATCCCCTGTATCAACTCCGTGGCCAAGCATCAACCGCAAAAGAGCAAGTGCTCCAACTGTTGCACCTCCTAAGGGAATGAACCATCAGCATCCAGCAAAAGGTATGTCAATATTTTTCTGGTATCATTTCTTATCATCAGCAGCACGAGGAACGGCTAATTACGTCACCGAAGGATTTCTTCTCCTCTTGTCGCTCATACTGAACACAAAGCCATAGGGTGCTCTACTAATGCTCCCCCTCATAAATTCCCTAATTCTCCTCCTGTGGAAGGATCATATCCTCCCTTATCTGCACTTTGAATCTCATTTCAGAGGGATCACTACCTAAAAGATAATATGTCAGAAATCACTCTGTCATCCTATGAAGTTTATCCTCCTGTTTCAACTGAACTAGGTTCTGTATCATACTTGAGAAATGTCAGTTGATATACTCATTCTGATATACGACACTAACCAGAATTCAGTCAATAATTAATGAAGGTCCATTGATTTCTCCATCTCCTTTGTTTCGCTCAAAATCATATCCTAAGACTAACCTTAGGCACCACTCTCATTCACCGTTAACTGCAGGTTTGTGGTCATTCTAGTCATCCTCAGTTGACCATCCGTTTGCCTCTCTGAAAGAAAAATGAATAGCGAAAAGAAAAAAAAGTGATTCTGATAACTCCTACTTTACAGGATTGTCGGTACCACCGATGCTTGCGCCTTTAACTTCTCCAGAAAGTCATGATTCTCCTGCAATATCACCGTCTCCAAGTGCTTCATCTAGACCAACTAAAAGTAAGAGTATGTCATATGTTCCCTTTTCATGCAATCCATAGTCAAGGCATTAACCTTATATTTTATTTTCATTCCTATGCATAGTTAATGCTTATCTCTATATCATCTTTGTCATTGCAAGAGCCATTTCTTTCCCCTAAAATGTCTCCCTCTGGGTCTTCACCAAGGCATCCAAAGATACAGCATCCATTTCAAGCACTACCACCTCCACCTCCTAATGAAGGTATGTTTTATCTGCCTCTGCTTTCTCCTCTAAATGATATAGATTTTACATGCACAAGTTGCCAGGTTTTGCCCCATTGACTATTCTAAACATGATGTTGATGTTGCAGATTGCGTATCATTGGCTTGTGCGGAGCCTTTCACAAATGGTTCACCCAAAGCACCTTGTGTTTGTGTCTTGCCCATGCGAATTGGACTACGGCTTAGTGTAGCACTCTACACCTTCTTCCCTTTGGTTTCAGAGTTAGCTACAGAAGTTTCTGTTGGGGTGTTTATGGATCCAAGTCAAGTTCGTATTATGGGAGCAAATTCAGCCAGCCAGTATCCAGAAAAGACCATTGTCCTTATTGATTTGGTACCCCTCGGAGAAAAATTCGATAATACTACAGCATTTGTGACATCACAAAGATTCTGGCACAAACAAGTTGTTATAAAATCATCACTTTTTGGTGATTATGATGTATTATATGTGCAATATCCAGGTATAGAATCATTCCTAATGCCATTGTGTCATCTTGATGCCACATGCTATGTCCCGAGTAACTAAGTAGAATTGTTATATGTACAGGTCTTCCTCCCTCTCCACCTTCAGCATCTTCAGACATTGATACCATAGGTAGCCAACCATATCCTGGTGATAATAACGGAAGGACCATACAGCCCCTTGGAGTTGATGTGAGGGGGCAACAGCACAAAAGTGGGCCAAATCGGAGTGTCATAGCAGTAATTGTGTTGTCAGCCTCTGTCGCAGTTATTTTATGTTGTGCGGTTGCATGGGTTTTGCTTTTCAGACATAGAGATCACGAAAATCAGTTCGAACCAACTCCACCAACTACATTACCATCCCTTTCAAAGTCATCAGGTGAAATCCTTCTCTTGACATGTAAATGATCTACTGCCATCTGTGTTAGCTTCCTTCATTCATGCTGAAAAAGACATTCAAACAGTAAAATTCAGAAGCCTAGCCTTTCATTATCGCCGTTCCTTTGTAGCATGCCAGGTAAATACTTTGTTAGGGGAAAGTAAATCATATTGGAGTTTTGAATATGTTATATGTTGCTCAACTCGGTTACTTTTACAACTTATCCTGACCATACAATGGAAAGAAATGTCCAAAATTATGAAATGGAATATAGGAAAAGTTATCTGGTTAGTTGCATAATGTTAATATGGTGAATCATCCAATATATTTTGACTGGAATATCTTAAAGTATCAACTCTTAATGGGTGCATTCAGGAACCTTTAAACTTCAGAAATTTATGATGGGAACCACACATATTATGTGGTTATTAATATGCATCTAAAATGTGTACAAATATGTGATTCTCACAAGTCTTATGTAATAATGACAATTATTTCCTGATCTTTATGCATGGTGTAGGGATTGCAGTCTCCATGATTGGGAGTAGGCCGAACTCTCCTTCATTATCCTTTAGTTCAAGCTTTGCTGCTTATACTGGTTCAGCTAGAACATTTTCTTCGAAGGAAATTGATAGAGCAACTGACAGCTTCAATGAAGAAAGAGTACTAGGTGAAGGAGGATTTGGTCGTGTTTATAGTGGTGTGCTTGATGATGGGATGAAAGTGGCAGTGAAAGTCCTCAAGAGAGATGACCAACAGGGTGGTCGTGAATTTTTGGCTGAAGTAGAGATGCTTAGCCGCCTCCATCATAGGAACTTGGTCAAGTTGATAGGTATATGTCTTGAGGAGCGCAGTCGCTGTTTACTTTATGAGCTAATCCCAAATGGCAGCGTGGAATCTCACCTTCATGGTAATATTCAATTTGGATCACTCGCAACTTTTTTTGGTCAAAGTCATGTGTATTTAGATTGCAGACTGGCTAAAAGACTGTCTTTCAGGTGTTGACAAGGAAAGGTCTCCACTTGATTGGAATGCCCGAATGAAAATAGCACTTGGTGCTGCCCGAGGCCTGGCCTATTTACATGAAGATTCCAGTCCCCGTGTCATACACAGGGATTTTAAGTCTAGTAACATCTTACTGGAACATGATTTCACCCCGAAAGTGTCTGATTTTGGTTTGGCTAGAGCTGCACTAGATGAAGGAGAAAGACACATATCCACTCGAGTCATGGGAACTTTTGGGTAAAATATTCATCTGATTTAATATTTGTATTTTCATTAGGCCAGCCTTCGTCCTGTTTATGACTGACAAAGGCTCAAACCCCTTAAGCAGATCAGCTGCTTCATGCTGGTCTGCTTTCCTGGAGTATAATATTCTTTTCCTTTTGAATGCCTTCTTTATTTTTACTCAGAAAGGTGTTATTACATAGTGGACGGATTGTCCTCAATCAATTGAAATTGACTATGCATAACAAAACCTGTTGTCTTAACACTTTATTCTTCTGTTGTACACTCTGACTTTGTTGTTTTACCAGGTACGTAGCTCCAGAATATGCTATGACAGGGCATCTACTTGTAAAGAGTGATGTTTACAGCTATGGTGTTGTCCTGCTTGAGCTGCTAACTGGAAAAAAACCAGTGGATATGTCTCAGCCACCAGGTCAAGAGAATTTAGTGGCTTGGGCACGCCCACTCCTAACGAGTGAAGAAGGTCTGGAGTTGATTGTGGACCGTAATTTGGGGTCTGATTTCCCTTTCGATGACATTGTAAAAGTAGCTGCTATTGCGTCAATGTGTGTTCAACCAGAGGTATCACACAGACCTTTCATGGGTGAGGTTGTCCAGGCCTTAAAGCTGGTATGTAACGAATGCGGACAGACAAAAGACGTAGTGTCTCGAAGTAGTAGCCAAGATGATCTATCTATTGACATGGATGCTAGGATTAGTACAACTTCAAGCCAAGTCCTGAACCCTATACAACCTCAATCCCCAGTTTCTAACTCTGACAGTGAGCTGGATGTTCAGAGGGGACTTTCAATGTCAGATTTACTGAGTCCATTAGCAAGATACGGAAAGCATGAATCTGGTTCAATTAGGAGGTACTCTAGCTCAGGTCCTCTGAGAAAAGGAAAAACCAGGAGGCTATGGCAGAAAATGAGAAGATTATCTGGAGGTAGTTTGAGCGAGCACGGCATGATGTTTGGGTTACGGCCTGGATCCCACTAATTGAAGTTTCCATCTTTGATTTTGATAAATGTTTCTGCAAAATGTCAATTTTCACCATCCATGCTGGATATACTAAGATTGAGCATGGAATTGTACAGCACCTTCTTTATCAAGACATAGAATGAGGAAGCAAACACCAACATACTCAAATTGTCCTGAATGCTATCGCGTAATCCATGAGTATGATAAGCCCTCCGCCAAAAGCTGGGAAGAACTGTGCGCGAAAAGATATCTGAATAGGGATTTCATCTTATGTAAGAAGATTGTATTTATTATAACATGCTAATTGTTCATAAAAGGAATCATAGTTCTTTATCTTCTGGTATTGAATTTGAACCTTGGAGGCAAAAGAGTGATCTGCTGCTAAGATCTCATCCTTCGAACTTTCCTCTTCCACAATGACATTTTCATTAAAAATCAGCATGGTTTTGCTAGGCTTCACCCAATCCTTCAAGCACAACTCTTCTTATCACACACCTTCAAGCACTTGTCCACTTCTAGTAACAAATGAACATCATTCTTTGGATTAAGAAAAGTGTCTTCCTATCTTTCATCCAAGGATTCATTTGAGATGGCAAGTGATTCATTTGTGCCTCAAGATGCTTGATTAATGCCGAATGGGAACTCAAACTAGTGAGGGATATTTTAGGTATGAAACTCAAAAAAAGGAGACAATTCAGATGTGTTTGACACTTCACTCTATTTTTTATGTAAATAAACATGATTATATTTGTTGTACACTAATTGCTTTATTGTATATATAGTTGACTAACCTTTTTTTAAAAAGGTGTTAATTAGACGATTTAAAATAATCTTATTAAGTGTAAAATAAATACCTAATAATTATTATGGGAAAAAGGACAAAAACACCCCCGAACTTTCGAAATGGTATGTCAATACCCTCCGTCATACTTTTCGTCCATCAGAACCCTTGTTGTCCAATAATCAATGCACATTTGTCCCTCCCACTAACTGAACACTCATTTTGTACACGTGGCACAATTATAAGCCACAACCCGAATTGACCATTTATTTAACCCAAATTTTAAAAACCCGTCCATAACCCATTTAACCCACCCAATTTACCCACAAATAAACTATAGACCAAGTTCTGCCAATGTACTGGCCACCATCGTCGGAGACACCAAAAATTAATCCCATGCTATTAAATCTTCTGTCTCACTAGTACACACCCTATAATATCATGTATATAGGCCCAAAATTCCTACCAAACTAGTACTAAATAATTGTATAATTTACCGAAATTTCATAGTGCTAAGAGTTAATTATATTATTTCCTTGCTCTTTTTCAAATTACCAAAATTCCTTAAAATTTATGAATTTTGGATACATCAGCAGACTCCGGATACATTAGCAGACATCCGAATACATAGGTGAGAGGGGACAGGACATCCAGATACATCACTGAACTTGGGAATACATCAACAGACATCCAGATACATAGGTGAGAGATGTATCTGAGAGGAGGATAGGGATGTGTCAGCGAGAGGAGAGTGATGTATCCGAGAGGGAATTTTTTAATTTTTTTTAAATGATAGGAAATTTTAGAGATTATAATAAAATAAAATGTGTATTTAGGTAATTTTTCCTAAATATACCATGAATAATACATGAAATATTTCTCCTAATACACTACCAAATGACCCTTAATTAAAATAGAACCAAAAAGAATTGCCTTTTCCAAAAATGCCCTTATTAAAATAGACACATCAACAGAGACATGTCTGCTTTAGCTTCAAGTCTCCTATATAATAAGAGAATATCAGTAGTGATACATATTCTATAAGATAATGTCATAGTTCTATACATATGCTAAAATTAGTTGAAAAAACACTACAAAGACTCAAAAGTGTTATTTAAGCTTCTTGGTCATCCGTTGTCGACAATTGGCAAAATCAAACTCAATCTATTTAAGTTTGGACAGATTATTGATTCGCTCATTCATGTACTTTCTAATTCAATCTATTAAAAATTGGATTGATAAGTAACCTGAATTGGCCCATGAGAATTTGTCAAAAAAAAAAAAAAAAAAAACTTCTTTTTTTTTCAACTTGATATGTTATATGTAGCCATAAACAGGAAAAAATAAATTAATAGATATTAAAATATTTTAAAAGAACAAATAAAATAATTAAGTTTAGTAAAAGTTGAATTGGATTTTGGGGTGTGTTTGGTATGAAGTAAAATGTTTTCCTGAAAAATGTTCTTAGAAAACAAGTGAATTTCTTATTTATTTTCTCATGTTAAGTTGGTGAGTAGAAAATATTTTCTGAAAATATCTTTTAATGTTTGGTTGGTGATTGAAAAACATTTTATAGAAAATATCTTTTATTTTTGGTTAGAGAGTAAAAATAATTTGTGATCTAGATGCACAACCCCCACACCTAGACTAGGACACAACCCCCACACCCAGACTAGGACACAACCCCCACACCCAAACTAGAACACAACTCCGACACCCAGACTAGGACACAACCCCCACAACCAATTCCAAAACCCAACCCTGAGATCTGACCCGACCCAAATTTCCAACCCAAAACCCAACATTCAAACTAGGACCGGATATCTGACCTAAGACCTAACCACCCCGATATCCAAACTTGAACATGATCGATCAATTCGAGATTCGACTCCAACACTTAGATCGAGACCTAACTTTCGAATCAGGACTTGATAAACCACAACTGATGTCTTAACCCAAGATTCGACTTTCAAGTTGAAATTTTGACCCCAACTTCTGACCCGCGACCCTAGCACACACAACTAGGAACCTAACTTTCCAATTAGGACTTAATTTTTTCTACAAAAATAAAATAAAATTTAAAATTCTTTTTTTTTGGGGTTTGAGGGGGGGGGGGGGGTTTAGGATGGGTAAAAAATAATAATTTATAATATTGTAATTACTTTTTAAAAACTTCTTTTTTTAAAAAAAAAAACAAAAGGTGGAGTTGAAAGTGTTAAGAATTCTTTAAAATTTAATTTTTTTTTTTGGGGTGGGGGGGGGGGGTGTCGGAGTAGGATGGGATAAGAACTCGAATATATTTGTTTTGGTCAGAGGAGAGCTGCTGCTGGTTGAGGGGGCTAGGGGTACAAAAAATTGAAATATTTTTTAAGAACTTTTAATTTTATTTTTTTTGATGGGGATTATCGTGGTAAGACGGAAAAAAAAACCTCTAAGTTGGAGGAAAGTTATAAAATATATTTTCCTCAGTTTTTGAAGAAAAGTCATTTTCCTTAAATTTAAGGAAAATAAATTTATTTGAAAAACATACATTTAAGTCTGTCAAACCGGAGAAAAGTGGTGTTTTCTTTCATACCAAACACACCCATGGTCTTGACCCATTATATAATAACTCAATACCTAACCCATTTTGATGCAAGCAAATTTAGATTGGGTTAGATCTTAACCCATTATGACCCAACCCATACAATTACCACGCCTAGATGAAAGGACTTGATCCTTTCAAGTCCAAACAAAAAACATCATGCTAAATAAGACTATGCAAAACATCAAGGAGCAAATTAGCACAGATGCAGTTAATACAACAACATGCTCTAGAGTTTTGGATAGCTTGACGCTTGCTGTTTACTAGCATAGTAACCATTTTCCAGTATATCTTTTACATGCAAATATAAATGATCCATTCCAACTATTACACATACTGTTTAACTTATATAATGGCATCTCTACTGCCTACTATTGCGATAAAATAACTCAGCCTTTGGACTTAGGGGTACACTTGCCCACATGGTCCTTGAAATGTTGCATCTCAGCCAAAACTTCATCCTTCGGCCTGTACAACATATCAATCATACGCCATATCTGTACAATCCAATCTAATAATTAGAACCAAATTATATCATACTCAAAATGCCAGCAATAGAAATGATTATCAACCTGTAATGTGCCGCCTCCACCAGAGGTCTCCGCATCATCAGATACACTAACAATAGTCCATGGATCACAAGCATTCCAGTGAAAGTCCACAATTTTATCCCTGGATAAAACTCAAAAATTCAGTTGCCAATATAGAGTAGTATGCAGTTAGTACTCATTGCTTCGTTTGTCCCATGACCCAAAACTAAGTGCCATAAAACTCTAGAAATTTATCACTAACCCCCTTCCTCCTTAGAAGAAAGAGAATTCAAAACAAAAATAAATAGAACAAAAATAAATAGATTAGGTAGATTGATTTATAATCTCTGTTTTGTTTCAAGTCCAATAGGGAAAAAGAAACAAAGCCAAGAAGCAGCAACCCAGTGTAAAGGGTTTCTAACCTGTGGCCAGCATGCTGAAAAAACAAGCCTGGTGGAGACTCCTCGTCATCTTCATCAGACTCGATATCAGAATCTTTTGCTTCACCAACCTGTCAAGAAAATCAACTAAAACTATAAGGAGAATTACTTGCTTATAAATAAATGAATATAGAACACATCTCAATTCATCATTCGGCTGCTGCTTCATTTGAATGTGCACCAGATACCCACTACTAATAAATACTCCCTCTGTCCCTAATTACTTGTCCACTTTTGAATTGACACACCTATTAAAAAAATAACAATTGACATAGTGACTTTACCATTTTACCCCTATTAATTATGAAGTTTGTGAATTAAAAATTTAAGCTTTTCAAAAAGTTCTACCCTTTTCAAAGTAATTAATTGAGGGTATAATAGGTAAAAATGTTTTGTTCTTTCTTGATTTGTCAAAATGGACAAGTAATTAAGGACAACTAAAAAAGGAAAAGTGGACAAGTAATTAGGGACAGAGGGAGTACATAATAACTCATACTACCAACATCTGAGCCCCACCGGTCAACAAGGAATTTTTCAAACTTGGAACATTTTAGACTAAAGAATCATTGTCTTTATACGATAAAGCATCAAAGGCCCAACAAGATAATAAATTTGATAAGTGATCACCCGTGTAAGTATATTTATAACATATCATGGGCAGATTTCATTTTGCTTCTTTTTCTGATAAAGGTATTAGTTGGAATTAAAGAATCCATCTAACATTTTAAAATGTGTACCCACTCTCCCCTCCCTTTTGCATTGCAGAATGTACAGTTATCATGTATCTTTTGCAGACAAACACTTTGCTATCCAAAGACTAGCATTGTTACAGAAGATGAAGATCACACAACAGCATTTACAAATAAAAAAGCTTCTTTAAGAAGCTGGACTCCAGAAGAATTGTAATAATTTGAACTAGTGGAATAACACACAAGAGAGAAGGGATAAAGGGAGAAAGAGACAAGTCTGAGGAAGTGCCAAGGACAGGAGTATCTATACCTTCTCATAGTCCCAAATGTTTAAGAGACCATCCTCTGCACAGCTCCCAAACACAGAAGACCTATCCGGACACCACTGTAAATGAAAAGTCATCAGTTAACAGCAATCTAATGCAGAGATATCAATAAACACAATTTCACTGATTAACAGAACACAGCAAATGAAATACCTGAACACAGAGAACTGCAGCTGTGTGATGTTCAAACATATGTACTGGTGATCCAACCCCATCCGAAGTCAAATTTCGCCGGTCAAATAAGCGTACCGAATTATCAGCAGACCTGAGTGACACCAGGCTAGGTAAGAATCTGTCACTAGATAAACTACATGGAAAAAAAAAGCCCAAGCAGTCGTGCGCACCTACATGACCACTGATGAGTTCTCATTATACGAATTCATGATATAACAAACCAGTAATGGGAAATTGGTCATTTACAAGAAAAAGAAAAGACAGTTGCAGCAGCATGCCCCATTAACAGCCCCATACATGACTACTCTTCCTTTTTTTTTCTTTTTTTTTTTTTGGGTAATGCACAATATCCTCTTAATTTATATAATTTTACTATATAACATCATACCCAGTTATGATAAGATTGTCATTGTGAGGATTCCAGTCGACGCAATGAAGATCAGCATCATGCGCTTTCTCAACCTGTAAAAACAGCAAAGACCAGTATCCCATTAGGTTTTATAGATATTACTTATGAAGGATTATCTACTGAAATTTGACGATCAAGAATATCTCGAAACAACTTAATAGAAACGGCTATATGATAGATGAGAACTATATTTGGGACAAGACAATATTGGTGCTAGAATGAGACAACCGGTTACAGATAATGACGGCAACAACACATGAACATCTAGTAAAAGCTGACACAGTCATGCTCGAAAGGTAGATTTATTGGTATGAAGATAATTGGACTATGTTAAATCATCATTTGACCATTCAAATTGCAATAAGCTAACATATGCTATCTGGGAAAAGCTAAATATGGCCATGCTCAAAAGGTAGAAATTTTGGTACGAAGATTGGCTTATGTTTTAACATATGTTCAAGAGATCATCATTCGACCATTAGAATTGCATTCAAGATATATCTTCAGAAACCTGAGATGAGTTGCACATTTAGCAGTTTTGGCTCATGATATCCTACCTATTTCTATATCATTAACAATCTCTCTCAAAGATGAAATTTGCAATTAAACAATCAAGAAAGTAATCACCAGACCTTTACAGCAGGATTGTTACCAACTCGGGCATCCCATAATATGAGGCATGAATCATCACCAACACTACAGAATTCCTGGGAACTTCATGAAGGTTAAAACAAAATGTCAGTTTCAGAAGACTGGTCAGATACTTCAAAACACATTAATCTCGCAGGTCCAACGCTTATTCACCCTTTCTGCTAAGGATATCACAGAAATCAGAAGCTGTATCAAGAACAAAATGTTGAAGTACATTGATAGCAGAATCGCAGCTTATCTTCGTTCTTGTCAGTGACTCCGGAATGTTCCACATAAACATCAGACAGTGAAACTTAAAGTTTGCATTGAACAGTTGCGCTTTGATGTTTAAGTTTCACTGTCTTATGTTTATGTGGAACATTCTGGAGTTACTGACAAGAATAGAGATAAGCTACAATTCTGCCATCAATGTACTATATAATCCAAAGGGGACCAAGGAGAATGTAGCAAGAACATGAAGACAAGCAATTGGGAAGCAACAGGTGGAGCTCAGGGAATAAGACAATTTTTTTAATATTTCTCTCCCTGGATGATAACTCAGTAGAAGTGGATGATTACCAAAGAAGAACCAAGGGAAATAAGAAGAATTTACAAGCAGAAACTCTAGTAACCTGAGCCTAATTTGTAAGCCTCACTCCACCCAGACAACCTCCCACAGGATCCAGCAAAGAAATTAAGACATTCAAGTCGACATTACCTTGAAGGACAAAACTGAACATCTTCAACAGTATCCGCATGGCCATGGAAGATACCACGTGGTCCAATAGAAGGATTATCAGCAGACTTAATTATAGAGCCACCTGATCCAGCAGACTTGGGTGCATTTGCTGCCAATGTTGAAATGTGATCTTGAATGCTCCACAAGACAACAGTTTTGTCCTTTCCTGACAGAAAATGATCTCAAATGAGGAAATACCAGAAGTGGCTAAATCACTTACCACCGAATTAGGATATTAAGTTCCAGACAGCATCTTAGGAGATGCAACATCAGACCAGAAGTTCATAATATGATTCTCAATACTACTAGAACAAGTAGCTTTTATGAACCTTACATATCCAAAACTGTATCGGATCAGATGAAGTCTAATTTGGTACATAAGTTGGGCAACACAAGTACCTGATTCTAAAATATAACTAGATGAGAAAATATTTTGAGAATTAGACATCTAAAAAATGAGAGAACTTCAAACCTCCAGAGAGGACAAAGGGTTCCATGGGGGACAGAGCCAGAGCAAATTCTGCATTATCCTGATGTCCACTTAATACCTGTAAAGGCATTTAATGTTTGCTTAAAAAGGTTGGTATAGCTTAAGATGCCAAATCATATTACTGGTGACAGTTGACCAGTTGACAGGTGCTGGGATCAATTAGTAGAGCACATTCCACAAGCAAAAAAGTTATAAAATTGACCAAAGAGGCACAATGAGTGATGGACATAATGAAGATAACCCAAAATATAGACCAATCAAAAAGATTTAAGAGAGCAAGTACACAGACCAGATCTGGACGTGAAGCAGCAGCACCATAGACAGCATGCTTGTTAGGCTGAGCTTCAATGTCCCAAATGAGAACCTAGATAGATGAATAATAAATTTGTTACCAACTAAAAAATATTGATATGCCTAAAATAGAAAAATGTCACAGTAACTTAACAAAGACTTCCACAAAACACCTTAAAAAAAGAGACCACTTACTTCAGGACCATCAGTATGGGTTGCCACTATGTTTTTGTTCTGCGGGAGTTCTCTGATTCTGTTAACCTAGAGAAGGATACCAAAAAATAGTTCAAATAGAATTCCTCAATGGAGAACCAAACTGCACAATTTTTATGCAAGAAAATAAATCTCAAGTAAGTTCAACAAGTGTTTTACTTCACAGAAAGTCACAAGTAACAATGCTGATTCTAGGCAAAACAGAGCATGATATAAATCTCTTTTAGATTTTTATTTTTAAATTCAAACTTTGCTTCATTCAAGTAACTCCTCTAAATAAATCACAAAACTACAAACGCAGAATCTCAACTTTACTATGAAAAGAAAGATATAGCATTGAAAATTGACGTGAACTAAAACCTTACACCCAAAAGAGTTAATGCCCTCAATGAGGATACAATCAAGCAATGGAAATCCAGTAGGAAATTGACAACGCAAAAAGCCTGAAGACAAGGAGTGAACTATTTTCCTTTTAATCTGTATAGTAGTATCAAATATAAGGTTTACACTCTTTCATATACTAGAGATAATTTTGCATTACTTGAGCCAAGAGGAAACAACTTCGCTACCTCCAAGATGTAGGAGTAAGGTCTACGTACACTGTACCCTCCCCAGACTCCACTTGTGCTATTACACTAGGTTTGTTGTTGTAGTATAGCAGGAGAAGCATAAAACACAATAAGAACATAGCTCAGACAATTCAATACTCTCAAACATCAAATATTATTTATTTGTCTTCATTTTAATTTTGTGGTATAGACTATTTATTTTGTATTCACTGCATTTGAGTTCCTTGTCAAAATGATTTATTTTTTAAAAAAATATAGTGGGAGATGGATATACACCCTGTAACTAGATTTGAGTGTAATTACACAGATTAAGATTGTTTGTTTGGCCAAGTAATTACTTGGTCAGCATAAAATTGTATGTATTTGAGAGGGAGCAATTACACTCTAATTCTCAAGGAGGTCTGGCAAATACACCGTGTAATTACCAGATGATTTTTCAAATTCATTGGGCCAAGTTATTACTTTGTTAGCATGAAATTGGATGATCTTTCAAATTCTCTTATATTTCTATTTTTCAAATGCAGTATGTCTTTCTTTGGCAAAGTCAAATGCAGTACGTCTTTCATTTCAAATATGTGTGGAATACTTGTTAAAAACAATACTCACATGAGTGGGAAGATGCCAATTACTTTTTAACGATACTAGCTATCAATTTATAATTATTAAATATAATTTTTTTAAAATATATATATATATATATATTAAACACCTAATAATAAATAAAACTTAATGTTCATTGTATGCACATATATTTGTCACTTCACTAAAATATATTACTTGTTTATCTAAAAGAAGTTTATTTAATTTATTGATTTATTGACAAGGTAACCAGACTGTGTATATAAAACATCAGCACAAGGTGGTGGAAGCCAAAATTACACCATTGAATCTACATCCAACAGTAAAAACAATGGACTAACACTAAATCATATCTCATCTTACAAGGATTCTAGGATGTCTACTATAGAAATTGAGCGATCTGTATACTCTGAGTTGCACCAATAACAAGAACTTATAATGCATTTCATTTTCAACTTTCTATAGCCTTCAAAACACCTAGAGTTTCTCTCTGTCCAAATGGCCCACCATGTTACTGTTGGGACAAGTTTCCATCTGACTTTGTTAGTGCTACCACCACCCTCAAAATTTCAACTAGTTAGTGCCTCCCCCTCCCTATTCTTCCTGACATCATCCACCTTATGCCCCTGAAGCTGGTAAATAAATTCCAAAGCTGGCTAACCACTTCACAAAGCAGAGACAAATGAATAATTCTCTCTGCATTATGCGCACAAAAATAACATATGGAGCACATATGTTTGCCCCACTTCTGTAGATTCTCCTGAGATAAAACAGCTTCTTTCACTACCAACCAAGTGAAAATAGCTACTTTGTATGGAAATTTTACTTTCCAAATAAGCTTCCAAGGTAAAAATCTGATCTGAGAACCCATCTAATCCATGTCCTTATAGGCATAGCTTACCATAAAAATGCCTTTGCAATGGCATTTCATCTTAGTGGGTCTTCTCCTTCCTGTAGCCCCTTGCACTACTCTAGAGTGCCATAAAAATTGGCCAACCTTTCCATCTCCCAGTCTTGCATCAATGTTCTACAGGTCAAGTTCCAACCTTGATTTGACCACACTTCCTGTGAAGTAGAATCTTGTTGCTGATATAAAATATAAATGTCAGGAACAGTTTCCTTAAGACTTCCATTACCTAGCCAGCTAAATTCCCATAACAAAATTCTCTTGTATCTTTCACATTAAAACTAGTCTTGCAAATAATACATGCCATAGGTTCCTGATTGATCTCCACAAACTTGTGCCATATGTAGTGTTTACTTCTGTCCGCCAAAAACCTTCCTTTTCATACTTAGCTTATATCACAAAGCCCATAAAGAGCTTTCTTCCTTAGGTAGTCTCCACAGCCATTCCATCGTGAGACTATTGCTCTGCTTTCTCAGATTTCTAATACCCAGGCCTCCATCTTTCTTGGCCAAAATAAAGGTGTCCCATTTGACTAAATGATAGCCTTTTTCCTCCTTGCCTCCTTGCCACAAAAAATTCCTCCTAAGAGCATCAATTCTTTCCTCTACATTAGCAGGAAGAGAAATACATGACACAAATAGGTAGGTACTAGTCAATCTGTTTTCACATCTTTCCATGACATCATTCCATACATCTCTTGATTTACTTTTTGCACTCAGAGGCATTCCTAAGTAAATTGTTGAAATCTTACCTATCCCTCCACCCAAAATTCCAGCCAACTGATAAATCCTAGCCACCTCATTTATTGGGAAAATAAACTTTTTCTCCAATTAAGTGAAGGCCTGAAATAGCCTCAAAGACAAAAAGAATAATCCTCAAATACTTCAACTGACTCTCCATTGCATCACAGAATATGAGTCATTAGCATATTGCAAATGTGTTACTTCCACTCTTTCATTATATTCCTTTGCTAGATTAAAAACCTCTTATCCAACCCATTATTATGGGCAATCTTCACCATATTGTTAAGTCCTTTCATCACCAAAATGAACAAAAAAGGCAATAATGGATCACCTTGTCTCAAACCTCTTTGAGAAGGAAAAAAAACCTTCAGGTGATAAACATTTATCAAAAAAAAGAACCTGACAGTGGTAATGCAAAATCTTATCCATCTGATCCATTTCCCTCCAAACCCCATCTTCTCCAGAATTCCAAGCAAAAAACTCTCATTCGCATGGACATATGCCTTTTCAATATCCAATTCACACATGATGCCTAGTGTCTCATCTTTCATTCTAGAATATATGCATTCATTGGCAATTAGATCAGGATATGTGATCTATCTGCCTTTCAAGACTGCAAGTATCTACTAATTTGTGAATCACTTTCTTCAGTCTCTGTGAGGATCTTGGATATCAATTTATATATATTTCCTATTAAACTAATAGGTCTGAAATCTCTCAATTCTTACCCCCATTTTTTCTGGGAATAAGAGCTATGTAAGTAAGATTGAAGCTTTTAAAAAAAAATCTTCTTGAGAATGAAAGTTGTACATAGTGCACATCACATCATTCTTTAAAACCTCCCAACAATGAACAAAAAACCCCAGAGTGTACCCATCTGGACCTGGTGCTTTATCTATTGTACATGTCTTCAGACTATTCAAAACTTCTTTCTCGTCAAAGGGTTTTGCAATTCATGTTGGTCCTATGTGTATATAGTAGGACAATGGTGCAACTTATAATAGGGCATCCATTTCTCGTTTTCAGAGTTGAACGTCTGAAAGAAGATGATCAGCTCCCTTTAATGTTCTGTCTCCACAATATCTTTTCCTCCTACAAGCAAATGATCAATGTGATTATTCCTCTTGAGAACATTTGCAATTCTCTGGAAGAACTTTGTTTTTTAATCACCCTATTTAATCCACAATATTCTTGATCTTTGTCTCCATGCAATCTCTTCTTTTTTGGAATAATCTTCAAATTCCATGAATAAATTAATTTTCTAAATGGCCTCTTCAAATTAAAGATCTATTCTGTTGAATATTGTCAATCTTTGCAATTTTGCTCAGAATCAAATCTTTTTTCTTCTCCAAGTTCTCATAGGTGCTTGAGCTCCACTATGTCAATTTAGCCTTCAAAGCTTTTACCTTGGTTGCTAAAATATAATTTGGCCTTCTGTTAATAATAATGGAATACCACCAAACCTTAAATTTCTCATTGAAGCCTTTAGTTTCCAGCCACCATCCTTCAAATTCGAAATAGGACTTTGTGTTTCCAACTGCCACTCTAAAGGGCAATTGGTGTGTATTCAACAAACTCTAGGGAGAATCTCTTGCTTAACATCATTGAAATTTTCTCCCCGTTCAGTGGAGTATAAGAAACTGTCAATCCTGGAAGAGGTTTATAGGTTGTTCCTTCTAGTTCAGATATAGCTTCTCCCATCTAGTTGAGGATAAATCAACTCCATCTCCTCAACAAAATCAGAAAATTCAGTTCTGTATGTAGAGGTTTTGAAGCAATTCTTCTACTCTTGAAGCATATCTAGCAATATTAACATCACCCCCTATCGCCCAAGGTCCTGTAAACAAACTTCTGATCAACCCTATTTTCCACCATACTTCTTGCCTTTCTTGATTGCTATTATGTGTCAACCAAAATCATTAGTTGTCGACTTGAATCTTCATGGTCAAAGTAAGCACCCACTTTAGTTTTTCTCCTTCCCAATTTTTGTCAACCCATAATATTGAAGTACCTCCCCTAGTTCCACTTGCCTTTAATTGCCCATACTTGACACCCTTGTTTCCCCACACCTGCTGTATTAGTTCCCCCAGTATGTGCTTCCAATTAAGTTCCCTTCAAACAAATGATATCTACTTCCCATTTTTAACCTAAACTGTTGATCACCCTCCTTTTATCTCAACAATTTAGTGATACATGATTAGTTACAGTTATTTGTTAGTTGAAGGCAATTGCATAGTTGAGTACAGTGAAAGTTAGTTAAGAGCAGTTTGATGGTAACACATTCAGTTTTAGCTTAAGAGTTCAATTTAGTTCAATTCATTGTATAATCATGATATGAAATATACAGATCTCTCTCTCTCTCTCTCTCTCAATTCTTCTTCTTCCTTACCAACTGTTTTCTCGAGAAACTCCTGAAACAGTGCTTCGATCCTCAAATTCATTGTGAATTCCTGCAACCAAGTAACATTGGTAACACAGCCAATCTATCCTTGGATGTTAATGGCAAAAGGAGCATGGTCTGTCGATAATTCTCCAACATAAATGGGGGAATCGAAGGAAATGATGCAGAATTTGGCAAAGAAAATGGGGACTTAGGCAGGGGAAGTTACAAACCTAAAGAGTTTGGATCAAGTGGTCATGGAATTGAAGGAACATTTGGTCAGCAATCGAGAATCTAGGAGGGACAAAACTCTTATGGAATAGGATGGTCCTTCGGCTGCAAGGCTTTCTGAAGAGAGAATTCATCATTCTGAAGGGAGAACTCACAGACCCAGGAGTCCTATCAATTACAACACGTATAATTCCAATTTCTCAATGTGGTCGAGAAAGGAATTTTTGAGGTTTTCTGGAGAGGATTTGAGATCTTGGTTATACAAGATCGAACAATTTTTTCAATGGAAAATGTCACTAATGAAGAAAAGCTATCAGTTGCAAGGCTTGCAACTAGAAGGAGAAGCTATACAATAACATCTCTCTTTTATGAGCTATAGGCAATATTTACAACTGCTACTTGTACCGAGTATGTGATGGCCATGGTTGAAAGATTTGGTACCGACTTCTATGACCCTATGGAGGAGATTAAAAGGATCAAGCAGGTGGGGAGCGTGAAAGAGTATCAAGCTATGTTTGAGAAACATCTGACTAGGCTGAAACTTTCACAGGAAAAATTGCTATTAGCTGTTTCATTAGAGGGTTGAAGCATGAATTAAATATTTTCGTGAAGATGACGAATCCTATATCATTGTCTCATGCTTATAAAAGTAGTGCAAGACTAGAGGAGGCCTATCTTACTGAGATAAGGCAACCAGCTAGACTTCAGAGTTTTGATTCCTCTAGGACGATAAGTGAGCATAGAATGCAGAGTAAACCAAGGTACTTGCCTACACCTGGGATCAATAACTTTTTTTCTTCTAAAGGAGTCAGTAGGAGGACATTGAGCATAGAAGAGATCAATGAGAAGAGGGTAAAAAGGTTGTGCTATTTCTGCAATGAAAAATACACATTTGGCCATAAATGCAAAAATTCCAAACAGTTGTATCTGTTGGAATTGGAAGAAGTAGAGGGTGATGATAATGTGGAGGAACAAGGAAAGGAGGTCCAGGAAGAAGGGTTCAATCAACTAGAATTGGCTCAACCTACAGAGCTATGGAAATTTATATTCATGCATTAAATGGTTCCTTAGTTATTTATAGAACCTTGAAGGTGGTTACCACTCAAAGAAAGAATTACACATATTGATAGACACTGGGAGCTCACACAATTTCATAGATCCTGACTTGGTAAAGCAACTAGGAGGTGAGGTTAGATCTACTGTTCCTCAGATGGTAGCTGCAACAAATGGAAACATGAGGGTGGATAAGGTGTGTACAATCAGCTGGTTGTTACAAGGAGCTGAGTTTTTACTCCTTCCTTTGGGTTCTTGTAGAGTAGTACTGGGAGTACAATGGTAGTAACCTTGGAGGACATTAAGATGAATTTCAGAAAGCTAATTATGAAATTCTAATACAAAGGGAGAAAGCATTTTCTTATAGGTGTTGCCAGTCAAGTGAAAACTCCTAGAGCTGGAAAGATGCCCAAGCATTAAGGTAATCAATCTCAACTATGCATATGATTCAAGTAGCACCCTTGAGTAGTGCAGAAGAGCGATGGCATACACTTGGGACTAATGAGGAACATGACAAAGATGTTAGGCTATTACAGTTACTTTCAGAATTCAACAAACTGTTTGAAGAGCCTACTAAGTTACCTCTTTCTAGAGATGTTTTTGATCATAAAATTGTATTGCATAATGGGACCAAACATGTGAACAAAGGCCTAACAGATATCCTTTCAGTTAAAAAGGATAACATTGAAGGGATAATACAACAAATGTTGGATCAGGGAACTATTCAACCTAGTTGTAGCCCTTTTACATCACCAGTGGTTTTGGTGGGGAAGAAGTATTGGATATGGAGGCTCTATGTAGACTACACAGACTTGAACTGTCAAAAACATGTTTTTGATTCCTATTGTGGAAGACTTCTTAGATGAATTGGGAGGGTTCAAGATCTTTTCCGAAATAGACTTAAGTTCTGGATATCATCAGTTAAGAATGGCAGTTGACGATGTACCTAAGACTACTTTTAGGACTCACTCTGATCACTTTGAATATTTGGTAATGCCATTTTGGTTTGTCAAATGCACCAGCAACCTTTCAAGGCTTAATGAATTTTGTCTTCCAGAAATTCCTCAAAAAAGAAGTCCTAGTTTTCTTTTGATATACTGATTTACAACAGTAATATGGAGGATCATCTGAATCATTTGAGAGCAGTGTTTGAGGAGATGCAACTGCACCAACTCTTCGCCAAGAAGAGTAAGTGTTTCTTTGGGGTCAAGAGGATTGGATATATTGGTCATTTTATTACAGCAAAAGGCGTGAGTACTGACCCTCAGAAAGTGGAAGCTGTGAAAAATTGGTGTACTCCTACCACCCTTAAGCAGCAAAGGGGATTTTTGGGTTTGGCTGGATATTATAGGAGGTTTATTCAAGGATTTGGTGTGATTTGTAAGCCATTACCTGATCTAACAAAGACGGACTACTGTTGATTCTACTTTTGCAAAACTGAAGAAAGCATCGACGCAGGCTCTTGTGTTGGCCTTACCTAATGTTCATAAGGCATTTGTGGTGGAGGCCGATGAAAGTGGTGGAGACCGATGAAAGTGGTTATGGCATAGGGGCAGTCCTAATGCAAGAAGGACATCTCATAGCCTTCATCAGTAAAGCCTTATCACCTAGACATGCAACATTAATTGCCTATGATAGGGAGTTAGATCGTACAAGCAGTAACTAAGTGGTCACAATTCTTGTTGCACCAAAAGTTTATTATAAGGACTGATCAAAAGGCTCTGAAATTCCTTATGGAGCAGAAACTACATACCGACTCTCGGCTTGTTTGGTTGACTAAGTTGATGTCTTTTGATTATTGTATAGAGTACAAAAAGAGGAGTGGGAAACTAGGCGGCTGATGCACTCTCAAGGATCAATGGGGCCGAACTCCTAGCTTTGGTAATTTCTCCTACCAACACTGATTTATTTCAGGCAATAGTAGATAGCTGGAAATCAGACAAGGAGCTCAAATTACTCATCTAAGAGTTGCAGACCAACCCTCATACACAAACATTTCACTTGGACTCAAGGTCAGTTGAGAAGGAATGGTAGACTAGTGGTTGGCAAGGTGGTGGGAGCATTATGAACTTATGGCATGCTTCTTCTCACGGAGGACATTCTATAGTAGAAGCTACCTTGAAGAAGTTGCTCACTTTATTCTACTGGAAGCATATGATGCAAGCGGTAAAGGAATTTGTGAGGAAGTGTGATGGGTGTCAAAGGAGTAAATCAGATTTGGCTGCTTATCCTGGGTTGTTCCAGCCCCTGCCTATTCCAGATGTTGTTTGGTCCCAAATAAGCATGGATTTCATTGATGGCTTACTTAAGTCCAATGGATATGAAATCATCCTAGTAGTGGTTGATCGACTCAGTATGGACATTTCATTCCATTGAAACACCCATACACTGCCCAGTCAGTTGCTAAGGTATTCTTAGATGTTGTGGTGAGACTACATGGACTACCTAATACTATTACTAGCGGCAAAGATGCGGTTTTTTTAGTTCTTTCTGGCAAGAGTTGTTCATCTTACAAGGGGTACAACTAAACTTATCATTTGCATATCACCTTCAGTCTGATGGCCAAACTGAGGTCCTTAATAGATGCCTTGAGACATATCTTAGATGTTATTGCAATGAAGATGCTTCCAAATGGTTTTCTTGTTTGCCTATGGCTGAGTATTAGTACAATACCTCCCATCATTCAGCTATCCAGACTACTCCCTATGAAGCTTTATATGGACGGCCACCTCCATTACACCTTCCTCATCTTCCTGACAAATCTATTTCAGCAGAGGTTGATAATACTCTTCTAAATAGAGAGCTTAAGCTACAACTACTTAAGCATCACCTATTGAGGGCTCAACACAGGATGAAGCAACATGTTGATTTCTCACAGGAGTGGCATGCATTTTGAAGTTAGTGATTAGGTATACTTCAAAGTTCAACCTTACAAGCAAGCAACTATTGCAGGTCATTCACTCCACAAGTTGGCTACTAAACACTATGGGCCATTTCAGGTTCTTAAGAGGGTAGGTCCAGTTGCTTACATTCTTATTGCCAAGTTCAGTGAAGCTCCATCCCACCGTTCATGTTTCCCTATTGAAGAAGTGTTATGAAATCCCAGCTCAGGTATCTTATCCCCGTCATTGACTTAGCCAATCCACACTGCCCTAATCCTGAGTTGGTACTGCAGAGAAGAATGGTTAAGAAGGGTAATAAAGTTGTGGCACAACTTTAGGTTAAATGGCATTGGTTACTAGCAGATGTTGCTACTTGGGAGTTTGCCACCACCTTGAACACCAGATTTCCTTTATTTGATCCTTGAAGGCGAGGATCTTGTATTGGAAGGGAGTACTGTTAAATGATTAGTTACAGTCCCATTTGTTAGTTAAAGGTAGTTAGTTAGCTACCGTGAAAGTTAGGTAAGAGCAGTTAATTGATAACAGATTCAGTTTTAGCTTAAGAGTTCAATTCAGTTACTATATAGCTTGTAATCAATTCAATGTACAATCATGATATGAAATATACAGATTTCTCTCTCTTTCTAAACTCTCTCTCGATTCTTCTTTTTCTTCCGTATTAACTGTTTTCTCAAGAAACTCTTGAAACAGTGCTTCGATCCTCGAATTCATTGTGAATTCCTGCAATTGAGTAACATTTAGTCCCCCACATTCCATTAAATTATTTTGACATTCATCACAACACCCTAGAGTTTCCTTTCCTCCCGATTGACACATATATCTCACTGTCACTTTCTTGCTCTATGTGTCCAATGTTAAAAGGTTCAACATCCTCAATGTTCCATGTCGCATCATCAGAGCAATCGACCAATTACTTGTCTTAATGGTCACCATTAATATCAATTTGTGCTTCTCCTTCTTCAATATTTGTCATTGCATCTACATAATCTTCTCCTTTTCTCTATTTCATTTTTTTTTGTAGGACTTGCTGGCTGATTTCTACTGTGATTTTTGATCCCATGTCTCCAAAGCTACTATCAATAAAGACAAGGTATGTGCAGATTGCTACTATTTCCATTAGCATTGGATTTGATTGTAAAGAGCACATGACATTAGATTATTTAGAAATGAGAAGTTGGGCCTCAGTAAAGAGAACTGGCATTTATTAGAAGTAGCTCCTTTAAAACAATTGTTTGAGCTTTCCTTTTGACCCATTAAGAGTCTATTGCTTTTGATAAAAAATTCTTTTGTCCTAGTTGTTGTTGGGCCCTTGCTAGCTGTGTTATTTGAAAAATAGATGTCTCTCTGTATCAAAGCAGAACCTATTATCTTTACCTGTGTAGGATTATTTTGCCCAACGATCCTTTCCTCCAAGACTTCCTCCTCTCCAACAACCACAATGGTTCTTGACTCGCTCCAGATTGGAATTAAAAAGGTAAGACCATTGTCGACTATTTTACCTCTTCCAAAACTTCCCTTTCCATCTCCTTTGATTCTCAATCCCGCCCACTTCAAATGGGGTTTCATGGATGTCTCTTCCTCCTATGTTTCCAGCCATCCCCCACATTGATTTATGATGGCTTTGAACATTTTTTCCATTTTCAAAATTGAAGAGGAAGACCTACTGCTCTTATCCATGTTGAGGCATCTCGATTGGTGCGACAACCCACAGTTGGCAATCACCATATGAAATGAATCTTCAGTTGTTTCCATGCCCACTGACCTTGAAGAATATGCTCAGTCATGTGCTTGTTTGGAAACTCAAATAGAAAAGAGCAGCCACCCATTTCGTATATATTAAATCCAAGAGTGTTTCTTCCAAATACTCACCACCCATTTTCTGATATCTGAAAGTGTTGGTTTCTCCTTCTCTTCTCCACTGAAACTTCCAACTATATATCTTCCCAGCAAGCCATTATCCTGGTTAGCATCACCACCAGAGATGATGATAAGAATAATTGTTGTTGCTGATCAGAGATTGAGATGCATTTGATTGCCACTTGGTAGTTCTGTTGAATCTGCAGAAGGAACCTTAGGGTCTATCCTCCGAGGAATATATGTAATAAATGTTCCTTTATGTTCTTTGATGAAATTATCAATCTTGAATGTTAAGTCTCCCCATCCCACATTAAATGTAACTTCTGGAATAATAATGACAGATTTGTTCCCTCCTTGTACTGTCGCAATGCTTATAAATCATCCAAATTTGTAGTGTTTTCTGGAACAAAAGAAGTTTGAATATTGTTCATTTAGCTTCCACCTTCTCGTATGGGTGCAGGGTCTTTTGAAGTTTCTCGGAGTACAAAGACTACCCATTCCATTGTTTTTCTTTCTGAAAGTTCTTCTGCACATCAAATTCCGGTTTCTTTCAACCCATTCAAACCAAACTTCAGCTCTGGCTGCAAGCCTGGTGATATCGAAAGACTTAAAACATACTGCAAAGTAGATTCTTTTTCCCCCCATAAACACTTGCATCGAATACTCGCTTAGCTCACTCTTATGAGACCCCGTAAAATAAATCTTTTAATAAATGTCCCGGGAAACAAACACCATAGCTCAAAAATTTTGAAATGAAAAGCTGAAAAATATAATCACGCAAGGTGACTATTACTGTAAGGAAATAAAAGATTCAAATCCAGTAAGCAGTTACTGGAAAAGAGGATTCTGCCCTTAATTAATGAAGAATTATTATTGTGCTTTTTTATTGTTAAATTTATCTTCAAACAAAACATATCTAAGTTACTTTTAATCAAGAAAAATATCTATGTTATTACGCTTGTACCACCAAACATGACACATGGAATTACATTGTAATTACATAATTACTAACAAACATGTATGTGTAGTTATTTTTGAGTAATTACTGTACTAGTAAGTTGTAACTACAAAAAAAATACTGAACTTGCGTTCACAGGCAAACTAAGTCCACTATTAGCACTGTGAACATGTGTGCAAGTTCAGTATTTTTTCCAGTGTTCAAGTAGTTTTTACCTCTCCCGGATGTATTATGGTTTTGTACTTCCTCACAAATGGCGAGCGTGCCTCTTCATTGAACTAGAACCAAGCCATTTAAAAAAAGTCATCGTGATTGATTTGCAGTATAACTAAGACAAACGTATTAAAATGTCAAACATACTTACGTTTGCAATGTGATTTTCTGCTGCAACCCTGGGCTTAACCACATCACAATTGGCGATGATCAAAGTATTAGGCACTGACTTATCTGTCTAGAAAGACAAAAGTTTAAAGATTAAAAAAATATATGAGCCTAATTATAGAATCCAGAAACTCAACTCATTTTCTGTACATGCAATGCAACAATAAATTATCATATTTGTCAACACTTGCCTGTCAGAAAGCAAACTATAAAAATGAAATTATTTGATAATACTAATATCAACAGCAACAATGACAATAATAATGGTAGAACTGAACTCTAGCCAATCGTGGTAGCAGGGCCTGGTCAGCCCACGAAACCGCCCAAGCCTAGCTCACTAAAACTGGCCCCAACCCCTACTGTAGTGGGTAGGAGCTAGCTCGGACCCTAAGGGAACTTGAACCAGTTAATCACATCCCAAACTTCTAAGTTCTAACAGTTCAGGACTGGTCTGTAACTCTGGCCTGCAGCACACCAAAGCCCACTTCTTAACTCCTCAAGTCAAAAGTAATTTTCAGGATGCTACTTCAAATTTTGAAATCTTTGATCTTATATTTCTAAATTTAAGATAAATAGCTGCTTGTTAAGAAAAGGCACACTTTAATACAAACAACTTAATTGCTACTTAAACCTATAAACTCTACAATAACCTGTTCACAAATCAAGCAATTGACATCAAATTGAATAATCAATATTGATATTCTTATATATAAAAAATATAGAAAGCTTTATAATAGCACCCTCTGCCTATGTTAGAGAACTATGTCATCAACAAAAATCTGTTAGAGAACCTGTTATGAAAAATGTGAGATTTGAATATATCTACTTTTAAAGATGATTAGCGAAAGAAAATTAACAATACACATGATTAAGTAAAAAAGTAGAGGCAGTGGGGTAACTATACATCACAAAAGATATCAAGAAATTTACAATGGAAGTTCAAAAACTAAAATACGGAAAAAAGAAAATTATTGGGGTTGCTTCAGGACACGAAGGATGAAAGATGTTTTCAAACAGTATTTTATACCCAAAGCACATGGATTTCATTTCCACCTTTACAATGGAACTGCAAATTACTTAGTAGGGATGATAACTTAGCACCAACCCAGAGGCACAATAGATAATCTAAGACCACAATAAGAGCCTATTTAGATAGACTTTATAGAAGTCAAAAGCCATTAAGTTTTGTCTTTTTGGCTTAAAAACAAGTGCTTAAAAGCATTTTTTATTTGACTCACACTATAAAAGTGCTTAAAAATCATTTAGCTTAAAAGCATCTAAAATAAGCCACAATCCAAACAGGCTCTAAGTCATATTTCTAAGCTTCTAAGCCTATCCTCACACAATAAACCAAACCTCAGACTAGAAATTTTTATATATGATACTCGAACTAACAACCTTAAGATCAGAGGTGGGCGTGTGCTCCAGTACCTCTTCCACTCAAGCATCTCAACAAACCAAAGGAACCAAGACAAGTAAATTATTGATATTAATTTTATAATAAAGAGATTTGTCAAAAGAGGGAGAGTAGGTGCCCTCAATCCCAAAAAGAAACGAAAAAAAACAAGACATAAATCACCTACACTAAAGATAACCTTTTTCCATTAAGAAAAGAGTATACTTCTACAAAATCTTGGTGATATGGTAAACCTTTTGGATATCAATGTAAAATACACAGGAAATGCTGAAAATATTAACCAGAAAACAATATTCATGTGCAATGTAGGCTTGCCTGTTCAGAAAGGTAGAGTCGCTGGCGGTTTTTATAACGACCCAGCTCAACTACTGGACCCCACCTGTTGCCAAAGACATAACCATTAATATGACTGATCAATTTTTATACCAAACAACTTGATAAGACCAAGATCAAAATGAGATAGCAACACTAATTTTCAAATGTTCATAAAAAAACCAAGATTATTATCCACTTCATTAAACATATAAATGTAAGACCAAAGAGTTCTGTAGATAACTATCACATAGAAATAATAACCACATCTCTCTCTCTCTCACACACACACAAAAAAAAAAAAAAAGAAAAAAAAAAAAGAATCACATACCATATACAAAACAACCCAGTTACTTAATTTGAGATCAAAACTTAAACAACATGACCTGAAATGATAAACCATGAAACCAACTAGCTCACAAGTAGAAAGGACATCCCATATATGCTGTTTAACCATGTGCAAGATGCATATACTCTACCACATACATAGTATTTGACCACCATGTGCAGATATGGATACAATATACTCCTAAATACATAAGCATGCGTCCTACTTATCATTCAGAGCATACTTCCTCAACAAAGCAATCACCCAGATGGTAATTACTCAGAACTTTTTTTTGCTTCTTTTGAGAATTCAAAACTTGGTTTAAAGGATACAAATTCCATTTTTTTATAACACAGTCAGTTATTCCGCCACCTGCTACCTCGAATTCAGATCTTGGTGAAAGGGTTAGGAGATTCTCCTAAAGAGATTTTCATTTTAATGATGAAAGGGAACAATGAAAAGACATATCACAAAGTCATATACCAAATTAATATCTATCTTCCAAGTTTTAAAGATTTGTTTTCCATTTCTAAACTACAAAACTTACTTATAAAGTTCTATTACAATAATTGCCTAAGTTTTAACATTAGCATATACTCAGATTTAACTTTTGTCATCAAATCTGTGATTTCTAATTGTTCACCTGCGACTATACATACAAATAACATAAGCAAACATTCATTTTCATGAGATCAATTACACGCCTAAGAAAGCAAAAAAAAACAAAATGAGCTTTCGTCTTCATCAATACAACTTGGTTCAGCATAACAAAATTATAGTATACTGCAAATGAAGAAAGAAATCATAATACCGGCAAGAAAGAGAAGGCCATGTATTGCTATGGTTAGTGAACCAATCATACAGCACAGGGATATTAGACTTCCACACCAGATACTCCTCACCAAACTTGCTAACATTCTTCTCCCCATCTTCACTACTCGATCCCCTAAGAGCCGAGTTTCGTTTTCCTTCGTTGCCACTTACAGCACTTGGGGTAACTACCATGTTGGTTCGTAGATGGATCAAATCTTTACAACAAAAAGAAGCAAGAACCAACAGAAGTTTTAATGGCTCAAAGTGGATATATATCACCGCAGAACCCTAGTCAATTAAAAAGACCAAAAATGATAGAACAGCCGCTATGATTATTTTATGCCGTAATTTGATGTGAGAAATATTAGGGAAACTATGGTCTAGATATATAACGGAGATGAAGAAGAGCTTGTTTGGATTGACTTAAAAGTTGGTCAAACCTAATTTAAAGTGATTGTAGCTTTTGGAAGTGTTTGACAAGGTTAAAAATAACTTAAATAAGTTTAAAATGACTTTAAAACGGTTAAAAACCAAAAGTAGGTCTCCCTCTACTTTCTATTTTTTGACTTAAAAGTCATACAAGTTTGACTTTTTAATTTTCTACTTAAAAGCTACTTTTTTTCAAGTCAATCCAAACAGGCTCGAAGAAATTAAAAAACTTTCATACAAAATACTTTGCACGAGACAAAAATATTCTTTGATTTTGTCAAAAAAAAAAACAATCTCCAATCATCCTAAATTGACCATTTACAACTTATTTTTTAAATAATCTTTGTTCACATGGGGAGGCAGATGGGGAGGCAAAGAGAAAAAGAGGTATATAAACAAGGGTTTCACCACGGATAATTAGTGGGCAATTATACCCCTACATGTGGATTCACTACATTAATGAATTGCAGAAACTTCCAAAAGTGAGCAGTTCAACTAAGAATTAATTGAATTAACTCAAGAGTTAAAAGACGTCAAATATCACACTTCATTAAACAGCAGATTGTGTTTCCACATTTCTGTAAGCACTACTTTAGAAATTTTGAAAGCAATAACTACCAATCTACACTATTACCCTATTTTACAAATTTGTAGCAATTGTTGCCTCAAAATCCATCTCATCTTAAGATACCATATATCAATAACCTTTATCAGTAATTTCATTATTTTAAACCGCTCATGAAAAATTGCTAGATCTAGGTACATTAAAGCAAAATCAGTCAAATCAGCAGGCCAAAACTCAAAAGGAAATCTGAAACAGCACAACTAGGGGCAATTTAAAAATTGAACCCACTTCCTCAAAAAATTACACCGTATATACAGACATATATAATCTTTTTTTAAAACAATATTGCTATATATTAACATTTGACTCCACTTGAACAAAGAGCAATGCCTAGCCTAGTCGCAAAGTGGGTTCAATTTTTAAAAATGGCCCCAAGTTCAGATCACACAAACTACAAATTAGCTGCCTCTTTCGTTTAAACATTAAAACCCTTCAGTCCTTTTTCCCCTTTCTGTAGTTTTCCCCAAAACCTTTTTTTAATATAATACAACTGAACTTAAAATAAAATAAAAAAGGTTCCCAGTTCCAATCTGAAAAGGAATAATAGTCCCCAATTCCCAAAAGATCAGAACCTAGGGATCGTTTAGTAGAGTATATTAGAAAAAATAATGCATGTACTAGTTTTATGCATTACTAGTACCTTGTTTGGTATATTTTTCAACATGTGTATAACTAACACCGCTTGTATTAGACTATTAGTTATACACTCTATTTGGTATTAAGGTCCATATAGCTAGTGCATGGAAATACATGGTATTAATAATGCAATGAGTTCTAATATATGCATTAACATGGTTAAAGACACAATTGTTCCTCAAAACCTTTTCCACATCTTTTCCATCATATTTGAGGAGGATATATTAGTAAAAAAAATTGTAAAATCGAATGGACGGTGACTAATGAGCGGGTGTGTTATGCCTCATAGAGGAAAAAAATCAATATTATTTCTGATGATAGTACAATGAATAAGTTTCAAGAAATGAAAAACTCGCAAAATACAATTTTGATAACATATTTTAATTAATCAAACTTTGCTTTGTTGTTATTTTTTTGGTTTGTTGTTATTTTATTCGCTTCTTTGCGAATTTATTTTCCTGTTTTATATATTGAACCCACTTAGTGAAAATTCTGGGTCTGCCACTACTGCACAACAACATACTGAATTAGCTGCCATATCTCCTAGATCAAAGCATTAGCGATGCCTAGCAAACAATATGCAGCAACACTAGTTCTTATTCAACAAAGTGGTTCAAATAATTGAAGGATGGGCCACCAAAAACAAAATTCATCTACTGATCCAAGTCCAAAACATCCCCCAATTATGTTCATAAAGTCAACCTCTAGTGTATACCAGTGGTTTGGATGGCGAAAGGCGATAAAAGGCGACAAGGGTCTGCCTAGCCACAAGGCAAGGCGAGTAGCGAAGCGCTTGCCTTTATGAAGTGCCACCCAATTAATACCAAAAATTAAAATATTTAATTGCATATACAAATAATCAAAATCTCAATAGCAATAACATATTATCAAATATTTCAATTCAAAAACTGAAATAGATAGTACATGCTAAAAGTCTAGAACTTGAATGAGAAAAAATAGAACAAAAGTCAAAACAGTGAGAAAAAAACCTAAGGTAGAAGTGACTCTAAAGGCTGAAGAAGAAGAAGAAGAAAAAGAAGAAAGAACCAGAGAGAGAAGAAATTTGAAGAAGAAAACAAGAAATACATATTGGTTGAACTTTAGAGTCACTGGAAAAGTTTGGTTGGTCGCCCGAGGAGTCGAGTCGAAAATCCTAAAATTACCTTTTAACTTTTAAAACCATAAATTAGTCGCCTTTTTAAAGAAAATCGCCTTTCTCGCCATGGTGTCGCCTTTTGAAGATCACCTCGCCACAAAGTTAAAAGGCGATGAAGGGTCGCCTCTCTCCATTGGCGACAAGGTGATCGCCTTTCACAACACTGGTGTATACAGCTCAGTAAAGAGTGGCTCCATGTATTTAGGTATTTAGTAGGCCTATTTATTTTTCAATGAATACGGGTTAAAATTCTACTGAAGAAACTTCCCAGCAAAACAGGAGACGTTGGCCGGGGATAATTACAAACAGTTACAAAAACTCAATCACTACAGTGATTGCATTGAATTAAAAAAATCAAACAGAGGATCTATGTCATTAAATTATTTACTCAGACAGGTTCTGCATATGTCCATATTACTACTCTCTTAAATTTTACTTATTCAACATAAGAAAAACTACCTACTATCCACTACAGATGACAGTTCAACAATGGCCTAGGCAGTGTTATTGAGGACTATCGCTTTGTAGCTTAAAGCGATGAAGCAATGTGACATGAGAGGTTAGGGATTCATAGGCAAAATCATGATCTTTTGAGAAGTTCGTTACAAACAATGACGCAGAAAATGATCCCAATGTGAAACGATCAATTCCTTTACCTCATGAAAAAGGAGCTGGACAATACCTACATTACGTATATTAGATGTTTTAACCTTGAAATCAGTTATGCCACCAAGGCTCTGGTATAGAGGTAAGAGCACAACACATGATATATGAGTAAAACGCACCATACAAATTTGAACCCTCCACAACAATGGCCTTTAGGTGGAGAAGGGTAGAGGGACAGACACATCATCCACCAAGTTTCAACTCATGTAACAATGCCCTTTGGTGGAGTGTTATCAAAAGCAAAAGATGCAAAAAAGCTCTAAGGTCCTTTGGGGCTTTAAGCGCAAAATAAAGCATGCTTTAAAGTTTAATGAAATTTATATATATATATATATATATATATATAAAGCATGAATTACAAATATGTAGACAAAGAAATTGATTATTTTTACGATAAAGTAAATGTCAATTGTTTAGTGTCGCCTCTTTAGAAAACACATATTCGCAAGGAAAAAATTGTCTCAAAGCCTTAATGACGACATTGAAGTGCACATCAAATGAGGCAAAGAGCTCAACATGTTTTGAGCGCCACTTCAGGTCTTTGGCTATGGCATTTATTTTTCTTGTTGATGTAAGTGTGCTTTAGGCGCACCTTTGACAACACTACATTGCAGGACCAAATTCATATATGTTTGCAATCTTGAATTTAACATAAGTTGCTTATTTTGTTGGTGCTTTCATCCAGCGATAACACTGCATTTTACAGTTTCATTGGTGCTTTCATCCAGGAATAAATTATTTTGTTGTGTGTATTTTATGTTGTAACTTTTATTCAGCGATAAATATATATAACAGTGCTTGTATTGGAATCGAATTATGTGTACTTCACGTCTCCCTTCTCACTTTCTGTTTATTTTTCTCTTTTGCTCTTTTTCCTTTTACTAAAACTGATACCACCAGATTCCAAATTAATTATATCTTCCCAATTGAAAGAAGGGAAAAAGTGTATCACAAACATTAAAACAGAAACAATAAGGCAATGTGGGAGCTTCTTCATGAATAACCCTCATCTGCCATGAATGTCTTGGGCCAAGACAAACCAAAGAGCAAAGGTTGTTAAATCCTAGACCTAAAGTAATCAAACATCATTGCAAACAGAGTCCAGCACACATAGAATATACATAACAAGGACTCTAAACGCGACAAAACCGAAAAGCAGAGGCTCTAGAAATGTATACTATACCAAATATACTTTTAAAAAAGAGGCATATATACCTGCAAGAGAGCGAAGGCCAAATGAGGTTGTGATTAGCGAACCAGTCATAGAGGACAGCTACGAGTGACTTCCACTGAACATACTCCTCGTCCACAGCAGCAGCTCTCTTGCTAGCACTACCTCTCATCTTGCCGGAACTGTGAGGTTCCTTTTCTCTTTCGTCTTTGGATTTGGCAGCAGAACCCTTTGGCCTGCCACGCCTTTTGGGCTGGGAAGAAGGCGTTTCCATGGTAGAAATTTGTTGGGGGGAAAAGTTAAACCCTTGGAGGAAACCCTTGGAACAGATACGGACCTACCAGACACTAGTGAAAAAAATAGTGAAAAGACTTGAAACTGAAAGGGTTTTGTAGAAATATGAAAATGACCAAAACACAAGTTTTGCCTCTTGGATTTTTCTATTTATAGAAAGGTATTTTGATTACGAAACCACAATTGATCCACCTTTTCCCTCTCTTCTTGTCCAAATGGACTCAAATTCATGTTGGTTTGAATATGTTTTAGTGAAATTTAAAAGAAGTAAAAAAAAAAAAAAAGATTTAGATTAAAAAATGATAATTGAAAATTGAAGTTGAATTTCAAAACGTAGTTTTTGAAGTTGAATTCTGAAAAAAATGTACAAACGAATCATGGTCAAACGCCTCCATATTATACTCATGAGTCATACTTATCTAAAGAGTTTACAGAACTGAAAATAGTAAGGTGTAATACTGTAATTGTCTAGAAATAGTAAAGACAATGAAAATGATAAAAGAGGAAATCATGTATTGCATATCAAGAAAGTCATCTTAAAATTAATCTCCGCACAAACAGCTACAGACTCAGAATACTTCGTCATGCTCCACTGGTGCATGGATCTGTACATTTCTCAAAAAGGAGTATAGCAAGTGTAGAATAAAAAATTTAAAAAATGTGTATCCAATAAGTATCATTGATTGACAGTGTTAAATTAGAAATGGTCGCTGAAAACACATGCATTAATATTTTTATTTTTTTTATAACCGAGAAATTCGTTTGTGACCCGCCTTTTGGACCAATCACAACCTTCTAAACTCGGTGGATAATGGGCCCACCCCCTTTACCCTTCTCCACTTAATACCGAGTTTCGCTTTGCGTGGTGTGGGGCTTGAACTTGCGACCTACTCCGCAAATCCTCCACCTTTTGCCACTCGAGCTATGCCTTGGGGGAAAACACATGCATTAATATTAATTAGGTATAAGCACTAAGGTGTTAATGCTATTGGAAAAATTGACTTAACAGACTTAAATGAATCATATCAAAATGATTTTTGAGTTTTCTTAAATCAATTCTAAGTTTCAATAAAAATCTATAATCCGTAACGACCTGATCCGTCGTTACTAAAAGGCATCTCGTGCGAAGTTCCAAAAGTCCTGAAGTGCAGTGTAAGAGTTCTAAAATTTGAGCACACGACGATTATGGCCTAAATTTAATTTTGGGTCAGGCTGACGTTATTAGTCCACTATAGCAGTCTAATAGGTGCTATAGCAGAATGAAGAAATTCTACAACCTAATTCATGCGTCGTCTTTATTTTTCATCCCACTTTTGAAAGGAAAAAATAGACTAGGGCTGCTCCAAAAACCTCCAAAGGCACCTAGGGAAAGGGAGCAATACAAGGGAAGAACTACCACGCAAGGAAGGTGAAAACCTAAGGATTTTCAGTGCTCGTTCATCATAGGTTGCTCCCCAGAGTCAAAATTTATGGGCAAGGTTCACCAGTAGTTGTTTGGCGCGCAAGTAGGCTAGGTTTCCTTAATTTGAGTTGTTCACACCCGTTTTACTACATTATATCTTATAGATGTTTGGAGATGGTATACATAGACCTTCGGGCACAGAGTCTGGATGGTTATAGGTTGTTGTTCATTGTTTTTAAGGCGGGAGACGAGATAATGGCTAAGGGTGGTACTCTAGCTCTTACTTAGCGTTAAGTTCATTGTTAGGATAATTGGCGTTGTCCAATAGATATAGGTGTGCATGTTTACTGCCTTTTGTATCACTTGTGAGTTGTGTATGCATAATAGGAAAATCATAGAGAAGCATATGTAATGACACCATGTTGATAATCTCATGCAATGAATCTATTATGTGACTTATGGTTTCAAGTGTTATTGTTCATGATGTTTGTGATTGTACATGATGTTGTATGTTTGATGGTTGGCTTGGGTACTATGCCTAGTACAGAATATCCCCACGATTAGCTCAGATACCACTCATGTTATATACTAACGGTTGACTTAGACATCACGCCTGGTACGAAGATATTCATGGTTGTTTGGGGTACCATGCCGGCACATTAACTATGGATGACTTGAGCACCACACTGATATACTAAAAGTTTGACTTTGGGTTCCGTGAGAGGACCAGGTATTTTTTATGGTTCCATGAGTGGACCTAAATTACTTCTTCATAATATAATTGTTGCATGTTGGATCCTTGAGTGGTCCAAATTACTTGAAAGGTGAGTTGATCTCATATATGATTTGTATGCAATCATGTAAGACATGATTCATGTTATTGTAAGGTAGAATAAGGACTAGGATTCTGGGCTATGTGTTACTTTTGATGATAGAGGTATGTTATTTGTTGTGACAACTCAGTGCTTAATAGTAATTTCCTGCATAATTGTTTCAATTATTGGGTTGAGTTTATAGAGATTCAGTTCTTAGTTGTTTCTAGTTGTGATTCTTATTAATTATCATGTTGAACTTGATTTTATAAATGTTGTTGGGTTTAATCTTGATATAGATGAGTGGGTCTAAGGTGCCAATTCCATTTACTGCTCTATCCAGGGCCAGTAAGTGGGTATGAGAAATTGACAAAGAATAGCAAGTTGGTTGATAGGCTTAGTGATGGCCTAGTATTCATGAATATTAATGTGGTGGAAGGTTTAGACTATGATTTGATATTGTGGTGGTCTTGTATTCGTGGATGTTAATATGATAGAAGGATTAGGCTATGATTTGTCATTATGGTGGTCTTGTATTCGTGGATGTTAATGTGGTATTTGACATTATGGATGTCTTGTATTCGTGGATGTTAATGTGGTAGAAATATTAGGCTATGAGTTGAAATTATCGTGGCGTAACAGATAGGTATGGGATTAAGGCGCATTAGTTATGATATTTACCGGGATGACTATGAGTATGTGAGTGGAGAAGAGAAGTGGTGTAACATTTATATTGCATGATTATTTCTGAGTGTCTATTTGATCTTATGTGGTAGGTTCGGGTCGATTGATGATGTCTATCGGTATGTGTTGTTTGTATTGATACTACTCTTGCTTAAGCTTGGCAACGAAACTGGTAATGGCACTACCGAAACCAGCTAGTTCACGACGAAAACAATTGGAACCGAAACGGTAGCGATACCAGTCCATCCGACAGTTTTTACAACGTGCCATCCCAGATCGGTACAGTACCGGGATGGGACCGGACCAGATCGAATTGGTGACTAGGATAACGAACATTTTTTTTTAAAAAAATAATTAATTATTAATTAAAGTCTATTAAAAATTTATGAAAAATTTCTTTTAAAAGTTTAACTTAAAATTAAAATATTTGAAAATATATAACTTGTTAATTTTTTTAAAGGAAAATAAGATTTAAACTCTTAAAGTTTAAACTTTAAATAAATCTTTAAAGTTAAACTTTCAAACTATAAAAGTTGAAACTTTAAATTTTAAACTTTAAAAGTTTAAGCTCTTAAAGTTTAAATTTCAATCGTTAAAAGTTTAAAGTTTAAACTTTAAATTTCAAACTTAAATTTTATTTTTTTCAAATATCAAATTATAACTTAAGTTTAAACTTTACCCTTTGAAAATTGGAATATAATTAAAAAAAAAAAACACTTGTATTAAATTGAAGACAATAATAAAAAAAAAATTAAGGCGAATAACCTATAACTTTATTAATAAAAATTAAATAATACAATTTGAGTTACAAATATTAGTATAGGACCTAATCTACACAGTCACCTTCTAGGAAGGGTTTTGTTTGAATTAGACCTCGAATTATCATACTAATAGTTCAAGGTACCAAGGAAGTCTTGTCTTAAATCATTTAATATGATCTGAAATTGGTTGATCGGCTAGTTCCTTCAATGCATCAATGTCATCGTCACTAAAATCTTGTAACATTTCATCAATATCATTGTCAAATTGGGTAGGTAAAGGTGGACGCCCATAACTCCTTCTCTCGGCATTAATTCAATCTCTAAATAATACGGATATCTCCAAGCTGTCTGCTGCTAATGAATACCTATGCTCTCCAATTTGAAATCTTGTTGCACTAAAAGTGCCCTCTGAAGCTACTGAAAATGCTTGAATAGCTAACACATCTCGAACCACCGGTTGTAGTTTGGAAATTCATTGTCGCGATTGCTCCACCAATGTAAAAATCAAGTAAACCTTGTGGATCCTTAATAGTTTATGTAAATTGATTAATATATGCATCAAAATCATTTCTTTCCTCAATAGCAAGTTCAAGATAACTTTTTTAGCATATCATTAATATTATCTTTATCATATCTACACCTAGAAGTTCTGGTTCTTCATTACATACTACTTCATTTATGCTACAAGAATTATACAAGTCATACAATTTTCTAGCTTCAATTTTTATACCATCTTTAACTGTTGCCAAACTAGGTGTTTCAAAAACTTGAATATCTAAATTTAAATATATTTTTTCAATCATTCGTGATGCACCTACATCTTTGTAAGTTGGGTTTAAAAAATAATCAATTAAATGAATTTGAGGAATAGGGAAAAAATATTTTTTTTAAATTTTCAATTATAGACTTAATAGAATCTGCAAACCTTGGTTTATTTTTGAATTTAAAAAATTTACTAGAAATAGCACAAATATTTGGTAAAATAGAGCAAATAGTTGGATAAATAAAGTCTAGGAATTTATTTTGTAGCTAAATAAAAAACTTTTATAAATTCTATAAGTTCTTTTACGCCATTCCAATCATTTTCATCAAGTCTATAGTCCACATTTGAATTATGAGCATTCCAAACCGTTTGTAAAGGTTTTCTATATTCATAAGTGACTTTAAACATTTCAAATAAAGAATTTCATCTAGTAGACACTAATTTTGAAATTTTTCTAGGGAAAAGGTTAAATTCATGACAACGATTTTCAAATTCTCTACGTCTAGCCTTTACTTGACATTTAAAAATAAAATGACATGTTGTTTCACATTTTATGCAACCGCTATTATACATTGTTATACCATCTCTAACAATCAAATTCTATATGTGTGCAACACATCTAATATGAAAACTATCATTATAAATGGGGCATAATGTCAGTTTTAGTATACGAGTGTGGTGTACTGGGCCAAAAACATTAGAAGAGTTTAATTGCGATTGGACCATATTAGAGCTCCCTACTCCTACAGATGCATTAGGAAGGGGTGTATCACTCTTTTTAGCTTCGACTGCAGCTTTAGCATGCAAAAAATCATTTTTACAACATCACATTAAATGATTACTTAAATGTCTCGTCCCACTCGTCTTTTCCACAGTTTTATGATTCATTCTATGTTTACATTTATTACAAATAGCTTGTGTTTAATCTTCACTTAGAGTCATAAATTTCCACAACAGATATGTTAGCACATTCTACCTTTGGCCTAGCCTGAGTAGGATGTACAAGGGGGCTGAGAGCAGAACAATCAATAGGAGTGGGAGCGGGACTGGGAGTGAGACTAGTAGCCGTAACAGGTTTTGTTTCATCATCAAAAGTATTAATATCATCATTAACATTATCATATTCTAATTCTTCATCAAAATTATCAAACCTTGCTTGTAAAGATTCATGATATTGATCTAATTCAATATTACTATCAATATTAAAAACAGTTTCATCGACATGAGTAAAATCTACCCTATTTATTTTTATTTGAGCTACTTGTCTAGTTTTAGATTTAGAAGAACTACTGATTTTTTTTTTATTTTTTTTAGAGTTTCCGGTAAATATATTAGTGACCTTACCAATAAATGTTTGTTTATCTTTGCCAACATTTTTTTTTACCGAAACCCATATTAAAATATTAAAAGTGAGAAAATTATATATAATATGGAAATTAAATGCAAACAAATAAATAACTAAATAAGTAAAAACTAAAAAGATGAAAGTTGGAACGAATGTACCAAACGTCTATTTAAAAAGTAGACGTGTATGACCGAAAGCAGAAAATTGATAGATGAAACTTGAAAGTTGAAGGTTGCTCCAAAGATCAAATAATCCACAAAAATGTCTTCAAACTAATATAATTTCTAATTTAATAGAAATTAGAGACTTGAGAGTTGAGAGAATAGAAGATGAAGAAAATTTGTGAGTAAAAATAATGAAGGCTAGGGGGTTTTTATAGTTAAAAACAAGGACTAAAATGTAAATTTTAAAATTTTGGGGTATTGAAAAATGTTTGGCGGATAGGGGGTTTTTTGAGGGGGGGGGGGGGGGTTAAAGGGTGAAATAGTCGCTGGGTGGAGCCCAATAGTCGTTACCCAACGGCTAGCAACGACTAGTTAGAATTTTAAAAAAATGAAAAATTTGACAGAATCGGACCAATACGAACCGGAATTGATACTAGTCTGATCAGGACGGTCCGAGAATTTCCACCTTCCATCTCGTTACCACTCCCAATTTTCCTTTAAACCGGACCTAATTGGAGCCTAGCGGACCGGTACCGGATTGGTAACAGACTGTAACAGACCGGTAATGGACCGAGACGGAACAATACAAGTACCCACACCTCCCGGTTATGCTGCCAGACTTACTCTTGCTATGCCACTTCACATAGTCTAGTTACATGGTTAGTGATGTTTCATACGTGAAGATGATGATATTTTTCTACAACTTCCGTTTTTCCTTCCTTATAGTGGGAGTTGTATCTTATTTTGTTATATAAACTACACTCCTTAGTAGCTCTTGGACTTGTTTGGACCAATTCTTTTGGGGATTATTTTCAGTGTTGTAAAAGGGGCTTTATGAAAATTTGATTGTTCGTATAAATCTTTAAGATATTAAAAGAATTCCGCTGTATTTTGTTAATTTTTGCATATTTTGATTAAATTGGATGATAAGGATTTTGCTTATCTAGGTGTTAGAGTTGGTGCCCACACGGTCCGGTGGGTTGAGTCATGAGATAATCACACCAAATAATTAAGTAATAAGAATAAATCAAAAAAATATCGTACTCAATAAATTTATATGTATAAATTACTTTTACTTCTGTACATCAATAAAAGTATGAAGTTTAACTTAAAAGGTAAATTGCCTAAAAAAATATTTTATGTAAATACCTAATTTTAATTTTAATTTTAAAATTATACCACATTCAATGCATAAAGTTCCTAACTTACCATTTAAATTGCCTAAATTTTTATTTAATGCAAATACTCATTTTTTTAAATATCAATATTTCTATATATTAGAACAGAATGTTTCAACACGTCAGTTTAATGACATTAGATGAAAGTTTAAGGGTATAATGATATTTTGCAAGATAAGTTTGAGGTTGTGTTTTCCGCTTTAATCCTTAGACCACATCAACAACTCCTTAAAAGACCCATTATTTTCTATTAAACTACAGATGATGCCATTCACTGAAATATCATTGAATACGGTGGGACCCATTGAACTACACATATAACGTAACTACTAAGGCTGGCAAGGGGACCGGGTCGGTCCGGACCGGCCCGATACCGGTTCGAGAACCGGCCCGCCGGACCCGGTCCCGTTTGGTTCGCGGGTTGGGGGGCCATGCGGGATAGGGGACCGGTTAGGGGCCGGTTCACCCTTTTTGTCCCGGTCCGGTCCCGGCCCGGTTGAACCGATCGGTTCGCGGTTTTTTTTTTTTTTTTTTTTAACTTTTAAAATTATATCCGTTGGGGCAACGGCTAGTGGGCCCCCCCAACGGATTTATCCTACTTTTTCACTTCCCCAACACCCCCTACCATCCCCCTACTTTTAATATTTTAATTTAAACCCTCAAGTTATCATAAATACACTTTAACCCATTTTTAATATTATAAATACCCTTCTATCCCTTATTATTTCTTACAAAATCATCTATTCTCTCATCTATTTTCTATATCCTCTCAATCTCAAATCTTAGTTTTTTATTTCATTTAAGTCTCATATTATATCATAATACATATATTTCAATTCTAAATTTTCATATTATATTATAATATATATAATTCTCATATTTGCTATCAAGTATTGGAGTTCCAAATTACAAGTTACAACAAACTACAAGTTTCAAGAATCGGTTATAACGTCTGCTATTAACGCAGACGTTTGGTACATTCGTTTCATAATATTTATATTTTAGTTTTCGTCATTAATTTTTGTGTTATTATTATTTTTATATTACACTTTACATATAATTAAATATGAGTTCTAGCAAAAAAGATACCGGTAAAGGAAAAGAGAAAGAACCAAGTGTCATTAGTAAATTATTTAATTTTAATAAAAAAAGTAGTAAGGAAAAAAATAAGAGTAACTATGGTGGTACTTCTTCTAAATCAATGTCTAGAGTTAGATTTAATACAAATGATTCTACTTATGTTGATGATACTTCTTATGATATTTATTCAAATGTTCAACTTGATCATGAAAGTTTAGAACGACGTTATGGTAATATTAATCCTAATCTTGATGAATATTCAGGTGAAGAAGTAGAAGTTGATCCAGGAGAAGAAGATTTAGAAGATACACCTACTAGTCCGGTGACAGAAGTTCCAACTGAAACTATAAATTCGACGGAGCAAAATTGTCAACGCTCACCCCTTATACCTCCTACAAGGGAGAAGGTGAAGTATCAACGCCCTAAAACTTCTGTTGTGTGGCAATTTATGACTTTAGATAAAGAAAATTCTATTGCAATTTGTAATAAGTGTAAACAACCTTTTAAACATAAACAAGGTGGGGGTCAAGGTGGGACGGGGGGCTTAAATAGACATTTGTTATCTTGTGTGCCGATTGAATATAAAAAAGCTAAAGCATTAGCCGATAGGAAAAAAGGAATTCCAGTTAATGATTTTGATATTAATGTTAATGAATCGGTAGGGGCTTCTAACATGGTTCAAGGAACATTAGATCTTTCTAACCCCGGTGGTCCACTAACACAACGTAAATATAGTAAGGAAAGAGATCGCGAAAATTTAGCTAAAATGGTTTCTGTTTGTGGTTTGCCTTATAGTTTTCCTTCACATCCCGGTTTTATTGAATATATTCAACAAACTTATAATCCTTCTTATAGAGGTTTTTCAAGAAATACTGTTAAATCTGATGTTTTTGAACATCAAGGTAAATATTGTCAATTTCTTCGTTGTATGTTTAGCATATTAGATTGTAGAGTGTCCATAACTTCAGACATGGGTCGTAGTGTTAATGGACATGATTATTTAACTATTACAGCACATTGGATTGATAATAATTGGAGTTTGCAAAAGAGAATCTTAAGTTATAAAGAATGTGTAGAGAAAAAAACTGGTCCATATATAGCTTCAAATATTTTGAGTGTTTTAGATTATTACATGCTTATAGATAAAATAATGTCTGTCACATTAGATAATGCATCTAATAATACAAATGCTGCTAGTATGTTAAAAGTTAGATTATGTCCAATTGATGTTAATGCTTTTCATATTAGATGTGTTGCACATGTATTAAATTTAATTGTACAAGATGGTGTTGAATTATTTGATTGTGGTTGTATGAAAATTGAATATGCTGTTGCCTGGATTTTTTATGCTCATAAAGTTGCTAGAATTAGGGAATTTAATGAGCGTTGTGTACTTTGTGATTTGCCACCAAGAAAAATTCCAAGACATATTAAAACAAGGTGGAATTCTTTTTACGAAATGCTTTCAGTTGCTTACGAATATAAAAATCCCCTACAAATGGTATTTAATGCTCATAATGCTGACCCATTAGATAGAATTTGTGAAGAAGATTGGGAACAAACTAATGAACTAATAGAATTTTTAAGACTTTTTTATGATGCTACAACCATGTTTTCTGGAATTTATTATCCTACTATTTCATCAATATTAATAAATATTTGTGCTATTTCAATTCAATTTTCTAAATACAAAAAAATTGAAAAATTTAGAGTTGCAATTGAAGGTATGATTGTAAAATTTAAAAAATATTTTTTTCCTATTCCTCAAATTTATTTAACTGCTACTTTACTTCATCCTGAATATAAATTACGAGGTGTGCACGCACTTGTTGATACTTTAGAAATTTTACCGGAAGAAAGTCCAACTTGTGAAATGTGTAAGTCTAGCATAAAAGTAGAAGCAAAATATTTGTATGAAAAATATAGAACTACGGGAAATACTCAAGGAGAAGTTGGTCAAACTTCTAATCCTCAGAGTAAAGCTCGAATTTCAAGTTATATGCGAGGTTTTCTTGGTCTTAATTCTACTAACCGTGATGATTTTGAAGAATATCTTAATCAATCTTTAGAAACAGTGGAAGACGAAGATGGCAATGAAGATTTATTAGCATGGTGGAGGAGGCGGAGTGTTGCATTTCCAATTTTGAGCAAAATGGTTCGTGATGTTCTAGCTATTCAAGCTTCATCAGTTGCATCGGAGGCTGCTTTTAGTGCGGCAAGGTTTCAAATTGGTGATCATAGATATTCATTGGCGGAAGAAAGTTTGGAAACATCAGTTTTATTTAGAGACTGGGTCAACGCCGAGAGAAGAAATTATAATTTGCCAAAGATAAGTTTCAAACAAGAATCTTGGATTAAATCGATCATTGAATCTACTGACGATGAATTAGAGTCACAACAGTTTCTAGCAAGTTTGCCAACACCGGAGGATGTCACCATCGATATGATTCGACAATTAGAATTGAGTTTTAAAGGAGAACACAGATATTAGATTACATCAGAGAACTAATTGAAACAGAACCCTTCCTAGAAGGTGGCTGCGTAAATTAGTTACTCATATAATATTTGTAACAAATATTAGTTTTACATTTGAGAACTTATTGAAACAGAACCCTTCCTAGAAGGTGGCTGCGTAGATTAGTTACTCCGCTAATATTTGTAAATTGTAAGTTCTAACTTCTAAATAAATTTGAAAGTTTTATTCAAGTCTTTTTTATACAACTATGGTATATGGTCTTGCATTTTAATTTTAATATATAGATACATATTTACATGTATACTAAACTAACTTTAAAATACTTAATTTAAAAATAGAAATTTGACATTTGAAATTTCAAATTTAAATTACTTTAAAATATTTAAAAAACAAATTTGAACTTCTCAAATTTGAAATTTGAAAACTTAAGAATTATTTATTAACTAAAAATGTATAGAAAACCAAATAAACTAAAAATATTATTTATTAACATGTAATTTCAAATTTTCAATACAAAAAAATAAGTATATAAAAAATCCCCCGTCCCGTCCCGTCCCGTCCCGCAAAATCCCATCCCATCCCGTATATATAGTGGGACGGGACGGGACGTCTTTCCGTCCCCCCAATCCCGGTCCCCCCAATCCCGGTCCCCCCAAAATCCCCCCAACGCCGTCCCCCGTCCCGTCCCGTCCCCCTTCGTCCCGTCCCCCAGTCCCCGTCCCCGTCCCCTTGCCAGCCCTAGTAACTACATAAGACCTGTGGACTTGTGGCCAGTCTGTGTTCCCTCAATTTTTGCCTCATTTTTTTCTTAATAATAAAACACTTTTGGGCCATTTTATTTATGAAATGTCCATTGATGAGATCATAATTGGTCTTAAATATTTTTTTTCAAGAATAAAATATTATTAATTCAGATTGAAAATAGTATACATTAAATAATATATTTTTGAAATATTATATTATATCAAAAAAATTGCGAATATTAAAAATATAATTAATGGTCTTATATGATTAATTATATGTTAATTACAAATATTATATAGTAGAAATAATAATGAAATAATCAAAAATTAAAATAGAGAGTATGAATAGTAATTCTCCAAACTTCTCTATAAATGAAGAATAGAGAGTGAAATACAAAATGATTGGAGAGCGTATTCTCTATTTTACTCTCTAAATATAGAGAATATAGAGTAAAATAAAGGTGGATCGGAGATAGTTTTATAGGTTTTTTGTTTACAAGATATTCATGATTGATAAATCTTATCTTTAAAATTAAATTATGATTAAATATAAATAATAATTTTTTTTCTTAAAAATAAAAATAATATCATGTAAAATAAAATGAAAAAGGTAATAGACTCCTTACTCTTCGTAATCGTGATTGAAAAACATCTTCCTCTACTATATTATATTTTTAGATAATTGAGATTTAAAATTTTAATTAGAGTATCAATAGTATATAGAATTTATAAAAAAAATTATGCATAATTTTATCCTAATATTTTGTATTTAAATTTTTATAATGTTGGGCACGTGCTGCCATTTTCTCTAGTTTTAAAAGAAATAACTGCTTCATACTCCTATTAATAGTCACGACTTTTCAATTAAAGCTTAAAAGTGACTTAGACAATCGTAAACAAATATGTCGATTAAGTTATATTAAAAATTGGAAGATAATTGTTTTACTTAGGGAAATTATACATACTTATTTGTTTGATGATTATTCATTTGCAATTTGATGTTATTATTTTTTCAGATGAATTCACATTTGATTCCAACTACACTAAGTATCCATTATGTTATTTCTTGAACATCTCTGGTAATGAAAATATTTTTCCTTTTCATCTTTATTAATTTGAAATTTGATATTTTTCATATATCTTTTGGCATGGATTGTTTCAGACAGAATATTTAATTTACTTTTTTGCTGTAAATTTTCAATAAATTAAAAGAAAAGGGTGTTATATTTGAATTATTCAATGTATCCATGTTATTTTCATTTCATTAGTGTTTCCCCCTCTTTTAATAAAGTTCTAATGTCTTGAACGTGATTTCTCTGCAGTTCTTGAAAATCGTTATTAGAATACATTTGGCTATTCACTTTATTTTGTATGCCTTATTTTTCATTGTAATGACCCTCTAGGTCTTTTTTTGTTTTACAGTGTTTTTAGTATTTAAAACTTTTCTATAGTTATTACAAGCTATTTATGACTTGCTAGGATTGACAGGATGATCACCAGACAATTAATTTGATTTTCTTGTTGTTTATGTGTTTTGGAGCTTCTAGAGTTTTGTTTGACTTTGGTTAAAACTTGAGGAAACGACTTTGGAATGTGATTCTGATTAATTTGTTAGCTTCGAAACGTCAAGTTTGGTCTTAAAGGACCTTTGGTGTGGTAACTAAGGCTTCCAGATTTATTTTGAGTTATCTTATATTTTAGCTAAAACAAAGCTTGAATTATGGAACCAACTTTTTATCGATCCGTTGGAGGTTTTGACAGTTCCATTGAGTATGAAATATTGTTCAATAACATATTTGATATTTGTTGATTCGACCTTGATTGAATTTCAAAGGTTTGTTCGAGACTTGACAATTTAATTCCAAGTAGTTAATGCATCGACTGCTGGTGCAACTACTCCCGCTGAGCCATTCCTACATAAGCTGATATGAGGACGCTAGCAGACCTCGCTCTTGCAGATCTTGGTCTCTTTGGCGACCTCGCGCTTGTGGAGCCGAGTCTGCTCCTATGAGCTGATTGTTGATTGTCATTCCTTTAAGCTTTTTTCATCGTTGGGCGTCGCTGGCAGTTATATCATATCTTCATTCTTTCGGTGAAAAAGAGAAAAGTTGAAGTTTGTATTTAAGGCGATTTTAGTTTTTTGTGGTATTTGAGCAGGGGAGCATTGTTGGGATCGTTGTTCATGCTTCAAAACCTATAAATCTCATTAATTTCACCATTCTTAGTTTGAATTCAATGTTCTTGAGCTAGATTAATCTTGGAGCTAGTTTAGCTTCGATTAAGTTCGGATTGTGCCAGCTTTAGGCACAACTTTCTTATGTTAGCATTGACTTGATGACAACGTCAATTTTCTGATTTTGTGCATGGGTCTCACGAGCAGATTTTTACCCAATTTTAGGCTTGAGTCTCTTTGTTGCTTCATGGGTATTGTTCTGCTTGTGTTGATGCCTAGATCATTGATTTGATAGTGTGACATCGTCTAGAGGTTGCTGAGAGAGAAAAAGTTCCTTTTAGAGGATTTGGAGCCCACATGTTTGGGTTTGAGGTAGGCTACGTCTTACTAATCTTAGACTTAACTCATTAATTGTTCTAGCGTGATGAATTTTTTATTTAGCGTTCTTTTCATCAATAGCCCTATCACTTCGTTAGTCTTATTTTAGGCTTATTTTGAAATAGTGTTGCACATTCTTGCCTTTATTGTTTTGTTGCTCGTGCACTAGTGGAGTTGAAACTGCCTTATTATTTGCGTGCTTAGGGGGCTTAGCCTAGGATTGGCTAGTATGCGCCTTAGATTTTATCTTGGATGGCTAGTATAACTTAGATTTGGATTAAATATGATCCTTCATATTGGACTTTGACCTTCGAAAACCTTGTTTGGTATCAGTATTGGCTATTTGTGGCTTGTTTGGTGCTTAGTCTTGTCTTAGATGAGTGGTTCTACCCTTGTGTGATTGGATACTCTTGATGTAAGATTTTGAGAAAGGATCGGATCTTGTGTATGGCCTTCTGATATAAGACTTTGGAAGGATTAGCTATTTTGAGGTAAGATTCTGGGAGAAGTTAAGTTCTTAGTATTTATTCCAATGTAAGATTTTGAAACTGAATTGCTATTCCGATGTAAGATTCTGAGAGATTCTTCGTCTTATTGTGGCCTTTTGATGTAAGATTTCAGAAAGGATTAGTCATTCTGATGTAATATTCCAAAAGAAACTAAATTTTATGGTTATCCCAATGTCAAATTTTGGGAATGACCAAACCTTCCGATTTAAGATTACAAAAGAGGACGGACTTTGTTGAAGCAATTCTAATGTAGAATTTCAGGATGAGCTATACCTTCTTCATGATTATTTCGAAGTCAGATTCTGAATAGTCCTTGCTTGAGTGTATGGTTGATGTTCTTGGCTCTTCTCGGTACTGTTCTTCTATAATATTAGCTCTTGTGTACTCGTCAAGCTTATGAGGGTGGCAAATTTATTTCCACTATTATGTCTCTTGTATGCACCTTTTGAGCTTATGGGGGTCCATTAGATTTTATCTAGGTTAGAGTACTTAGATTTGATCTTAGATTTTCCCTATGCAACTTATATATGAATTATCTTATGTTTATTGTTCTCTCATAACTTGCTTATTGTTTTACTTGTATTCTTCTTTTATGCTTTTGTAATCTTGAACTCGATCGGCCTTTGATATCTGTTAAGTACCTATTTTTTTGGTACTCATATTGCCCTGCAATTTTTTTCCTGGTGTAGATCAGAGTTTTAGTCGATCACGTTGATCCTTATGCGATATAACTGATAGTCAAAGCTTGAGGTTGAGCTTACTAGCATATAGAGTTGATTCATCTCCTTCTATATTCTAAATAGTATTTTATATTTTGAGACAATTTATATATTTATATATGTCTAGCCCTGTACTAAATTTTTTGCACATTACCAGAAAGTGCAACTTACCTGGAGATTTTTCTAAGGATTATAAGGACAAATCATAAGTAATTTAGTTTTCTGCGAATTTTCCTACTAGAATAAATCGGATGGAAAAACCTTTATGGGTAATTACTTAATTGGGGATTTTAAATCCCTAGATAATTACCCTGAGAAATTTTAATCCGCATCCTGCAGATTGTTCACAAGAAACTTTTGGTAAAAAATCATGAAAGAAGGGAGCTTTCTGCAAGTAATTTCCCCATGAAAAATCGCAAGTAAATTTGTAAAGAATTTAAAGTGAAAATTTGTAAAAATGTAAATTTTATTTTTTTCATATTAATTCTTTTGTGATTCTACACTATCTACAACAAATTTATTTTTATTGACTTGATTTAAACTTGATTTCCCCATAGGCCAAAGATATTGCCCAACTCTTTCAATCAATCCCTCTAATTTGTGGCGAATTTTACCTCATAGAACACATACGCATTACACGAGATTAAGAAGCTCTTTATAAATGGTGAAATATGATTGCCTTAATTTGATGTGGTAAAATGATAGGCCCAATGCTCTCTCCCCAAAACTTTACCTCCTTTATCAAAGTAGCAAAAATAATTTACATAAGTGATATTGTTATTTTAATATTTTTTCCTTATCCATCCAATCTTCTTCCCTTGACCATCCCAACTTCCCACCACCCTCAAAGCTAGGGTTGTTTATCCGATGGATCAGGTGGATAATTTTGCTTAACAGTTTAGCTTATTGGGAATTGGTTTTTAAATTTATTAATTCGCTAGCCAACCTATAAGATATCTGTTGTTTTCATAACGGATTAGCAATTATTGGATGGTTATCAATTGGTGCATCGGTTAACCTCTAATATTTATGGTATCTTTTTTTTTTCCGATGAATACACCTTGCAAAAATGATGACTTTTAACCAGCAACAAGATAAAATGAATAAATTGATCCAAACTTTCAGCTGATTTCCGCATCTTCATTATCCAATTGAAGCATCTTTGCCTATGACTCGATAAATTATTGCATAATTTTCATGTACATATCCTCAGTGCTTTTCTAAGTTTGCTGACTTATGCTCTATTCTTTAAAGCAAAATATATAATGGCTTAACCCATCGATGTCCCCCTAAATTTGGCACCATGTTTTACTTAGACACTTTAACTGAGCGATTTCCACTTTAGACACTTTATCTAGGGTCCTGCTGTGTCATTTTGGAACTTTTTGCTTACAGGCATAATGTGTTTTATACACTCATAAACTAGTGCGTGAAATGCCTTTTTAGTTAAATTTTGATTATTTCTTCTTCTTCTTCTTCTTCTTCTTCTTCTTCTTATGCTCTATTCTTTAAAGCAAAATATATAATGGCTTAACCCATCGATGTCCCCCCTAAATTTGGCACCATGTTTTACTTAGACACTTTAACTGAGCGATTTCCACTTTAGACACTTTATCTAGGGTCCTGCTGTGTCATTTTGGAACTTTTTGCTTACAGGCATAATGTGTGTTATACACTCATAAACTAGTGCGTGAAATGCCTTTTTAGTTAAATTTTGATTTCTTCTTCTTCTCTTCTTCTTCTTCTTCTTCTTCAGCCACTATTTTATCCAAGTTAAATTTCATCTATTGTGGATGAAGTTCAACAAAATGACAGAGTGAATTTCTTTAAACTAAGCTAAAAAATTTCTTTGAACTAGAAAAGACTTTTCATTCTCTATCAAGCTATTTATTAGCTAAGGGGAAAAAAAAAGATTATTTTATTTTGTAATTATTTGGGCCATTTGTCATCCATTTGTCAATTTTCATTTTTACTCAAAATTAATTATGTAAAAATTACTTTTGACACAAATGACAAATGTTGTCGTTTAATTCGTTAACTTTACACGTCATTTGCGAGTGTAACACACATTATGTATTTTTGCTAATATTAAAAAATTGTCAAAATGACACAATGAGACTCTACACGAGGTGTCCAAAATGAAAGTCACTCAGTTTATGTGTCTAAGTGAAACATTGTGCAAACTTTAGGGGGGCCACCAATGAGTTAGGCCATATATAATTACAGAAAAGTAAATAGGATTTCGTGGCTTTAGGACTTCAGCCTTTATGAGTTAGGACTAAGAAAAAATAATAATTACTCTTATATATTATGGTAAAATATTAAATGAGGCTTATATATCTAGAGTAAAAATGTAAGTATGGTAATTCTTAAGTGGTTAATGGTTTACCCTATAAGAAAAAATTGAATGATCCATCCCCACACCAATAAGCCGTTAATTATAAAATTTTAATCTGTTCCCCAACCATTTATTCGATAATTCAATACCAATAAGTCAATAAGCCAATTTTGTGGTTGGCTTATCGGTTGCGGTTCGATGTTGGACACGCCTACTCGAAGCCCAACTTCACACCACATCCACCCCTATAGTGATTTATTAGATAACATATAAATACTCTTGAGTAAGGGTTTTCACAGTTTGGATAAAAACCGATCCAAATCGAAAAAGCCAACCAAATTAATTAAATAAACCAATTTTATTTGGATTTGGTTTTAAAAACCAATAGTATTTGATTTGGTTATGGTTTTGTTTAAAAAAATCGAAGAAATAACCTAACCGAACCGACAAATTATATACATATATTTACTATTATACATACCTAATATATTATTTTGGGAGAAGACATAAGTACCCCTTAGACTATGACTGAAATCCCAGCGACACATCTTAACTAAACTAATGTCATATTACCCCCCTGAGCTCATTTTATATATAATATTGTACACCTTTTGGATTATGAGGCACACCCCGTGACTCCACGCAGTTGAGGCGAGTGGGAGATATTTAGATGTCACGTAAGCCAAAAAGGTGTACAAAATTACAAAATAATGAGTTCAGGGGGTAATAGGACCTTAGTTTAGTTAAGGTGTGTCTCTGAGATTTGGGCCATAGTCTAGGGAGGTACTTCTACCTTTTCCCTACTATTTTTATAAACAATTTTTACGATCCTATATATGTTTTCATCAAAATTTATTTATAATTTACTTATGAAAGCAAAAATGTCTAAGGTGAGAACATCTCTCTTATTGATTTTATGTATATGAATGTCTATAACAATTCTTTGTAAGGTTAAAAATGGCGTTTTCTCTTCGTTCTAGGCCAAAATAGTGAAATTTGAAGCTTTCTTCATAGTAAATTCAGTGATCAAAAGTTTGTAATGTCAATCATTCTAATTATTTTTTGTTTTGAATGGATTGTTGTCACTTTTTTCACATTTTGAATGAATTATTTCTTTTATTTTTGTGTATGATTAATAACCGAACCGAAATCGATAACAACCAAACCAAACCGATAAATGTATATTATATTTTGTTTGATTTGATTTGATTTTGATAATTTTAAAATTGATTTAGTTTTGATTTTGACCAATAACCAACCCAAATCGATCCATGAACACCCTACTCTTGAGATAATATCAAACAATAAATGTCACCCCCTAAGCCTACACTCTAAACGTGGACGACACTCTCCCCAAGAAAATCCTTGGCCTAGCTGACTACTTAGTGGAAGACTTAGTGAAACATTTTTTAGTGTTAAATAACTGAAGGGAATATTTAAATCAAAAATTGTTTGAATTGTCTGAGAATATTGAATGTAAATAGTAATAGTTTAGCAAAACATCTAAAAATAAATGCTGAGAGATTCTCTAACATTGTTTATCTATGAAGCCTCTAGTGTTTTTATGATAAGCGTTGAAAAAAGACCCACGACAACCTTAAACGACTATTAAAAGTGAAGTAAAAACTGGATTCCTCCAAAAGCTAGGAGGCCTCACCAAAAGCTGACGAGTGACTGGGTGATCTCAATGAAATGTCTTTTGATGATCTTGAACACTTGTATCTGCATCATAAGATGATGCAGGTCGAGTGACATCATTACATTGATGTATGAGTAAGTAATATGACTGAATGATACAATAACAGAACTGAAAGGCTGAAATATAACTCAACTAAAGTAATACATAATCATGAGATAAAATTATTTAAGCTTCGCAAATAAAATGCAATAATAGCAACTACTGAACTGAGCTGAAATATATATAATTACTCGTTACTTTACTAGGGAGTTTCTCTAGCCGACAACCATCACTATGAGCCTTGTGGTGATATAACATTTTATCCACGTTACCGGAGCCTCACTATACCTTGCCAAAGTATAGAACGCAACTGAACTGATGCATTTACTAAAAAAGCCTTCTTGAGGTAGGTGAGGAGTTGCCCATCTTGTGGCACGATCCTATCTACGTTGTGGTGTAGGTTATGAAGTTTGAATTATCTTAACTCTTATCCCAAATCGGTGCTTAATACTACTCCAAAAATATAATATTCTATGCTCATGTAAAAGTACTCTCTGAGTTGAGAAAAATTCTCAAAAGACATCTTGAAGAGGTAAGTGAAGTTGTACTAAATTTGTTTGAAAACTCTTTATACTTTTATGAAAATAGTACAATCTTTTCAATGTAAAAATAATACATTTGGAACCATTATAAGTTCCCTTAAACTTTTATGAAATGATGTTTTAAAATTATTTCTTTGACTAACTTGAAGCGTCGAAAGCAATGTAAAATACCTTTGGAAAGAAACTCAATATATATATATATATATATATATATATATATATATATATATATATATATATATATATATATATATATATATACACTACAAGCATGAACAATAATTCAAGAATCTCAAAGCATATTAGGCTTACTTGAAACTTTGAATCAAGTCTTGAAGTTGAAGAACCTTAGATTCTTCTTTGAGAGAACTTACAATTGTTTAGGGGTTGGGCGTGGATGGGAGCTTATTAGGCTATGATACAGACTTAGGGAAGTTAATGAGTGTAAAATGTCAAGAATACCCTTCTGAGAATGTAAGAGGACCATGAAAATCAAAGAAAATGACACTTTAATGAATTCCGTCGGTCAAATATATGATTTGGAGGTCTCTTTGTCGAAAATATCCAGTTAGGTGCCTAATGATAGAGAGTTAAGATTTTCAGTACACTTCAGTGAGCTAATTTGGCTTCGCCAACCCATTCAGTGAATCACCAATTTAACAGGTGACCTCGCTGAATTTTCCAGCCTGAGTATGTTTTAGTTAAACAAATATAACTTCTTACTTTGAACTCGAAATAAGGCAAATTTGGTGGCGTTGGAAAGAAGACTCATAAACCTTTAATATGATTGTTCATATGCCACCTTGTTCATTATGTGCTGAGATGTATGATTATTTGAAGTTGACCTAAGTAGAATCTCATATTAAAAGTTAATCGGTAAGGAAATTTTTAACTCAATTTGGGGCTAAGGGATTCTAGTGATCTTAATTTGTATCGAAACCCACTATCATACTACATAATTGACCTTAGCACCTATGAACAATTTAAGAATCACACGACACAACCTTATATACAAATGAATAATGACTCGGGCGTTAGCTTAGTAATTTTCGGGGTGTTGCAATAAAAAAATAGGTAAGAAATTGTTTTCCATAGCAAACATTTTTCTCCATACCAAACAAACTCTAAAAGACGACTATTTCTTCAATAATTAATTGATTGCTCATATCATGTGTGTTTTTCTTTCAAGAAGAAAAACACAATTTTAAAAATTAAGGGTCTTGAATAATAGAATTTTTGATAATGAGATATTTATATACCTTGAATAACAAATTATATTTTCTATAAAATAATTACTAGATCTAAACAAAAATCAAATACACTTTACATAGTAAAGTGATCGACAAAGAATTTTATCACGAAATACGATTCAATTACTATAATAGTGTTGAAAGTTAATCGAGAGGATATATTTTTTAAAAAAAACAACGGGCTCTTGATCATTGATAAAAGAAGAATATGATTTTTTGAAGATAAAATTAGAATATCAATTAATACTTAAATTGCACTTGTAGTATTAAAAAATAACTACAATCTATATATATTAATAAAGCTGAAAATGAACACGTTGATGTGGCATGCCTCAATGGCCACTATCACTATTTATTTTTTTTCTCAGAATTTTGAAGTTCTTCCTTATTATTTGTATTTATTATATTTTCTTAATTCTTAAATTTCTGATATCCTATAATATATATATATATATATATATATATATATATATATATATATATATATATATATATATATATATATATATATATATATATATATATATATATATATATATATATATAGCATCTCTTTCCTTATTATTTGAATTTATAGCATTTCCTTAATATATGGTAAATATAGAAAAATGCGAGAACAACATAAATTTAGATGAATTCGAAAAGTGAAAAATAAGTGCAACCGCATACTCCTAAGTTAAATTTTTTTTAGATGAAACTAAGAAAAGTAGTCAATAAATTGTCATGAAATCTTGAATCACTATAATAAGAAAGTGAAAAATATGTACAATCAAATTAATTAGTTTTAGAAGAACTTAAGGAAAGTATACAATAATATAATATTGTCATGAAATCTTGAATCACTATAATAAAAAAGTGTTGAGTACAACACTTTTTTTGCAAAATTCTCGTGTCCGTCCACCAACTCTCTGTGAATGACAATATTAAGATCAGTAGCTTCAAAAGAAAAATAAATAGTTTTCAATGTGAATAAAGTATGCATATATTGTACACTATCCTAAGATAATAAACAACATCACAATGAAACAAAACTTGTCATTACTTTCTATTTCTTGAATAAAACCTCAATATTCACAATATTTGACAAAAATAATAGAAAGACAACTCCCAAGTTGATAAGAAAATGGTCAATTTGGTGGCGCACAACTCCCATGGTGATAAGAAAATGGTCAATCTAATGGCGCATCAACGTCTTGAACTAGTCAATGAAATATTTAAAACAATTTACCACAATTTACCATGAAATATCATACCTTCTTAGTTATGGCAGATTAACTATAAGGTGCTCGCTTACATGTGCAATTAGCTATCCATTCATGATTGCAACAAAATCTCATATAATCAAATTTGATATTCTATAAAGGTGAGATGTAAGAAAATCGTCTACAAATCATACTATAGATTCAAAGCAATCTAAATATATATCATAGAAATGTTATTTGCTTCTACATAAAATTTAAGGTTTATAACAAAAATAAGTTAAAAAGGAAAAAAAAGAGATAGATTTGCTAATCAGGAAACATACCTCAAAGCTTGATGGAAGTTGATCTTTATTGTTATTCATTTTCCAGAAATAATATGGGGAGTGACATCTCCTCTTTCTTAAATTTCTAATTTTTAATTGTTAATTACCAATTAATTCAAATGCTAATTAATGGGGGTAAGCAGTAGTTGAGCTAGGAGTTACAAAAGGCCTCTCTGTTAATTAGGATTTATAAGGAGTTACGTTACAAAAGTTTTGAAAGTAAATAGATGTCTTTTCCTATTCACAGAGTAAAAGCTTAGAATTAATAGAATCGTTTTTTTTTCTATTCATTGACTTGATTATGTTACACATTAATTTAAAATAAGATGAATATGAAAATTTTAAAAATAAATGTCAAAAATTTGAGGAAAAAAAAATATTATTCTTGACTTTAGAGACATGCCATATCAGCAGCTTCATGTTTCTGCTTTATATAAATATATAGATTCTTATTAATTTTGTCCAAAATAGAGAATTTTATGTATTCAATTTATATCTTCTTTTCTTCCTTCTTTTGCGCCTTTTCAATTTGGACGTTTCTGCCATTTATATCATTTACTCTCATTTTATTCAATTTAATTCTTATATTTAGAAATTCAAAAGTCACAAACTTCTCGTTTGATTCAATTCAGTAGTTCCAATTTATATACATTTTAAAGTTAGATAAAAAAAATGATGTAGCACCTTTCTTTGACCAAAAATCATATTTTTTTTTTCTATTTTTTAAGTTTTTATCTCATTTTTTAATTAATAATTTAATATAATATTCATAAATTAATTAAAAAATAGTCGCCTTAATTGTTGTTACCGTTACGGCCTTTCATAATTCATATTTATGGACTATTACAATTTTTCATAATCATACATATTTATGAAGGGTAAAGAATTTCTAAGGTCTTTCACAATTGGAATTATAAATAATTTATATTTTATAGATACAAGCATACATAGATGCAGAATGGATGGAAGATATATATGTATGTTATTGTCTTCTTTATTCTCTATTTTCTTTCATACCTTTCTCTTCTTTTGGTTTCATTTTATTATTAATGATATTTGTTAATACATGAAGATTAGCAAGTAGTTAAATTATTGATGATGTGATTTTATCTTTCACTTTGTATTTACAGGAATTTTTAGAATGATGTGAAGGTATATTTTGTCGTTTTAATTTTCTTTATTTCCTATAATACATTTCTCTTCTCTTTTTTATTAGTGATAGATGATATTTTACTAATACATGAAGATTAGCATGCAGTTAATTTTATCGATGATGTGAATTTATTTGCTTGATAGTCGTAGAAAATTTCAAATTTAATTATTATATCACAACATCATTTTGATTAACACTTTGTTTTCAAGATATACAAAAGGTTGATTAAAATTGGGTGTAGTATCTGATTATTAGATTGTTTTTATAATTTATTGTTAAATTTTGAACATATGCTTTTGGGATGCTGCAAATCTAATCAAATTGAATTCAGACGAAACTTTCACTTGATCTCAAAAATATTTTCTTAAGAATCAAGAAGGATTAAGCATATGAACTGATTAAATGTTTACCATATTTATTGATAATGAGTAAAACGATGTTGTATTCGGCATGCGCAGCTCCAACACACACACACACACATATATAATATAAAATTTAGGAATGGTATTACATAATCTTATTGATAATCTGTTACCTAGATAGTAATAGATGATTGACTATATAATATCTTAGACGTGTATTAGCAAGAAGCTAAAATATAATAGTCCTTGTACGTATAGTATCATTCCTTCATCATTTTCCACTTATATATATGCATTTTCTTAATATAACACATAAGTATCTTGATCACTTTTCTCATGTCTCCAATATATATAATAAGACTGAATATCGTACAATCAACTAATGTGAGGCATGAGTACTATTTATTGCCAAATGTATATATAGTATAATAACGTTAGGAATAGAAAAAGTGATGTGACATTTCTCTTCGAGGGAGAAATATAGTTATCTTTTTACTCCTTTTTAGGATTTGCCTTTTTATAAAAAAAATTCCTCAATTATGTGCTATATTATAAACACTAAAATAATAATAATACTCTTATCTATATTAAATATAATATGCAATGTTAAGAAACTAAAAGGTCATTTTATTTAAATTTCTTAAATGTAAAATTTAATGGTCTTTATTTTCATAATTTCTATGACGTACTTTTTATCATCATAGCCCCTAAAATAAAAGAATAAAATGAAGGCTATTGAATAGTGATCAACTTGTGAGAGTGAAAATCGTTAAGAGATAGGAAGAATGCACATTCATTTCATAGTTTTTTCTTTTAGTCTTTAATAATTATGACAGTAAGAATGATGTAGCATTTTTTTTTTTATATATGCTCTCTTTATAATTTTTCTTTATTTTATATTTCATATAAATTTCTGATTGTCTTAAGTCTATAAATTCTTTTGGCTCAAAATAGTAATTTATGCTCCTGTTGAAGGTCTCTACTAACTAACCATTTTTTTTTATAGATTGATAGAGAGATTGTAATATTTAATTAAAAAAAATTAATAGTTTATCATCTTTTATTACTGCGTGAATTGCAGACAAATTTACTAATATATTAATATACTATAACTAAATTACACCATTTTTAATGTATGAAAATTAAAATAATATATGTAAGTATATATATATATATATATATATATATATATAGCTAAATCATGATTTTTTTCACGTAAGATAGAAATCTTCCTCATAACTCAAATAATATATAGTTATAATTTAATTTCTTAAATATATTTTTAAAGATATTCCTAGATAAATTTTCCAATAACAATATTTCTAGGTAAATTTTAGAGAAACAAATTCCAAATTAAATTGCAGTAGCAAAGTCTCCAGGTAAATCCCAAATATGAAAATTCTCAAGTAAATCCCCACAAAAAATCTCCACCTAATCCATAGTAACAAATGTTGACACCCAATTTCGATCATCCGCAGTATGAATTAATTATCGAACTTCTTTAATTTAAAACAATTTGAAATAATTAGCTTTTATAAAATTAAAAATATTTTCAAGTTTTTTTTAAGTGTGTGTACATATATATATATATATAATTGCTATCTTTTATAAATATTCAAAAATAGTTGAAAAAAGATCTCCTTTTAATTAAATATTTTGTTTATAAGTTTATTTGATTAATAGTTTATATTTTCGAGTTAATTAGTTTATAATTAGGTTAATTATTATATTTTGTTGAGATTGAAAAGCTCATTAATTAATATTAATTTGTCTTATTTAATTTTTAGCCGAATTCACCGACTAACTCAATTTGGCTATGTTTTAAACTTTAATACTATAATTAAAGTTGCAACAACCCGTTAGGCATTTTGAGCACTAGGTTTATTTCGACTCTTCCCGTAAAATTTTAAATGAAAATTTTGAACTATTCGGTAACTACGATTATTTAGTTAACGGATATTTATTAAATAATTAATGGATATCAAGTCTATAGTTTTTGAAGAACTTTCACATATAACCACTCAAAAATAGCCTAATTACTTTCCATAGCTATAATTTGATAATTACAATTCGTAGCTATATATTATAGGGAGGAGAGAGGCGAGCGAGATTGGGAGAGAGGCGAGGGAGAGAGGGAAAAGAGTGGGAGAGAGGTGCATTGTACATGTATATCAGTTAGATAATTGTATATTATACATATGTATTTGTATATATGTCAAGTGAGATTGGGAGAGGGAGGAGAGAGGCGAGCAAGAGAGGACAGAGAGTGGGAGAGAGCAGGTGAATTGTATATGTATATCGGTTAGATAATTGTATATTATACATATGCATTTGTATATATGGCAAGCGAGATTGGGAGAGGGAGGAGAGAGGCGAGCAAGAGAGGACAAAGACTGGGAGAGGCGAGCAAGATTGGGAGAGGGAGGATAAAGGCGAGTGAGAGAGGGCAGAGAGTGGGAGAGAGGTGAATTGTATATGTATATCGGTTAGATAATTATATATTATACATATGTATTTGTATATTCTGACGAATTATACATATACAAACGTGACTAATTATACAAACTCAATGTCAGCCCACGTAATTAATGTATAATGTTAGTTGCGAGTGGTAATTATAACAAACTATAGCTATGATGAATAATTAAATAGTATAAGTTTGCTTAACTGCGTAATTGCCCTTTACTACATTGCCCATATAATTAAATTAAGTTAGTGAGATTTTCCACTTTTAATAACTAATCATTTTATTTGGAAAAAAAATTTCAAGCGAAAAACTTACATGGCCATCGCCGTCATCTAGGTAACATTCCAAATTTGATGTTGTTGCAACTGACAATTTCTTTTCTAATTAAGGGCATAGTATGGATTTAATGACAATAATAAGGTGAATAAGAAATTTATGGTTGCTTTAGGGGGTTTCATGGCGAAGCTTCCAGTGAAAACTCTCCATACAAAACCTAATTGTCATTAGTTAGAAATCATTGGTTAATGATTATATCAAACCATTGAGGTGATAATTAAAAGTGATGAAAAGGGGTTGGCTTGCATTTTTGCTAACGTCTGTCACCACTATTTAGTAACTAGTGGCTTCAATTTCAATTAATATTAGTTGTTTATCTTATTATAAATTTAGTTTTTGATATATTGAGATAGGAAATTAAATATTAGGTGTATTGTATTATATAAATACCATTAAATTTATGCTTTACTAGAGGAATTAAGACTTAACTCTAGGCTTAAAATTTAGGAATATGAGACTTGACATATTATTTAGCACCAAAAGTTATGAATTTAGTCATAGATTAGGGAGAGTTTTGGGTCTAGGCTAGACATATATAGTAATATGGGTGTCTACAAACTTGTTTATTTACTAATATTGCGTATTAATAGATTGAGAACATTTAGAAGCTTTATGAAAGGAAAAGGTTAAATATTGAGGAATATGTTGCACATGTTCGGCTTTCAAGGTATGTTAAGATTTTCAGATGTTGTTGAAGGATGTTTTTCTAATTAAACATTAAAAAGGAATAGACAATGGGTAAGAGCGAAAAATGGAATTCTCATACCAATAGTGTGACGATCATTAGTATGAGTAACAGAGTCATAAAGGGAAAGTATATTACTATATATATTGACGGATTGTAATTTGAGAATGGCAAAGCATATGTGCATTAGCTAATGTATTGTTGACTTTATTTCTTTTGTGTGATTGTGTTTCTTTATTGAACCCGTATATTTGTGATAATTGAGGTGATTATATATCATACTGATGATAGTTGATTGATTGAGATGTATCATCATCCCCTTTTATTGAAAGCATATTGTGCACATGCATTGACATGAGATTGAGTATAAGTTGGGCACGTGGAGATCGTCCATGCTGGGATTGTGAGATGTTATGATTATAATTTGGACACGCGAAGATTGTCCATAGTTGGAATTATTTTATTTTATAGTGCATTGAGATTGTTCGCACAGACACATGGAAATCACCCGTGTTGGTATATAGACCTCACGAGTCCCCCATGGATCACTATCTCTTGATGTATTTTTGAAAAGTATCATGTATATACGGCTGAAAGACTACTTAACATCTGAGGCATGTCATTTCATGGTGTCGCATTGCATTGCATCTCACTACATTATTCATTCTTATTGGTTATGTGTTTTATTGGAGATTGGACATTAAATGATATTTGATTTGAATAGTATAATGTGGACTTATATAAATAAAAGGATGATTTTCTTTTATGTACTCTTGTCACTACTTCTTCATTATCGGTCTATGAGATATACTGGGTACACGTGAGTTTCATACTCATACTATCTTTGTTGCACTCTTTTGTGGTGCAAATTTGATTCTGAATACTAGCACAACTCATGGAGCTTTTCTTTAGTCCGAACCTTGAGTATCTTAGAGTTGTGGTGAGCTATTTGGCTGTTCCGCAGCACACACCTTCCTCTATCTTATTATTTAAATTGATAGTTCAGTATTCAGACAGGAATCCTCTTAAATTTAGTCTTGTCATTTTAGTTTCAGAGTTGTACCATATTTTAGAAACTCTTGGGGTGGTATTTTAGCTTTTCTGCATTTTGTATTTATAAAAAACATAGTGTTTGAGATATTCTACTTGTCAATTATCTTTTCACCTTTATTATTTAGTTAAATTAGTAAAACTAGTTGGTTGACTTACCTATCATTTGGAACATAGGTGCCATCATGACATGTGAATTTTTGATCGTGACAATTTAGTATTAGACCCCTAGGTTCATTAGTCTCACAAGTACAAGAGTAATGTCTATTGGAGTCTTGCGGATCGATATGAAGATGTCCATACTTATATTCAAGAGGCTATAGGACATTTAGGAAACTTCTATTCTTTCATTCCTTATCGTGCGTGATAACACTCTAATCACCCTCTAAAACTAATTAAAAGAATGAGAAGTCCTTGTCAATAAAAATCCAATAAAGATTCGGGGGGTGTCGAAGCTCACAGGAAATGGTGTATCATAGAGAATTTCTTATCAAGAAATTTGGACTTTAATTTAGCTTATTTGTAATAGTAAGAACAATTGGGTGGATGGTACCACCTACTTAACAGAAAGCTTTGGTTATCAATTATCGCAATTAAACTGAAAATTAAACGAAATCAAGAGTTAACCAACAATCTAGGGGTGTGGGGATTGAAAGTCAATCTCACATAGGGGCAATTGTGCTACTCTATAGTGATGAACATTCATGAATAGGCTAAGTCATCTTCATTGAAGCTAATCATCTTTCGATCTCAAAGCATAAATGCATATAATCTCCTTTCGATCTCATCTATATGCCAATCCTGAACACCAATACCTTACTCTATTCTCTCTTTCAAGAATATGGAATATATATTTGACCCATAACCTCTCTTTTAAGCAAGCTATATACATCCAACCTAAATTGCTAGTATTGAACTAATTACCTACTCCAATCAATCTCTTTCGAGAATCAATTGGAGATCGAAAGTAGGAATTAAGTTTGAAACCTTAACCCATTAGTTAACCCGATGGTAATTAGACCAAATTCATGTATGAACATCAACAAAATAGAGTATAGCACAATACACACTACATTAAATAAACAGCCAACCCCATTTGAGTACCCCTAGATCTTAGGGTTTTAGTTACCCATCACAAAAAGTAACGAAATTATACATTTGGTGAAAGCAACCATGGGTAGCATGAAATCAAGCAATAAAGAGCAAATCCACTTTGAATTCAACTTCAATTTATCAAATTCAGGCACAAAGTTGTAAAACCCCAAAAGCTAGAAAAGTGTTCTTCAAAGGTAAAGTGTTCTCCCCTTTTCGAACTCTCGAAAACTCTATGTCACAAAACTTGAAAACAAAAATTCAAAATAATAAAACTCTCTAAGAGTTGAATTCTTTGGGATATTTATACTTTTTGAAAAATTACCCCAAAATCCATCATCTGACAACTTCAACGACATTAGTCGGGCTCGCCAAACTTACTCGGCAGATTGCCCTTCGCTCCTCAGCCCACCTTGTGATGCTCTAGGCTTCAGGTGTTTAAACCTCAGTCGGATACTTTGATCGAGTCAACATTTCATGTTCGGTACGTTGCCAAATACCATATTAGTTCGCCGTTCAAGCATTAAATCTTTTCCTTGCACACTGTCACTTTGGGCGATGTGCATCCGGAACGCCGTTCTAACTCAGCGCATTGCCTTTTCCACTGTAGTTCGTCGACCTTCTTTGGTAGAGACAAGTGATCTGCACTGTCAATTTGGGCGAGGTAATGCTCAATAGGCATTCTGCCCTTCATGTTAGGCGATCAACAATGTTCACTTTGCACTTTTTTTTAGTATTTTGACCATTCTTTCAAACATCAGTCCTTGCCTAGTCCAATTGCCTTCATAGCTGCAAATCATCAATATTCTATTGGAAAAGGACTAAATTAGGCATTGAAGACATTAATTGTTAAGCTAAATTGACCTTAAATGAGTGCAAATCTACCACTTATCAACACCCCCAACTAGCTTTTACTTGTTCTCAAGTAAATCAAGAACACAATAAGCTCAATAAGGGTGTCTATGACAGTACTCAATGAGATATAGTATTTTACCCTAAATCATGATAAAAAATCTTCAAATGATGAGTAGCTAGTCTCAACACCAGCTCAAATTCACTCTAGCTTCTTGTCTAATGTAACATGTTTCAACAAATGCATTCAAGTGTCCTCACCTCAAGAATGATTCCATTCTCTCACAAAGAAATTTCAACAAATGTGTAAGGAATCAATGCAACTCTCCCTCTCTCAAAAGAGAAATACATGCAAGTTTTGTCCAATTAGTTTGCCCATATTTTTCAATCATCACACAACCTAGTTCATGCAAGATCTTAAGGTTCCTTTAGGCTTGTAATGGGCTGAGGGTTAAGGTATGGTCAATTTGGATTGGTGATTTTAACTTTTCAAAGCATTGTTGCAATCATCATCACCTCTTCTCAAGTTCTTTTTCTTCCTTTTCATTTGAGAACTCAACCCTTGACTTGTTAATCTCTTTATTTGGAACCCCCTATTTATTTCATTCACTCATTTTTTTTTTCATCTTCTTCACTTATTTCATCATTTTTTTTTATAAGGACGAGTTCCTTCCTTTTTAATAACACTTTCAAAGTTGAACCTCATTTCACCTTTTTTTGCCCTTTACTTGGTTTTTTCCTTCGTTCTTCCTTTCTACACCCCCAATTTAGGCTTTTGGCATAAGTTGGCTATTCAAACTAACAATGTTAAAAAAAGAATTATTGGTGAGAAGGTAGGGATAATTTGGTTCAAGAGGCTTCTTTTGGTTGACAACAAATTAATTAAACTCAAATGGTGTCAAAATGGATTCACACCCTCACAAGGTAGTCACAAATGGTTTATGAACAACTTGGTTCCCTCATTGAACTTTTGCCCAAGATCATGTCTCACATTCACCAAGATTCACACAATTGGACTAACAAGGCATATTCTAGGACTCCACATGCATGCTTTCAAGTAAAAACTTACCACACATGATACTTTGAAATACACTCATTTTGCATATCTCGAAAAGATCAAAAGCGTACGTGCGATGTTCATTGCAAGGCTCACATCAAAACACAGCTAGTCAACAAAAGATTCAAAGAGATCATTCAAAGGTGTAACCACATCAACATCATTCTCGCAACACCAACACTATGCATAATGCTCACCATGAATACTATTTAAAACATCAATATTGGACAAAATCAATTCTCAAATTTTTATCAATGAATACCTCAAGCATTTCATGATTTTAAAATTTATGGGGGTTGGAATCATCAAGAGAGAATGAAAAAGAAGTAAAGAGACACACATTTACCCAAAAGAGCACTCTAATATAAACAAACATCAAGAAAAAGGGGAATATAGGCACGAAGGCTCTCAACCCACCAAAAATAAAATGTAGTATCCTTAATGCAAATCAAAAGAAAGTAGCGGGAGGTTGAGAGAAAGGGTCCCTCTATTAAGATATTCCTGTGGAGCACTCTCATCTAGAGTCTCGGGTGGAGAATCCTTAAGAGTGGCATCGATGCCCGGTAAAAGGATCACTGGAGGCGGCATGGAAGGCACAACTGGGCTTCAGTGCCCGTCTCAGCAGGAAGTGTGGTAGAGTATGAAATTACTCCAATGGAACCAACATCTGAAGTCTCTTGAAGAGATCTCTCCAGGGCAGCCGGAAGGATGAACTCCTCAGTCTCTTGCAGTTCTGTCAATGTCTCATCAATCCCGTTCTCTTCATCTCATAGCTCCTCCTTACCGTCTCCTCAACCCTTTCACTATCATTCTTAGAAACAATCTCAACATCTACAATAACTCCAATCACACTATAAGAAGGCATCTCAGGTGAATTAGGCATTGGGGAAAAGACATCTTAAAGGGTAACCTCGCCCCATAATGTGGAGATGTCCATAGACGGTATTTTGACCACCTCTGCCCTCAAAGTGAAACCCTCAAACCTCAGGGTGTCTAAAGCGCTAGAACTATACCCGACCTTCTCCTTAGCCTCTATCCTAGCAGTCAGAGCATCTAACCTCAAAGTGTGGCTCTCTATCTGTAACACCCCAAAATTTAGTAGGCTAAATTAGAGCTTGATGTGAGGGTTAGAGTCATAGATATGGCTTCCCAAACTTAACATGAAAGGTCAAGGGTTAGAATGTAAAGGTACGACTCCTCAAGGACTAACCAAGAATCCTTGAGGAGGACCCTACCAAATTTCCCAAGAAAGGCTGCCTAAGGCAGTGCATCCACGGAGGGACTCACGCCCCGTAGGGGGGTCCACACCTTGTGGATTGCCTCATGGGTCAGGGTCCAAAAAGTTCACTTGCAGACTACCACCCACGAAAGACCAGCACGCCTCGTGGGTCCACCCACAGCCCGTAGGAGTGGTCTCGTGGGTGAGGCAGTGAAGTTGTTTTAAGTGGTTAAGTGAGGGGTTAGTGGGTCATTCCAGATTTAATTAGGGGTTAAGTAGTGTCATTTTAACCTTACTTAGGACACCTATATAAATAATTTAGACCCTTAATTAAGTGATTCCAAATCATTATTTCTAAATCCCCAAAAGAAACCCAATTCCCTCTAAAAAATCCTTTCTCTCGAAAGAATAGTAATAATAATAATAAGAAGAAAAATATAACGAAGAAGAGGGTCAAGCTAGGTCACGACTCCACTGTTTAAAGATTGCTAGGCTTTGTAATCAAGGTATGATGGCTTATTCATTGTTGGATCCCTTTCATCCATGAAGCTCCCATGTTACCCCCAATTGTGAAGATGAATCCCCAATTCTAGTTAGGGTTCCTTCCTGTATTGTGGGTATTCTTGTGTGTTGATCCAATCGAGTGGATAGTGGTTGTTTATATTTATTTATGATGTAATTACATTTTTTTAGTATGATTATACATGTATTCATGATTAGCCTAAGATTCTAGGGTGAAATTGACATAGTTGGTCTTTATGCCATGAAAGGGAAATTGAGGGCTTATGTGTGACCTTCTAAGATTGATGGATTTCTTTATGAATTGCTTGATATTAGAACACCTAGATATTAATTGCCTAAAAGCAAAGCTTGTAGACATGAATTGATTAGATTAGGGCTTATTTGATTGATCATGATTAGTAGTGTTGAAGATTGAGTTTATATGATGATGTATGACTAGAATTGCTTAAGAAATAAGCATGTGGTTAGATTGTCTTGAGAATTAGGCACATATGATGATCATGTGAAGTATTGATTGAGAGTAAGGCTTGTAGTATGAAGGTGATTTCTAGGGCCTTGATGGTAAAAGCTAATATGTGAATTACTAATATTAAGGTTTTGATAGTAAAACTTATATGATGAGGGTAGACTATTAGATAGAATTGTTGTGGAAGGACTTTATCGACCTAATCTACCTCATGAATGTTTGAATGCATAAAGTGATATAATCACATGAGTTAGGATGATATCCATGTCTAGTGCTTGAACCCTAGGGTGATGATTAAAAGTGAGTTTTGAACCTCAAGGAGGTGAAGTGTGAGATTATGCTTCTAGTAATTGAACTACTTGAATTATGATTATATCCATGTCTAATGTAGCAATTCTAGATGTGTTGATTTGATATGATATTTGACCTTGAAAGGGCAAGTTATGATATTATGCATGCTTTATGAAGTTTAGTATATGCTTTAAGAACACTTTGAGAGTAAAGTGAATATGCTCATGTTCTAGTTGTTGTGTTGTTGAAAGGTTATCCGCATATACACACTTATGCATGAATATGTTATGATGTAAGAGGGTTTCACTCTATATAGTGATTCTAAGGTTAGAAGACTAGTCTCACCTAATGAATCTATATGAAGACATGGTCGGTGAAAGGTTATTCTCACGCATGATCAAATGAGCTATAGAATGAGTTATTTTGGATTGAGTGTCAAGACATTCTTCCATATATATGATCTTAAGTCAAGACTTAATATGAACTCAAACGGGAATTATGCTTAGCACCAAGTGGATATTGAATATGAGATGGAAGCTTTTACGTAGTTGAGTCCGGCTTCCCAATGAAAGCTTTTACACTAGTTGAGTCTGGCTTTCCAAATGGGTTCCTTCTACCTTAGTTGAGTACGGGTTCCCAAAGTATGTATCTCATGAGATGGAGACCTTCTACGATAGTTGAGTCTGGGTTTCTAGTAGCAATCTCCTTATCTGATAAACTACGTGCCCTCGTAGGTTACTTTGCTATTGGATCCACCTAAGCTAATAGTATGGTTTTACCTTAGGCAAGTAGAACAACCCTTTTTCGGTGTGGGGTAGACACCAAATTCCATGTTAAGCTCACATGATCTATGTCAATTAAGGCTAAATTCCTACAATAAGAATATGAATTATGAACTATGGTTACTCAAGAAACTTTACTTAGTATGGGTGAGATTATGTGATCTTATTCATGCATTGCAGAAGTATGCTTTGAGGGTATTCACGGTATGTTCCTTTTATGTTATGATGATCTATATGTTGAATATGCTTATGGCTTATGCTTATGATGTATGCTTAGTTTTGATTGTCGCTTGAAAGGCCCTTCCAATATATGTGTTACTAAAGGTGAGTGTTCCCTTATCTATGAGAAGTAAGCTAAGGATGAGATCAAAAGATGATAGATATGAATGAGGACCTGAAGTGACTTGCTTAGAATGGGTGGGATTATGGGGTTTTATCCATGCATTGCACGAGCTTGCCTTGAGGTGGCTTATGAAGTGTTTCTTATGTCATGTTAAACTATATACATTGATTATGCCTATAACTACGGTATCATCTCTTATGCTTATTGCCTATGTCTTATGATAATGTCTCTTATGCTTATGATTGATGTTATTGTCTCTTATGATTATGGTATATGTCTTATGTTGACTAATGCCTCTTACATGCTTATGTTGATGATTTATGCTAGCCATCATATTTAGTATATTATTGTACTAACACATACTTTTGCCTACATTCTTATCAAATGTAGGGTTCGATGATACTGATTTCCATCCTCGTGGCTAGGTTCATAGTAGATCAAGAAGAGAAGTTTTGGTGAGTCCTCATAGCATCGAGGACTTGATCACCCTATCCTTTTATGTCTTTATTTTATGTTTTAGACTATTGTATGGGTTGTGTCCCAAGAGTTATGGTTTGAGAGAAAGGTTAAAGATTTCCGCTATATTTTTATAAGACTTCGATTATTATGAAAAATGTTTTAAATTTTTGTACTTTTCTATTATGTTATGCTAAGTGGCTTACATTGATACCTTCGGGGTTCTATGTGCCATGTTACATCTAAGGGGTACCCCTGGGTCGTGACGAACTTGGTAATTAGAGCACAAGGTTTAAAATGGTTCTAGGATGTCTCAAACCACGTCTAGTAGAGTCTTGTTCATAAATGTGAAGCGCGCCACATTTATGAATAGGAGGCTATTGGATGCTTAGGAAACTTCACTTCTTTATTCTCTTAGTCGTGCCATAAAGTTTAAATCTATTAGGTCTTTGTCCTAATCCATGCCTGATGGTTTTCAGGATATGACTACTACAAGGGCTAACTTTAGAAGGGATGAGGAAGACAATGTGGATCAAGAAATTCCTCTACAAGCTCCAATTGGCCTTTTGGAAGAGAAAGTAACAAATGAGAAGCTGAAGTTTGGTTTTCAACTATTGACTCAGGCTGGGATAGGAATTTTGGAATTTTATGGGTCAAAGATGGAGGAAGATCCTGAAGAGTTTATAGAAGAGGTCTCTAAGGTGTTAGACCTTGTGGGAGTGACTCCGATAAAAAAGGCAGAGTTGGCTTCTTGTCAACTCAAAGAGGTTGCAAAAAATATGGTATGATCAATGGAAAGAGGCTAGACCGGTAGGAATGGGTCCCATAGAGTGGGAAGGGTTCAAGAGTGCTTTTCTAGATAGGTTCTTCCCTTTAGAGATGAGAGAAGCTTTAGCGCTTGAGTTCATTAACCTTAGACAAGGTGATATGAGCGTTAAGGAATATGCATGGAAGTTCACTCAATTGTCTAAGTATGCTCCAATTCTAGTGTCCGATCCTAGGTTAGGAATGAGTAAGTTTGTGTCGGGAGTGTCTGATTTAGTAGAAAAAATGTCGTATGGCCATGCTTGATCATGATATGAATATTTCCCGCTGTATGATTTATGCTCATCAAATTGAGAAAGAGAAACTTGAAGAAAGGTTTAGGGAAAAAAAGGTTTAGGATTGATGATGGTAATTCTCCTCTTACAAGGTTCTCTGGACAAGGTTCTTCTAGGAATTCCCCAAGACATAGCCTAGAAAGGGTGCCTAACCCTAAGTCTCAAAGAAAGTATAGTAGAAACCTATTTCCAACTTGTGTTAGATGTGGCAAAAGACATAAGGGTAGATGTTTAGCCATTATGGAGGGTTGTTATGGTTGTGGTAGGACTGGCCACAAAATGAGAAATTGCTCGATACTTACCACTAGGGGAAGAGAGAGGAAAAAATTAGGTCTTATTCTCTCCAATCTAGAAGTGAACAAAGGAGTCCTCAGAATGTTGCTCCTAGTATGTGTTTCATGCTTTATTAGTTTCCGAAATGCTTGTCTTTTATGACTTGATAGACTTGGCATGATAGACTATGATGCTGATTTTAATATGAATGGGTTGCATTATCATTATGTTTATTTGGTGATAGAACCCGACTTAGTCAAGATGAGTTTTGGGGTATGTTGATAGATTTGATGAATAGTGTGTTTTAGTAATGCCAAGGTGTGTTGAGAGAATAGACTCCTCAAAATTGTAGAAGTGTAATTCACCATGGTTTAGAATCATCTTGTTTGATGGATGTGAAAGCTTAGTGATGACTTTTTCCGACCTTAGAATTGAAGGAAATGATGCTTAGAAGAGTCCATATAGGCTTACTCCCAAGGGGGAGATGATGTGCTTAGATAGCAAGGTCGTTGAGTGTTCTTGATGTTAATGATTTAGGTTGGTTTGAAATTCTCACCTTGAGAGGTGTAGTGAGTTGGGAAGATTAGTCCTGGTTTTATAGGCTCATATGAGATGTTGAGTGGAGTTGGTAAGGTTGCTTATGAACTAGAGTTACCTAATGAGTGGTACTGGCGTATTAGGTTTTCCAAGTCTCTTGGATATTAAGGGTGTTGGAGATCCGACATTCACAAATCCCTTAAGAAGAATTGGTAGTTAATGAGAACTTCTCTCATTTAGAAATATCGGTAAGGATCTTAGATCGGCAAGTTAAGAAATAAAAGAGAGCAAGGAAGTTGTTTCCATGGAATTGTTAAGGAGCGGTTTTTTAGGGAGGGTTTTAGGTGAGGGTTCTAATAGGGAGGCCAAGGGCCAATGAGATGTACCGATGTCCTCATTCTTTTTCCTTCTATTCCTCCTTTAACATTTAAATGATGAGCTCCTCATGGTTTGTGCCTTATGTGAAGTCATGTGTAATTTATGTGTTTTCCATGATTTCCTTACGTTATGCATGTTCTTGAGAAATTCATGTTTAGAAAGAAAATGAGTTTCATGATTTATGTCCTCAAGTTGTTGTGCATTAAGTATGAGTTGCTTGTTTGACTTCATGAGATGAAATGATGAACATGCTTTAGTATGCTTTTGAGAATTAAATGTCTATTGGCTCCATGATATTGTGTTGAGAATCTTTTTAGTTGGAGAAGGTAGTTCCTCCTATGAATATGAGAAAAGTTGAAATTCCATGCATTTTGGGTTTTTAGATGTAGCTTCTAGTTCCTTGTGTTGCATTGAGTATGTTTAGCTTGGAGTCGAAGTTTTCCTCTTTGTTTGTGTGCATTTAGATATGTTGCATGCATGATGAGCTGCTATCTAGAGTCATTTCCTCTAAGAGGTGTTTAGAATCGTCATTCGAGGACGAATGTTCCCAAGGTGGAGATAAAAACTAGTAGGATAAACTAGAGCTTGACGTGAGGGTTCGAGTCATAGATATGGCTTTCCGAACTTAAAATGAAGGGTTGAGGGTTAGAATATGAAGGTGTAGAAATACCTTCCTGCTCCAGAGAAGGAGCATGTGTGTTGGTTTCACGTGCCAGAGTAGTAGGGTAGACTATGGGCGTGGAGTGTGGTGGTGGCAGCTTCCTGCAAGCCGCATCATCCCTTAAATACTCGACCTCGATCCTTTGAATGTAATCGGAGGAGACTGGTGTGATCCTTACATGAGTTTTCCCTCTAAAGGGAACTCCCGCTCTCTCGCATAGCTGAGTAATGAGCACAAGAAAGAAAAGAGAGGTATGCTGTTGTTTGGCCCGAACTAAGATCTCATCCTCAATGATTGCACCCACATTGATCCTCTCTCTCTCAATAATAGAACCCACTAACATATCCTTTGGATGCCAGAGTAGATATTCGTTTTGGGACGGTATTACGTTGCTACTGAATAACCTGAACCAGTATCTCGCCACTATGATCATGCCTTTCTTCTCTATCTTGGAACCTTTAAGCATCTATGAAGGAGCAGACTCACTGGATATTAGAGGGGCCAACCACTTCTTTAGTGCATCCATTGTCTTTATCATCCGGACACTGTACTCATTAGTCTGATTAGTCGGGGTGCACAATATTGCATTAATTGTAGTGGCACTGCACCATTTTACTCTGCACTTATATTTCATCCACTGTCTTCCAGACAATCCCTCTTCTCTTTTTTAGCAATGCCTTGGTATATGCATCATAAATATCTTGTACCTACTTTGTTACATATGGTTTCCTGGCTTTCGTGAACCGTTCCACCTTGTGGAATTTGATTGCCTCCCATATTGCTTGATACTTATGACTCCATCAGTCGAGAGTCGACACTCCTATAAAACGGTTCGTTCCCCTTCTACCTTGAGCCTATATAAACCCTTGCAACTATGATTGGGAGAACACGAGAAGCAAGATTTTGATCTTATGGGGGCTACACCAACTTTGAGAGAATGTTCACATTTTCATAGCGATGTGTTTTCTCACTTTCTTTTCACCGCTAGTAGGGGTCTAAGGGTTGAACTAATATGTACGAGAAACCTTATAAGGTTCGTAGGCTTAACTCTAGACTTAAAATTTAGGAATACGAGACTTGAATATTAGTTAGCACCAAGAGTTATGAATTTAGTCATAGATTAGGGTGAGTTTTTGGTCTAGGCTAGACATATAGTAATATAGGTGTCTACAAACTCATTTATTTACGAATATTGCATATTGATAGATTGAGAACATTCATAAGCTTGAGGAAATAGAATGGCGATCTCTTGAGGAATTTGTGGAACGTGTTCGACTTTCAATGTATGTTAAAACTTTCAGACTTCATTGAAGGACATTTTTTCTAGTCAAATATTACAAATGGAATATTGATTGGGTAAGGGCGAAAGATGTGGGTCTCGTACAAATGGTGTGACAGGCATTGGTACGAGTACCAGTGTTATGAAAAGAAAGTTTATTACTGTAGAATGACATATTGTAATCCGAGAATTCCAAAGCATATGAGCATTAGCTGATGTATTATTGACTTGATTTCTTTTCTGTGATTGTGTTTCTTTATTGAACTCGTATATTTGCGATAGTTGAGATGATTATATATCATACTAATATTTGATTGATTGAGATGCATCATCATCCCCTTTTATTGAAATTATATTGTGTACTTGCATTGACATGAAATTAAGTATAAGTTGGGCACGTGCAGATGGTCTGTGCTAGGGATTGAAATATGTTATGATTATTAGTTAGGCACGTGGAGATCGTTTGTGCTGGAGATTATTTGAAGTTATGATAGTGCATTGAGATTGTCTTCACAGACACGTAGAGATCATTCATTTTGGTTTTTTGACCTCGCGAGTCCGCATGGGTTACAAAATCTTGATGTATTTCCAAAAATTATCGTGTATATATGATTGGGAGAGTACTTGGCATTTGAGGCATATCATTTCATGGTGTCGTATTGCATTGCATCTCATTATATCCTTCATTCCTGTTGATTATGTGTTTTATTGGTGGTTGGACATTACGTGATATTTAATTTCCCCTATTTAATGAAGCTTGAATGAATATATAATGTGGACTTGTATAAATAAAAGGATTATTCTCTTATATGTACTCTTGTCACTACTGCTTCGTTATCGATTTATGAGATATACTGGGTATACGTAGTTTTGTACTCATAATACACTTGTTGCATTCTTGTAGTGAAGTTTCGATTCTGAATACAAGCACATCTCGTGGAGTGTATAAAAAAGTAAGTTTCCAAAGACTAGAAACTTCTGTGCATAACTTTACTCAAATGGGCATAACTTTTTACTCAAAGCTCGGCATTTAGCAAACCTTGCGGCATTCAAAAAATGACTCAAAGACCTTCGATTTGATAGCTCATGAGACACCTAATTCTTTATTTTGTAAAAGATATGGTCATTTGAAGTTGACCCAAGTGAAATCTATTAATGAAACTCAATCAGAAATAGAGTTTTCAATTCAACTTATGTTAGGGGATTTTAGTGACATTAACATCTAAGAAAATTTAGAATCACTCGGTACATATCTTATTCACCATGAACAATAAATCAAGTCTTAACTTAGAAATTTTTTGGATGTTACAATGACCCAAAACTCAGGGCATGTTGGGCCATTAGTTAAACCAACTTGAGTCCTAAAGGATTTTGGCCCAAATGGACGCTCAAATATATGTGTTTAAATATGAAGGATGTATACGTTGTTTGACAAACCATTTTGTCTTGGGATTTGGAGTAGAGTTTAATTGCTAAAAAGGATCTTCACAAGGTACTATTTCATCGAAAAGACATTGGCATTTGGAGATGACAATTAGTTCAAGAAGGAAGGACTTTCGTGAAGGCTTAAGTTAGGATTGTACCCTTGCGTGAGGTAAATTATTTATATATCATTTTTTCTTATTATGTATCCCCATCTAGTTTATTTGTAAAGTCTATATATTATGGTTTTAGGGGCAATGAAATGTTCAAAATTATATTATACATTCTTCAAATCGTTTGGCCTACCCTTGATACAAAGGGTCACATATTTATTCAGAATGCGCAATAATTATTTACATGTTATATACTGTGACTATTTGTGTGAATGTGGTACTTTATTTTGAGATATTCTAACCTACACATTTATGAATTTTTTTCTGGAATTCTTTAAGAACATATATCAAATCATTATATCTCGAAAATATTGATGAGTCTGGGATTTCAACTCATTTAGGGTTTTGTTTTAATAGTTTTAGTTTTCTCAAATGCCTAATTTATGCTCTAAACTGATGTTAATGTGTTGATTTGCAGCAATTAAGGCTAGGGAGCAAGGCAAGGACACTACTGGGCAAAAAGGAGAAAACAAGCTAAAGAAAAGCGATCCTGGTGATCGCCAAGACCGCTCGGCGCACTGTCGAGTAGCTCTTCTAGCTCGCCTAAAGTTTCAGCATGCCATCCTTGGGAAAAAACCAAGTTGGCAGCAAAAATGGGCATTCGGCAAATCGCCAATCCACTCTGCGATGGCCACCTTGATTGCCTAATGTCATAGAACCCTGAGGAAAACTGAGCAATGCAGATTGGCGATGGATTGGAGCAAATGGCGGATCACCGACCTGTTCGGCGAAGCCCAACTTATCTTGCCCAATGGCTTTTCAGGACAAAAATTGGGCAACTATAAATTGAAATTTGAAATGAAGATTTAGTATCATGTGATCATTCAGAAAGTTTTCTCTTAGTTTTTGAGTCTCATTGTAGACTTTGAAGCTTTTGAGGCTCAAACTTGAGGATTTGCAAGTGGGTTTTTGAATGTACTCAATTTGGACCATTGTAAAGACTTGATAGCCTTTACCCAGATCATGACTAATGTATTTGGTAATTGTTTCTCTATTTTTATGATGTGTAGCTAAAACCCCAATTTTTGGAGGGTGATCATGTGTTTATTTTCCTAATTATCTTATGGGTATTGTTGTTTGATGAGGAAATTGTTGTTTTAAAGTGGGTTTAATAATTGTATGAGTTTTAATCTATGAATTGTAGTTGCAAATGCAATTCTAATTTTGACTTCTTGGCTTGCTTGAGAGAGGTTTTGGAATCAAAGCTTTTGATTATTGATTTGTAGGTATTGGGTTCATATGGATTCAATTTAAGAGAGTGAATCCTAAACTCAATTCTACCCATCTTGCATGAGAGAGTGAATCCTAAACTCAATTCTACCCATCTTGCTCTAGAGAGTGGATGCATTATGATTGTGGGCTGGTTATCTTGTTCAAGCTTGTTGATGTTTGAAAGAAATCACCTTATTTGTAATAGTTGTTTGAGAGAAAGTTATTGCATTTAAAGTCCATCCTACCCACAATATTTCAGCAAATTATTGTTAAATTTCAATTACCCATATAACGTAATTAGCTTTTAAAAGATCATGCGTCCAAATACTTCTTCAGTCTTTCGTTTCGTAACAACATTTAAACTTCACTTTCAAATCCTAAATCTTACTCTCTCATCTTAGAAAAAGGTTGCTAGGCCATCTCAAATAAAAAATAAATTCGAGCTAGTCAAATTACGTAGGGCCTGATTTCTCCATTGTGAGATACCATGTAGTCTTTCAAGGCCTGAAACATTTCTCTGAGATCCCCCCTTCATTTTACAAGAAAATTGAAGACTTTGTAACTATCAACATCAACGAAAGTTGGGAGTACAATAGTTGAAGATGTTAGAAGACTTTGGCTTAACATAAATCAACCTTATTGATAAACTAGTCTTAAAATTAAATAGATAAATTTCTATCTGTTTGGTCATTTTTCTATACATGTGAGCTGATTTATTTTCGAATAAAGAAACTCTTGTGTGGTTTCCCCTTTATGTGATATTTTGTATTAACTATCATGCACAGATACACATGTTTAACTTTTGATTTTTTTTCTTTACTAGGTATTGAGAATTTATTTGTTTTGAAAGACTAATTGAACATCCATACATCACGAGCTCTAAAATCTCTGAAAAAAATTTCCTGATCAAAGTCTATTAAAAGGAAGAGGAAAGATGACTAGAAAAAATGAGGATGTTGATTTTGATTGATGTTGCTATAAGTGACCCTATAATTTCAAAAAAAAATGATGTGATTGGACAACTGGTGCAACAAATTGCTTAAATGAAAAGTGAGATACAATGCACTAGGAAATTGAGAAGTCTTGTTGTTGCCACCAATACTCTCATTCCAGGAAAAAGAAGGCTTGCACTCTATCTTTATCCTTAGAATCCTCCAGAAAATGTCTCAAATAACACTCATGACGTCCTGACCCAAAAAACTCCCACTATTGTCTTAACTATCCCTAACCCACATCAGGGTAGCTCATCTTACCAAACACCACCACTTACTACAAATCTAAATACCAATATTTTTCAAGTATTTCCTGCCATATATCAAATCCCTAACCAAAACATTCAAAATCCACCCACCACTCAACCTATGCCTCTAAAATCCACTTTGCATAACCTAGTTCTCGCGAAATCATATCGTGTTAACACCCCATATATTGAACCTAACCACTATGAGGAGATGGAGAATTAGTGGAAGGCCAAAGTGTAAATTTCTATGCTGAGCATTAAGGAGGAAATTTTAAAAGTGATGAAAGAACTTCATTATTCTACAAATGTTGCGGGGTTAAAATATGAAGATTTATGTATTTAACCGAATTTGGACCTTTCAAAAGAGTTTAAAGTACCAAAGTTCAACACTTTTGATGGAACTGACAATCTTCTAGCACATTTGAGAGTTTATTATGATCAACTTGTAGGAGTTGGGAAAACTGAAATATTCTTTATGTGCCTCTTCAGTCGAAGTCTGAATGAAGAATATTTAAAGTGGATTGCATCATAAGAATTTAAACAATGGCCGAGTTGGAAGGCACTCACAAAGAATTTCTTTGAATGATTTGGGCATATGTAGAAGTTATCTCACATGGCTACTAGCTTGAGAAGATCAAACAAAAGTCTACAGAGAACTATGGAGAGTACACTCTTTATTGGAGAAAAGAGGCTGCAAGATTTCCGCCTCCCATGTCCAAACGTGAGATCATTGAAATATTTATTCGAACTCAAAAGACTAAGTACTATGAAAGAATGTTGTGTATGATGGGACAAAAATTCATTGAGGTTGTCAAAGTGGGATAAACTTTGGAAGATGACTTCAAGATCGGATAGATCACAAACATTACCATATTGCAAGCTAATGACAAAATCATCAAATCTAGTGATATGAAAATATCAATGGGAAAAAAGAAGAAGTATCTATTGTTATGGTGTAACACCCTAACTTTTTGAAACTCTAACTTAACTAGTACCTTCACAGAAAGACGAAGAATGATTAATATATAAATAATGATGTGGGTCATATTTTAAGTTCTCAAGAGTCACATCTTAATTTTGAATTTAAAAGAGTTTAGTAATAAAAGATTGCGAAAGTTATCGCAATTTCCTTTTTAAAGATTTCTCTGAAATTTTGTGCAAATGTCTTCGATGTTTTATCCCTAAATAAGACGAGTTAGAGGGCCTATAATATATCAAATCGAAGGTCTACAAGTCTAGTTTCCAACACATCAAAGCTTTCATTCACATGACATCAGAATAGAGAGATATTCACCTTTTTGTACAAACTACGCAATAGAGGCGGCTAGTGGGTTCCCTAGGTCGGTGGAACCTTATAAGATAGTATCTTCTTCATTTTTATTCATTCTAGCTCATAAGAAACCTAGAAAAATCAGAGAATTACTCCTCAAATAGTCCTTGTGTGTTCATGATCTCTTTTTGGCTCCTTATCGAAAATTGCCCTACTTCGTGAGCTCGTCGTTTTGGTATAGTTTTCATGGTGAATTGAGCGGTGTAGCTCCGTAGAGGTTGTGGTGGCAGGGGTTTTTCAGTGGTTTGATTTTATTCAGATGTTCTGGTCGTGTAAAGAAAGGTAGGAACCATCTTTTATCAATTTATGGATACTTTAGGTCCGTATAGTAAATTACGATAGGAATCCGTATCGATTGTCAAATTGTCGTAGTAATTCTTTTCCATAATTACCAATTGAGTTTAATTTTTTAGTGTTGTAGTAGTGCAGACATAAGTATTATTCAGCATATATTATAAACGAAACTGTATGTTAAGGCTCTTCCCTTCGTTCATCATGTTTCCTTAAAGCTTGGGAATGATATAATAGGTTAGTTAATGTTAGTGTTCTTGTAGATATAATTGTGAGTGGATGGCTGATTGAGTGGTTATAAACCCTCATTTTATGGACTCATGATCTGTTAAGAATGACCCTAAGTTAGGAATGACTTGGAGACTATTAATATATATTATTTATAGCTAAATTGCTTGCTTTTAACCTATTCAATTGTTTGTTGTCACCCTTGGGGCTATTGTGGTTAGCTGTTGAGCTATGAACTGCATGTGGGGGCTATGATATTAGCTAAATGGACTATGTTATTGCCTAAGAGGGCTATGTGTTACCCACGGGACTATATTGATGCAAAAGAGAGTTATATGTTGCCTAAGGGGCTATTTTGACGCCAAAGATGTCACACCCCAAAGCTACCCCAAGACGTGGACATGGGACCTAAGATCACGAGTGACCCCAAGCTAACCCTGAGCTGGCATATCATAAGCAAACTGAACATATCAATAAAAATGGACTAATGCGGAAGCTAAATCATGAGATAAACTGTAATGATAGGGAATACCCATATATTGTTTGAATATATGAAGTGTGAGATTTTAACAACAATTGAAACGCCAAACTCAAATACTAAATCTAAAATTAACTATGTCTAAAATAAGCTTCTAACTGACTAGAAGTGCTGTGACATGCCCCAACTAAATATAGAAAAACTGAAACTAAACACTGAAAGCAAAAGAAACATGTATGTCGTCCTCGAAGAATAAGGACTTACCACTGATACTGCTGAGCTGAAGATCGAGAACCGATCTATGCATGATCTGGAAGCTGAGGACCTGAACCTACATCATGAGAAGATGTAGCGCAGAGTATGCATCAGTACTTGAAAGGTACTGAGCATGCACGATAGAATAAAGCTGAATAAAAACATAACTGAACAAGCATATATCTTTGCAATGATAAGAGATAAGCATGAGACTATACTGAGAATGCTGAACATGAATTAACTGAATGCAATAACCAAGTTTATAACATGCTGAGACTGAAATCTAACTGTAACTAATAACATGGTTAGAATCTAAAGGTAGCTACTAATAATCAACATTAAACCATATGACCTAAATGCGGAGTCCGATGTATACGCCAAATCAAGAGGACCCAATATACCCTATCAGAGGTATAGATGCATGACCGGCGTGATCACTTAAATGTAATGCCCATAGAGGGGACTTATAAACCTATGGGGGCACGTAGTTTTGGGACTTAAGGGTGATTGAATTCTAGGGACCCAATGGGTGAAAGGAACCCCCTAGTGAAATCCCACATACTTGGTGTCAAATTCAATGGAGAAATCTTTCAAGTTTGGGGCTGGAACTGATGAAAACCTTCCTGCACTTTCCTGAAGGGATTCTTGACTTCTCTCTCTAATTTGCTCTAAGTTTCACTTGATTTTGGTGAATAATTGATTAGGTTAGGTTCTAATTAGTTTACTAGGCTAAAACTAATCAAAACCATATAGCTTAGGGGTTAAATGACGTAATTTAGGGGTCTAACGCATAAGGAAAAGACCAAATGACCCTGACTTAAAAGCTGTCAGGGCCACCGATGGAATTGACCGATGGACCAGCGGTCTATGCTGGTTAACCATCGTTGGGGTTCTGCGACTAAGTTCTGGGGCCTCGATCCATGGACCTGGACCACAGTCCATATTCTGACCTACGGTCCGTGGGTCCGACTGTGGGTCGTACCTTAGAAGGATTTTTAGGTTGATTCTGGGGAGGGTTGCAGGTGGCCTGCCACATACCACCAGAATGGACCGTGGGTCACCCTACGGTTCATGGGTGGCAACCATGGGTTGCACCTGCAACTTCTGAAATGTCTGCATTTTGGTAGTTCTAGCATACGGGGTGTTACATTATCTCCCCTTTGGGAACAGTCGTTCTCAAATGAAGACTAATCCAGCTAGAGATGGAGGGAAAGAACTGGAAACCCTACCACTACACTGGAAACTGAATTCTGACTTCACTAAGTTTCAAGAACATGCAAATACGTTGAAAATGCAAGAACAACTAAAGAAACAAGATACTAAGACTGAATCTACACATGAATGACTAAAAAACTGAAGAGGAACTATTACCTCATGTTGGAATGGAATCAAAAGGAAAGAGATGAGGATACTTGGCCTTTATGACTGCTTCTGCTTCCCAAGTAGTTCCCTCTACGGACAGACTCTTCCACAAAACTTTTACTGAAGCGACTTCTTTGTTTCTCAACTTTCGAAACTGATGATCAAGAATCTCTACTGGCATATCCTCATAAGTGACACTGTCCTTTACAACCACACTTTCTAAAGGTACTATAGATGCTGGATCACCCGCACACATCTTCAACATTGAAATGTGAAAGACTGGATGCATTACTGCTAGTTCTGCTGGTAACTCTAACTAATAAGTCACTTTACCAAATCTTTTCAAGATCTTGTATGGGCCTATATATCTAGGACTGAGCTTTCCTTTCTTGTCAAATCTCATCATCCCCTTTATAGGTGACACTTTTAGAAAAACCCAATCATCAACTTGGAACTCTAAGTCTCTTCTCCTTACATCTGCATAGGATTTCTGGAGACTCTGGGCTGTCTTAAGTCTATTTCTAATGAGCTGAAATTTTTCCATGGCATCATGAACCGAATCTAGACCTATCAAGGATGCTTCACCTACTTTAAACCAACCAACTAGAGATCTACATATACACCCATATAATGCCTCATAAGGGGCCATCTGAATACTTGATTGGTAGCTATTATCGTAGGCGAACTCTATAAGAGGAAGGTGATCATCCCAACTACCCTTGTCATATATCATGCAAGCTTTCAACATGTCCTTTAAGGTCTGAATGGTACGCTGTACCTGACCATCCGTCTGTGGATGAAATGCTGTGCTAAGATTAACTTGGGTACCAAGACCTTTCTGAAATGACTTCCAAAAATGAGAGGTAAACTGAGGACCTCTATCTGAAATGATAGACAAAGAAACCCCATGCAACGTGACTATCTCATTAATGTAAATCTTGGCATAGTCCTCCACCAAATCTGTAGTCTTAACAACCAAAAAACACGCAGACTATCTGTCAACTATCACCCAAATGGAGTCATGCTGTCTGTGAGTACGAGCTAAACCTATAATGAAGTCCATGTTGATCACTTCCCTTTTCCAAGTAGGAATGTTGATCTCTTCATTAATACCTCCTGGTTTCTGATGTTCTACCTTCACTTGCTGATAGTTGGGGCACTTAGCCACAAAATCCGCTATATCCCTTTCGATACCATTCCACTAAAAGACTTTCAGCAGATCGCGGTATATCTTAGTGGTGCTCAGATGAATAGAATACCTAGAATTATGGGCTTTTACAAGAATCTGCTCTCTCAACTCACCCACCTTAGGAACACATAATTGACCCTGATAGCGAAACATACCATCTCTCCCTTGGGAGAAAACCTCAACTCTCTGCTAATGAACTGCACCATTTAGTTGAAGCAATATCGGATCACTTTATTGCTTTTCTTTAACCTTCGCTACCAATAAATATTTTGACCTATTCTGAACTGTTACAGCACCATCTGATATGATCATAAGGCGAACTCCCAAACGAGCAAGCCTATGAACATCTTTTGCTAGTTCCTTTCTTTTTCCTCAACATGTGCTACACTAGCCTTATATAGTCTACTAAGGGCATCTTCTACTACATTGACCTTACCATGATGGTAATGCACACTCATATCATAATCCTTGAGGAGCTCAAGACATCTCCTTTAGCGAATATTCAACTCTTTCTGGGTGAATACATATCGAAGGATCTTATGGTATGTGAACACATCTACGTGAACACCATACAAGTAATGTCTCCAAATCTTAAGTGCAAACACCACTACTGCTCGAGGTCATGAGTTGGATAGTTCTTCTCATACACCTTAAGCTGTCTGGAAGCATAAGCTATGACCTTACCTCATTGCATTAATACAAAACCTAGGTCGACTCTTGATGCATCAGAATAGATCACATAACCGTCTGAACCCTCTGGTTGAGTCAAAACATGAGTTGTAGTCAACCTAGTTTTCACTTATGCGAAGCTTTTCTCACAATCATCTGACCACTGGAACTTAACCTTTTTCTGAGTCAACTTAGTCAATGGAGAAGCTATGGATGAAAATCCTTCCACAAATCTTTTGTAATAACCAGTTGAACCCAAGAACAAACTGCAACCAAAACTCACACTTACTGAACTTAGCAAATAACTAGCGATCTTTGAGAGTTCGCATGACAACCCTCAAATGAGTCACATGTTCTTCCTCATTCCTAGAGTTAATGAGGATATAATCTATAAAGACGATAACAGACAAGTCCAAATACTGCTTGAACACCCTGTTCATCAAATCCATGAAAGTTGCAGGATCATTGGTTAGTCCAAATAACATGACTACAAATTCATAATGAGCATACAGAGTTCTGAAGGTTGTTTTCAGTATGTCACTATCTCTAAGTCTGAGCTGATGGTAACTGGATCTGAGGTCTATCTTTTAGAAATGACTAAAACCCTGAAGTTGGTCGAACACATCATCAATCCTTGAAATAGGGTACTTATTCTTGATTGTGACTTTGTTCAACTGTCTATAGTCAATGCATATTCTGAGAGAGCCATCTTTCTTCTTTACGAACAACATTGGCGCACTTCATGGGAAAATATTGGGTTTGATGAAGGCCTTATCTAGAACATCTTTCAACTGCTCTTTCCATTCCTTAAGCTCAGCTGGAGCCATTTTGTAAGGAAGAATAAAAATAGGTTGGGTATCTGGAAGGAGATCAATTCCAAGGTCGATTTCCCTTCTAGAAACACTTCTGGGAACTCCTTCACTACTGGAACTGACTTAAGAGTTGGGGTTTTGGAGCTTGAATCCTTAACCCGAACTAGATGATAGAGATAATCCTTAGAGATCATCTTTCTATCCTTAAGGTAAAAAATTAATCGACCCATAGGTGCTAAGCTACTACCCTTTCATTCTAAGATTGGTTCATCTAGAAACTGAAAACGAACGATCCTAGTTCTACAATCGACTAAGGCCTAACATGAATGTAACCAATCCATGCGTAGAATGACATCGAAGTCTACTATTTCTAATTCTACAAGATCTGCTGAAATGACTTTCTGGGAAACTGTGACAAGGAAATTTTTATATACCCGTCTAGCTAAAATTGGGTCACCGACTAGAGTAGAGACTGAGAAGGGTTCTGAAGAGTTTCTAGACTAATGCATAAGATTATTTCGATAAAGATAACTACAAAGGTAAGAGTAGCCCCTGTATCTAACAATATATAAACATCTAAGGAAAGACTCGAAATGTACTAGTGATTTGAAATGCATAACGTTGAGTTAGAAACAAGGAATTAGATCATACCTTACACACGATAAGAATATCAAGAAAGTGAAGTTTTTCCTCCCTTTCATTAGATGTGGTGCACTTCACACCCCTAGGATACTTAAACATAATGCTCTGATACCAAGTTTGTCATGCCCAGAAGCTACCCCTAGGACTTGAACACAGGACCTAAGATCATGAATGACCCCAAGCTAACCCTGAGCTGACATTTCATAAGCGAAGTGAATATATCAAAAAAAATGAACTAATGCGGACGCTAAATCATGAGATAAACTGAAATGATGGGAAATACCCATATACTATTTGAATATATGAAGGCTGAAAGTTTAACAACAACTAAAATGTCAAACTCAAATACTAAAGCTGAAACTATGTCTGAAATAAGCCTCTAACTGACTAGAAGTGCTAGGACATGCCCCAGCTAAATCTAGAAAATCTGAAACTAAGGACTAAAAGCAAAAGAAACATGTATGTTGTCCTCGAAGAATGAGGACTCACCACTCATACTGCTCAGCTGAAGATCCAGACCCGATCTATGCGTGATCTGGAAGTTGAGGACCTGAACCTACATCACGAGAATATGTAGCGCATAATATGCGTCAGTATTTGAAAGGTACTGAGCATGCAGGATAGAATAAAGCTGAATAAAACATAACTGAACAAGAATATATCTTAGCAATGATAAGAGATAAGCATGATACTATAATGAGAATGTTGAACATGAAATAACTGAATGTAATGACCAAGTTTATAGCATGCTGAGACTGAAATCTTACTGTAACTGATAACATGATCAATGCAATAGAATCTGACTGTAATGGAGCTACTAATAACCGACATAAAACCACTTGAGCTAAATGTGAAGTCTGATGTATACGCCCTATCGAGAGGACCCAATATACCATGCCAGAGGTATAGAGGCATGACTGGCGTGATCACTAATGTGTAATGCCTACAGAAAGGATGTATAACCCTATGGAGGGACGTAGTTCTGGGACTTAAGGGTGATTGACCCTAGTCCACTCGGTATTAAGCTACTCCCAATTGATTATGTAATTAACCATTTATGACTGGATTTCTGTAACATTGGATAGCTCAAAATACTGACATGCTAACTGAAAATGCAACATTAATGTGCTAATAATGAAACATTCAAATCTAAGGCATGTATAACTGATATAACTGACCTAGAATGTGTAATTCATGAACTAAAAGAAGTACATAGCTAGGGTTCTGAATTTATGAAAGAATCTATGCAAAACAATACTAAAATCATGATAATCTGATTGTGAACATTAAAGTAACTAATTCATAATAACCTGCTAAAATTCTAGAAACCCTAGGTCTAGGTACTATGAAGGGAATCAAGAATCTGACTGAATTCTAGGGACCCAATGGGTGAAAGGAACCCACTTGCGAAATCCCACATACCTGGTTTCGAATTCCACAATGAAATCTTTTGATTTCGAGGCTGGAACTGACGAATACCTTGCTGCATTTTCCTGAAGAGCAGCTCGACTTCTCTCTCTAATTTTTCTCAATTTTGCTTGATTTTGGTGAATAATTGATTAGGTTAGGTTCTAATTAGTTTACTAGGCTAAAACTAACCAAAACCACGTAGTTTAGGGGTTAAACGACATATTTTAGGGTTCCAACTCATAAGGAAAAAACCAAATGACCCCTGACTTAAAAGTTGTCGGCTTCACCGACGAAACTGACAGATGGAACGTGGATGGACCAATGGTCCATGCTGGTAAACCATCAACAGGGTTTTGGGACTAAGTTATGGGGCCTCGATCCATGGACCTGGACCACGGTCCATGGTCTGACCTACGATTTGTGGGTCCTGTCTTAGAAGGATTTTTGGGCTAATTCTGGTGAGGGTTACAGGTGGCCATCCACGGACCACTAGTACAAACCGTGGGTCATCCTACGGTCCGTGGGTGGCAACCATGGGTTGCACCTATAAATTATGAAAAGTCTGCATTTTGGTAGTTGTAGCATGCGAGGTGTTGGAAAAGAGGGCTATGTGTTGCCTACATGGCAATGTTGATGCATAAAAGGGCTATGTGCAACCTACAGAGCTATGATGTTTCCTAAGAGAGATATGCACTACCTACTGGGCTATATCATTGCCTGATAAAAAAATTAATCAATATTGAGGAAGCTTTTTCATCTAATAACATATTTGATGCTTAAGGATAAGCGCAAGACGAATTTGAACAGGGTCATTTAAAGATATTCTCTATGAAGGGTCAAAAAGAAGAGTGCACGATATTGGAAAGAACTCTGTATATAAAGTTATTCTTCTCTTTATTTTCTAAACGTACATTTGACATCTTTATTTTCATTTTATCACACATTTTCTTGTAATGAATTACGTATGACCTGAATTCTAAAGAATGATATACATAGGCGGCCCATGTTGGATTTGGTTACCTCTTTATCAAATTTTAATATTTTTTTTTGTATTTGGAGCTATCTTTGACCTGAATAGGCCTTGTAAGGGGACCAGGACGGCCCAACCCGACCCGATACCGGCTCGAGACTTGTCTCGCCAGTCCTGAACCCATGTGGTGAACCAGGTTGGGGGATCAGGGAGGGACGATTCAAGGATCTGTCCCGTTTGACCCGACCCGATTTCGGTCCGGATGAACTGGCCAGTCTCGCAGGATGGTTTAATTTATTAGTATTTTTTTTTTTTTTATTTTAAAACAATTAGCCGTTAGGGACTGTTGGGGCAACGACTAATGGACCCCCCAATGACTATATTAGATTTTTAAGACTTTTTACACCTCACAAACACCCCCTACCACTCCCTACCACCCCCTACTTTTTAAACTTTTATTTTAACCCTAAAATTACATAAAATACACTTTAGTCCATTTTTTATATTATAAATACCCCTTTATCCTTCACTATTTCTCACAAAATTATCTACTCTCTCATCTATATTCTATATTCTCTCATTCTTGAATCTTGATTCTCGATTCTTGATTCCACTTAATTCTCTCGATTCTTGATTCCACTTAATTCTCAATTTATATCATAATATTTATATTTCAATTTATTTATATTTTTATATTATTGCTATCAAGTATTCAAGTTACAAGTTACAAACTACAACAATATTTTTGGAGCAAGCTTCAAGAATTGGTTATAACCGTCTGCTATTAACGCAAGCGTTTGGTACATTCGTTCCATTTCTTCATTTATTATATTTTTACAGTTAGTTTTTGTGTTATTATTATTTTAATATTACACATCGCATTTTATTAAATATGAGTTCTAGTAAAAAATAATCGGCAAGGAAAAAGTAACAACCATTATTTCTAATTTATTTAATTTTTCTAAAAAAGGTAGTAAGGAAAAAGCAAAATTAAATGTGGTGGTTCTTCTTCTAAATCATTGCCTAAAGTTATATTTAATACAAATGATTCCACTTATGTTGATGATACTTCTTTCACTCCTCACTTTAATATAGTTTCAAATGTTGAAATTGATCATAAAATTTTAGAACTATGTTATGATAATACTACTTGTGATGAAAATTCAGGTGAAGAAGTAAATGTTGATTTGGAAGAAGATGAATTGGATGAAACACCTACTAGTCCGGCGATGGAAACTCCAACTCAAAGTACAACTCTATCTGACCAAAATAGGCAACGCCCCTGTACCTCCTACAAGGGAAAATGTGAAGTATCAACACCCTAAAACGTTTGTTGTGTGACAATTTATGACTTTAGATAAGAAAAACTATGTTGCTATTTGTAATAAGTGTAAACAACACTTTATACATAGACACATGGAGGTCAAGGTGGGATGGGAGGTTTAAATTGACATTTGTTATCTTGTAGACTGATTGAATATAAGGTCGCAAAGCTCTAGCTGATTAAAAAGAGGGAATTAACATTGATGATGTTGATGCTAATTCTAATGTTGTTCAATCGGTAGAGGCTTCTAACATGGTTCAAGAAACATTTGATTTTTTTAACCTCGGTGTCCAATTACACAACGTAAATATAATAAAGAAAGATATCACGAAAATTTAGCTAAGATGGTTTCTGTTTGTGGTTTGCCTTTTAGTTTTCTTTCACATTCCGATTTTATTGAATATATTTAACAAACTTATAATTCTTCTTTTAAAGGTTTTTCAAGAAATACAGTTTAAGCTGATGTTTTTCTATATCAAGGTAAATATTGTCAATATCTTCATCGTTTATTTAGCATATTAGATTGTAGAGTGACTATAACTTCTACATGGGTCGTAGTTTTAATGGACATGGTTATTAACTGTTACAACATATTGGATTGATTATTTCTGGAATTCGTAAAAAAGAATCTTAAGTTATAAAGAGTGTGTAGAGAAAAAAATGGGTGCATATATAGCTTCAACTGTTTTAGGTATTTTAGATTTTTATATGATTTGTGATAAAGTGATGAGTGTCTCATTAGATAATGTCTCTAATAATGCCAACACTGTTAGTATGTTAAAAACTAGAATGTCCAATTCATACTAACACTTTTCATATTAGATGTGCTGCACATGTATTAAATTTAGTTGTACGAGATGGTATTAAATTATTTGATTGTGGTTGTATGAAAATTGAATATGCTGTCTTATGGATTTTTATGCTCATAGACCTACTATAATTAGGGATTTTGATGAGCGTTGTGCACTTTGTGATATGACACCACGAAATGTTTCAAAACATATTAAAACAAGGTGAAATTCTTTTTATGAAATGCTTTCAGTTGCTTATGAATATATAGGACCTATGCAAATGGTTTTTAGTGCTCATAGTTTTGACCCACTAGAAAGAATTTGTGAAGAAGATTAGGAAGAAAGTAAAGAAGTATTGGATTTTTGAAAACTTTATTATAAGGCTACAATCATGTTTTCTGGAATGTAATATCCTACTATTTAATTAGTATTAGTAAATATTTGTGCTATTTCAATTCAATTTTCCAAATATAAAACAATTGAAAAATTTAGAGAATCAATTGAAGGTATGATTGAAAAATTGAATTTTTTTTTCCTATTCCTCAAATTTATTTAACTGCGACTTCACTTAACCCTTAATATAAATTACGAGGTGTACAAAGACTTTCTCAAAATTTTTATGATACTTTAGAAATCTTACCGGAAGAAGTTCTAAGTTGTGATTTTTGTAAGTCTAGAATAAAAGTTAAAGCCAAAATTTTGTATGATAAATATAAAACTTTAGAAGTGAATGAAGGAGAAGTTGCTCGAACTTCTAATGCTGCCGGTAACGATGAAATTGATAATTTTATGTGAGGTTTTCTTGATGTTAATTCTACTAACATCGATGCTTTTGAAGAATATCTTAATCAAGCTTTGGAAACAGTTGACGACGAGCATGGAACCGTAGAAATATTAGCATGGTGGAGGAGACATGGCAATGCATTTCCAATTCTTAGCAAAATGGTTCGTGATGTTCTAGCTATTCAAGCTTCATCGGTTGCTTCAGAGGCTGTATTTAGTGCGACAAGATTTCAAATTGGAGATCACAGACATTCATTGACAGAAAAAAGCTTAGAGACATCAGTTGTATTTGGAGATTGGGTCAACGCCGAGAGAAGAAATTATAATTTACCAAAGTTAACTTCCAAAAAATAAGCTTGGATTAATTCAGCAATTGGATCTAGTGACGATGAATTAGAGGCACAAGAGTTGATAACATCATTGCCAAGACCGGAGGATGTTACCTTCGATTTGATATGAGAGTTAGAATAGAGTTTTATTGGAGAATACATATATTAGTTTAGATACGGGAACTAATGGAAACATAACCATTTCTAGAAGGTGGTTGCGTAGATTAGTTACTCATCTAATATTTGTAACAAATATTAGATTTACATACGAGAACTTATTGAAACAGAACCCATCCTAGAAGGTGGTTGCGTAGTTCAATTACTCCTCTAATATTTGTCAATTGTAACTTGTAAGTTGTAAGTTGCAATTAGATTTTATTTGTTAAAATTTAAAGACTTTATTCAAGTCTTTTTTATACAACTATTGTCTTTCATGTAAATTTTAATACATACAATCATACATACTTAAAAATCAATATTTTTGTAATTTGAAATTTGAATTTTGAAATTTAAAAATCAAATTTAAATCTGAACATTCAAGTTTTAAATTTCAAAGTACAAATATGAAACTTGAAATTTGAATCTTGAACTTTGAAATTCGCATTTGAACTTTCAAATTTAAATTTCAAAGTTCAAATTTTAATTTTGAACTTTGTAATTTAAAAGATGAAATTTGAAATTTTCAAAACTTAAGTATTTTTACTTAGCTAAAAAATGTAATTGAAAACAATAAAAATTATTAATGTTATTCAAAAAATTTAACTTCAAAACAATTAAATAAATATATTAAAAAATATAAAATCCTGTGTCCTGTCCTGTACCGCCAAACATTGTGCCATCCCATTAATATATTGGGACGGGATGGGACTTAATCTTGTCCCGCGAATCCAATCCCGACTCATCTGGGTTCTGGTTGAATCTCGGTCAAAGGTGTATCCACCCGTTCCATCCCCCTCTGTCCTATCCTGGTGTCTCTGCCCCCGTTCCCTTGCCAAGCCTAGACCTGATTCACTCCTCAGTGATTCATAGACACCACAATGACACAATCATATTCTCCAATATATTACCATTTCTCTTTATAATGAAAACTGGACAGAATTTTTGGGAGGATGTAAAAAATTTGCTAGAAGATGGATGTCACGGCCCAAGCCTACACCCTGGGTGCGACTGGGCACTCGAGAACTATTTTTGGCCCAAGAGAATCCTTGGCCTGGCTCACTACTTAGTGGAAGACATTAATTAACATTTAAAAGAGCTCAAAAGATAAATTCATGTAATAAACTCAGAATGTTGTAAAGGAACATTTAACTGGCCAAAGAGTCAACTCAAGTCTTTAAACATTTAAAATTGACAATGGAAAAGACTCATGAACTACTGTCTATCTATCAATGAAGCCTCTAATACTATGAGGGATGTCGGGGGACAAGACCCTCGATCATCCAAACAACTAAAATAACTAAAAATAAAGATGGGATCCTCCGAAAGCAAAGAGGCTCACCAATACTCTGGAACTTAACTGGATCAACGAAGAGCTGGATACTGATCCTGTTACTTGTATCTGCATCATAAAAGATGCAGGCCGAATGACATCAATACATGGAATGTACAAGAATGTGAAGGGAAATCTAAAAGATGACATAATCTTGAACTGGAACAGAAGAAACACTTACCTCGTCTCAACTCAACTCAACCTCATTTCAATATAAAGTAATAGAAATAATGCAGTATAAAAAAATCTTTAAAACAATAGATAACAACTCAATGTATTATAAAACACCATATAAGCTCTGTTTGTATGCAAAAATACAAAGTAAACTCTGTTTGGGAGATTCTCTAACCGATAACCATCACTATGAGCTATGTGATGATATAGCGTCTAGCCCACGCTGCCAAAACTGTCCTATACTTTGCCAGGGTATAGAACTCCTTAACTAAGTGGATCCAATAGTATATGCTAAAAAGAAATAATGAATCATCTAAAAAGTATAACACCTTTCTGTCCATGTTGGCTACATGGTTTATGAGGGATGTGAGTTGTTAGAACTCTTCTCCATATCGGTGCTCAATACTATTCCCAAAATATAATTTAGTTCATTATGTTTTATAGAAAACATTTCCTCTTCCTCAACTTTGAGATTATTACTGAATAGGTTTCTCTAAAAAGAGATAATACTGAAAATTGTTCATGAACTCTTTGGAAATCGGTGTTTCCTCTTATCTTAAATTTAAAAACATTTGCTCTTTGGAATACTTAGTTCTCATATATCATTTTAAAGGAAATGAACTCAGCTCTACTCTTCCTCAACTCAGTGCTCAAGTCATTTAAAATAAGTTTAAAAACAATTTGTAAAAAGACTTCTTAAAATGACTCAAAGAACTCTCAAGACTTGACTCTTAGCTCTACCTTGAATTTGAATTATGAATTCAATGTTATGATTCATGTTGTGAATGATTTCTAGATGTTTAGAAGTACTTTAGAGTATCTAGAATCGATAGGAAGTAAAGGCGTACATTAAAAGGACTCGAACGGGCTAAACCACGAAAAAAAGGGTGGGGCAGGCGACCCTGGTGTACTGTTGGCACAGGGCGCCAACCCCTAAAGTTCAGACAGTCATTTGTGGTACACTGCTGGCGCGCCACGCCAGACCTGCTGCCGCATCTGGAGTGCGTCGCGCCATTACTCCAGTTCAATTCGACAAATTTTTCTTCTCATTTTCTTATCCTAATTCATCTAGAATCAATTTCTTTTATCACATTCTCCTTATATTCAATTACCCAATACAAGTATATAAGAATCTACTTAAAACAACTCTTAAACTCAATACGATTACCTTAAGAACTCATCAATCCCATACTAATTCATGAACGAAAGCAAAACTTCAAGAACCCTAATACTTCAACTTTGAGACCTAAATTGCACTAAAATAACATGATTGGCGTGTGGGTGAACAAAACCAACACTATGAGAGCTCACATGCCTCTTTGGGATCAAACCCTTGGCGAAATCCGTAACAAAACTTAAGAATCTTGATTGATTCTACCTCCTTGGTTCTCAACAAACTGATTCCTCTAATGAACCTTGACTGACGCTACCTCCTTGGTTCTCAACTTGCGATCTTGGCGAACTCATCCTGCTCCTCATGTCAGCATCCATCTCCGAGGCATAATAGGGGAGTTAGGCGAACTTAAGGCTGTACACATGTATACTCATAGATTCCTGTGTATGAGTGAGGAATTCCCTTACCTTGGCCTCTCTTAGATCACTAGGAAAGAAACACCCCAAGAAGGCCTCCTCAAACACTGCCCAACTCATAATTGGTGCACCTTCAGCTCTGCTCTTCTTCCATTGGTCAAACTAAATTCTAGCAGCACCCTTTAATCGGTATGCAAATAGTTTCACTTGCTCAACATCAGTAACATGCATAATCTCAAAAACCTTTTGTAGTTCTTCCACAAAGTTTTTTGGATCCTCAGTGACACTTGAACCGGTGAAGTTCGGAGGATTCATCCTTAAGAACTCTTGAATCATGGACGTATCAGCCACATCCTATCGAACCTCTCTCTATTGCCCAGTTTGGCTGTTCACAACTTGACTCAACATCCAGATAGCTTCCCGAAACTCAGGATTAGTGACCTCTCCATGGGTTTGCACTTTTAGTGCATTGGGTACCCCTTGATCCTCAATGTTCCTCCTAGTAGGACGACCTCGGATAGCTCTTCGTGGAGGCATGATTTGAAAGATATGCGTAAGCTCGAGTTAGGAAAAATCTTTTATAAAGATGAACTCTATCGCACGATAAGAGTATGAAAGAAGTGAGATAGTTCCTAAATGTCGTAGCCTCCTAATTACAGATATGGCGTGCTTCACACCGATAATTAGGACTCTACAGACATGAATTCATAGACACCCTAGGACTCTTGAACTCTGTGCTCAGATACCAAGTTTGTCACGCCTCAAACCTACACCCTTTGCACAACCAGGCATTCGAGAACCATTTCTGGCCCTAAGCGAACCCTTGGACGGACTCACCACTCAGTGGAAGACTTTACTCAACATTTAAAAGAACTCAAAAGACAAATTCATGTAATAAACTCATAGTATTGTAAATGAACATTCAACTGGCTAAAGAGGCAATTCAAGTCTTTAAACATTTAAAACTAAAAATGGAAAAGACTCATGAACTACTGTCTATCTATCTATGAAGCCTTTAATACTATGAGGGATGTTGTGACAAGACTCCCGATCATCCTAAAAACTGAAATAACTAAAAATAAAGAAGGGATCCTTCGGAAGCAAGAAGGCTCACCAATACTCTAAAACTCAACTGGATCAACAAAGCGCTGGATGCTGATCCTGGTTATGTGTATCTACATCTTAAAAGATGTAGGCTAAATGACGTCAGTACATGGAATGTACAAGCATATGAGGGGAAATCTAAAACATGACATAAGCTTGAACTGAAACTGAAAAAACACTTACCTCGTCTCAACTCAACTCAACCTCATTTCAATATAAATCAATAGAATAATAGAAGTATAAAGAAAAGCTTTAAAAAGTAGATAACAACTCAATGTATTAGAAAATATAGTATAAACTCTGTTTGTACGCTAAAATACAAAGTAAACTATGTTTGGGAGATTCTCTAACCGACAACCATCACTATGAGCTATGTGATGATACAACGTCTTGCCCAGACTACCAGAACTGTCCTATACTTTACCAGGGTATAAAACTCCTTATATCGGTGGATCCACTGGTCTATGCTAAAAAGCAAGAAGGAATCATCTAAAAAGTATGACCCTGTCTACCCACGTTGGCTACATGGTTTATGGGGGCTATGAGTTGTTAAAACTCTTCCCCATATCGGTGCTCAATACTACTCCAAAAATATAACTTAGCTCATTATATTTTAAAGAAAACATTTACTCTATCTCAATGTTGAGATTATTACTCAAAAAGTTTCTCTAAATAGAGATAACACTGAAAACTGTTCATGAACTCTTTGGAAATCGGTGTTTTCTCTCATCTTAAATATAAAAACATTTGCTCTTGGGAATACTTAGTTCCCATATATCATTTTAAAGAAAATGAACTCAGCTCTACTCTTCCTCAACTCAGTGCTCAAGTCATTAAAAACAAGTTTAAGAACAATTTGTAAAAAGACTTCTTAAAATGATTCAAAGAACTCTCAAGACTTGACTCTTAGCTCTACCTTTAATTTGAATTATAAATTCAAGGTTATGATTTCACGTTGTGAAATATTTCTAGGTGTCTAGAAGTAGTTTAGAGTAGTTAGAATTGATAGAAAGTAAATGTATACTTTGAAAGGACTCGAACGGGCTAAATGATGGAAAATGGGTGGGGGGAAGGCGACCCTGGCGCACTGCTGGCGCGGGGCACTTGCCCCTAAGGTTTAGAGAGTCATTTGTGGTGCACTGATGGCATGCCATGCTATACCTGCTGGCGTATCTGAGGGCGCGCTGGCCACCCCTCCTCAAGTTCAATCCGACGAATTTTTCTTCTCCTTTTTTTAACCTAATTCGTTGAGAATCAATTTATTTTATCAAATTCTCCTTAGATTCAATTACCCAATACAAGTATATGAGAATCTACTCAAAACAACTCTTAAAATCAGTGTGATTACCTCAAGAACTCATCAATCCCATCCTAATTCAAGAACGAAAGAAAAATTGCAAGAACACTAATCAAGAACTCTAATCCTTCAACTTTGAGAAAAAAATTGCGCTAAAATAACATGATTGGTATGTGGGTGAATGAACCCAACACTATGAGAATTCACATACCTCTTAGGGATCAAACCCTGGCGAAATCCTCAACAAAACTCAAGAATCTTGACGAATGCCTTGAACTTTTCTCTCTTTCTCCTCTTCTTGAACTCCTCTCAAAACCCTTAGCGTAAGTTGATTTGGGAAAGCTGAACCAAATCAGTTTAGACCCTTGTCATTTACCAAAATTCGTTTTAATTTGATTGGGTAAGGAAAAGACCAAAATACCCCTCATATTTTCGGGTAACTTTCCTTAAATGGACAACCTAACTTCAAACGGGCATATCTCCCTCATATGAGCTCAAAAATTAGAAAACTTGATGCAGTTGGAAGGAGGATTCCAAGACCTTTCATTTGATATCTTATGAGAAACCTAACTTATCCTGTACTGAAAGTTATGGTCGTTTGAAGTCGACCCAAAACTCATAACCTATTCCTAACTTGCAAAATTTCAGAATTTGCTATTTCCAATATAGTTCTTTCTATGTTTAGCTCTTTCAATAACCGAGGTGTTACAACGGACTTCTTCAACAAGTGAAGATTGAGGATCACAAAATGTAACGGGATAGAATTTTTTAGAGGATCTAAAAAATTTCACAATACGACGGTTTTCAAAGAATCAAGTTTGAAATCATGTCGAAGTGTGCAATTGGGGCAGAATTTTTAAGATCATCTCAAAGATTCCACAAAAATGTCATTTGCAAAAGGATTTATTCTTATGATCATTGAAGCAAGACTGGGACAAAATTTTGAGGAGTGGCCTCAAAAATTCCATGATGAGAAACTTTAGAACTTACAAAGCAAGTAACAAGAGCTCTTCCTTATTTTAGATTAGGGCAAATGTTTTGAGGACCCTCCTAAAAAAATACTATCAAGCTGCATTTTGAAGAATAGATGAGTGTGCACCAACTGCATGAAGAAGTATGGAGACAAGGCCAACACATATCAGTCTTTCAAACTAAGAATTTTTATTTGGATGTAGAAACAATGAAGTCGCAAAAATTGCAATATCAAAAGTGTCAAGCATGACAAAAGGCATCATTTACACCTATTGTGGCCTCATCATAATAAATCAGAAAATTTCTCATGTCATTTTATCTTCATTTCATTATGTTACTGCAAATGATTTCTAAACACTTTCTTTGTATTTTGTAGGAATTGGAGATAAACACTAGTAGATACTTTCAAAGGTTAAGAAACAAGTTGAAGGATCGCCAGACGCAAAGCCTGATCAAGTCTTTTTAAAGATTATTATTTCTAAGAATCTAGCAAATCAATTGACTCCTGGATGACAAGATGACAAAGGAGAAAATAGCAAATTAGTGACAAGTCGTGACCAAAGTCACCACTAAGCACACTATGGCCTGATCTTCATAAGCCGAATGGCTTAACCTCATGCCTTGTACTAACTTATATTTTTCATTTCACTATTGATACTAGTGTTTGAAATTAAGCTTTGTAGGTGACAATATTGATAAAATCAGGATCATTCCTGAATTCGATATCAAATTTGGAGATGATCAAAGGTGTAGCTATCCCAAAAGTGTTACAAGGATAAAACACCAAGTCCATTGAATCAAAATAAATGTTGAAGATCACAATATCCTCATGGAAATTGAAGTTATCAAAATCGATACAAGTTTCTAGCAATTCTCGAACATGTTGGTAACAAACTAAAATTTTATTGAGTTTGTCAAAAGAAGGTGGGAGAGACTTTAATCTCTATGTAAAAGAATTAAGTCATTCATCTCGATAACTCTTTCTCTTAAAAGAGAGAGAACCGTAGTCGCGACGAGCATATATATCAATATGATTTTATTTCTTGTCCATTCGGATGATTATCACATATCTATACATGCATATGTGTTTATTGATCAATGTTTTGAAAATTGTTGGGTTATCCACCTATAAGTGAACTATGTGTTTTTACTTACCTAGTCAAGGGTCTTGGCCTAAAGGTTTGTTGGGCTATCCACCCCATAAGTAGTTTACATATTTTATGTGCTCGCTTGCGAGCCTCTATTTTGAACTATGTTTCCACCCTTACAAGTTAGATTATCATCAAGCCTCCACCTCGTTACAATTGGAATATTATTGAGCCTCCACCTCGTTAAAGTTGGAATATTATCGAGTCCCCACCTTGTTACAATCGAAATATTGTCGAGCCTCTAACTTATTACAATTGAAATGTTATCGAGCGTCCATCTCGTTACAGTTGGAATATTATCAAACATCTACCTGATTATAATTGGATTCTTATCAAAACATGTAGCTTGTTGTAGGGATCATCGAAGTTCGTCATGCAAAAAACAAGTAATGACATTTCCAAACCCCCAACATTCATGAGTTGTAATGGACACATGGTATTCAAAACGGTATCCATTATACTCTCAATATTTATTTATTTTCTCATCCAATTTAAAAAGGAATGTTTATGTCTATCCATAAAGAGATACTCATTTATTATATGAATGATTTTTCCTTTTTTTTGACTTAAGCTGCTAGCTAAAATGAAACTATGTCTACTAATTATTTACTTAAGTATGCAGACATATATGGAACACACCTGTATAACATATTTCGATGTGAGAATGAATTCAAAACACCAAGACAATGGCGTATCCACATAAATGTACAAGAAGATATCAAAAAAGTATCGTAAGGGATGCTGACAATTTTTTTCCAATTATATATATATATACTAATAAGTTTTATGCCAGTCTTTGCCAAGAACATTTAGGAGGATGTATTCTCAAATAAACCACAAGTGCGAACGATATCAACAAGGATGCAACTCAACACACAATTTTTCTTAGCAGTGAACTAGGACATAGTCCAAAGAGAAATATCAAACTCTTAGGATGCAAGTTGAGGAGCAACTTCCACCATAATCAAATCACATCAATTTCAGAAGGCATGTGGGTATTTCTGGGGGTTTAACAATTTCAATTTTGCATCCGATTAAATTTTCAGATTCTCACTGGAAGCAATTTTTTTCTAATCTGGGTGACAATACACCAAGAACTTCAAAAATCGTGTTTATATAAGTTCTTGATTATGGGTGTGAAGTGCACCACATTCACGACTAAGAGGTTGTAAGCCTCTTTTTCATACTTGATTTATTTGTTACTCTTCCCAATCGGAGGCCATATTAACGTACTAAATATCATTTTCAACAGATCAAGTTGGACTACAAGGAACCTGATTTAAGAAGTGTAGGTATATATAAGCGAGATCAATGTTGAAAATTTGACTATACTCCATCTTCTCCTCATTTTGTTCCCAAGATTTTCAGCTTCTCCAAAAATCGACATTAGAGTAGCTTTTGAATTCTTTTAGAATCGTGCATTAAATCAAGAAAATTATCAAACTTTAACAAAATGGATGCTCATATAACCAGAGATATATAGGAAACCGATTGACCATATTTTCCAAAGTCTCTACCAAATTCCTTTAGGAAAGATGAATATGTGGTAGGCTCAAATTGGATTTTTTCATTTTTCTTTTCCCAAGATCTCTTTCATCAACCCTATCCAAAGAAAGGACAATTGTTAACACCCAATTTTGATCATCCACAATATGAATTGACTATCGAGTTTCTTTTATTTAAAATAATTACCTTTTATAAATTCAAAATATTTTCAAGTTATTTTGAAGTATTTTTTCATTTTTATAATTTTTAAATAATACATATATTTCTATATTATGTATTAAATTACTACCTTTTATAAATATTTCTTTCAATTATTAATTAAATATTTTATCAATTAGTTTAGTTTAATTAATAGTTTATATTTTTGAGTTAATTAATTTATAATTAGATTAATTATTTTATTTTTGTTAAGATTAAGATGCTCGTTAATTATTTAATATTAATTCGTCTTATTTATTATTTTGCCGAATTCACTAGCTAACTCAATTTGACTATGTTTTGAACTCCAGTTGGCTATAATTGAAGTGCATTTTGACATTCCTCAAGTCCCTTGATATAATCCATGTATTTTAAGCTCTCTTTTGAAACAATTTTCAAATTAGTTCTAGACCAAACTAGCCCAAATGCCAAAAGGCCCAATTCTCTTATTCACATTCACTACCCCAAAAGACCTAACAACATAAAACAATACAATAACAATACATATGATACACGTACAAAAAACTCTTGCACATCTTCTTTCTTATGAACCCAACCAACGCGAATCAATACAAACCCAGAACTCTCAGAAATCACACGTCCCTCATCCTTCCCTTATCTTCTCTGTATTCGAACATTCAAGAACAAGGTCAGGTGTCGCAATCTCGCATCCCTCATCGTCCTTCACTAAAAATCAAGCGGCTCCCATTCTTAATTCCTTGAGTATTTGTATCCAAATCGAGTTGTCCAACCTTATCTCTTGGGGAATTCAAATTTTAAAATTTGAATTTCCACTTGTTGTCCCCCCATTTGAATCCTAATTTTTTCTTATATAAACCTTCAACCCTTCACTGACGAAGGAGGTGGATATTTTGACCAAAATCGGAGGTTTTAACACAGTTCTTACCATTAAAAAAATAGAGATTGTGAGATGAAAAAAATCCCTCAAATAGCCTAGCTAAATTTATTGTAGGAGTCCAAAGATTAGAAGTTTCAATTGTCAGTTTCAAATGTCTCTCCGACGAAGTTTCGCTTGTAGTAGTGGTTCATCTTTTCAAGCTCGTTGTTCCAAAATGTTGCCTTTTAAAAAGTAATGTTCTCAGTAGTTGCCTTTCAAAAGGAGTGCCCTTATCCATTATCTGTGATCGTGGCACCCAATTCACTTCTAAGTTTTGGAAATCTTTCCAAAAGGGTTTTGGTACTTGTGTTAATCTTAGTACAACCTTTCATCCGCAAACCAACGCGCAAGCGGAGCGTACCATCCAAACTTTGGAAGATATGTTGAGAGCATGTGTAATTGACTTCAAGGGTAATTGGGATGATCACTTACCTTTGATTGAATTTATGTATAATAATAACTATCACTCTAGCATTGACATGGCTCCATTTGAGGCTTTATATGATAGGAGATGTAGATCTCCTGGTCGCACTAACAGAAACATATGGAGCTGCAAATCTCAGAGGTGCCAAAGAAGGTTCTGAAGAGGAACAAGGAGTATAAAATCCCACACTAGGCTCTTGAACTGGCAGTGTATCACCAATTGTAATTATAGAACTTGTGGTAACCGAAAAGATACTAAAAGTAGGGCACCATCCAATCTAGCAAATAACTTGGCGATCAACTCCTGAAGCATCAGAGTGCTATCGGGAACCAAATAAGGCTGATATTGTCCCCTCTCCTTAGTCAACTGCTCAATAACATCATCATGCTCATATATGGTCTAAGGCGATGTCTCTCTAGCTCGTTCACGAGCAGGTAATGCCCCTCTCGCTCGGCCATAACCCCTAACTCCATTGCGTCCCCTACCTTGCCAACGAACAAGGGCTCGGGCAGCAGGTATGTAACATCTCGTACTTCAAAAAGCAAACTAGAGATTCATACAAGTTTAAACTTCATTTTTTAGTCTTGGGTCAACTTCAAACAACCATAACTTTCATCACATAAGGAATTATGTGGCCCATGAGGTATCAAATCGGAGGTCTTTGAGTCCTCTTTTCAACACCAGTGAGTTTGCTAAATTTCCAAGCCCGTATGAAGGAGTTATGCATGTTTGAGTGCAGCCTCTCCAGTTAAGGCATTTCATCCATTCTAAGAAGGGGTATTCTGGTCTTTTCTTTACCCAACTAGGCCTAAAATGTTTTCTCACCCAAGTAAGCTGATTTAGACCACTTTTTCCACATTCCAAAATGCTTATGATTTGAGAGTAGGATTTCAAGAGGAGAAAAGAGAAGGTTTCAAGAGTTCATCAAGAAATTTGGGGAAATCACCAAGAACATAGTTCTTTTGAGGTATGTACGCTTTCATAGTGTTGAGTTTGTTCTCCCTCACGCCTATCAAGATGTATTATCCATGAATTCATCTTGAAGTGTATTGATTGAGTTTCTTGAGAAATTCTTGAGTTTTAATCCTATTCTTTAAAAATGGAGGTTTTGAGTTCTTGATGTGAGGTCTTGCTAATAAGTGGTGTTTGTGATAGAATTTTAGTGAGATATAATGAAATTTCATTGGGTTCGTGTTTATTGATGAAATCTGAGTGTGATTTCAATGAAATTGCATTGGGTTTTGAATTAAAGTGAGGTTGGTGGAGGAAGAACGAAAACTGCCAAATATATAAGTTAAGGTCCGCGTTGCGAGGATGCCTAAAATTTTCTATTTTCATTCGATCACTCCTCTTCGCGTTGAGGAGAGGATACAGAGTCCTCTGTCTTGAAAATCTTTTCTCGACCAAAAATTTAATTTCTCCTCTGTGTCGCGCCAGTGCCTCTTCAAATCGTGTCTTCGCCATATTTTATTTCTAACTATCTAAGCCTTCGTTAGTCATTCAGAGATCCTATTTCCTAATCATAGATCTTAAGTTCACATTTTTTCCAATCAAGGTAAAGTTAAGAGAAAAGTACAAAGTTCGTTTGAGAACTCTTTAGAAATTATCTATAACTTGAAGTAAGATTTGAGTAAATAAGTATGAGAATGAGGAGAGTTGAGTTTCATATTTCAAAATAAATATAAGGGAGCTAAATATTTCCAAGTATGTAATATTTTTACACTTAAAATGAGAGAAACATTGATTTCTAAATGAGTTTATGAGGAGTATTGAGCATCACCTCTTTTAAGAGGATCATTTGAGTAATTATCTCAAATTGAGGAAGAGTTATGTTTTAAACATATGAGCATGAGTTTTATATATATATATATATATGATGGGTTTAGACAACTTAAAATCCTCATAAACCATGTGTGTCAATATGGTAAAGGGTCATACTTTTTAGATGATTCTTTATTGGTTTTAATCATAGCTTAGGATCCACTTATTTGAGGTGTTTTATACCCCGACAAGGTATAGGAAAGTTCTGGCAGCATGGGCGAGACGTTGTTTCATCACATAGCTCATAGTGATGGTTGTCGGTTAGAGAATCTCCCAATTAAGATTAAAGAGTATTTTATTTTATTTTTATACATCATTGAGTATATATCCTACTTTATAATGTTTTAAATATTGCATCTCTTATTGTTGCTTTTATATTGAGTTGAGTTGAGATGAGGTAAGTATGTCTTCCTAAGTTATCAATTCAGTACTTATGTTTTAGTTTTTCCTTTGATTTCTCGTACATTTAATGTACTGATGTCATTTGATCTACATCGTTTTATTATGTAGGTACAAGTGTTTAGGGTCATCAATAGGCCACAACTTCTAAGAAAACAACAAAGAACTTCTCAAAACCAGGTAGCATAAGTATAAAGATCATCTTATACAATTCTCTATTCTGAAAGACATTTCAAGTCTTCGAAAGTAAATTAAAGATTGTAAATGATAGATGGAGAGAAATGACGACTAGAAATAAGGATCTCACCACAACTCCGAATGAGAAGAAATCGCTAGATCTGGTCAACCGTTACGAAGATCACCCTTACTAGGATCTGTATAAAAAAGATAACAAAACTAAGGGTGAGTACAATCCATATGTACTTAGTAGGTTTGATCGTGTGAGTATATGCAACTAATCATACTTAAGAAATAAACTATGAAATGCTTCCATCTACATGCAGAAAAGTCCCCACTTCGGCATCGGTGCCACCAATTTATGTAATAACGACATGAATGAAGTAAACACATAAGATTACAAATAATACTCAAATCAACAAATTAGTAAGTTACACAACACAACAAGATGGCCAATGTGATGCAATGAGATGATGAAATGATGGAATGATGTGGTGGAACCAATGTCCTCGTACAACTTGTTATATACACCTTGCTGTGTTTTAGTTTCCGGACAAGGACCCATGTGGGACTCGCAGTCCATATACCAATCTCGAAATCTCAATCTCTCATCAAATTTCCACGTAGCTCGTGGTCAAGGATAAAATTTAGGTGTCTCATTTTCTTTCTAAAAAAATGAATTCCTCCACTTTCTCATATTCCCATTAACAATGATATGTTGAATGAGGATGAATACATCACAACACATACAACACAAATGCATTATCAGTTCATCAAGGATTTTAAATAGCATAAAGTTCTCAAACTCAACATGTCATGAAACACATCTTCAAATGATAAGGATGGTGGAGGAATCCATCTGAAACCAGACTTACGAGTTAGAAAACATTTATTTCATTTTAAGATGCTTCAAAAATCTACTCAAGCCCCTGACTCGATCATCTCAATGTCAATTATAAAGAAAAGCCACACATCCTCTCACTCGGGCAATTACTCAAATATCACAGGTTTTTTCAGCAACAGTAAAAGGTATCATACAAACCTCCACACAGGCTAAGCATCACAAATAGGCATCATATGAACTAAACAAGAAGGTCAACACTTACCAACATGTAAAACTCATACTACAATTTATTTCACAGTTGACTTTCTAAGAAATATCACTTACTCATCTCACTCTAAAAGAGGGATAGCCAAACCCACTTCGAAGTTCAAAACTTCACTCGAGAAACTCTATCAGAGCACTTCCTCAACCACACGAACACCAAAATGATCCCTAACTATCAAGAATTAAAAGAGTTCATCAAAAAGAGGCCAATGATACCTATATGGATGAGTTTAGGAACCGAGGATAAAATAGTCCAAAAGTCACTTTGGAAATTGAAAGAGTAAAATTAGATTTTTTTTTTTTTGTAAAAAATAAGTTTTTACAAGCCAAGAAGAATTCGTGGTTGAAAACCCCATTAAAAACAAGCAAGAATTGAGCTCCAAATCAAGAATCTACTAATTTTCTAACATTAGGAGAAGAACCTCAAGAGCCACATTGAAATTAAGACTTAAAAGAGTTATCGAAATATAAAACATGAAGGAATTGATAAAGAATAGTTAAAGGCACTTACCCAAACGAATCTCCTCAATAAATCTCTCAAAAGTCTCCTCTCCTAAGCTCTCAAATGAGTGAAAAATTAATGCTGGAATATGAAAACTGGGAAGAATTCCCAAATAAGTATTGTGTAGGTCTGAAGAATGAGGTCCGCAAACACAAGACATGTGCCACGAACACGGCCCACTAGGCTGCCAAAGGTTTGCGAATGCGCGAACAATGTTGTGGAGCATTGTTCACTCGCAAACGTACCCTAACTCTCCGCGATCGCGGTACCTCAGACACCCACCCTTTGTGAATGCGCTAGGGGACCCGCAAACGCATTCCCCTTGCACCAATTATCAGAAACTAGGAAAGGAAAGGATCTAAGTCTCCAATCGGACCCTCGAAAATTGTTTGAAGTCCGATAAAAAAAAACTGGACATGCTACCCAACTAAATTTGACATTTTGAATTCAATGAAAATGTGAGATTTCCTAAAAGAGGCAAAATGACGGAATTACCCTCCCGGACAACTCTTAAGGCTTATAACTCAACTTCTCGCCCAAATGCCCAAAACTCAATCTAAGGCCTCGAAAACCTTACCAACCACCTTAATAGCTCAAAATCAACATTGTGGACACAATGGAACTGACATAATTTCCATTTGGTGCTCAAATTTTAAAATATTGACCAAAGTCAACCATGGCAAGAATTCTCAATTCAAAAGGATCTCGATTGCATCTGGGACCACACCAATCATTCCCACAGCACAAACTAAGCATGAAAATGCTAAGAGAAAGGGCCAAATGGTCATTTCACAATTAAAAGCAAAATCACAAGAAATGGGACATTACAATGCATTTCATGATGTTCATAGAAATATTGTGCTTTTAGCTTTTATGATTAATTCAATTGAAATATACTAATTTGAAAAATATAAATCAATTATTTTTCATAATATTAGTTAAGAACATATGTTTATTAATTAATATATTTTTAAAAGATAATATAAATCTTAAATATTTAATTTAATAACATTTATAAAGTTGCTTATTTGTCTAATATAAATTTAAAATAATTAATTTGTATTTTTAAAATTTGGTATAATCTTATGATTGCAATTGTTCATCAAAACAGTGCATGTGTAATTACATTGTAGTAAACAAATATGCCAGCGTAATTACTAGGTTGTGTAATTATTAGGACAGTAATTACTACCTTAGTAATTACACCAATTCCTGTGATCAGGTGACTTTCCAAACAAACCCTTAATGTTTTCTTTAGCAATTTGTAAGCAAAATAGTAAATTAAATTATGATGGAGTATTTCATCGGTTGTTCCCCCCAACCCACCCCCCCCACCCCCAATTTTGGATTTAACATGAGCTTAAAAAAGAGAAAACAATAATTAAATTTAATAATTTAAAATTAAAGATATGTATTGAGTATATTGAAATATCATTTAATTTTGTGACCAGGAAAACATGTTTGCTTGGCATGTAGGGTCATTTTAGTTTTCTTTTGTTTTTTTTCTTTGTTTTAATTTGTTTGTCTTGTTTTTAGTTTTTTTATATATTGAAAAATTACGTAAAAATATTATAAATCACAATCATTAAAATACATATAAAAAAATCATTTGACCTTTGGATTCTATCAGTGCCACATAAATTGGGATAAAGAAAGTAACATGTATTATCTGAAAATGATGTATAAGTCCTACAAATCTCAATAACTAACATCTTGAAATATTTTTGAAAATATATAAAAAATTTGTCTTACTCTTGAAATTGTATTTGTATTTGTATTGGGACAAATATAATAATATATATTATTTATAAATTACGTAAAAGATATATAAAAAGATTGATCGACTTTCGAAATTCTATTAGTGCAACATAAATTGGGAAAGAGGAAGTAACATGTCGTATTTAAAAATTACATAAATACTACTATGAATCATAATAATTAACATGAGATATTTAGGAAACATATTAAACATCTAGTTGACATTCAAAATTATGTTAGTGCCGCATAAATTGATATAGAGAAAGTAACATATATTATTTGAAAATGATACTAACACTAATATAATTAATTACAATAACAACAAATTAAAATATTAAAATTAAGATGACTCTCCAAATTCTATATATGGTCACATAAATTAAGAGAGAAAAAGTAAGTTATATTGAATTCATGCTAGTACGGCCTCCAATGTCTAGTTAATATAATATACAAAAGGGTCCTAAAGATTGTGATTTTCATAATAGCAGAAAATATAAATTTTTTAATTTTTCATCAGTTGTTATATTCATATTAAAGTCCAACTAAATTTATATTCGGGTCGAAATATTTTACATTAAAAAGTAAAACACTCTCTAACAAATAAAGTAGTACTTATACAAAATGAAAGCTCCCTTGATCTGATTCTCAAAAGTAAAATAGTGACAATCATACATCTCTTGGAAGTGAGAAAATACCTTAAAAAACGCCGTATTTCCCCCAGGAATTACTTGCTAGGCCTCTAGATTCCTATTTATATTTTATTCTTTACTTTATAAAAAAGATAATGTTAAAAGGGGTAGCCCTTCCTTTTACTCTACCTATTTTAAAAGTAAAATTTGAGATGCCAATATGATAATATTAACTAACATTTTTTTTTGTTAAAAGAAGAAACAATGTTCCTCTTGTATGTTCAAATACTTATCTAAGATTTTGTGAATCAAATGATGGGCCATTACAGTTTTATTTACCATTAAAAGAATTCATATTTAAAAAGATGGTTGGCAAAAGATGGAGCTGGAAGTTTGATGATCTCATGGTGTTTTAACCAAACAAATTAAGGACATAAATTGTGTTTGGTGTGATTTAACTTAAAGAAAACCAACAAATGTACTTAGCTATTAAAAAAAATTATACATTTATACTTGTTGGACATTCTTGATTATTTATATATGTGATGTTCCAACTGCAGCTTAACTGCTCATGAACAGCACCGCATACTTAAATTGATTTACATTTTTATAATTAGTTGCTTGTACATGTGAGCAACATTTCATGTCACATCCTAAACAAATATGTATTCAAGAAATGGCCAGAAGGGTTTAAGTACAATATGTATGTCTGCATGATTAATTAATACTTTATAGTTTGTGTCTAATTGGTTGTTGCTTGTTCATGTTATGTTTTTCAACTTAAAAAATGAAAAGTATTGAAAACACCCCGCATTTCCATCATGATATTTCTTCGAACGAGGAGCTTTGGCTAGCCATTCACTCACTCTTGATGGTCCACCATTTAGTTCACTTAAGACCGTTCGTGATTCCCACCCGTAAATCACTTCACAAAGGATCCTATTGATTCTTTCAAGCTATAGGAAATGGGAAGGCCTTAGCGGTCTTTTTTTCCTAGCTTGTTGTTGGGAAGAGATAGCTGCTGTCATAACTTGACGCAAATTATTTGTTTTGTCCCCGAACTATTGACAATTTTAAAACACCTCTCTACTTGACTAACTCAAGGGCGGCTCAACGTGATTGGGGGCCTAAAGCGAAATTTCAATTCGAGGCCTAAAGTATAATTAAATTTCATATACATATTTATTCAAAATTTATTTTTCTTATACTATTTAGATGAAAATTATTAGTATTTTAATATTATTTTTTTAGTTATTAGTTTTAGGTAAGATTTTATCAACTCAACATTGAAAAACAGCCTTTTAGTGAGACAATTATTATATGAATTGTTAACATAATTATGCAAGTAATAAGTTGATAAATATTAAATAGAGATAAGATTTAGAACCATAGAATATGACGCAAGAAGTTGATGACTTGGTATACCCCATTTTAATATGATTGTAGTAATGCTTGAAACTAAAATTTAAAACGAAATAAAAAAGAATTTGTAATTCACTTTGTTCAACACTTTTCACTATTAATTTTTATTTTTAACAAAGTACAAAAGATGTTAAAGTGGGTAAAATAATATATTTTTTTAAAAATTATACTTTTTATCATAAATAATCAATTTTTTATATAAAAATTTTAACATATAATTTATTCTTAATAAAAATTTGAGGCCCCCGAAATTTGGGGGCCTAAGGCAAAAGCCTTATTTCCCAAAGCATAGGGCTAGCCCTGGATTAACTAAACTTACATACACTCTCATCTGCCACATGACATAACAAGTGGTTTCAAACTCCGGTAGGATAATGAGGCTCTTAATAAAAAGCTGAGAAAAATGTTGAAAACAACCCTAAACTTAGCGAGAATTTAAGAGTGTGCAACTTGCAAGATTGGGGGTGTATTTAAGTTTAGTTAGTTAATAAACTAATAGTTCGCACCGAATTAAGAGGTTTTCAATACTTCTCTCCTTAAAAGAAGAAGAAGAAAGATTAGGCAGGCAAATATTGCTTATTGCTTAAGAAATGAGTACAAAACATGTTTAGTAGTCGATAATACAATGGTTTATTTTGAGGGACCATCATACTAAAAGTAACAAAATTAAATAGTGCAAACGGCTAAAGTTATTGTTTATTTAGTTGGAGCTATGGCCAAGTCACAATCATTATGGATTGGCCCCTTAAGAGTATTGATTTATTACACCCTCAGGTAAGTAGGGACAAGAGAATTCACCCAATAAGAGAAAATTAAGCATTATTGAAAATGTTAACAAGTAATGATGATGATGATGATTCAAAGGGTCTAAAGCTATTTGATTATAGCCATTAATTTTTTGTATTTACGATAAAGATGTTGAAGTGAATGGTGATGATGATAAAAAATATGCACAATCATTAAACGGCTGATTGGAAACCTGTATATGGAAAAATCCTTTTTCTAGAAAATTTGGTTAGAATGGTATTTTATTTATGTTATTTTATTTTTTTGAACATTTTTACGCTTTTAACTTTTATATCTTTTAATTAAAAAAAGAAAAAATCAGTTTATTTTAAAATAAAAAAGATATTATAGATTTTTTAAATTTCTGGCCAAATTCTGACCAAATTTTCTGGGCTACTCTTTTACAATAATAGAGTCTTCATGAACAGATGCTCCCTCTGGTTTGACCAATCAATATATACAACAAGATGATCTACACCAATCCATCTCAAGGAAAATAGAAAAATAAGTGAAAAATTGTGCTCACTTTTTTTAGAGTCCTGAATGGTTAATTGTGTGTTAATATTAGCCCCTTTTGGTCTACCAACCGTTTAATGCATGGAAAAGTTGATCAAATCAACAACTATTAATTATCATGTTTTTCTATTTTCTCTGTAACAAGTTGTTTTCGTGTAGCAGTGGTTTCCTTTGTAGCATTTATTAGTGGTAAGGAGGCTATTCCTTCATTTTCTCATTTCAGTAGTAGTAGGAATTTATTTGCTTATTAGGTGGGTGGTTAATCCACCAATGTTGTATTTAAGTTATTTGAATTTAATGGAAAAATAAGTTGATAATTATTAAGTTTTTGAGTACTTCAAACTTAAGAGATTGCAGGTTCTATCTTAAAGAACCAGCACCATAGATGTATAAAAAAAATATTTGATTTCATATTGCAGCGCTCTACAACTAGATCCATATCAGAGGACCGTAACAGTTTGATTGTTTTAAATGATAATTATGACATCAAAAACGGTTGTGGGTGATTTCTAGCGCGATAAACAAGTCAAGGCGCGCACAATAGGACTACAGTGCAATAATTAAGCTACATCTATGCTGAATTTTGTTAATGCTTTATTGATAAGTATGCACATGATGGAATTTTATGTGAAAAGATATGACCAATAATGTACCAAAAAATGAGTTGGGACTGTTAGCTCTAATATGTTCCATCAAAAATGATCTTTAGCCGTAATTAATTAATGGTAATAACTCAATCACCTCTAAATATATATTTTTAGCGGCAATTAACACTTTTTGTATATGTCCCTAAAGCCTTTTAGCGACATTGAATCTAATGATATTTAACTAATGCTGGTAAAAATTGTAGCACTCTTTATTAGTGTATCTATTTATTACCGCTAAAAGTTGTTTTTATTGCAGTAAATTAGTATATGTATTGTCTTGATATGCTTTGAAATGGGACCTGTCATTTTGGTGTGGGTCTCAACCTAAGAGATCAAGACCCTTCTCCACCACTAACCTTCAGAATCCCTACTTACTGTCTCATTCTTAAGGACATCCATCAGTTTTTAGCATCAAAACTGAAAAAGAAATATCATTTGTATTTACTATTCCATTCGTTTCAATTTATATGGTGTAGTTTAACCCCTGAATGAAGACTAGTTTGAAATGTGAGAAATTTAAAGTTAAATTATTTTACAAATATAATTTTAACAAACAAATAAGAAAATAGTATTACATAAGCAATAACATATCTGGACAGACGTTCAAAATATTCATAAAGAAAAGTCTCATTAATTGATCATAATCGTATCGTGGAAATGCTAAGAATACTTTAACAAGAGAGAAGTATCCTAGATAGTTGGATGTATGCCCGGTTTTATCGGATCCTGTCAATTGACCAAGGAGACTCCATAAAGATGAACAAAATATGATGAGCTAAAAAGCTAACTAGCTACTTTTTCTTTACCTTTATCTTTCAAAATAATTACTCCCTCTATCTTATAATATGTCGCTCCTTTTTAAAAATAGTTGAACCACAATATATGTCATTTTATAAAATTTATGCATAAATTATCATTTTTTGCCCATTATATTCTTGATAGATTAATTAATTAATCTTGAAAATGTATTTACTTTGACTAACCTAGAAAATCTACAAGTAATTAATTTCATCGGGAGAGTACTTCATTCATTAATTAACTACTTTCTTTATTCACTACTTATTCTATAACATCTAATTTTGAAAAAAAAAAATAATATCAACACACAAATTAAAAATAAAAGAAGAAAAAAATTTCAAAAATAATCTTGAAAGTTGAAGCTTCAAAAAATTTTATCAAGGAAGATGACATTTCAAAAAGTTCAAAGGAAAATTTAGATCAATTTGAAGTAATGAAATTTGAATATTTTGTGATGTTGCCATGTTTGTTTTAAGGATTTATATATAAAAAAATATTTTACACAAAATATATAGGAAAATTGAGGTGGGAAAAACTTGATTTAGAATTTTTTTTTGGATCAATTGGTGAAAAAATTTGACTCCAAAAATAAACTCTAAAATTTAAATAGTCATCCAAATGCATTTATATTTTTGAAATCTAACATTTCATCATTTATTACAAAGTTGTTATAAGCAAACATTAACTAAGGGTATAAGGGTAAAATTACCTTATTTCATAATGTAAGTGCAAATGGAAAATGTGACATATAATATGAGACGGAGGGAGTACAAGTATGCAAAGCATAATCAACTTTAGTAGAGTAAGAATCAAATAATAATCTCAAACATATTGAAAGCAATAGAAAATTCAAAAGGAGCTTCTTTAATCACTACATCAGAAAAAAAAAAAAATTAAAGAAAAATACCTGCCTTAGGTTCTATTGAAAACAGACATTTTTTTCATATATCAATACAATGATAGTGTTGAAGAAGCCTATTAGCTTCTCTAATGCCACTAAAGTAAGCACCATGAGTTGTTGAATAGTGTGTTCTATGTGTTGCTTCCCCTGCAAACAGAATTTGAAGTGGCGGAGGTGAAATATTTGAATGAATGCTAGTCATTTTTGGCAACGGCTCAGCCAGAGCATCCAAATCGTCTCCACTAGAATCAATTGCTACATAACTATATGAACCCAAGAAGAGTGGATCGTTTCCCCATTGGCTCTTTAACACCTTTTCGACTTTAAAGATACTTTGTGCATCATCAGAATGTGAGTTTATTAGAAGGCTAGAGATAGTTTTTGAGAATCCATCAATGATCTCCTCATCACCAAGTGTTTCCACCTCAAGAGCTTCTTTACCTACAAACCATGATATTAAAACATTTGAGTTACCATAGATTGGACACAAATTAGCTGTCCTCCTCATCCACCAAGGGATTTTCGGGTTTTGTTCCGACTCATTATGGAACACCATCTGTAGGTAGGGAAACTTTATGCCATCGGGGATCGGAGTTAGTTTCAAGAATACCTTGTTGACAACACCAAAACCGAGCCTTGTGATTGCTTCAGTCTTGAAACTAGAAAGTGGAGGATTAAACATACCAGAATCTTCGCGAATCCCCTGTTTTAAAACACCAAGTGAGACTGTAACTATGACATGATCCGCATAAATAATTGATCCATCAGCGAAATGTAGCTTCACTGGTGGCTTATTATTCCCATTTTCAATTTCTAATGACTCATCGGGCTGCCACTCAATCTTTGTGACTTTTCGGCCTAATTGAATCAAACCAGGCGGTAGAACAGAGGCCAAAGATTCAATCACAGATAAATAGCCTTTGGCAATTGTTATTTCTTCTCCGGGAAACATGCAATACTCTTTTTCTGCATTGAAATCTAGCATTTCCAAATCATTTGCTGATGTATAAGTTCTTTGGATACTCTCAAACATGGCAAAAATGCCTTGTTCAAGTGATCTTTTTCTCTGTTTATCCAACCCTTCGACTCCATCAACATCTGAATCCCAATAAGCATCAAGACCCTTCCGAAGAAAAGAACCAATACTCATGACATTAGATAATTTAGGTATTTCATTTTGAGTAACTAATTTCCTTTGAGAAATATTCATAAGTTCGTTGAAAAGATTCGAAATGGGCTCAACAAAAGAAGAATCAAGCACATACCCATCTTCAGCTACTGTGATTGCTTCAGTTTCCAAAAGTCCATCCATACACTCCCAGGGCTGCTCAGATTGCAATGAATTTATATCTTGAGCAATTTTGTAAACAGGGCTGCCTGCAATTCCATGGATCCAAGTAGCACCCATCTCAATTCTGTCACCACCAAACTCTGATGTGTTTATTCTTCCACCAATTCTATTGCCACCTTCCACTACACACAAATCTAACAAATCTTTACACCCTGCTGTTGTATAAAGTTTGTTAGCAGCTGTCAGACCAGCCATTCCTGCCCCAATTATAACTACTTTTGGTTTCTTGCTAACCATATTTGTATTAGTCAAGAAATGTTAATGAGAGAAAAAATATTGTGAGGAGTTTGTGTATGAAAGTATTGCTTAACCAAGAATCAAATATATACATGAGGCCCCTCCTTTTTCTTTTTCTTCTATAGTTTGTTTATTTCTCTAATAAAGACATAGCTATGCTTTTCTCGGCCATTAATGTGATTGTCGTCAATACCCTAAGCTTTAACACCTATTTACTTTTTCTCTACCGTACTGCCACATGCAAACCCCCACTATACATATCGACACATATATACAACTACGTGTGTATTAATTTAGTCATATGGGTCATTAATTTGGTCTCATTTCATATATATGTAGTTTAATTTTGGATGTGCATAATCATATACTTAAACTTGTATAAAGTTGAATAAATAGACACATGTATCATACGTGACATAATACATGTAAGATACCACATATGATACAAATTGCTATGTAGGATGTCACATAGGATGCAAATTTCTAAGTAGGATGCCACGTAGGACACATGTGTCAATTTGTTCAACTTTATACAAGTTTAATTGTCTACTTGTACACACCCAAAATTGGAGAACGTAAATGTAAGTCAAGGCCAAGTTAAGTGACATATTTATGTATCATACCATTAATTTATGTAGAGAAGTTTAATTGTGCATAAATTTTAAAAGTGATGAAATTTTTTGAGTTAAATTCTTTTGAAATTTAAAAAGATGCGGTTCTTTTTTCAATGGATTAAAAAGGAAATTCACACAAATTCGGTGGGTGAATAATTTAACATAGATGCCCAACATTGAATGAAAATTGGAATGAGTTTGACTCTGATGCCATGTAAAGATATAGATATATGAGTCTAATTCAACCCCAAAGTTAATTCAAAAAGTGAGAATTGTCGAGATCATATTAAAGACATCATCCATTCGATCTCTTAATCACACACCTCTCATGCTCAAGACTAGACATCTTACACGTGAACAATTTAATACAGAAGGTTCAACATCAAAAATAAGAATTGAGATGTATCTTGTTGTGATACCACATAAAAATATCACACGTAAGCCTAACTTAACCTTAAAAATCATCTCAAGAAATGAAGATTACACATATCATATTAAAGATACCACTCATCCCTCGAAGGGCCAAATAAAGAGGGAGAGTATTGTATAATATTGATACAAGGAGCAAATCTAATAACAACTTGTAAGATCACCAATAATAGGTTGATGATTCGATCTCACCAACCTCACATGTGAATCAAGTATAAAAAAAGGCCCACGCAATAGTGTACATGCCATTGAATAGTGATGATTAGTCATGAAAGTCATAGATTTGTTTCAACAATGTAATCATGATTAACTCACAATTCAGATCATATATTACCCAAATTAAATAATATTGTACTTATTTTTGAAGTCATAGTAAGTGTTCTAGTTTCTGATTACACTTAGCAGTTAGCACGATTTTTTTCCCTAAGTACGTTAGATAAAAAAAAAGATCTTCTGATAATCTTACACGATATTAGATGTCACGTTTAATCTTATCATATAATAGAATAGGTATGTAGAAAAAGATTTAGTCGGTGCGATACTAATTTAATATTGGCGTTATAAAGTTTAAATACAAGACATCTAGACATGTAGGACACTATTCTAATTTTGATATTTTGGTGTATATAATATATATAATGGTTTTCTTATCTTTTTGAATGGCTATGGTGGAAGGAAGACACAATGGCCAACATCATATGCAAAGGACGCATCATTTTCTTTCCAACATCATGTGTGTGTAAAGTAAAAAGTTATTTTCTTTGTTAGGGTCAAGTTGATAACATACACATATTGTGTTTTAAGTGAAACAGCTCAAAATATTCTTTAACAATATGTTAAGATTAGAGATTTTGTATTAGCATCCAAACATTAATCTCTAGTGTGTTTGGATGTCCCACATTTTTTTGGAGTATAAGGCGGCGCATTTTGGACTCAAATATCAAGTTTAATTGCTTTGATTCCACTATCCTTTCCAATATAATGATGTAAATAATTTAGTACAAATTTGAAGAATGGCACTTGCTCAGTGGTAGAACACTTCCTCATCCAACTGATCGGTCATAGGTTTGTATTACATAACAGCTAAATAGAAATGTACCCTTCACGAACGAGGAGGACAAAAAAATATAGTACGAATGCAATTAATGTAGTGTTTTCCCCCTAAATTGCACATCTTCCACGATTATATTTTTATAACGTACGTCTTTCTGTTAAATGAAATATTTTCTTTATATATTATAATATAGACGAAAAGTATTCAACTAATCATTTCTGTCACTATATAGCTCCGCGAATAATGGTATACTTAATTAGAACAATCTATATGAATATATGAAATATATATATGTCCTAAATCTCCATATATCTAATCTTTATTTTTGTAGATTGTCTTTTTCTATTATGGTTTGTGAAATAGTTTACGGCACCCAAAGCTTTAAATCTTTATTATCTAAATCTTCATTAAAGGCCGTGCAGATATCGTAAGGAAAGTGGCGTGATTATATATATGTTATTAAAGTTATAAAAAGGGCTATACAAAGATTAGATATTTTAAAAGGTGACTCTAAAAAGATTAATTATGTTTATTTATCTTTTTGGTTGGGTCTTCTATATTTTCTCCGCAACATTGATTAATGTTTTTTATACTTTAAAGTTGGTCAATTTTACCTTTCTAGCTGTAGAAGTAATTAACTTTTTCAAATTAATATTTGTTTTAGTTTCTAGAATCTTTTATTATTAGTGATGTCTTATATGATAAGCAACTATGCAAAAAATCTTTAGTTTCTAGTTTGTACTTGTATTTGTCTAAATTTGAAAAATTAAGAGGGTATTTATTATTTTATATTTAGTTTATCATTGTTGTAATTAGCTACTACTTCCTCCGTCTACTTTTAGTTGTCATGTTGCGCTTTTTTCGAAAGTTAATTTGACTAATTTTCAATGTTAAATTAGTCACATTAATTTGATACTTTGAATAAAAATTTAGATATTCAATAGTTATACAAAAAGTACTATAAATTCCAATTTTTTTTGCATATCAATAAGATGAAAAAATACATCATAAAATGTTAGTCAAAGTTCTTATAATTTGACTCTAAAAAAGAAAATCATGACAATTAAAAAGTGAACAGAGGGAATATTCATTTTCCTATAAGTAGAGCTGTCAAAATGGGCTTGGCCCGCTAGGTCGGCCCAACCCAACTCTTGAATTAAGTGGGGTTGGGAATAATTTTTTTTGGCCCTTTAGGAACGAGACTTTTTAGCCCAACCTCATTTGGCCCACTAGCCTCGTAGGCCCAACCCTCAAGCCTTAAAGGCCAGCCCGTGGGCTATGAATATTTAAAAATATTTTTTATATATATTTTTAGTAGTGTTTTATTTGTAAGTTTTTATCAATAAATATTTTAAAAAATAAAAAAATCAAGTCTTTTAAACTAGCTGGTTTTTTGTGGGAGGATGGTGGAATGATCAACATTTTTTCGCTAAATCTTACATTGACTATTATGTATTTTTGTAAGTATTCACCGAAGTGTGTGATTCATAAATATATTTTTGTAAGTATTCACCGAAGCGTGTGATTCATAAATGAAAATTTGTATGTATTGATGTCGTGTTTATAGACGTCAACTTTCGAACTCTTAGATACTCTTTCTAAGAGAGTAATATTGTTCATTTTTTGGTTGAAGGGCCAACTCGTCCCAACCCGTAGCCTGCTTAGGGATGGGTTGGATTGCTATTTTATGGGCCCTTTAATTAAAATGGTCAGCCCACCCTAACCCATTTAACTCTCTAGCCCATTAGGGTTGGGTTGGGTTGGGCCAACCCATTTTGACAACTCTACCTATAGGTAAGAGACTTTAATAATTATGGTGATATAATAAAATTATCATTTATTTTAGAGAAAATAAATAAAATCTTATAATAATTACACAAAAAGATCCTCCGATCAACTTTATTACAAAAAACAATGGTCATTTTTTTCGTAGACCTTCATTGCCGCCGTCTTCTGCGTGTACTTGTTCTTCATTCACCTCCACCACATTCTTCTTTTTCTTCTTCTCATTCTTGAGTTGTTTTAAGCGAACCATGTATCAAAAGACTCAAAACATCGAGAAGATTTCATATATAAACTTTAAGACTATTTAGACGTGATTCTGAGTTGATCGAAATTAAATAATCAATGTATACTTCATGTATAGTTAGTGTATACTTCATTATAGGTAAGCTATATTTTAGTTTTTTGAGTATATCATAATGTATAGTCAATATATGGTTCATGCATAAGTGAGCTATATTGTATAGTTAGTGTATACTTTCTATGAATTTTGCCTAACTACAGTACAATCACACTAAATTAATACTCGATAAATTAGTAATCTTTCAAAGATAATATTTTTCTCCGGTCCCGACTTGGGCCAATGGAAAAAAACACCCATTTCGATAAGATAATAAGATAATATATTTTCAGAAGACCCCTATGTAAATATAAGGTCCCATTAATATTATAAATTAATAATTCTATAAAAGTACAAAAATATTTAAACAATTTAGTGAAATATGATTTTATTGTGTTTTATTTTTTATTAAAATTTAAATATAGTTGAAGTTCATCTCCACATTTTCTTATTGCATCTAAAAGTTCCGGTAGTATCTTTTCGAACAACACCATAAAATTGGGTAGAGTTCTAGATGCGATAAGTGTTTCCTTACGCATAATTGTTCCAAAGGTGTTGTATCATCTTCAACTTAACATTATTTTATCGATGATATCCACAATTTTTTCTAAGCTTTGGGCCTCTGAACATGTATCGTTTTTACCCGGATAATTCAACATGTTATTAACATCCATTGTACTGCGGTCACAAAAGTTATTAATCATGACCTCAAGTTCATAATGACGTTCACAAGTAGGTTCATTCAAATTCTCCGAGATTTCATCCCCAAAACAAATTTTATAGTGTCAAAAATAATTTGTTATTGTCTCTTGCTGACGATTTGTCGTCCAAGTCGGGATTGAAAATTGATAGCATCCAAAATATTAATTTTTTCCTAGATCCATTTATCTCAATTCATAGCCTTCTAATAACCTACGATGTCATGACCCAGGGGTACCCTTTAGATATAACATCGCGTACAAGACCCCAAGAGGCCTCATACAAGCCACTTAGCTTTCATAGTCAAGATAATAGAAATCAATAAGATTTAAAACATTATTTCAACATAACCAAATCTTTTCAAAGCAAAGCGGAAGTCTAAACACTTGTCTCAAAAACCATTTAATACACTAGAATCTCGGGACGTAGCCCGCACATCAATGTTCAAAACGCAAAATGAAAAGAACATAAGGAAAGTAGTGACCAAATCTTTGGATGAATGAGGACTCACCAATCTTCAACTCTTCTGTTACTATGGATCCTTGCCACGGAGGTGAGAATCGGAAACGTCGGACCCTACATTTGGATAAGAAATGTAGGCAAAAGTATGCGTTAGTACAAAATGTACTAAATATGGTAGCATGCATCAACATAACATAAAAATTAGACAACATAAGTCATGAAGCATAATCAAAGCACATAATAAGTCATCTCAACATGTAAAGAGTACTTCTTGAAGTAACCTTAATTCATCCTTAGTCAAGACATGGGTAACCACCTTTAGTATTACTAATCATGGAAGGCAAACTCAAGCAACAATCCAAGCTCATCACCTATCATAACATATCATATCTTATCTTTTAAGGACATGCGAAATTGCCTCTTGCCTTCTTATAAAGGATCATAGGTAATCACCTCTTGCCCTTTCACTTTTGGATGATGGGTAATCACCTCTCGTCCTCTTGCTTAGGATCATACGTAATCGCCTCTAGTCTAACTTGCATTATAGGAACATGGGTAATCACCTCTAGTCCTACTCTAAGGAATATGGGTAATCGACTCTTATCCTTCTCATTTAGAAGTCATGAGTTGTAACACCTCAAAAACCTAGCAGACTGAACAATATAAAATTTTGGTAAATCAGGGAGGGGCTTACGAATCGTGAAAGGGACCACGGTCCATCGACTTGCTAGTGGTTCACACCCAGCAAGTATGGTGGACCACGATGCCCACCACGAGCTGTGGTCCTACTGATGAGCTGTGGATGGGCCCGTCGACTGATCCAGTAGACCCCTAGCCCAAGTTAAGAACCATAGTGGCCTTCATGGTCTGTGGTCCTTCACACGGTCAGTGAGGTGGACCGTAGAGGGAGGTACCAGAAACTAGTAGGCAGTGGCCAACAATCATGACCCACCCACTCGACGGACTGTGGTTCCATCAACGGTCCGTCAGTGGCCTCGTGGATGACCCAAGTCAACTTTTAAGTCAGGGTTATTTTTGTCTTTCCCTTATGCATTGGACATTTAAACTATGTCATTTAACACCTAAACTATGCCTTTTTACTCGGTCTAAGCTTAAAATCTGGTAAGAACCTAACCAAAACATTCATTCTCTAAAAATCATCCAAGTTAGAATGAAAAGAGGAGAAACACGCGCCAGTTTCTTTCAAGAACAAGCAGTACTGTTCTTCAAGTTCATCCCCAAAATCCAAATAATCTCTCTATAGTTTTCATCACCAGGTATGTGGGATTTCACTAGTGGGTTCCTTTTATCCACTAGGTCCCTAGACTTCAGTTAGTTCCTTGATTCTCCATATCTTGTTTAGACATAAGGTTTCTAAAACCTTAGAGATTTATTGTGATTTATTTGTTGTAGTATCCTTAATCGAAATAGCATTTTTCTTGGAAAGTTTGCTTAATTCCATGCATGAAACTAAGAACTCTAGTTTGTATAAATTCTCTTAGTTCGTGAATTATACTTACTAGGTCAATTAAACAGATAATCATGCTCCATATTTCGAATGTCACATTATTAGTACATAAATGTTGCATTCTCAGATTGCATGTCAGTATTTGAATTATTTAGTATTTCAGTCTCATTTTAGTCATATACATATTCAGTTGGGAGTAGACTTAACAATGAGTTGGACTAGGGTTAAGCGTACCCTCATAGTCCCAACTACGTGCCCTCGTAGAAGTATAAATCCCCTCGATTGGGCATCAGATTCAGTGATCACGCCAGTCATGCTTTGTCATGACCGAGAGCACCCCCTAGTCGTAACACGGCGTACTTGACCCCGAAGGGATCGCATACAAGCCCATAGCATTATCATATCATAAGATCGTAGAAAAGTAAGAGAGAATTTAAAACTATTTTTAAAGCATAATACCAAAAAAATTTCATAAAAGCAGAAGTCTTTCTAACATCTTTGTCTCAAACCATCTATGAATAACATGAATAAAAGTCTTGGGACGCAACCCACATAAAGTCTAAAACATAAGAAAAGACATAAATGAAACATAAGGGGGTTTGTCTTCGAAGTTATGAGTACTCACCAATCTTCAATCTTCTTGCACTTAGGAACCTAGCCTCTAAGCAACTCAATCTCCCAACACCCTACATTTGATTATAATGTAGGCAATATGCATTAGTACAAAATGTACCAAGTATGAAAGCTAACATACTAGCATAAAACATCTCATATGGTTAGTCAACATAGACATAGTCATAAGAGATAATAACATAAGTCCAATAAGATAACAGAACATCATAAGTCAACATAATGCAAGATATATGAACATAGGAGCTAAATCATACTTATAACATAGCCTTACTTAACCTTCATAATTACAATAGGCCACCTCTAACATCATAAGTATCATATAAGCATTATTGACTCTTATTCATTTATACCATAATAGTACCATTCTCAAGTAACCTCAAAAGCATACAAGTGCAAAGCAAGAATAGCATCCCATAATACTACCCATACCATGTATCCTTTCTTGGTCATCCTAATCAAGGTCTCTACACATGGTTAAATTCTCTAGGCTTCTCTACCATGAGGGCAACATACTTCTAGGCAACCTCAAATCACATTTGTGCAATGCATGAAAAGCATCCGATAATACCCTTCACACTAAGCATAACTTTGAAGCCATCTTAGTCATATTCACCCTACTTTGGTCTCATTATTTACTTAATTTCTCATAACTAAGGGAGTCTTACCTTTAGTCACTAAAGTAAATAAGGCCACTATGGCACAATCCTATCTCAACCCATTCTCTTATTAACCCTAAGTCATACTTGTGCAATGCAATCATAGCATCCCATAATACTAATCATGCAAAGTATTGCTTCTATGTCCTCTTAATAATACTTCTTGGTTTGGAACCTAGTTTCTCTCTTTATCTTTAGGGCATTATGAGGTACTCTTTTAAGCACATCTTAGTTCACTTATAACTTGAACCCTATGATATACCACTTTTAGTATGTCTAAGTTCATTACTAGCATGGATACCAAGAGATACTTACTTAAGTATGTCTCACTCCATTATAATTGGAACCCTATGAGATACTCTATAAAGTTTGTCTAAGTTCCTTCTTTACATGGACCCTATGAGATGCTATCTTAAACAAGTCTAAGTCTATCTAGTCCCTAGAACATTGTGTTACTTCATTAAGTAAGTCTTAGTTCATTATGCTTTGAACACTATGAGATGCTTCTCAAGCATGTCTTAGTTAATAAGATATGGAGATTGCTACTAGGAACCTTGCCTCAACTATGTGAAGGATCCTAACTCATGAGACATAACTATGGGAAAACTCACACTCTACTACGTAAGAGTTCACCCTTGTACTTGGATAGTCCTCACATCAACTAGGTGTGGTTCTCCTTTCTACTTGGAGCCCGGACCCTTTCTTGTGTGACACTCCTTCTCATTGTCAATATCCACTTGGAGCCAAGCATACACCCCAAGGTTTACTTGTTAAGCCTTGCTTAACATTCATCTCTCATGGAAGGATGTCCTTGACAATCCATCCATGCTCAAGCAATTCCATCACTTCATACTTTCAAGCATTCATGACTATAAGCCTTCATATCAAAGCTTTAATTCATTCTATCCTTAATCATATCTAGATTACAGGACATTTAAGCGATAGGCTTCTTCTTAAGCAATTCTCATCACATTCCTCAGTACTAGGTGATTTTAACTATAATTTATCTTAAAGGTTCAATTTCAACTTTACAAGACAAGATCAATCATATTCAATTAGTCTAAGTTCAATTCATAATTATGTGTTTCTAACCTTGAACAATTACTACTCACGACATTATTACAGGAAGGTCACTGATGAACCTTCTATTTGCCCTTTAATGGCATCAACCCAGAAATCATGCAACTCATCAAGAAAACTAGGGTTAAGCATTGAAACCACATAATTTCATTATAATATCACAATTAAATGCATAATTATCCATAAACAAGTATTATCCAACACTTTGGAATCATACCCAACTACATCCACACATTGGAAATAACCCTAGCTTAGATTGGGGTTCTTCTTCACAAATTAGTGGAAATCTTAGGGGACTCTATAGGTGGAAGAACCCATAGATAAAAAGCTAAAATTACCTTAATTCAAAGACCTAATAAGATTTCTTCAATGGTGAGATTCGACCTAGCCTCCTTCTCTTCTTCTTCTTACGTTTTCTAGAGAGAATTATTTGAGTGGAGAGGATTTTGGGGTTTTCTAGTTGGTTCTAGTGTAAAGTGACTTAGAATTGGGGGTTAAAGATTTAAAATACTCTAAATAGGTTAATAAAACACATATAAAACAACCCCTACTTAAAACTAGTCGAATAGGATTTTACCCAAATGTCCTTCACTTGGTAGCCCTGTCCCAGGCACCACAACCACTTGGACGGTCTGTCAAGGGCACCACGGCCCGTGGTGCCCATGGTCCCTTGACTAGTGGCTCCCCAAACTTTCCAAGACCCTTAAACTCCATAAAACACTAAGGTACCTTCACGGGTACTTTGACGGGCCGTGGTCAACCTAATGGCTCATGAAGCGCCTCGTGAACTTGGGGCAGCGTCTTGGCCTCAAGGCCTAGACTCCCAAGTGTCTAAGGCATCTACACAGACCCTTCACAGATCGTGGTCCACACCACTGGTCGTGAACCCTTAGGCAGTAGTTTGCCAAGGTCGGGCAGCATTGGCTCTTTGGCATAGGCTTTCCCTTTTTGCCTTGGTACTTGCCTTTCCCAAGAACAACCAAACTCTCTAAGGTCATCTAGGCTACTAGGTATAATACATACCTTGACGTTTATCCACTAAACTACTCATTCTAAGCACGCAAAGTCTCAAGTACGACTCAAATTCTCAACATCATACTCTAGAACCCTAGCTCTTGGCTCTAGTATAGTCTACTTATTTTCTGGGTGTTACATGCCTTTATACCTTTGGCAAGGATTATTGGGTCCTCTCGATGGGGCGTATACATCGGACTCCATGTTTAGCTCATGTGGTTTATGTCGGTTAATAATATTTCCCACGGTTAGACTCTTAGTGCATTTGACCAGGTTTTTACAATTTATATCAGTATATAGTTCAGCATGTTATCTTTGTGATTAGTACTTGGTCATTGCATTCAACTTAGCTTTTCAGTTATGTTTCAATATTTACATTCTTGCTCAGTTCATGTCATTTCTCAGTTATGCTTTGTCCAACTTATGTTTATATATTTGTTCATCGTAGTATCTGTATCCTACATGCTGAGTACATTCCAACTACTAACGCATACTTTCATGTTGTAGGTTTAGGTACTTAGCATCCGATCATGCTTAGTTCGATTCTCAGTTCAACTTCAACATTTTTAGTGGTGAGCCCTCATACTTCGAGGACAATAGACATGCTTTCTATTTCAGTCTTTACTTTCAGTTTTTAGTTTTGTTAGAGTTAGCTGGGGGCATGTCCTAGTAACTCAACTCAGTTAGAGGCTTTTCAGACATAGTAGTAGATCCAGCTTGATTTGTTAAGTGATGTATCTATCATCACTAGACTTCTATTATATTTTATATATTCAGATTAGTTGGGTTTTCCCCACTTTCAGTTATCCATTATTTTAGCTTCCGCATAGTACTTGTCTTATTCAATTATTCTCAATATGCTTGATATATGCTAGGCACAGGGTTAGCTTGGGTCACTCGTGATCCTAGGTTTCATTTTACGTCAGGGGTTAGCATCGGGGCATGAAAAACTTGGTATCCGAGCATTAGGTTTAAGAGTCCTAGGATGTCTGAAAGCTGCACTAAGTAGAGTCTCTTTCATGGGTGTGAAGCATGCCACATTTATGAGGGGGATGCTACAAAATGTTTTAAGAAAAACTTCACTTTCTTTGCTATTCGTATCATGCGTGCGTATGATCCAACTTCTCCATTCTAATCCATCGTTATGTGTTTCAGATTATGGCTCCTCATAGAGCTAATGCACACAATGCTAATGCAATTCCTTTAGTCCCGAACCATGAGGTTACAAATGCAGAATTTTATAATGCGATCCAACTCTTGGCTCAGAGTGTGGCCAGTCAAAATAATCAGCAAATCCCAGTTTTAGCAAACACTAATAGTGGATTAGCTGTAGCTAGGGTTCGAGACTTTGGTTGTGTGAATTTGTCATAATTTCTAGGGTCAAAGGTTGGTGAGGACCCACAAAACTTCATTGATGAAGTAAAGAAGATCCTAGAGGTGATGTAAGTAACTGGAAATGACTGAGTGGAGCTGGCTTCATACCAACTTAAGGATGTGCTCATATCTGGTTCACTCAGTGGAAAGTAAACAGGGGTGCGGATTCAACTCCTATGACTTGGGATTGTTTTACTAGAGCTTTTCTAGACAGGTTCTTTCCAAGGGAGTTGAGAGAAGCTAATACACAAGAGTTTACGAACTTGAAGCAGGGTTCAATGTTGGTCCAAGAGTACGGGCTGAAGTTCAACCAACTCTACAGTTATGCTCAATACATGGTTGCCGATCTAAGGGCACAAATGAGTAGGTTGTTGTTTGGAGTACCCGATCTGGTGTAGACTGAGTACAGAAATGCTATGCTTCATATCTCCAGACCATCATGCTCAGCAAGTGGAGGGAGATAAGCTTAGGGAATCAACTAAGGATAACAAAAAGGCAAGAAGAGGAAAATATGAATACTCACAACAAAAGTCAGATGGCGAAAATCGCTCACAGTTTCAGCAGAGGTCTATAGCCCCAGCACCTTCATCAGCTAGTGCTCTATCCCCCAGGTTTTGACAAGATTAGAAAGGGAGGGCATCAGGCTCTAAGTCTCAAGGGAGTACTTTAGGTAACAGGAATTTCCCAACTTATCCAAAGTGTGGTAAGAACCATTCGAGTGAGTATCTTGCAGGAAGGGAAGAGTCCTTTGGGTGTGGTCAGTCTAGCCATATGTTGAAGGATTGTCCTTCTGCCAGGTAGGGGCAAGGAGGTAGCAACATTAGGGCTCAGCCTACAGCTCTAGCAGGTCGCCCAACTCACTAAGGTGCTTCGTCCAGGTAGTGGCAGGTGCCAGAACATGTTTATTCTCTCCAGGCTCGCTAGGGCCCAAAAGATTCTCCTGATGTGGTCACTGGTACGTTATGAGTCTTTCGTTTTGATGTTTATGCATTATTAGATCTAGGGGCTACACTGTCTTTTATAACTCCTTATATAGTAATAAACTTCGGTGTCAGTCCAAAAACTCTTTCAGATGCCTTCTCAGTCTTTACTCCAGTTGGTGACCCAGTTATATCTAGACAAGTATACATAAATTGCCTTGTCACAATCTCTCAAAAAGTCACCTCAGCAGATCTTGTAGAGTTAGAAATGATAGATATTGATATCATTTTAGGCATGTATTGGTTACATTCCTATTATACCTTAGTCAATTTTAGAACTAGGATCGTTCGATTTCAGTTTCCAAATGAGCTAGTCTTAGAGCGGAAGGGTAGTAGCTCAGTGCCTATAGGTCGATTCATATCTTACCCTAAGGCCAGAAAAATGATTTCTAAAAGGTATATCTATTATCTTGTTCAGGTTAAGGATTCAAACTCTAAAACTCCAACTCTTGAGTCAGTCCTATAGTAAATGGGTTCCCAGAAGTATTCCCAAAAGATCTTGATGGAAAAGGGACATCAACTTTGGAATAGATCGCCTTTGAGATATCCATCCTATTTTTGATTTGTCCTTACCAAATGACTCTAACTAAGCTTAAGGAATTAAAAGAGTAGTTGAAAGACGTTCTAAATAAGGGCTTTATCGGACCCAACATCTCTCCATGGGGTGCTCTAGTGTTGTTCGTGAAAAAGAAAGACGATTCTCTCAAAATATGCATTGACTATCAGCAATTGAACAAGGTCACAATCAATAATAAATATCCCATCCCTAATATTGATGACTTGTTAGACCAAATTCAGGGTGCTAATTGCATTTCTAAGATAGACCTTAGATCCGGCTATTATCAACTTAGAGGCAGAGATAGTGACATTCCGAAGATAGCCTTCTAGACTCGGTATGGTCATTATGAGTTTGTAGTTTTGTCTTTTGGACTAACAAATGCTCCTTCTTCTTTCATGGACTTAATGAAAAGAGCATTCAAACAATATTTGGACTTGTTCGTTATCGTCTTTATTAATGATACCCTTATTTATTCTCGAAATGAGGAGGAATATGTGACTCATTTGAGAATTGTTTTGCAAACTCTCAAAGATCGCCAGTTATTCGCTAAGTTCAGCAAATATGAATTTTGGTTACAGTTCATCGCTTTCCTTGGTCATATGGTATCCACCAAAGGGATCTGAGTGGATTCTCAAAAAATTGATGCAGTACAGCATTGGCCCAGATCCACCTCTCTAATAAATATTAGAAGTTTCTTGGGTTTGGCCAGTTATTACAGGAGATTTGTTAAAGGATTTTCATCCATAGTTTCTCTATTGACCAAGTTGACTTAGAAGAAGGTCAAATTTCAGTGGTCAGATGAGTGTGAGAAAAGTTTCTCAGAACTGAAGACTAGGTTGACTATAGCTCCTGTCTTGGCTCTACCAGATGGTTTAGATAGGTATGTAATTTATTGTGATCCAGGGTTGGCCTAGGTTGTGTGTTGATGTAGCGAGGTAATGTCATTGCTTATGCTTCTAGACATCTTAAGGTCCATGAGAAGAACTACTCAATTCATGACCTAAAGCTTTCAGCCGTAGTATTTCCCCTAAAGATTTGGAGAAGCTACTTGTATGGTGTTCATGTTGATGTGTTCATAGATCATAAGAGCCTTAAGTATGTGTTCACCCAGAAAGAGTTGAATCTTTGTCAGAGGAGATAACTTGAATTCCTTAAGGACTATAACATGAATGTGCTTACTATCCAGGTAAGGCTAATGTAGTGGCTGATGCTCTCAACAGACTGTGTATAGGTAGTGTAACACATGTTGAGGAAGAGATGAAAGAGTTAGCCAAAGATGTCCACCGGCTTGCTCGCATTAGAGTTTGCCTTACGGACACGTTAGATGGTGATGTGATAGTTCCGAATGGATCAGATTCCTCATTGGTAGCGGAGGTTAAGGAAAACCAGGATAGCAATCCTATATTACTTCAGTTGAAAGGAGCAGTTCATCAGCAAAAAGTAGAGGTCTTCTCCGAAGGGGGAGATGATGTACTTTGTTACTAGGGTCGCTTGTGTGTTCCAAATGTGTGTGAGTTGAGGCAGAAGATTCTCACAGAAGCCCATAATTATAGATATTCCATTCATCCAAGTGCCACTAAGATGTACCATAATCTATGGGAATTCTTTTGGTGGAACGGCATGCAGAGGGACATAGCAGACTTTGTGGCTAAATGCCCTAACTGTCAACAAGTTAAGGTAGACCATCAGAAACCAGGAGGTATGACTCAAGAGATTAAAATTCCTACATAGAAGTGGGAAGTGATAAACATGGACTTCATTATAGGTTTACCTCGTACTCGCATACAACATGATTCCATTTAGGTGATAGTGGTCAGAGTTACTAAGTCCGTTCTCTTCTTGGCTGTCAAGACTACAGATTCATCGGATGACTATGCCAAGCTCTACATAAATGAGATAGTTATGCTACATGGGGTTCTCTTGTCTATCATATTAGATAGAGGTCCTCAGTTTACCTCACATTTTTGGAAATCATTTTATAAAGGTCTTGGTACTCTGGTAAATAACATTTCATCCACAGACGGATGGTCAGACAGAACATACCACTCAGAACTTAGATGACATGTTGAGAGCTTCTGTAATCGATTTCAAGGGTAGTTGGGATGATCATTTACCTCTCATAGAGTTCGCTTATAATAATACCTTCTATTCCAGTATTCAGATGGCCCCGTATAAGGCACAATATGGGCATAGATGCAGGTCCTTGATTGGTTGGTTTGAATTATGTGAAACAACCTTGATTGGGCCTGATTTGATTTATGAGGCTATGGAGAAAGTTCATCTCATCAGAAATAGACAAAAGACAACCCAGAGTCGTCAGAACCCTTATGAAGATGTGAGAAGAAGGGACTTAAGAGTTTGAAATCGATGATTGGGTTTTCCTAAAAGTGTTACCTATGAAGGGAGTGATGAGATTTGGTAGGAAAGGGAAACTCAGTTCTAGATATGTAGGTCCTTACAGAATCCTGAAATGGGTTGGTAATGTGGACTACGAGTTAGAGTTGCCAACAAAAATAGCAGCGGTTCATCCAATCTTTCACATTTCCTGTTGAAGAAGTGTGTGGGTGATTTGACATCGATAGTACTATTAGAGAGTGTGGCTAGGAAACATAGTCTCACTTATGAAGAAGTGCCAACTGATATTCTTGACCTTCAGGTTCGTAGGTTAAGAAATAAAGAAATTGCTTCGGTAAAGGTTTTGTAGAGGAGTCAGTCCGTAGATGGAGCTACTTGGGACATAGAAGTATCTAAGATGGACAAGTATCCTCACCTCTTTCCTTCCAATTCAGTTATAGCTTGAGGTAATAGTTCCTCTCCAATATCTCAGCTTACTCTTGTGTAAATTCAATCTCAGTATCTTGATCCTTCAAATGTTCTTGCATTTCAGCATATTTTCATGTTCATGTAACCCAGTTCAGTTAGATATCAATTTCTAGTACTTAGTGGTAGGGATTATAACTCCTTCCCTCCATACTTAGCTTGTTTAGACTTTATTCAAGGATGAATGTTGCCAATGAGGAGATATGGTAACACCTTAGAAACCCAGCAGACTGAACAACATGAAAATTTGGGTGACCACGGAGGGGTTCACGAACTGTGAAAGGGATAACCTGTTCGTCGTTCACACCCAGCCAATGTGATAGACCACGATGCCCACCATGGGCCGTGGTCCTATGACGAGCCATAGATGGGACCGTCGACTATAGGGGTGTGTATCGGTTGATTCGGTTTGGTTTTAAGTATTATCGGTTCGGTTTATCGGTTTTCATTTTTTAAATATGCTAAACCGATAACCAAACCAATAAGATATTTGTTATCGGTTTTCGGTTTATCGGTTTTAAGTCTTTAACGGTTAGGTTTTCGGTTTAACCAATAAGAAAATGCTTTCAAAATAAATATATGACTTATCCAATAATTTGACGTGATACGCATACATCAAAATAATCATACCAAACGGAGGTCATCACAACAAAGTCTTTGGTCAATTTTCGATATTTACAATCGTGCAAAAACTAATATTAGTCAATTATAAACTAAAACTAATTAAAACCAAGTCCAATTGTAAATTAGTAGTTCATCTTGAACTATCTTTAATAGCTGTCAAATCCATCGGATAATCAACAAAATCTTCATTAAGTTCCTAACCAAGATAATCACAAGCTTGGAAGAAAAAGTGGAAGAGATTTGTGAAGTATTTCAAAATTTAATACTAACATAATGGGCAACCAAAACACAAACTAAAACTAATTATATTAATATTTTTTGTTATATATATATATATATATATATGTATAACTAAAAATTATTATTATATTCTTAATGGGTTATCGGTTAACCCAATAACCCAATATTAAAAACCAATAACAAACCGATAACCCAATAATTTTTTTTTGTAAAACCATTAAATAACCGTTAACCCAATAACTCGGTAACAATAAACCAATAACACTTTTATCGGTTCAGTTTATCGGTCGGTTCGGTTTTTGCACACCCCTAGTCGACTAACCCAACAGACCCCTTAGTTAAGGTGAAGAATCGAGGTGGCTTTCACGATCCGTGGTCCTTCACGTGGTCCGTGAAATGGACTATAGTGGGAGGTAACAAACCAGTAGGCACTGGCCAGCAACCATGACCCACTCGATGGACTGTGGTTCCATCAACGGTCCGTTAGAGACCTCGTGGATTGCCCTCGTCAGTTTTTAAGTCAGGGTCGTTTTGTTCTTTTCCCCTACGTATTGGGCATTTAAAGTACACCAATTATCACCTAAACTATGTCATTTTACTCAGTCTAAGCCTAATAATCTAGTCAAAACCTAACCAAAACTTTCATTCTCTAAAAATCATGCAAGTTAGAACGAAAAGAAGAGAAAGAGGCGCTAGTTTCTTTCAAGACAAGCAGTAGTGTTCTTCAAGTTCAAACCCAAAATGCAAGGGATTTCTTGGTAGTTTTTGTCACCAGGTATGTGGGATTTCACTAGTGGGTTCATCCACTAGGTCCCTAAACTTCAGTCCATATCTTATTTAGACCTAGGGTTTCTAAAACCTTGGAGATTTTGTATGATTTACCAGTTGTAGTGTCCTTAATCGAAATATCATGTTTCTTGGAAAGTTTGCTTAATTCCATGTATGAAAATCAGAACCCTAGTATGTATAAATTCTCATGGTTCATGAATTATACTTTCTAGGTCAGTCAAACAGATAATGATGCTCTAGATTTCGAATGTCACATTATTAGTACGTAAATGTTGCATTCTCAGATTGCATGTCAATATTTGAGCTATTCAGTATTTCAGTCTCATTTCAGTCATATGCATGTTCAATTAGGAGTAGACTTAGCACTGAGTTGGACTAGGGTTCAGCATACCCTCATAGTTCCAGAACTACGTGCCCCCATAGAAATATAAGTCCCTTTTGTTGGGTATCAGATTTAGTGATCACGCTAGTCATGCCTTTATACCCTTGGCAAGGTATATTGGGTCCTCTCAATGGGGCGTATACATCGGACTCCACGTTTAGCTCACGTGGTTTATGTTGGTTAATAGTAGCTCCCACAATCAAACTCTTAGTGCATTTGACCAAGTTTTCAACATTTATATTAGTATACAGTTCAACATGTTATCTTCGTGATTAGTACTTAGTCATTGCACTCAACTTAGCTTTTTAGTCATGTTTCAGTATTTACATTCTTACTCAGTTCATGTCATTGCTCAATTGTGCTTTTCCAGCTTATGATATATATATATATATATATATATATATATATATTTGTTCAGCTTAGTTTCTATATCTTGTATGCTGAGTACATTCAAAGTATTGACGCATACTCTGTGCTACATCTTTTCATGATGTAGGTTCAGGTACTCAGCATCCAGATCACGCTTAGTTCGATTCTCAGTTCGACTTCAGCAGCTTCATTAGTGAGTCCTTATACTTTGAGGACAATAGACATGCTTTCTGTTTTAGTCTCTACTTTCAATTTTCAATTTTGTTAGAGTTAGTTGAGGGGCATGTCCCTGCAACTCAACTAAGTTATAGGCTTTTCAGACATAGTAGTAGATGCAACTTGAGTTTTTAAGTGGTGTTTCAATCATCACTAGACTTTCATTATATTTTATATATTACGATTAGTTGGGGTTTTCACCACTTTCAGTTATCCATTGTTTTAGCTTCCACATAGTACTTGTCTTATTCAATTATTCTCAATATGCTTGATATACCAAACACAGGGTTAACTTGGGGTCACTCGTGATCCTAGGTCCCATGTTACGTCATGGGGGTAGCCTCGGGGCGTGGCATGGTTAATCGCCTCTAGCCTCATCATTTTCATAGTTCCTTAGCTTAGATTCATTTTAGATGAGAAAACCTTTCAACCTAGAATCACATATCAATGTGAGAAAGGCTTTCACATTCATACACAAGAAATCACGTGGGAAAATCCCTTCAACAGCAATCACATCAATAATCAACAATTAATAACATATGCTTCACTCTTAAAGCAATTACTATCATTAATCATCACATATGCTTCAATCTCAAAGCAATTCATATCGTATCTTATTTATCCTATAAGAATACACACAAATCCATGAATTCTCCTTTCATAGAGTAAACCCATTTTAATCAATTTCTTCTTAGAAACATTGGTTAAGCATGGGTATATGGAATTTCATCATAAAAGCATAGAATCCTCTCAATTCATGCATAATAATTCACAATTCATTCAATTGAATCAATATTACTATGAACCCGTAACTTAGAAGAAAATCCTAACATAAATTGGAGAATTTCTAGTTTTAAATTTGGAGAACTTGGGGGCTCCATGGATGCAAGGGTTCCATGGATGAAAAGCTATCATACCTTGCTATCAAAGCCCAAAAGCAATTGAAGAATGGAGGCTTGACCTTGAACCATAGCTTTAATCATCTTCTTCAAACTTCTAGAGAGAGAATATCCTTGGGAGAGAAAGACTCAACTTCTTCTAGTGAATTTGAAAAGAATGGAGTGAATGAATTTATTTGGGGTTAAAATCACTTATATAGGGGTCCTAGGCATAGGTAAAATGACATAGTATTGTTTTACTGAAATCAGGCCCAAAAGCTCCTGAACTTATAGCTAACGAACTCCCCACATGGTGCCCTTCATGAGCCTTCAAGGATCACACAGGCCGTGGTCCTTGGCCAGTGTTCTGGGGAAGTTACCCACAAACTCCACTTACCTCACGGCCCACCCACGAGCCGTCATGGCTCTCATGAGCTATCTAATAGGTTGTGTCGAGGGTCAGCCTTAAAGTGGCTACTGCCTCCCCTTCACGGGCATCACTACGCATCATGGTACTCACCATGAGCCGTCTAGGTGCTCGTAGTAGTGGAGGCCTATTTGGCTTACAATGTGAGCCTTCACGAGCTACACCACGCCTCGTGGTTCCCAGACAAAGTCTTTGGCTTGTGACCTCTCCCTTGGTCCCTTGCTTAGCCTACTAGATTCTGAGGTGTTACATTATCTCCCCCCTTGGAAACATTCGTCCTCGAATGGGATTCTAGACATCAAATGGAGACAAGAATTCTATCATATCAACCCATCATGCATGAAATCACATAAATGAACATATCCGAGGAGGAAACGCCAACTCCAAGCTAAAACATGTTCAACAAATCATCTCATGAAGTTTATATGCAACTCATACTTAAAGCACATCAACATAAGGAAAATCAATCATTTAAACTCATTTTCTTTCAAAATTCAAGCTTTCCATGAACATGCATAAAATGAGGAATCATGGGAATATTTAAGACACATTACACAAAAACAAAGAGTAAACCATGAGTAACTCATTTTCTCAAGTTAGAGTAGGGGTAGAAAGAAAAATATAGGGATATTAGGACATCATATCAGCCTCGGCCTCCCAAGTATCACCCTCTACTAACTGATTCCTCCAAAGAACCTTTACGAAAGCAACTTTTTTGTTTCTCAACCTTTTAACTTGTCGGTCTAAAATCTCAACCAAAATTTCCTCATAAGAAAGATTCTCATCAACTCGCAAACGTTCTAGGGGAACTATAGATGCCAGATCTCCAATATACTTTTTCAACAAAGAGACATGAAAAACAGGAAGCACCAATGCCAAATCATTTGGCAACTCAAGCTCATAAGCAACCTTCCCAGTACGCCTCAAAATATGATATGGACCCACATAACGGGGACTAACTTATCCTTTCTTCCCAAATCTCATTACACCCACATAATGGGGACTAAGTTATCCTTTCTTCCCAAATGTCATTACACCCTTTATCGGTGAGATTTTCAAGTAGACCCAATCGTTTACCTCAAACTCTAGATATTTTCTTCTAACATCGGTATAGGACTTTTGTCGACTTTGGGCTATTCTCAACCTTTATCTAATAAGTCAAACTTTCTCCATAGCCTCATGAACTAACTCGGGTCATATCAAGGCAACTTTACTCAACTTAAACCAACCTATAGGAGATCTACACCTCATACCATAGAGAGCCTCAAATGGAGCCATGCCAATACTGGAGTGATAGCTATTATTATAGGAAAACTCAATCAAAGGCAAGTGATCATCCAATTACCCTTAAAATCAATGACACATGCTCTCATCATATCTTCCAAAGTTTGGATAGTATGCTTCGCTTTCCCATCAGTTTGTGGATGAAAAGTTGTGCTAAGCTTAACACGAGTATCAAGAACCTTTTCGAAAGATTTCCAAAACTGAGAAGTGAATTGGGTACCTTGATCGGAGATTATGGACAAGGGCACTCTATGCAACTTTACCATTTCCCTCAAAAACAACTTAGCATAATCTTTCGCCGAATAAGAAACCTTGAAGGGAATGAACTGAGCTGATTTTGTCATTGGGTCAACTATAACCCAAATTGAATCATATTGTAGTCGGGTACGAGGCAACCCTACTATGAAGTTCATATTCAAATCTTCGCACTTCGAAGTAGGAATACTAATGTCTTGGGAAAAAACTCCCGGTTTCTGATGTTCAACTTTCACTTGTTGACAATTAGGACACTTAGCCATAAATTTCGTAATATCCTTGCTCATCCCATTCGACAAATAGACCTCTCGCAAAATGCGGTACATCTTGGTGGCTCCCGGGTGAATGGAATATCGTGAACTATGGGCTTCTAATAAAATATGTTCCCTCAAGTCATTAACATTGGGAACACACAAACGACCTTGATAACGAAGCATACATCTCCCCCTTGGGAGAAAGCCTCAACGGACTTTCTAAGCACCGCTTCTTTCAAGTCAACTAAGGTTGGATCATGACATTGCTTGACATTTACATCGGCCACAAAAGACGATTCTGAACCATTTTGAACCACAACACCATCCTTGGTGGATTCAATTAACTGACCACCCAATCAGGCTAATCTGTGTACATCTTGCACCAATTCTCTTTTACTATCCTCAATATGGGCAGCACTACCCATTGATAATTGGCTAAGAGCATCTGCCACTACATTTGCCTTACCGGGGTGATAGAGAGCACTCATACCATAATCCTTAAGTAACTCAAGCCACTTTCTTTGGTAAATATTTAGATCATTCTGATTAAACACATATTGCAAACACTTGCGGCCGGTGAACACGTCTATATGAACTCCATACAAATAGTGCCTCCAAATCTTCAAGGAAAAAACAACCTCCGCTAATTCAAGATCACAGGTAGGATAATTATTTTCATGAACATTAAGCTGCCTTGATGCATAGGCAATAACTTTCCCATTTTGCATAAGCACACATCCAATCCCAATTCTCGAGGCATCACAATAAACAACAAACCAATAGGTTCCTTCTAATAAGATCAACACCGAAGCGATAGTAATTCTATCCTTCAATTCTTGGAAACTCTTTTCATAAGCTTCTGACCATAGGAACTTGACTTTGTTTTGGGTCAATGCCGTCAATGGAGAAGAAATCGACAAAAACCCCTCAAAAAATCATTTATAATAACCGGTTAAACCCAAAAATTTCCTAATATCAGAATGGAATAAGCATCTATGTCAACTTTTGAACGCATTCATCTTCTTAGGATCTACCTCAATACCCTTTTCGGAAATAATGTGACCAAGAAAAGCTATGGAGCTTAGCCAAAATTCACACTCACTAAACTTTGCAAAAAGTTGTTGGTCCTTGAGAACTTGCAACACCATCCTCAAATGATTGGTATGCTCGTCATCACTCGTTGACTAGATTAGTATATCATCAATTAACACGATCACAAACATATCAAGGTATTGTCTAAAAACCCTATTAATCAAATCCATAAATGCGGCCAGAGAATTTGTCAAACCAAACGACATCACCAACAACTCATAGTGACCATACCGAGTTCAAAAGGCCATTTTCGAAATATCTCCTTCATTCACCCTCAATTGGTGATAACCTAGCCTAAGGTCAATCTTAGAAAAGTAACTCGCTCCTTGGAGTTGGTCAAATAAATCATCTATCTTTGGGAGAGGATAATTATTCTTAATGGTCACCTTGTTCAATGGTCGGTAATTAATACATATACGAAGTGAACAATCCTTCTTTTTAACAAACAAAACTGGAGCACTGATAAACACTCAACTACAATTCATCCAATACAAAGTGTAGAAAACCGCAATCTATTATAAACCCAACGAAGAGTTGGGGCCGATCCCACAGTGAGTGATATAGTAGAGAATTCAATTACGAAGTGAAAGACATATTCTAATCGATTGTAGGAATAGAAATTATCGAAATCATTGGATTAAATTTAAGGGCAAGTTTCAAATTGGGGGATAAGATTTGTCAATTAACAACTATAAAAACAGAGGAGCAATCAAGTAGATGGGGACACTTGGGGATGTGATCGATTAATAGCCAATTTCGCTATACGAGTGATTACTAATTACCAAAAGTCACTGAATCTTAGTGGGTATGCTAGGCTTTAGATGTAATAGCCATCTCTCAATCAACTATCACTAATGAAGTGAGTTCTCTCGAACCTCAACAAGTATCATACTATAAACAACCCAAAACCTCAATTTATCTGCTCTCTTGAGCTAGATAGGTAGGATCGAATAAAGATTCACTCTCTCTAGCTGAACCTACAACAACCTAATCACTACAATTATCAATTGATAACCTTAATTCTAAAACTTCTTTCTCAAGAAATCACAAAATACTAGACTAGAACTGCATTTGCAACTGCAATTCATAAGTTAAAACTCAATTATTAATCGAACCCACTTCAAAACAACAATTAAATCAGTAATTAGTAACACCCATACACTAATTTATGGAGAACATATTTGGTAATATTTTCCTACTTTTTATGATGTGTGGCTAAAATCCATTTGAAAATCTACTCAAAAACTTAAAAGTTAGTGTTTAAAATGAAAAACCCAAAGTAGAAAATTAGAATAGTTGATCCAAATTTCGAAACTGGAACACAACTTCTCATAGCACAACCTTTTTCTCCTTTTGAAATTCAATTTATACATTTCTAAATATTTGCCTTTGGGGTCATTCAGCGAAGTTAGTCGAGCATAGCTGACCAAGTCGGTGATGCGCAAAGTGTTCTTCTCCCTCACCGTTTTTCCTTGAATCTTCACCATTTAGACCATTTAACTTTAGGCGATAAAATTCTTTGTCGCAAATCCATTCGGCGGTTCGCCGAAAGTCCAATTCCATTGCCAAGTTGTCTTTTCCCCAGGGCTGACATTCTATAACATTTGGTGAGCTGAAGTGCCACTCGGTGACTCGCCGAGTGGCCTTGGCGATAGTCAGCTTTCATTAACTTCAATTTTTTTTATCTTTTACACTTATTTTTTCCCAGTAATGTCCTTACCTTGCTCTTTTACCTTCATAGTTGCAAATTAGCATTTAAACATTTGTTTAGAGCACACAATAGACATTGAGGACACTAATACTATGAAATGCAAGCCTTAAATGAGTTGAAATCCATGACTCATCAACACCCCCAACTTACACTTTTGCTTGTCCTCAAGTAAACACAAGATCAATCAGTTCAATAAGGATGTCAACAAATAGTGCTACTTCAGACTCAACATGAATTCACACAAGAAGTTCAAACTACTCATGCAATGTCCAATTGTGCACTCTAAATTTCAAACTGTGACTAACCATTATTAAATAGAATTCAAGCTCACAATGGTTTGCTTCAATTGCAAGTTCAAGCTCAACAAAAGCATTCAAATGCCCTCACACCAAGAGTGATTCCATGTTCACACAAAACTCATCAACACTTTGGAATTTCGAAATCTAAAACAACTCACACTCTCAAAGACAAATAGATGCATAACTCTACCCATAGGATTGCCCTTATTTTCCAACCAACATGAATTTCAGCTCACTCAAGATCACAAAGGTCTTTCAAGGCTTGTAATAGGGCTGAAGGTAAAGGTAAGATCATTTTGATTTAGTGACTTCTACCTTCATGAAGCATGAACTGCATTTCACTTTTTCTCCTTCTCTTTGACACTATATGATTTTCACAATCCACCCTATGTTCATTTAGGCATGACTCATTGGATACCTTAATTCTTCTGTCCATTTCACAATCTTTATTCCACAAAATCTTTTGTTTTTCAATGTTTTTTTTTTCACACTTTTCTTTTCTCATTTTTTAACATGGAAGGGTTCCATCTTTTTCAACATGATCCTTCAAGGGCGAATTTCTCAAACTTCTTGATTTTTCTCCTTTTTCACCACACCCCCAACTTAGGCTTTTGGCCTAAGTTGGCTATTCAAACGTATCAATACTTTTATAAAGGTTATAGGTGATGGAGCAAAGAGGTCAAAGTTGTTCAAGTTTCATCCAAATAAGTGGATAGGCTCAAATTGTGCCAAGCTAGGTTCACACTCTCACAAGGTGGTCACAAAGAGGTATAAGATAAATTTTTGTTCACTCTTCACAAATTTGTGCCTAAGATCATCTCAATCGCTTGCTTACATTAATCAATTGGACTAATGGGACAAGTTCTAGGTATTACCAAGCACACATTTCAAGAAAATCTTACCACACATGGCATTCAAAAAAATCATCAAACCAAACTCTAGAATTTTCAACTAGCGTGTAATGATCATCACAAGAGATCATCTCAACAATAGACTAGTCACAATGAGATGCTAGGAGTTCACATATGACCTATGCAACTCAATTCGCCTCATCGGAGCTGTACACACATATCGTTCAATTGAGAGCACTATTCAAATCATTGGTATTGATCACAATCGACACTCAAAATTGCAAGAGAATCGCCACATTCACAAATATCAAGAGGTGGCAATTCTTAAATTTTTTAAATCGGGTCAAAACCATCACACATAATTAAAACAAATAGATCACAAAATATATATATCAACAAAATCCAGCATTCACAAAATAATCATACAAACACAAAATATCCAGAAAACAACCCAAAAGAGGTAGGTATGGAAATTCCTCACCCCGCCAAACTTGCAATTTTCCTCAAATGCCAAGAAATAAGTAAACAAGTCAAAACAATAAACAAAAATGGAGTTAGAACTCCTCCTACCAGGCTAAGACTGGGGTGAACTCTGCATATCTGTGACTCCATCTGTCTCTGCGTCAGTGCTCGGCTATAAATCATCATTCGCTCCATTGGAGCCCACCATCGAAGTATCTCTCAAAGAAGCTGCCATAACTGTCTGAACCATAGCTCCCTATAGATCCTCTAAATCCTCATACAACCTCAGACTCAACATTTTCCTCATCCCTAGCAACATCTCTGGTCGTAGTAGTCGGAGGAATCTAAGAACTAGCTAGGAAATCTGTACTCAAAATCTCTAGGATATCAACTATGCCGAATAAGATATATAGATCAGTGGATTTCAGCTCATCCACATCTTTCCATAGCCCAACAATATCGGTCTTCAAGCTCATCACATCCTTAGAAGCACCATGTCCCTACTCACAAGCTTCAACTCTTACGGTGAGGGCATTTAGTGCAAATCTATGGGCATCTATCCTCTCTTTGTGCTCTCTCAACTCAGCCCTAATCGGGGCCAAGATAGCATCATTCGCCTGCTCAATCAACCCAGGCACAACGGCCTCTACTCGGGAGGCACGAACATCAGCAGATTGGGCTAGATGGGGCATCTTGTATAACATAACCTGAGTGATTGGGGGTCTAGAAGAAGAAGCAGCAACAGTTGGAGGGGACAACAGTCGAACTAGAAGGAACATAAGTAGAGGTGCCAGGGTACTTATAGGCTAACCCTATGGAGGGAGGATTGCCTCTGTCGGCAACATCTCAACATCGACTATCAGGGACGTATCCGCCGGTGCAGCTTTCCACTTATCAGCCTCGTCCCTCATGTATTCAGCCTTTATCCTCCAAATATCAATAGAAGAAGTGAGAGCCACTTCTATATCCATCTTGGTAATCAACGAAAAACGCGTCCGCCTGCATAACTCTGTAATCAGGATCGGGAAGGGGAGAGAGGTTTGTCTCTGCTTTGCCCTCATTGTAGCGACCCTTCTGAAATAATATAAGCCAAAAACTCACGATATTTTTATGCATATATTGTCCTTACACTAGTGAAAATGACATTAAAAGAATATTACCAACTTTCGAGTACCTAAACTAGGTCTTTTATGCTTCACACAATCATTCAAAATTACTGGTAAATTTAATATATTACAAGACTTGGGCTTACGTACCCCAAAAGAACAAAATATATAGCCATACTTATATTACAAACCATGGTGACATGATCAAATTAGCCCTCAAAATTTCATGTAAATATACAATACATAGATCATGTATAAGTCCAAGGTTTATACAAAATATAGATGCCTATATGCAAATGTGATCTTCCTTAAAGCTCTCAAGATCTCCATCTCCAATGGCCCGCTTCACGCCTACTCTCGATCATTTCCTACGATAGAAATAACTATCGCTAAGCATATAGCTTAGTGGTGTAAAAACTATAGGTTTGGAGCCCTCATATTCACCAAGCTAGCTTTCTCAAGTCATGAGCAACAAAATTGAAACATAATAAATAAATCAAGTAACAATATATAAAGAGTATCAAGTTCAATATTTAAAGATCCAAATGTCAAGAACGCTCATAGCACCATTTTCTAAGAGATTCAATAACAAGGATCGCCCAATATATACATCATGTCGTCACACCAAGCACAAACAGGTATCAAGAAGGGCCGATACCCTGTATCAAGAAGGGTCAAGGCCCAATAATCAAGAGAACCAAGAACCATATTAAAAATGGCTTTCTAGTTCGTACTTAAAATGGACAACTTCCATTCTTAAGACGGATTAAAATTCCAGAGTCAAGATGGCAAATGATCCGAATCAAGAGGCATGCCAATAGTGACAAAGTCACAGCCACAAGAAGGACAAGGTCCCAACAAGAGTGCCAAGTGATCAAACAATCCGTACAACTGGGCCAGTTACACAAGTGTCTTTAATATCTTAAAGTATACCAACGTGACAATGCAAAGTAACAAGAGGTAACCAAGGTACCAACATAAGCTTTCAGATATACCAGCATGCAAAAAGATTACAAGAACAAGTTTATACACAAACCTCAATACTTTAGAGTAGAAACAGTCCAACACAACTTCACGAGTTCAAATCGTAGACCAACTAATGTATCAAGGTCCTCAACTTGTTCATGAGTATATACAACCTTAAAAATATAACTAAAGAACTTCTTTAATTCCTAGTATCTCAATAATGTCAAAGTAAAATAGGATTATCATCACAAGTAAGCTTGGCCTGCACAAATACGACTATGCTCCTAAAACAGTGATTCTGGCCAGCCTAGTACTTCATGTCGTAACTTAGATTTGAAAAGGAAAATGGCAAAACTAGACTTTATAATCTTCATGAAAGATGTAGGTACATATCTTAAGGTTGCAAACAAACAAGAATCACCACAAAATATATTTTGTACAAAAAGATATATTAAAAACACTAACAGTTGCCCATATAGGATTTCTAATTTCTAATTCTAGACAAAACTTGTCCTATGTTGCGTCCCATATGTCGAATCCATAATAGCTAAATTAAAGTTTTACATATAAAAATTAGCTTTCTAAATCATATTTAATTCACTGTAAACGAAGTTATATAAAACAAGTTATGTGTAAATTACTAAATACTACCCAACTCAAAAATAGATTTTTTCACTTACCAAAGAGAAGGGTGTGTCTTGAATCCCAACCAAAAGGAAAAAGTTTTCCTCTTGTGATTTTGAAGAACAATCTGTTTAGATATGCTTCTAAGGTTCTAAGACTTGAGGAAAACGAATTTACTAAAGGAGGTGTGAAAATATATAGTCACAAAAGTGATGTTTATCCCTTGTACAACTGTCCCTCAAGGTGTTGCCCAAATAGTTGTGTGCTACCCAAAATACATGCATATACACCTATATATATATATATATATATATCCTTCACCTCCTTTTAAAGTTATACATAATTCTAATTAGACTATTACACAAACACTCCAATACAATCCTTTAAATTACGATCACAATTTATGTTAAGCAAGTTAACAATTATCACAACATTTCAAGTTCTCAAAATGAGAGTAAAACATATTGTAGTAATTAAGCAACGATAAATTGACATGCGACTCTTGGTTAGTATTTAGGGGTGTTACATTCATGGCCATCTTCTGCTCTATGATCAAACCGAGATTAAGGATCTTCCGTTCAATGATACAACCCAAATAAGCAGCTTTCGGATGCCGAAGTATTGATTCATTCTATGATGGCATCAGTGTGCTGCTAATAAACCCAAACTAATATCTGGCAGCCACGTTCATGTCTTTCTTCTCAATAGGGACACCGACCTCAATCCATCGCGGTGTAATGTCAGAGATCAGGGGCGCTAACTAACCATTCAAATCATCGAGGGTCTTCTTCTATATTTTATCTATATAGTAATGCATCATGTTCATCGTACAACCTAGCCCATCATTGATATTAGTGCTGCTGCATTTCAAATTCTGACCCACACTACCACATAGTCAACCGACTTGAATGAGTTGGCCTTTTTCTTCCCTTTTGGTACCAGTTTCCCATACTCGGCATAAAACTTCCGAACCCAAGTAGGAATATAAGGGCCTCGAGGCTTTGTAAAAATCTCAAACTTGTGGAACTTAATAGTGTTTCACACTCCCAGGTACCGGTCTACAACACCATCTATAGACAATCTCTTCTCCTCTAAAATCATCTTCAAACCCTCAGTCTTCAATCTATTTAGTGACCGGGTGCACCAGAGGAACCTACTCAATAATCAGAGTTGGAGGTAAAGGAGGAGTAGGTGGCACTGGAATCCTTGTTGGATCATGCTTACTATTGGAGCGTAGCTCTGCTCTCCTAGTCTAGAGAGTTTGATCGTCTTGCAGCTCAGATGTGGAGATTGGTGAGCTATCACCCTGAGTGGCCCTCAATATCGAAGGTAGTGAGGTGAATGGCATAGATGCCCTCGCTGTCGGAGCTCTCCACCACCGATGTAGGCACAATAGGCCACTTTTCTTTTCCCTTTCCCCTAGTCGGAGGAAGTTTTGCTGTGCCTTTAGAAAGATGCAGTCCCCTCATTTATAACAATGCCGTATGCACGCTTTCGGGGCGGTTGATTTCTTCGAGGTACTTTTGGTCTAGCCATACCTTCAAAACAAAGTTGAATACATTAGACTTAGTTCAAAAAAAATCTCAAAGTGTAACAGTTGCAGAAAAGCTCATCGAGTCATTCGCCGAGTCACTAAAACCATTTGGCGAGCCAAGTCGGCCTTGTCGAATATTCCAGAACAATATTACTCAAAAATCAGCACAGGTCGGCGATGTCTAGGGTCTTTCGGTGGATTACCAACACCATTCAGTGAACTAAAAGTAGCTCACCAAATTTTACAGAATATTTTTGAATATTGGGGCACAAAAGGGCAATTAAAATGGGCATTTAGTGAGTCGTTGAGTGAACTCGATGAGCACATGCATATCATTGAAAGTTATAGAAGACAATTCTCAAATAAGAAGGATAAAAAGGTGATCAAAGGGCCTTTAGGTGAATGACTAAACCACTCAACGAGCTCGACCCAGTCCGCCGAACAGTCCAACGCGCTAGATTTTGACCCCAACCTTCAAAGTTTGACCCATAGCCATTTAAAACAAAATTAAGCACTTATTCTACACAACTAAACTCAGACCCATACTACCCATGACCTCGGGGTACTCAGACTTTCCTCGTTTTGGCCAAAATTGGCCAATCGACGTTTTTTGCCTTTAAAAATGACGTCAACCACTCTATCATTGGAAAAAATTGGACGATCAGCACAATCGGGGTTACTCAGACTTCACCCCTACTAGACCCAACAGTAAAATCAACACAACCCACAAATTTCATCAATCAAACATATGGATTTCATAATATATGGCTAAAAACTGAAAATGAAACACGATACAGGCATGCCCTACCAACAAACACTCAAATAATCAATAATACACAAATATAATGACAAGGTAATGATCATGCATTTGAAATTACCAAAATATAAAGGTGGGGTTCGGATAACCAACCTCAAAAGCAGATATTTTATAGCTAGTCTAGCAAAGTATACCAAAGTCCCCCCGAGCGATCAATCCAATACAGAAAGCAAGAAAACACAATTACACTAATCTAAAGTGTGGTTGCAAAAGTTTAGAAGTTGAAAAGTATGAAAAGAGGGAGAGTTTTGAATTTAAAAATGGCTTTGGCCTTTTAACCCTTCAGTTCGCGCGACAGTTGGTGACGCTTACTTATGTGGCCGACACATTTGCTGATGTGCTGAATGGCTCTTTTGCCCACCGAGTTTTACAGAACCACTAGTTACTAGTTTGTCGAAACAGCTATCCAGGTCAGGCTCACCAACCTTTTCGACAAGTCACCATCTAGTACTTGGCTCGCTTAACTGTTTCTTTTCCCAAAATTTCAAATTTTCAACCTGCACATTCAACACCCATTATTCAAACAACAGTAATCAAAGCTTAAAATCTTGGGTTGCCTCCCAAGAAGCACCTTATTTAATGTCGTGGTATGACATGAATACACTTTCGAGATTCATTCTTTGGGTTAGCCAAGGTATCCATTGGTAGACCCTCTTTTGGCCTTGGGTTCAAATGAGATGAAATCTTGCCCATTTGTGTTTCCAGTTGTTTAATGGACAACAAGTGAGAAGTAACCATATGGTTTAGAGTTGAGACGTCATCTTTCATCCTTTTACGCACCTTGTCCAAACCTTCCACTTTATTGAGAATGTGTGCAAACATATCTTCAGTGCAAAATTTTTTTGGGTCCGCCCTTTGCTCTTTTAGATTTTGACATTTGTGGGGAGATACATATCTCTCCTTGTCACCATCTTTTTCCCTGCAGTTTATGTCACGTCTCGCCACTCCTTATCACGGTCTTTCCAACCTTCATCCCCTCTATTCCAACCTTGGTTTCCACTTGGCCTTGAATAATTTTGGTGGAAACCTCCTCCCTGATTTGCTAGAAAGTGTACTTTTTCATTGTACAAAACTTCAAAGTGTGCATCATCGAGCTTTGCTTCACTAACTCCAACTGCGTTCACAGCCTTAGAACCACCACCCATGATTTATTTTGACAAAAGATCGATTTGGGTCATCAGTTTAGCCATGTTTTCATCCTGCTCATGGTCTTTCTCTAATTGTTCCTTTGCATCCTGAAATTCAAAGGAGAGACCTGATCCTCTTTAGTATAACAAGCTTGGCTTATCTTTTTCATCCCATCAAGGAGAGCCGATGCTACCTCAAAAGGTTACTACATAATTCATCCTCGGACCAGCTGATCAACCACACCTTTGTTAATGTAGTCTAGACTCCGGTAGAAGTGTCGTTACAAACGTTGTTTGGAAGTCCGTGAGTCCGACATTGGAGTAACAACTTCTGAAACCTTAACCCTGTTTTGTGGATTGATTCACCATCAAAACGTTTAAAACCCTAAATATTATCTCTCAATGCCATCATCTTTGAAGGAGGGAAAAATCTTATGTAGAATGCCTCGGTAAGATCTTTTCAAGACGTAATCGAATCCCTCGGTAGATCAGCTAACCACTTGGTCGCTTCCCCCATCAAATAAAAAGGAAACAACTGGAGTCGAAACGACTCTTGTGAGATGTTTTAAAATGAGAATGGACCACACACATCCACAAAGTTTCAAATATGGTCATGGGGATCCTCGTGAGCTAGCCCTCTGAATAATCCTTTTATTTGCAATAATTGCAACATCGTACTAGTCACGTTGAATACAAGATTTCCCACGACCTGAGGTAAACGAATAGCACCTACACCATCCATTTGAGCTACTTCATTGATATCATTCAAATTTCCAATGTCATCTTGGTGACCAAATTGGCTACCGTTACTTTCGTTCACACTTATCTCGTCACCTGTTCACAAATAGCCAACAACAAACATAAAACAAAGTAAATTGATTCAACATCAAACAAGATTAGATCACAGCTATACTTCACTAAGAGAATTCTAAACACCACTCCCCGGAAGCGGCACCATTTTTGATAAACGCTCAACTACACTTCATCCAATGATAAGTGTAGGCAATCGCAATCTAGTATAAACCCAACGAAGAGTTGGGGTCGATCCCACAGAGAGTGATACAATAGATAATCCAATTAAGAAGTTAAAGACATATTCTAATTGGTTGTAGGAATAGAAATTATCAAAATTATTGGATTAAATTTAAAGGGTTGAAAAAAAGTGTCAAATGGGGGGGGGGGGGACAAAGTTTGTCAATTAACAACTATGAAAACAGACGAGTAATAAAGTAGAATTGGATACTTGGGGATGTGATCGATTAATTGCTAATTTCTCTATACGGGTGATCACTAATTACCAAAAGTCACTGAATCTTAGTGGGTAGGCTATGCTTTAGATATAATAGCCATCTCTCGATCAACTATCACGAAGCAAGTGAGTTCTCTCGAACCTCAACAAGCATCATACTATAAACTGCCCAAAACCTCAATTTATCTACTCTTTCGAGCTACATAGGTAGGATCGAATTAAGATTCATTCTCTCGAGCTGAACCCACAACAACCCAATCACTACAATTATCAATTGATAACCTTAATTCTAAAATCTCTTTCTCAAGCAAGCATAGAATACTAGACTAGAACTGCATTTGCAACTACAAATCATGAGTTAAAACTCAATTATCAATCGAACTCACTTCAACACAACAATTAAATCAACAATTACTAACACCCATACACTAATTTAGGCAATTACTCACATAATCACACCCCCAAGAATGAGGGTTTTAGCCACACATTATAAAAAGTAGGAAAATATTACCAAAAGTGTTCTCCATAAGCTGAGTTAGTAAAATCCAAGTCCTTACAATGCTCCAAATTATCTTAGAATCGAAACCCACTTGAAAATCTACTCAAAAACTCTAAAACTAGTGTTTGGAATAAAAAATCCAAAGTAAAAACTTAGAACAGTTGACCCAAATTTCGGAACTGGAACACAGCTTCTCACTTCACAGCCTTTTTCTCTTTTTGAAAATCAATGTGTTCATTTCCAGATTTTTGCCTTCATGGTCATTTGGCGGAGTTAGTCGGCGATGCTCTAAGTGTTCTTATCCCTCACCGTTTGCCTTGACTCTTCACCATTTAGACACTGTAACTTTAGGCGATCAAAGTCTTTATCGCCGATCCATTCGGCGGTTCGCCGAAGGTCCAATTCTATCACCAATTTGGCTTTTCCCCAGGGCTGGCATTCTCTAACATTTGGTGAGCTAAAGTTCCACTCGGTGAGTCACCGAGTGGCATTGGTGATATTCATCTTTCATTAACTTCAACTTTTTCATCTTTTCCGCTCCTTTTTTCCTAGTAATGTCATTGCCTTGCTCTTTTGCCTTCATACCTATAGATTAGCATTTAAACATCAGTTTAGAGTAAAAAATTGTCATCGAGGACACTAATACTATAAATAACAAGCCTTAAATGAGTCGAAATCCCAAACTTATCAAGAACCCCGTAGAGAGATACTCGATTGGATGAAAACCTATTCCAACAAATCTGTCAATTGCTCCTTTAATTCCTTAAGTTCTACTGTAGCCATTCGGTATGAAGCAATAGAGATTGGCTATATTTTTGGGAAAAGGTCAATGCCGAAGTCTATTTCCCTTTCTGGAAGAATACCGGGTAGATCATCTGGGAACACTTCTGGAAACTCACTAACAATGGGGACTGACTTACAAGTAGGAGTCTCGAAATCCATATCTCTCACCCTAACTAGATGGTACATGCAACCCTTAAATATCATCTTTCTAGCCTTAAGATAGGAAACAAACTACCCTTAAGCATAGAATTTCCCCCTTCACTCTAGTATAGGCTCATTTAGAAATTGAAATTTGACTACTCTGGTCCTACAATCTATAGAGGCATAACATGAGTGCAACCAATCCATCCCAAGAATGACATCAAAATGTAACATATCAAGCTCTACAAGATCAACATAAGTGACTCTATGAGGTAAGGGGACGGGACACTTTCTATAGACCCTCTTAGAAAAAACAAAATCACCAACAAGAGTAGAGACAAAAAAGAGATCTAACAACACATCAGGAAGCACATCAAACCTCATAGTCACATGAGCGTTACAAAGGATAAGGTAGCACTGAGTACAAGTAAAGCATAAACATCAAATTGGAAGACTTTCAACATACCGGTAACCACATCAGGAGAATCCTCTTTCCCACGACGTGTCTGAAGTGCATAAACCTGTTTTGCTTTTGATTTCCACTAGGATCGGATGAAGGATTAGGTTGAACCCTTCGACGGTTATCTCCCTCATTCCTAGTAACGGTGGGACATTTCCTTATCTTGTGATCAACTTACCACAACTAAAACAAGCTGGACATCTACCCTCATGCTTCCTTACACGCTTAGAATAATTTGTCAATGAAGGCCCACTACCACCTCTTTGTGGTTTAGGGTTAGACACCCTACCTTGTTCGAATCTTGGAGGATCATTAGAGGAACCTTTCTCGAAAAGCTTTTATTGAAACCTTGAACAACCACATGCACCAGATCTAGAGTATGAAGAGTTACCATCCTCGGTTCTTTCCCTCTTTACTTCCTTAAACTTCTCTTTAAGTTTCTCGTCCTTAATTTTTTGAGCATGGACCATGAGGCTAGAGATGTCCATGTCATGGACAAGCATAGAGGTACGCCATTCTTTCACCACCAATTCGGACACTCCCAAAACAAACTTGCTCATCTTTGCCCTAGAGTCACAATTATAGAGAGAGCATACCTCGACAATTGTGTGAATCTTAAATCATATTGTTTCACACTCATATTCCCTTGTCGGAGGTTGATAAACTCAAGAACCTTTGTCTCCCTCATCTCAAGAGGAAAGAACTTATCACGGAAAGCAAACTTGAACTTTTCCCAATCTATAGGACCCACATCTTCTGTCCTTCCTTCCTTACATTGGTTGAACCAAATTTGAGCAACACCCTTAAGTTGATAAGCAGCCAGTTTTGCCTTTTCCACCATCATTACTCCTATAATAGCCAACACCTTGTAAACCTCATCAATGAACTCTTGAGGATCTTTACAACCTTAGAACCATAGAATTCAAGAGGATTCATCCTAGTGAAATCCCTCACTCTAGATGTTGTTGTACCCATATTTGGGTTCACGGGAGCTACTTCCCTGTTGGCTTGGGCCGTCACAGCTTGGGCCAAAACTTGAAAAGCGGTTCTAAACTCTGTAGTGGTTACTTCCTCGGTCAAAGGGTCGGTTAGGACCTGTGGAGATTGGGAGGAATTTCTTGACCAACATCTTCTTCCTTGTTCCTTCTAGCATTAGCTCTTCAAGTAGTAATATCATGTATACCATTGGGTAAGGATTAGAAGAGAGACTTTATAGAGTTAAACTCTATCTCATGACTTTAGAGTAATAAAGAAGTGGAGTTTCCTAAACAAGTTGTAGCCTCTCATTCATAAATATGGCACACTTCACACTCATGAACAAGACTCTACTTGACGTGGTTTTGAGACATCCTAGAACCTTTCTAAACCTTGTGCTCTGATTACCAAGTTTGTCATAACCTAGGGTACCCCCTAGATGTAACATGGCGTACAAGACCCTAAGAGGCCTCATACAAGCCACTTTGCTTTCATAGTCAAGATAATAAAAATCGATAAGATTTAAAACATTATTTCAACATAACCAATTTTTTCAAAGCAAAGCAAAAGTCTAAACACTTGTCTCAAAAACCATCTAATAAAATAGAATCTCAGGACATAGCCCATACATCGATGTTAAAAACTCAAAATGAAAAGAACATAAGGAAAGTAGTGGCCGAATCCTCGAATGAATGAGGACTCACCAATCTTTAACTCTTCTTCTACTATGGATCCTAGCCTTGGAAGTGAGAATCGGGAATGCCAGAACCTACATTTGGATAAGAAATGTAGGCAAGAGTATGCGTTACTACAAAATGTACTAAATATGATAGCATGCATCAACATAACATAAAAGTTAGACAACATAAGTCATGACGCATAATCAATGCACATAATAAATCATCTCGACATGTAAAGAGTACTTTTTGAAGTAACCTTAATTCATCCTTAGTCAAGACATGGGTAACTACCTCTAGTCTTACTCATCATGGAAGGCAAACTCAAGCAACAATCCAAGCTCATTATCTATCATAACATATCATAGCGTAAGAGAAAATAAGCAAAGCTTATGCCCGGCTAATTGAATGAAGTTCCCGGCTTTAAAGAATCAAGTTCAAGTACCGAGGAGATTTATTTGAAGAGCTTTGGTTATGAATGAATAGGCATGTGGGAACAACATTTCTTGCATTGATTCAATTGATTTGAAGTGGTGGTTATACTAAACATACATATACGACCTTGAAATAAATATGAGTCGACTTCTAGCCTTTTATTCTCTATCGCTCTCGACTGGTCCTATAGCTTGAAAGAATCTACAGGCTCTTTTGTGAAGTGATTCACGGGTGGGAATCACGAACGGTCTTAAGTGAGTAGACATCTCCCCTTCTTCCCTTTCTCTTGGACATCTCACTTGTAATCAATGCTTTCTTTCTTTCCATCCTCAGATCAGAGATGAAGTTGAGAGTCAACTGTGAATGGTGTTAGAGGAGAGTATGTTAAGACGCGTCCAAGCCAAACTATTACTTTTTCCAGTCGATGGTACTATTGAAAGGAGAATGTCGTGTCGTCCAGCGCACTTGACCACTGCGATCGATCCGATAAACCAAAGCATCCTAGCCAACCAACCATTGAGAATGGAACAGAGATTGAATTCTTCTCTCTTCTCTTTCAACCCTTGCTCTTGCCTCAGCTTCGCCAGCAAAGCTGCCTTATTAAGCTTTGGACTTCCACCTTCAGCTAAGCACCTAACCCGTGGGACGGGGCCAACCTTCTCTTTTCTTTGTAATTGGACTTGCCCGAAAGAAAGGAAGCTTGGCGTGAGAACCCTCTAGATTAGGGAAATAAGAGCTTCTTGCATATGCGTAGGAAAGGACCCCATGCGGTGTGAGAAAGACTTGACCTCGGAATGCCAACCTTCCTTAGCTTAGCCCTTTACGACCTTTTCCGCCTTCTCACTGCCATTCATCGGATAAGACTACGTCACCTAAATCAAGAAAAAAGAGGAAGGCCTTTCTCATTGTTGGCTAGCCTGGGCTCCACACCAGATTTTCTCTGAGATGGCGAGAATTCTTTAGTAAAGGCATGGCTTAAGCCCACTCGAGATGGGAGGTTTTTCAACTACTATTACAGCTCGTACAACCTTGAGGAATCAAGACTAGTCTAATAAGTTACTAGCCTAGTGCTACTCCTCCACAGAAGACTTGCTAGAATAGCTACCACCCTTTCTCTTGACTTTTCTTTGCCAAAAAAATCCCATGTATGAAGCTCTCGGATTACGTACGAATCAATTAAACAAGCCAAACCAAGGCCTTCCTTCTAGAGAAAGCAATTGTCCTGCTATACCCACAATCCAGCTGAATGAACTGTCTCGGAGAGCAGCAGAAAGCCACTTGACTCTAAGGAGAGGAGCAAGAAAGCAATATATTGGGGAAAGGCCTCTACTCTACAAACCAAGTCTTTCTGACGAAGCACCCGCTTTCTTTTTTGATCCCTAAGTAGCATTTCTTTTCACTGAGGAATGGGTGGATGCTTTAACATAGGCGGATGTGGGACACATAAAGAATAGATTCAGGTGCTCCTGAGTCAAGAGATTCTTCTCCCTAAGTAGCATTTTTGTAAGTACAGAAGGAATTCTCCTGTCTCTGAAAAGATAAAGCTAAAAGCAATCTCTGGTATAGATATTGATATTGACTCGCCTCTACGGGAGGTGGGTGGGGATTAAGAGAAGGAAGGCCGGGCACATCATACTCTTCAGGGATTGTGTCATGTCAATTTTCATAGTGAATTTCTTGTGTATCCACCCTAAAAGCGAGAGCTCGAGGCGGTGGGAAAGGAGAATCAACAAGATAGGATGCTCTGTCCCAACTAACAAGAGTAGGAAGATTCCAGCTTTGAATCTTGTGCTTGACGGTGATCATTTCTGCCACGTCATAAAAGTCTTTAGTGCTTTCTGTTTCAATGGTTTGGAACCCTTCTTACTTTCTTTATTATATTTTTTCTCTTGGTCCGCTAACTCCATAAAGGGCTGGTGGGCGGGGGTAGAGCCTCTAGCGCCAATGTCGATGAAGCAAAAGTGTCTGTTTATGGTATGGAATAGGAAGAGCAAGAATGGAACCGCTATCGCTTGTTCTATCATCCGCGATGAGCTTCTTTCATTTGTCAGTATGGGGTAGGTAGAGTCCTTTGCTCGTATGCTTGGCATTACTATAGTCGCACCAGCGTTCCTTCCTTTTTAGTGCACATGAAACGGAAACCCTAATAGAGACTACCCATACGGTGATCAAAACTCTTCCTTCTCTGCTTCACTGTCAATTGATTGGCGCATGAACGAAGCTGTAATAGAGCATGTACGCGACGATCAAACACGGCTTTGCCAGCTACCTGTGATAGGAAAAAGAAAACTTGATCAGATAGTTCGTGCGGGGCATTTCCCACCTCGCCTTTGATCTTTCCCTTGCCGTGTAGGTAAAGCTAGAAGAGCATCATTGGCCCGACAACTGACAAGCAAACCTTCCATTCTTATGTTTACATCACTTCTCTCTTTCTCGCATTGACCGGACAAAGGTTTCAAATGAGCATCCCATGGGGCAGCCATAGCTTGAACCTTCCTTCTTGAAGTCAGCTATATAACTCAGGCAGCAAAGGTTCGAGCAGGATGGCAGTTAGTCTTCCTCGTCTCTTTCGGGTGGGCAGCGGGAATAACTCTTCTAGCATCAGCATGGATTGACCAGAGACTGGGAGTAGTCGTCATCTTTTTCCATAGTAGTCATCCAGTAAGAAAGGGAAAGACCACTTAGCGCAGCGGAATAGGAAAGAGAGCGTCAAGCACAGCTTTTGTGTCACTAGAAATCCTTTTTCATTTATTGGGAGACTGAATGAAAAAAACTTTGTCAAGCAGGCATGATTGTCACGTCGATCGACAGTTGAGAAATACTATTTCCGGGGCCCTCACTTTAGGGCTATCTTTCACCGTTGACAGACATGGTTCAACGTGCCAGCTACGCTTCCTTTTCTAGAACAGTGATAGCCTAGTCTGATTCCCCCTTCCGAAAGTGCCACAGCTCCTTCTATCACAACCCCAGAAAACAGGGCATTCGAAGCATCAATCTCATTCTATTCTCTATGCCATCTTCCTTATACTTTGACTATTAATTCATGTGCACAAACCTCCCTCACAAAGGAAAGTGGGAAAGGGCCCAAATAGAACTTCTTTCTTTGATTTGAAAAGAAGGTGAGAGCCCTAACCCTCTGGTCTGTGGGTAAACCCTTCAAAGATAGAAAGCCAGTTTCCTCTTTGAAGAGTTCTTCAGTGAAAGGATTGCTAGCATCCAAGGATGATCTGAGCTGAGGTCTAGCCCTAAAGGGATAAGGAGCAGAGCAACTGGCGTAAAAAGAAGGGATAGGGGCCATACTACATAGCCTCCTTTTCGTACGAAATTTCCTAATTTAGCACTCTTATTACATTCAGTTTGAGATGAAAGGACATCAGATAGTCTCATTCAAACAAAGAAAGATAGGTAATGGACTCTATCCAAGACTGAGACAACATAGGTGAAAGGGGCTTAGGGGACAGCTAGATGATTAAAGATCAAACAAGCGGATGCAATTAAAGAACATCACCACTTTCTCCGTCTAAGACTTTTTCGACTACTTCGAATGGAATGCTGTGGGAAAGGGGTTAGACTAACTATCGGAACAAGCAAATTTCCCTTTAGCCACTCGCGAATGGGCATAAAAAAGGAACTCCCACTAAAACCTCAAGGAAGATTGAATCCCCTAGGTGCAAGTTAAACATCAACTTAAAAAAGCGATAGGCGAATGGGGATAGGCCCAGAAAAGGCATTTCCCCTTAGACGACTAATATGACCACTAGCCTTCAAGCCCATTCCCTGAGACAGGACTTCGACCGCTCTTAGTTCTTGGATCGAATGGAAAAGATGCAAAGCTAAGAGTGAGGCGGAAGGCTTACACAACTGAAAGAATAGAAGGTCGCTCTACGACAACAACTAAAGCAAAAGCAAATTCAACCTTAGCCGATTAGAAGGCTAGCGTAATAGCTAAAGGAAAAGGCTATGGTGATAGACCCCAAAGAAGATACCCTTGCTCACACCTTAGCCGGATTCAAAACCAAAAGCCATTGCGCCTTTAGCCGACTGGGAGGACTCCCTAGAAATTCCTTGTTTAAAGAAAACTGTACAATCAATGAAAAGAGCGGACAATACGATTACTGAGGGTGAGAAGTCTCACATTCTCGAGGAAAAGCAGATGGTGAAAGGCCTGGCAAGCACATAAGCTCGATCGGGCCTTACTCACTCAACAAGGGCAAAAACTTCACTCGCCGAGGAAAGAAAATAAGGAATTTTTAGGGAGAAGGATTTGGCCCTGACTGATAAACTAACAAAAGGAAAATGAAATGCAACTCATCCGAATAAGACCAATTGGCATAGGCCATAGACAGAGAGGATGAAAGAAAGACATAGGAATTTCCCCCTAAAGCTAAAGGGGCCTCTCTCCATCCATAAAGGAAGAAGAAGGCAAGACTAAGTCATTTAGTTGTTTTCTATTTCCATTCTGCCTTCACCATGCGTACCTTGTAAAAAAGATTCTCCAACTGATGATTTTTCTATTTCGGATATGAAGGCTTAGGCTTCCATTTTTGTTCTAGGGTTTCTTTATTCGCCGGGGCGCTCAGTTCCTTCCTGTTCCCAGAGCTGAGGCATTGTAGTGCAGCTCCTGCTGAAGGCTGCTTTGTTTGGGAAGACGTGCTCTTGTTGTTTTCTTGCTGCTGCGGCCTCAATACAATTTGGCTATTCTCTCTCTTCTTTTGCGTGCGGCCCATGATGTTTTGATCCTTTCTTTCTTTTTTGCTCTATAGCTTTTTTTGAGGGCCTCCTGGACCCCATTGTCAATAGTGTTCTTTAGTGGGAGGTATGTCTCGGCTAATGCTTTTGTTTCAAATAAAAGCATCTGCTCTTTCGGCATCTCTTTCGCTTGTCTAATAACCTCTTCTTTCTCAAAAAGAAAAAGTCGAAACCCAGTCTTGACGCCCCTAAACAATAGCAATAGCACGAATCCTAAGCTACGGCACGCGAAAGAATGGTTCTATGAATCATGGGCGGATCTTAACAGATTTCCCATCAGAGGACTACTACGACTACATCATTGTCGAGGCGCCTCGGTCTGAACATGCCAGGTTGGTTGACAAACATAAGGGCAAAGCCAAGGGGGAGGGGGCAGCCGGAAAGGATAGTTCCTGAGGTTCTAGAAAATAATAAACAGGAGCGTGGGTACATACAAACCTGACGGATGGGATAAGAATTATTTTTTGGGCGATCAACCAACCCAACCCCAACACTCGGAGCGAGTTTGCATATTAAGTAAATAGAAAGAGAGAAACCTACTTCCGCTCGGTTGCTTATGATAGACCAAAGAAAGGCACTAATAGAGTATAGCAAGCTGCTCGTAAGATAGCAATAACTTGATTGCAAGCTTACCAACCAATAGCTACAATACCACATTCCACCAGTCATATTGATTTGATTAGCTTACTGTTCGCGAGAAATTTTGTGTACGGAAATTAATAACTGCAATCACGAAACAAATGTAAAGAAAAATGATTTTCTTAATCAAACTTGTGAGTACAACTCTGTGTATCCCCTAATTCTTGTCTCTAATTTCTTTTCCTTGATTCGAGGGCTGAAACAGCGTATTTCTCGAGCGCAGAATGACGTGGACCTCCTTTACTTGATCATCAAGAAGAGTTAGTAGCGCTTCGGATTGATCACGAGGGACAACTTCTCTTGATCACTTCACCCTTGCTAGAGAACTTTGAGAAAGACGATGTAGTCGATGTCTTGATCTCCTTGTGAATCTTCCAAGATGTTATGGAATTTTCAAGATGCCTCCAAAGAGAATATGTAGCCCCTTTATTTTATATAGGCATGGATTAGGGTTTTAGGGTAGCCTCAAAGTAATCCTAATGGACCCTTGGGCTTGAAATATGTGGGTGGGCCATTTTGTAGAGGCCCAAGATTTGACTTAAGTCATGCAATCTTGACTTAAATAATTAATCCGGCTTTATTAACCCAAAATGTTGACTTGGGTCAATATGTCTTGAATTTAGAACTTAGTCTATACAAAATTTGGACTTAATCTCATAAAATTTTGCATGTCTACACTTACCAAACTAGGTAAGCTAGTCATATAGCTTGCTTATCACAAAGTTTAGCCTGCTTGCTCCTTTAAATTACTCGTAGCGTAAGCGAGCGTAGAGGAACGAACGAAGCATCTCTTGAAGCACCGTAAGGCAACGAAGTTGCTGCATTGCATAGAGGTCGCTAAGATTGTTGGTAAGAATCGCTATTACAAGTCTATCGAAGCCTACGCTACTTATTGATTATCAAAAAGCGAACCCCCCGGCCCTTCCCACCTGGGGCTAGCCCTACCCTACGATAAGACGGTTCCCGCCCTCAAGTCAGGGAATAGAGCTAACTGCATCGGAAAAAATAGCAATTCCTAGTTCGAATCCTGGACCTGGTTCATGCTTGAAAGCAGCAATTCTTCTTCCAATTTCGTACAGAAAATTGTGTATATAAAGAAGAGTTCGTCCTTCTTCAAAGAGATAAAGTCACGCGGCCCTTCAATTCAAGATAGAGGCTTCCGTCATCGTTAGAATCCCGGGGCGGGGCAAATTACATAAAGAAAGGAGACTTATTTCAAAGTGGTTCAGGTAGCTCAGCTGGACTGAAAATCCTTTTGTGGTTCGAAAGATAGAGAGTTGATGAGGAGGCTTTTCTAAGAAAAAAGGCATGGTTCTTTCAATTCCACATCCGGGGAAAGCAGCTTCCGCTAAAACCATATCTGCTACTCTGATATTAGCTATTCGAGTCAAATCAAAGGATTGAAAGCCGATTGCTACTTTCTTGCCTTGGGGCATCGCATTCTGGATAACGTAATAAAAAGTCTTTCTCTACTGTCTTCAGTCTGGTTTGCTTTAAAAGTAAGCAAGCAAAGACAAGTGGTAGCTAAGCGAGAGTGCTTGCGGTGATGAATAATCTTTTTATTAGACCAAACAAACAGAGGAACTGCTATTCCTCACTGCGGTATTTACTCTTGAAATACAGGGTAAGTCAACCAGTAGAAAGAAAGTGTAAGCAAGGAATTCTATTCTTGTACCAGTCAACGATATCCCTTATTTTGACAGTATGAATAATACCAAATATCCTGGACTTCATCCTCCCCTTTTGCTCATAAGTAATCTCTTCCCAATCAATTGATTGAGATGATTCGAATCATCAAGGGCATCCCTATATTTTTATGTATGTTAATAGGAACTTCGATGGATTGATTTGTTGGTGCTGCCTTAGCATAGGGAAAAGGAAAAGGACAGGTTGTTTCAAGCTACGAAGTCCGGTGAATCCCGAGAGGAAATGCTTCATACAGGTGTGGAAGGGCTTCATATCGAATGAGTTAAATAAGACTTTAAAATAGACGTGACTAATGCAATAAGTAGACAAATAGCGCCCCGTGTAGATGGTTGTTTTCTTTTCGAAAGCATGAACACATAGTCACGATTTCAGTCCCCGTTAAAGCAATTGTGTCTGGTCTCCATTCATAAATAACATTTTCGCATATTCGCAGGACTAGTTCGACTGACTCTACACCTGCTGCACGCACGGGTCTCCGCCCGCTTCCTTCTTATAGTAAGCATGACTTTCTTTTTCTTTTTTTCGATTCTCTGCTTCCCCCAATCCAAAATTTTCAGGTGAAAAGAAGATAGATGACTGAGAGTCATGGGATTTTGAAAGCGCCGCTTCTAGCCTTTCAGCTTCTTCAAAGAGATGACGGATACAGAGCGGTTACCACTTGTAGGCTCCTTCACCAACTAGGCTAGGCCATGACTTTAACGAGTGCATGAGCAGAGGTGGAGACAGAGTTTCCCCCTCTTTCGATCATGCCTATCTAGATTCTCTCGATCCAACCGAACTTACTTCGATGTAAGATGGAGTTGAAGTCTTAGGGTAAGCAGCTCCGTACGCCATTCGGATATCAGCAATTTCTGTCCTAAGGCAAGCTCCTGCATCTCTAGGGATAAAGGCATCTTTTTTTTCTACCTTCTCCTTTCGCTCAAGCACTTCCCTCTTATTGTTGATTAAAAAAGCTATTTCATCCCTTCGAGCCTCTTGCAGTGACAGAGAAAGGCCTAAGGGTTGCAAGCCCATCCAATTCAATTACATAAAAAGAGAAACCTATGTCGATTAAGAATTGAATGTCGTCATTCGTTAGACAAGGCCCACGTGATGTGCATCTCTGGTGTTCTACTCGTGGAATAGAAAGAGTTCGTTGCATCAACAAAGTGTATTAGTCAAAAAGGCTTACTTAAGCTCATCGATATATACTCCTAGGCTGTGAAAGAGAGGGAGGACCAGGAATTGAATCAGATGCATCGAATGCCCTTGCCCTGTTAGCAAGAAAAGAAGGAGCTGTTATTGATTGAATCAGGAAGAAGATAACCTCGAGCGGACCTTAGTAGGCCTTTCCGCAGTCAAATTACTAATTTAAAGAAATTATTGACAGCTTAAACAATTGATTGCCCTTTCTTTGTTCTTTCCCGAGTGAAGTGACTCACACTAAGCCCCGCTTCCTTACTTAGGCAGATTCATCTCCTTCATTTTTTTGAGAGAATTGTGGTAAGGGTTGAAGATCGAGTTCATGCTTTTTTTTGGGCTTGTGTAAGGATTTCCCTATCGGTTAGCTGGAGAAGGGGCAATTTACTTCCTCCCTTCATTCTTCTATTCAAGTGGGAGGAAAAAGACTTTTACGCTTTATGGTCTGAATTCAACGGATCTCAAATCATCCATTTCTGAGCTTCAAGCCTTGCAAGCTTTCGAAGTCTTGCATTCATTTCTGTCTTATTTTCAGATAGAGTGTACCTGGCCCCTATAGCAACCCCCTGATCTGATGGGGGGAATTCCTATGAAAGAGGCTCACTTGGAAGGAGCGATAGAAGAGATAGCCTCATTTAACAGGAAAGCTTTGTGCTTTTTCTAGCTTTGGCAGGGTTTCTTCCTTTATTGAGTTAGCTTGGCTCTTGGATTTGGTATATGGAATAGAGTCTTTCCTTATAGCTAGTCTTTTGACTTGCTCTGGAATACGGATTTTTCATGCCTAGCTTTATGGGAAAGATCATATCTAGAGTAGATACCGAATCTCATTCCTTATCAATTTCATGGTTCATTCCAGTCTTTAGTAAGTCAAGGCATTCGGGAAGCAGGAGATCGATCCGCTCTTTCATCTCTCTTGCCGGCTTAGCCGAACTACTTGAACTCGAGTCATTCACTTCCTTAAGCCATGTCCATACTAAAAGAGCTAAATCGGATGGTGACTAGATTCATTCCGTAGCACGGGATTCTGTAACAGCAAAAACGTTGACCCCTACTATCGGTCCCGCATTTGAATCTGAGAAAGAAAGAGAGTCTCTCCCTAAAGCCCTAAAGTCTCATCCCACGGGCACATCTTGACTATGAAAAGCAGAGAGATAGATCATGCCTAAAAGCTGCCATTTCTATTAAATACGATACCACATCCAATTTGATTGAACTCACGGATCCAATCGCCAAGGAAAGGCCAGTCTACTGACTAAGGTTAAAAGTATTTACCCAGGCATGGGATAAAGGGCAAGAAGAGCTGAGATGGAAAATCGAGCAGCCTATTGCGCTAACGGTAATGGATGAAAGGGAAGAGGGACGAAGTGAAGACGGGGTTTACTCAAACAAGTTGAATAAGCAAGCCAATAAGATCAAATTGCTCTTGTTGAACCATCTACTAATCACCAAGTCCTTTGTTTAGCCAAATCAGCTTGGGATAGCTTGGTTGGTGAGAGAATTTTAGCATTCATTTGATTGATAGATGCAAAGAATTCACCTAACTAGAACTCCGCGAGTGAACGCAAAGAAGCAAACCAGACTAGACAGAAAGAACTCCGAGTAAACAAAGCAAAAGCCCATCTGGCCGATCTCAAGCTGGATGAGAAGGCAAACCAACCCTCCGAAGAAGGAAACTATGACTAATTAGACCGTTAGTGACCAAATGACAACGTCGACATAGGAAAAAAAGGTGAGATAGAGGATGGAAGCAGGGTAGTGCTAACTCTGCATCCGCGGCTATTTTGGCTCTTTCCGAAGAGCATCAAATCAACCGCTTTCATTTGCTTTGAGACTGACCCTCTTCTAGGTGAAAAGGGGAAGGAGCTTTCCAATAGATCACATGCCCGACACAAGAGAAGGAAGGGCAAGAGAATAAATAGGTACTGGCATATTGACTACTTGAAATACGGACTATATAAGAAAAATGGGGAGGGAATGAGAAGAAAGCCTATTTGCAGGCAACAAGGATTTGCTGCTTTCTTAGTTAGAAAAAGGAGTTACCTAGCTAGTGGAGCGAGGTAGTTTACTTGCCTTTCCACGATTCCTACATTGAGCTCTCTGTGCCTTACTTATTTTGAGTTGATAAATCGATATAAGAGAGAATCCGCCAGCTAGAAGAGAAATAGGATATAGGTGAGCCCGGGGAATATTGTTGAAAAAAGACCCCTTATAAAAAGCTCTTGGCCCACCCTTCACTCTGTTCACGGTTAGCCGGGAATGAGACAGGGAGTTCTATTTCATTTATAACTTTCGCCTTGCACCTTACACTAAACAGAATCTCTTGCACGCGTGTATAATAAGGAAGAAGACCTTGCTGGCTATTCCTTATTCTTGATAGCATAGGAAAGAGATATTCCGGAATCTCTTGACTTCACCGCTACGCACCTTTCAAACATATTTTTCTTACTCCAAGAGCGAAAAGAACATCATATAATCGGTTATACCATCCGAAAACATAAGAGTAGTAGTACTTGCTAAATCTAAAGGTTTTATCCCTCTCGACACGTGAAAGCTAAAAACAGTCTACTAGATAAGACAAGTAAAGCAGTGCCAGATACAGATGAAATAGTTTTTTCTCCTTTTTAGATTTAGAGAAGTAAATTCCTTATTCAATCCTCCCCCGAGGGGTACTTCTATTTAAGCTTTAGGGAATCCAGTTCTAGCGGAAGACTAAGTAAGGTGCGGTATAAAGTCCAATCAATCTCCTTCAACAGACAATAGAAGGCTCTGACCTGACCACAGTCAATCAGTCTATTGTTCTGGTTCTATATAGTCTAACCCTGAAAAGAGAAGACTCATCGTTTTTAGCCTGGTCCAGGTGTGGGAGATCTTTACCATATAGTATAGTAGCCCTGCCCTTCCGACAAGAGCAGTTACGCCTTTTCCTAAAGCCCTTACTAAACCACCAGGAAGTAGTCTGCTTTGATATAACCTGGACTTTGCCTAGCTACCATGGAAAGCATAGTCAGAAGAGCTGAAAAAAAAAACCATCTTACTCTCGGACCTTACCTTAATAAAGGAAGAACTTAAGCCTTTCTTAAAAATAAAAAGCCCTATGATGAGCTAACTTGGCTTGGTGCAGGAAATGGAATCACAGCAAGAAAGAAGGCTATGAGAGATAGCATACTTTCCTTTTTTAGGATTTCTACCCGCGGATGACTGAACTGCCTTTCCTTTCGAACTGAACTACCACGACTCTCACTAACTGCATCAGATTCTTTGGATAAAAGAAGACTAGCTTTTAGAGTGGATTCCTTCCCTAAACTAAAGAATTTACTTACCTTCAGCTGGTATCATTTCGCTTGAGCCGGGAACTCTTGTTTACCTTACGACAGGTATTCCTTCTTATAGATATCATCAAAAAAGCGGAAGACTAAGAAGACTTTTCTATGTCTCGTCCACACCCAGGAAAGAAAATATCAGATCAGTAACAACAGACTTCCAGTTCCTTGTTCCCATGAAAGCATGAGTGAACGGTCAATTATTGTTGAGAGGATTTGAAAGAGCCGAGTCTGTAAAAGGCTTATCGGATGGGTAAGAAAGACTTCGGTCTATCCAATTCAAGTTCAATACCGGTTAAGAGAGCTACGTCTAGCAGGGTTGGGTTTATCATCCCGAATCAAAAATGAAAGGAATTGGTAGTGAAAGACCAGATCCTTTTTTTCATCAATTGTAGTATCTATGCGCCAATCCTTTTAGATTTACAATCCTATTTCTATTATAAGAAATGAGGTTTTAACCCACTTTAAAAGAGTCCTTAAGGTCATAAAGAGACCTTAAAAATGACTTTTCTAGAGGTCAATTCTTTTTTCCGGTCTTAGTCTTAGGAATCCCATCCCTAACGAGCTAGAAGTTAAATAAGTGCTCTTAGTCTTTTTCTTGATAGTAGGATTTGGGAAGCTCTTCCCTTCTGCTCGACTTGTCTATTGAATCAGCTCTTTTCCAGGAGTAGGCAAAAAGAAAAGCTTGTGTTAAGCATATCGCTTTTTTAGAATGATTTGATCCATCAATGGCAGCTATATGAGATAGCCTTGGTTTGTACCTTCGAAACAACCAGAACAGGAACAGTGGACCTAAGCAAAGGAAAAGATCGACCGTAAAGAAGAAGGGGATTACCAAAGGAAATTACCAAACAAGATAGGATCACTTCTAGCGGGACGGAACTCTACAGACTTGATAGACGGGCTTTTCTTTCAAAAGGCAACAAAGAAAAAGAAAGAGATATATGGCAAAGAATGAATTGATAGAGGTGTGGATTTTAACTGAGATAAAATAGAATCAAAAGGCTAGGAGCTCTGGCCGGTAACGAAACTAAAGCTTCACACGGGTCTTACTTTTTTTTTTCCAACTTGAAAGGGGAATAAAGCATGATTGTGAACTGCAGATAAACTCGTTAGCAGGGAATAACAACGACTAGCAGTACGATGAAATCTGATAAAAAGGCGAAGTAGGTAGTCTTCAAAAACTAGGGTTGCTTTCTCTGTTGGTTTAATTCGCCACTAGGTGGAATCAGTCCGTCGGCTCTCGATTGTTGCTTGATTACCTATATCGGTTGCGTTAAGCTTTTAGTTCTGCACAAAGCGCAGGTGGAAGTCAGAGACTCCCTTTTGAAAGCTTAGTAGCTGCGAGACCTGTCAAATTCCCACTTGATCCTGCAAGTCTATAGTCTATACTTCTTGCTTTGATGGCAATCGTTGGTCGCTTGCTTGATTGGAAGGATTGATGCAATTATACCTTTCTTTTTCTCGCTACTACTTAATATTACTATGTAAATAGTTTCTTTTAGCATTCGTCCTTCAAAGAGCTTTATTCGCCCCTTACTTAGCTTAGGAGTGGGGGAAACTGAACATCAATCAAATAAGTAGGTTTATTTCAGAGGAAGCTCTGTCTTATTGAATTTCTCCTTGAATTCCATCTGAAGCCTGAATTGCCAACCTTTCCTCTTTCTTTGAGAAAAGTGTAAAACCTATCTAATTCATCTTAGGTCCATGTTAATACGAATTAGGGAAATGAAGGATGATTAAGAAGTGGAATAAGCAAGCAAACAACCCAACCAAGCAAATCGAATCTCCTTGACCCGGGCACAGCAAGCAGTTTCTGTGATGAAAAAAGCGGCATCGTTGACTCTAGAGAAATAAACGAAGGGCCGTCGGCAAGCAGCACCGGCATCGACAGCGGTAGTACGATTCTATCCGTTCAATTCTTGGTCTACCGGTGGGTCGTCCTATGAGTAACTCTCGCAAACAAAGAAGAAAAGATATGGAATTCAAGCCAGCAAAGGAATGAGGTAGGGCACGGGAAAGGTAAAGAGAAGGGGCCGTCATTGGTGCATAACAGAGCTTTCCTACCGACGATCTTTCTCGGTGCATAAACGAGGCTTAGCCTTCGAAGTACCGCATAAGCAAGAAAGCCAATAAACCTTGAATAGCTTGTAAGAAAGGACTTATGAAGAGGATTTTACTATAGTATCAAATCCACATATAAATCATGTACGCAAGTTGGCATAGCGCTTTCGCTTTAAAAAAATTTCACTCATTTGGTCTGCGCGGTCAAATCGGCTCTCCTGCCTGTGTATCCCATGCCCGGTGCCATTGATCTATCTGATGGGAGAGATCCACCAATTCCTTTATTTCAATGTGTTGTATCCTCTACAGGGGTGGAGTACCCTCTATTCAATATATGATTTCCTGCCCGGAGGGATATGGAAACATTGAATTCGCTAATTTGCGAACTTTTCTTTGATTCTTGACACATGTCATGCTGGATTTGAAGAAATAGAAATGAAAGTCTAATTCCGCTAGAGAAAGTTGAATATGAATTAAACCAAAGAGGAGTTTTTGACTCAAAAAGTAGTGGCAGGAAAGGAAGCAGCACACCAGGACGAACTCCTTCTTTTAAATATCAACTCAAGGCCTCCTTTCCTTACTCATTGGTTTGAGTGCTTTATCGAAGGATTGATATAGAGAAAAAATGCCTATATTTCTTATCTAAGCCCACCTACCTTGGGATAAGCGGTTACCAGAAGTTTGAAGCTGACTTTAATGAGCAACACTTCCTCGTAGGGTAACCAAAGCAGGCTCCTTTAGCTGCTTCGATTGTTAGAGCTCACTTCACACCAACAGAATCGTAAGCTTTCTTCTCTGCCTCAGCTTGAGAGCTCCTTTATACATCAAGATCTGGCCCTCGATCGACTCCGGCTATGGTGCGATTCCTGGCATATGTACACCACAGTAGCTAAGGCAACCCCGTTCCAGCTCGCATTGTATTTGAAGTTGAGGATTTCGCTTTTGATATAGTCAGTGAGAAGCTAAGTTCCGTTTTTAGCTTTAGCAAGCCTGTGACTGCCTGAACAGACTAGTCTACGCTTAGCCAACATTCCGAACTTGTCTCGATACTGACAGTTCAGGGGATAGCAGAGAGAGAAAGGAAAAGAAGTAGTTCCGAAAGGAGACTCCACCTAGCTAGCGCGCTCCTCACCTCAATGCTACACTTCGGCAGTTATGAACTAAGACGCTTCAGAAGAAAAGCTACATCCACTACCTGCATTCACCCTGACAGGCTAACCTGAGCTTACCCAGGGCCTTACCGCCCGAACCAGCAAGACTAATGTCTACTTATACCTTTAAGAGGTCCACTTATACTATTGATAAAGTCTCTAAACTAATAAGGCCCCGGTTGTGTTGTTATATAAGATGAAATTCAATCTAACAAGCGGACTACCTTCGACTACTACAAGATCTTTATAAACCAAAGAATGAGCCTACTTTACGCACTTCTGCACTAAGTAGGCAAGGCCAACTACACAAGCAAGAAGGCATCGCCTGCGGCTTCCAATCCAATGACAAGCAAAAGACGAAGAAGTAACTTACTATACCTTATCTCTTTGTGCCCATAGCTTGACCTCCCCGTTTTCTACCTATACGGATGCCTTCCCTTCCTTGCAAAGCGAACCTAGTCAAGCAATGGAAGGAGAAAGGAAAAAGACCTTCCTCGCGCACAGACAGACCATTTTTAGCGAAGTCCCTCCTTCCCAACCTCTCTTACAGCATCCATTTCATCAAAGAAGGATGGAGCAGGCACACTGACTACTCTGATTGGGCGTGGACTGGAAAAAGTAGCAGCTAAAGGAAAGCTAAAAGGTATTGGCGAAGAAGTAATGGAGGATTTGATATAGATTGAAAAGAGGGAAAGCTAAGCTAGCTAACGAAAGGGTTGGGATTCGCCTCGCCCTAGTACACCAACCAGGAAGAAAGATTTTGTGCTTTTCCCCTTTCCGCCAAACCAGAACGAGAGCCAATCGGGTCGATCAAAATGTCCTTATTTCACAGCGCTATAACATTCTCAAGTTAGAGTCTGACTATCTCTATTCTAAGTAGCACCCGAGAAAGCACACGCTAAGCAGATCTTTACCAAAGCCATATCTCCATAAGCATCCAAAGCTGCCTACTCATTGGTAGTTAAAAAGCAAGAACATAGATATGTTTACGAAGCCAAGAGCCACTCATCACTTTTAGCATAACAATTTTAATTATTTTCACATATATTTGACTAAAGGAAACAAAATAATTAATTACATTTGTCAGCATACATGACATTTAGACAGCTCTGCATGCATGAATGCATTTGTCAGTTAAAGCTCAAAACCCATATATGATAAGAATTTGCTTAATTCGTATAAAAATGAAATTGATTAATTTAATAAAAATATTACAAGAATTAATTAATGAGGAAAATATAATTAAGATTACTTGTGGGTTCAAACTATCCTTTTAAAGATTAAACATATTTGGATAGTTGAGATGACGAGTGTTACCCCTAAATTTCAATTTATGAGTAGGTTGGTTTAGGTTGGGACCACATTTAATTTTGTTTTATCCAACATTGAACCCTATTAATTGTTCATGAATGCTATACCTTACTTGCATCCATAAACATGTTAGATAAACTAATCCTTAAAAAATGTCATAAAAGCACGTATTATAATTCTTTTGATAACTTGTCAAGAACCAAGAAAGGTTCAAAAACAAGTATCACGACATGCTCAATATTAAAAAAATAAAAGAGTAATACGCTTTTGTAAAATTTAGTTTTATTATCGAAAAGTTTTCCAGAATTTGCACAACACCCTAAAATGAATGATTTAAAAATGTTCTATTTTCATTTTTGAATGAATCATATATATATATACCTTGTTAATTAATCTTTTGAACATAGGATATTCCGAATATAATAACCAACCATAACATGGAACATCTAACCCATCCATAATTAGTTTCATTTTATGAAGTTATAGATATGTTAAACAAGTGAGGGTGGGGCTATCTACCTCACTACATGAACTACATACGTACGTATATATAATTAAAAAAATTAGTCAAAAAAACAAAGCTTGTATAAATAAGTTTTGGTTGATGGATGACGGATAAGAGAAATGAAATGAAATGAAAATGATGCATAAGCTAACAATTGATATATTATCATCTGTTTGTCATTTTGTGGTCTTTTTTACACTTGTATATATTGTTCGGTACAAAATAATTTTCCAAATGGCATGGTTTCAAATTTAAAAAATGATTTTTTATTTTTATTTTTAATATAAGTAGGAAAAATAAGTTTTACAAGTGGCATTTTACATTAATGGTGCCCCATCTATCCTAATAAATCTCATCTTTACCTCCACTCCCTAACACCCCCCCCCCTTCTCCCTATCACCTGACAACCCTACCGCCCTTACTCCCATTCTCATAATATATGTTTAGATTACATACAATTTTTTTAAGATAATATTATTTTACGATTTACATGACAAATAAAAAAAGAAGTAAGAAATCACTTTTTTCCTTAAAATTTTTTTTGAAAAAGTTTTATTTTGAAAAAATATCATTTTTATGAAAAATATTTTCTTTCCTATGGAGTTCACCCAGAGTCTTTCAACTTTCAAGGATAGGAAAAGGATTAAAACTCTTGATCAACAAACTGTAACCACCTTACTTTCTATTGGATGTTGATTTGACATCATATGAAGCAACGACTTATGCAACATTTTCCTAAACAATATCCATCTATTGGACATAATGAAGTTCTAAGAATTTGTTTTTTTATTCTGGCCTTAGAGGAATCGACATTCGATATCTTAATTTGTCAGAACGAACAACTAGCACGACATGATGAAACTTGAGGCAGATAATCAGCAAAAAAAAAAAAAAAAAAAACTGATTTTCATTTAATAAAAACTAGAGTTGCCAAATATAATGGTGCTAATGTTAAATTTGAATACATTACATAAATTGGGACATCAACTTTAGTCTGTCTATAAAGTCTCTAACACGATATGAGTAACAATGTTTTACTAGGACATAACCCCTACATACCTATAACTAGAAAATTAAAATAAATGTCCATGCCCCCAAGAGCAATATGAGGCTCACCAATAACTAATGACATAATACATAAACATGATCTTTAACTTGGCGTTAGATGACAACTATGACCTTTAACTTTGGGTGTGCACAAGTAGACACTTAAACTTGTATAAAATTGAATAAATGAACACATTCGTCCTAAACATGGCACCTATATGGCAATTTTGTGTCCTACATGGCGTTCTACATGTATTATGTCATGTAGGACATGTGTGTCTACTTGTTCAAATTTATACAAGTTTAAGTGTCTACTTCTGCACACTCAAAGTTGGAGGGCATAGTTGTCGCTGAAGCCAAGTTAAGGGTCATATTTATATATTATGCCAATAACTAATACATGAAAGATACTAGTGAATAACCTGATCATGATGCATGCCTGAACCTACACCATGAAATACACTAGTCCCAAAATAGAACGTTAGTATATATGAAATTATACTTGTATGTGAAATATCATGGACTAACATACTGTAGATATGCAACCAAAGAACATAAGGAAGACAGACTGAAATTAAAAGATTGAAATCATGCAGTTGACTTTATCATTTGCATCTTTTATCATCATTATATTCATTATGAGAGATTATAAGTTTAACCGATATGATTCATTATGTGAGAACATAGAGTCTGACCTCAGCCTCATTAACTAGGTCATTTGAACCTTTTCGGGGTATAGGACATACATAACATGTTTTTCTAGCAAGGATGTATAATAATTTTTTTTGTTACAAAAAGATATTAATATATTATAGATTAATATGCATAACAAGAGAGTGGCAGCGCATGGCTATAGCTATCATGCATGGATCGGGATGGAGCCTGATTACATTGAGTATTAGTACTAGCGGGTGACAAACGCCTAACAAAAAGAGTTTCAGCTTTGTCTGCTTCTAGATATTTTAATGCAAACAAGGGTGGAACTGTTAATATCAAAATAGAATTGGTCTTCTTCAACTTCGCTCCCTTATTAGCTAGGATATCTGCCACCTTGTTCTCTTCTCAGTAGTTATGCTGCACCTGAGGCCTCCCAGCTGCTTGATTAGATCCCTGCAATCAGATAATATATTAGAGTATGACGGGTGATTATCTTTTAGATATTGTATCACCTTTTTGCAATCTATGGAGACTTTTATAGGTGTTAGATTGTGTAGGAAAGCCAGTCTTAGCCCATTCACCAAGGCCGAGATTTCAGTTCTAATAGGAGTTGATGTTGTTAGCGATCCCATGATGCCTACTATCCAATTTCTGTGGTTATCCCTTATCATACCTCCTATACCCTCTATTCCAGTCGCCTTGTTCATTGAACCGTCAGTATTGAGCTTAAAATTCACTCCGGGTGGCTTCCACCCAACTTGAATATTATATTCTTAGTTGCTACTCTATGAGTGTTGGTTAAACTAAAGTATTCAACCGCATGAATATAGGGAGTTTTAAGGTTGATGATTTTTTTTTTCGGTTGTAGAAGTTATCATTCCTTAATAACCATATATTCCACAGGTAGAAAGGGAAGGCTTGTTTCCTTTGGAGATTCTTGTTAACTATGAGTTCTTCATTACTAATGGCTTCCAACCAACATGGCTCATGAGTGTGTTGTTGATTTTTCTTATGGTGCTCTTGAGACCAATGGCATCCCAAAACTTTTGAACATTTGGTCAATTAAGAAGATATTCCTTATAGTTTCAGGTTCGTTTCAAAAATAGCATGTCTTATATATTTGAATTCCTATGTGGTATAGGTAATGGAAAATTGATAGTCTACCGTGCTTACATAGCCAGAGAAAGAATCTAATTTTGTGGGGTATTTCAGCGACCAAATCCAGCTAAAAGAGTTTCCTCCATCCTTTGGTTTCTTTTCATTATTTAAAAGAAATTTATATACAAAATTATTCCTTTGGGATTTGTGTACCACGATATCCTATCCTTGGCTCCTGCTGAGACTTGTAGTATATTCCATGAATATGGTTTCTAATGGAACTTGGTAACTCGAAAGATACTTTGTTGAGGTTCCATGTACCATTTGTTGTTAGGATATCCATAACTCTTATAGTACTCTCAGCTTCCGTCAGGGGTCATTGTATAACTTTACTCAAGAGCGCTACCATTATCTAACCACCTATCATACCATAAAGAAGTTGTTTCCCCTTTCCCTATCAACCATTTAAGGCCTCTCAAACAAACTTCCCATCCGTTAGTTAGCCCTTTCCATGTCCTCCTATAATTGTTGTTTGTTCTAATTTTATTGGTTGTATTAAGACCTTTTGGGGAGTATGTATTTATTAATAGGGCTACCCATGGAGAGGTGTTATTGTTGTATGCTCTCTAATCAAGTTTTGCAGTAGGGCATTGTTTTTCAATTCAACCCTTTGGGCACCCAATCCTTCGTCCGCTTTTTTAATTGTAAGTGTTTTCCATTCAACCATATGTAGTTTCCTTTTATCCCTAGTGGATCCCATATGAAATTTCGCTATATTTGGTTGATTTTTTTTGTAATTGCAGCTGGGAGTTTAATATATTGCATAATATGCGTGAGAATGTTATTTTAGCATGCCATAGCAAGAGTGGTTCAACCAGCAATGTTTAAGAATTTTGTTTTCCATCCCGCTAGTTTGTGGCTAAGATTGTCAATTATGAATTGATAATCGCTCAACATCAAACTTTTTGTAAAAATTGGAAAACCCAGATATTTACCAAAATAGGTACATTTCCTTATGCCTAATGCATGGGATATGTTGTTTTTCAACTATGTACTACATTTTTTGGTGAATATAAGCTTGGATTTGGAATAGTTTATTGATTGCCCTGATTTCTCACAGAACTTCCATAACACTTTATTTATGGTTGCAGAATTAATGGTGTATTCTCCACTCATAAGTATTAGATCATCTGCGAAGAATAACTGGGACAATGAGGGCCCTTTCCTTGCAACTTTTATTGGTTGCCAAATATTCTTTTTCACTTCCTCTTCAATCCCTCTAGATAGCATTTCCATGCAGAGTATGAATATGTATGGGGATATAGGATCCCCTTACCTAATACCTCTAGAAGGCTCAAAAAAGTCAGTGCGATCTCCATTTGCTAGTATCGGAACACTACTAGAAGAAACACATGACATAATTAGTTTTATGAGGTTTGTTGGAAGGTTAAAATATATAAGTGTTTCGTGGATGAAGGACCATTCAACCTTATTAAAAGCATTTTCTAGATCGATTTTGATCATCATATTCACCTTCTTACCTTTCATTTATTGGAAATGTGATATAATCTCATGGACTATTATCACATTATCAGTGGCTTGCCTTTTTTGGAAAAAGCTCGATTGGTAGGGTCCTATCATCTCATTCATTATTGGTTTAAGTCAATTTTCTATGATTTTTGTAATGGTCTTATATGTGTGTTGCATAGGCTAATAGGTCTGAAATCTTTTAGAGTATTTGCCCCCTTAACCTTGGGTATCAAGCATACATGAGTTTGGTTAATCTCCTTAGATATTTTACCTTCCTGGAAAGCTTGTTTGCATAGTGCTATGAATGAATTACCAACTATGTCCCAATACTTTTGATAAAAGAAAGGGTGTGGACCATCCGAGCTTGGGGCTTTGAAAGATTGGAAGGAAAACACTGCATGTTTTATCTCCTCAATTGTGGGAGTGTCCCCCATAATTTGGGGATTGACATGATTATTTTTGGCTAGAGTATCATTTCCAAAGTATGAGTCTATTTCTAGTGAGGAGCGGAATAATTTATCAAAGAATTTGAGTGTTATGGTTAGTAGACCAGGGAGGTCATAAGTCCACACTTCAAATTCATTTTCTAACACTATTATTTTGTTTCTCCTTCTTCTATTTAGGGTAGTTATATGGAAGAATTTTGTATTCGAGTATCCATCGTTCAACCAATTTACTCTAGATTTTAATTTTCATAAATCTTCTTCCTACTTTAATACATGGTTAAATTCTTGGGTTAGTTCTTGTTCAAGGTTTGTAAGGAAAGTATTCGATTTATATCTGTTAGAGTTTTGTATACCTTCGATTCTCCTTAGGAGGTTCCTTTTTTTATGAAAGATATTCCCAAAAGTTTGCATGTTCCATTTGTTAATTGTTACTTTAAAATCAAGAACGACATCTCTTATATCATGATGTTGACCAACAGTTCTGAATGATGTTCCTTAGGTCGGGATGAGTCGTCCACATTGATTCAAAATGAAATATGTTGTGTTGACATTTTTTATTATTTTGGAACATAGATATGTGCAAGGGACAGTGATCAGAGTGGGTACACAGGAGGTGATGTACCTGGGAATTTAGAAACTTTTGTAGGCATTCATTATTTGCTAGGTAACGGGCAAGTCGTTCTAAAATAAGCTTCCCTTTGTCTCTAAGCCTTTTATTTAGCCACGTGTATTTTCCCCTTTAAAACCTAGATCAATGAGCTCACATTGATTTATTGTATCCCAAAAGTCAAACATTCGGGGTCTATTTTCCGATCTACCCACAGATTTGTCATAGCTACTCATTAAGTTAAAATCGTCCCCTATTAGCCAACAACCGTTATATGTGTTTTTTTATTCTTTTCAAATGTTCCATAATATATTCCTCGTATTTCTACATGTACTAGCATAAATACAACTAAATAGCCAAGAGTCATTAGTAGTACGTATCTTTACGATAACATGGATTTCCTAACTTGAGGTTGTGATATTGTCCACCTCCAGAATGTTATCATCCCATAAAATGACCAAGCCTCCAGAGTTTCCAACAGATGGAACTTGGATCATGTTAGTGAACGAATATTCATCTATTAGTACTTGGTGATCACTTATTTTTGTTTCCACTAGAGCAACTGGTGATGGTTTTTGCCAATCTATTAATGACTTGAAGTTTCTATGAAAATCTTTATTATTATAGCCCCTACAGTCCCAGATTATTAAGTTCATTGATCTATTCGAGTTGGGTGGGACTATCATTGTTACTGGCCTCTCATTCAATGGTGTCCAAATTCTCAGAGTTGGGTTCACTACCACAATAAAGTTCCCTATCCCCATTGAACGAGAGGCCCATATATCTATTAATGCTTTTCTTAAATTTGGAGGACAAATTAGGATGCACATTTTTTTTGAATTGTTCTTTGAATAGAATTACGTTTACCTCTTTTAAAACCCAAATCTCTGTTTGAGTTTCCCTTATCAATTCCATTATTTCTTCTAGATCCTAAATACTTGGATTTGGTTCTGCGATTAGACCTACCACTAAGGGGGATATGGGGATGGGGTAAGGTGGTACCTGCTAGGATGATGCTACATAGGTTGGAATATTCAAGTTCAAACCCTCCTCCGCCCTATTGTCCTGGTTCTCCTCTTGCACCTTCATCGTGATGTTCCATAGAGATATCGCTACTTTTTGGACCTGCTAAGGAAAAAAAAGAGATGGAAAGGGGAATAGATCCCATTGTTGGACATGAGCTAGTGGATTGAAAATAGGCATCTCCTAAGTCAGTGGTTGATAAAAGGGGAGCTGAGGGTAAATCATAGCATAGGGTGGATGGAAAACAGTGGACATCTATATGTGGTGATTGTAAGGTTCCCATGCTAACCTCATCCTCTTCGATACCACCTGGGATATGCAGGTAGGTTTCTGAGCAACTATTACTACCTCTCTCCCTTTGACTATTGATGAGAAGGATAGGGCCTGACCATGGAGGCCCACCTCCTGCCAAGACTAGGAACTAGGTTTTGAGGGGGAGCTTGAGTAGCATAGAAATTGTTTTCCCATACTATTACTGGTACCGTGGGGAATGATGGGAATGGCGCCAGGAAATATTTTGGTAGGTCACCATGTTCTCCATGTTTTGCTTCGCAGAGTGACTGGGAGAGTGTGGGAATAGCATTCTCCTAAAGGTGTTCCTCCTTTGTTGCACTAAAAAGGGGGTTCTTGGCATTATGTGGTATATGTGGCAAATTTATAGAAATAGATTTGATAGGAATTGATGTTCTATTACCAAAATTAGAAAAAGAATTATTTGGAGTTATTGTACTAGGAATATTAAATAAAAGTTCCTTATTGTCCTTATTCCCTCTTTCTACTTTTAAAAGGTCATCTGTAGGGTATAGGGGTGGCATAGTATCAAGGACAGATATATTTTCTAGATTTATTTCTATCTCCTTACCACAACTGTCTAATTGTATGGGTGTAGGTATGTCCACATCATCTTGAGATTGGTGGTAATAAACTTCCATCTCAGTTCCAAAAAGGGTGGAGTTGGTATTGGATAGTGTAGGTCTTAGGTTAGCTTTGGTTTTAGGGGGTAAAATAGGGGCATTTTTAGGGGTCATCGTAGTACAGTAGATTCCTGTAGCTTCCTTTTGGGGTAAGCTATTTCTCATCTTTTCTTTTGAGATAATTAATTTAGCTACTGATGATTTATTGACATCATTTGGTTTATGTTTGGGGGCTTAGGAATGTTCATACTTGACGCCTTTGTTTGATCCTCGTGGGCACAACCACTTGAAGTTACATTATGCCTATCGGAATTAGTTGTGTTCCTGTTGGATTCTTGAGAGCTTTTTCGATAATGAAATAATTTAGATTCGAGGTACTTACCTTTACTGGCTTCAAATAATTTGACATTGATACCTGGTCTCTCTTCCAACTTCTTCTCTGTCCTGAGCTTGTTGCTAGGTTTTTTCTTTTTTAAGAAACACACCATTTGCCATTGTTCCTCCTCCCTGTCTCAGGTCGATATTTCTAGTTTTGATTCTCTATTACATGCCTACTGAATTGCTGGTTGTTCTGCTTCCATATCGGTGTTTGCTTGCCTTCTTACTTTTTGGGATGGACAATTAAGCAAGCTATGGCCAAGGACCCCATATTTACTGCAAAAAAATTTGGACCCCTCGTATATAATATATTGTTTGTGGTGTCCAATTTGTATAGATTTTTAAATCGAAACATTTAATGGCACTTCAATACAAATTCGTGCATATCGTCCCCTTAATGTTGCCGATGTACATACATTAGTTTCTATAAATCTCCCCAGTCTCTTTCCCACTCTGGCTAAGATGGTTTGGTCGTAAAATTTTGTTGGTAATTTTGATAACCTGACCCATATCGCTGAGACGTTCTCCTTAGATTCCGACTCTACGAAATTTGGAATCCACCTCTTTATTGAAAGAAAATACCCATTTATGAACCACGGTCTCTTTTGGATTGCTCTTTGCATATTTACCTCCTTAAGGAATTTACTATGAAGTAATCATACCTCAAATCAATAAGTGTGATTTCTTCGGGGGTTCTCCGCATATTCTTTAGTCTCATTTTAAGGTATTGATGGCTTATTTTTTTCCCTAAAAGTTTGATGATTACTGAGTAACACCATGGATGATAAATCCTTTGTTTATCCTCCTCCAAAAGGATTACAGTATTCCCACTGTCCTGTTGTTGTTCCCTAAATATGTCGGCTTGATATCCATTTTGTGCTTCAAAGAAACCACAAAGATTGCTCACATTTGGGGGTTTAGCTTTAGTTCCGGTGTGTTCAGCGCTTCTTTAAATGAGACATGTGTAGCCTTTACTTGCGCGTTTACATCTAGTCTTGGATCAATCTCCATACGAGTTTTGCATCATCCAGTGGCCTTGGGGGCAGTGTTGGATGTACTCTGGTGCAGTTGACATTACACTTATTTTTAAAGAGTGGAGAGAGTGTTTCTCTCTCTCTCAAACATAATGTATAATAATTTCATATTTAGGCAAAATATAAGATTCACTCAAATCAACAAAATAATCCTAAACCTATACTAACATACCTAAATTTGGATAACTTATTGTGTACACTTATGCCTTCTCAATTATATAAATTACCATCACACCCCAAATTTTAGGGAAGCAATTGTCACTTGATGCCAAAATTTAGGCATGAGCCGATCCTATTGAACAATTTTCCAAAGGCGCATAACAACCACACACAATCAACAAAATAAAATATCTCAACTTAAAAATAAAATCTCCGTTGGAGAGGCCCCTTTCAATGGCTTTACAAAGAAAACATATACTACCAACAATTCATATAAGGTTATAAACGAGTAGCACACAGGTCTTGTTTTCTCATGCTCTGAGTAGTGTCGTACACAAGATTTTTTGTAAGGGATGTCATCATATAAAATGAATAACAATAAATAAAATAATGTGACACCATATTTTTTTTTTTAAAGAAAAAAATATAAATAAAAATATGATTCACGCTCATTACTATACCTTTTGTAAAAAGAACTTTTTCAATAAAATTATAAAAACAATTTCCACGAGTATATTTTGAAATGTAGTCGAAATTACTTTTTAAAAATAATAATATTAAATATTTTTTATGTATAAGCCTATGAGAAGAGTGAATGGAGGAGAACTTCAAATGTATCAAAAAATAACAATTTCCAGATTCGAACACAACCTTAGACTATTGAACTATCATGCATAACCAACTAAGCTAAGTGCACATTTGTGTTAAGGAGTGTAACTTTATTAAATTTATTGTAATGACCCGATTGATCATTTTTATTTTTCCGTGAAATTTACCATTTTTCTCTCCCGATATTGACCATGAGTCTTTTATGTTAAAGTTTTGAAAGGTTGTTTTTGGACTTTGAGTTAAAAGTTGAGAATTTTGTAAGTTTTGAGTTTGAAAGACTTCTATTGTTAAGAACATGATTTTTGATGCCTTTTAAGGTTTCAAGTGTTGGAATAAAATTCCATCTATTCCATCAGTCTCGAAATCTGACCCGTGAGAGTTGTTGGTTTTTGATTCGGAGTCTTTTTGAGGATTTGAGGTCCTAAGTTGTAAAATTGTAGAAATTCAGCATTTGGATTGACTTTGGTCAACATTTGAGGTTCAGGTGCTCGGATCGAATTTCTGAGAGTTTCATTAGGCTCGGGGGTGGGGTGGTGGTGGGATGATTTTAGACCTAGGTGAGGTCTTGGATGATTTTTGAGAGATCTCGAGCTTATTTTAGCATTTTATGCATCAAGTTAGTTTCTTATGGGTTTTACGAATGTCGAGTCAAGGAGACCTCAAATTTGTGCTTTGATGATTCCATTGAGTCCGGAATGTTAAGTATAATTGATTTGCATATGTGGTTTGTGTATATGGGGTTTTGAACGAATGCCTAAGGGTCATTTTGAAAGATTTTATGACTTCTCTGTTTTACTGGTTTCTGGTTCTGGTGCATGACCATTTTAGTCATCGCGATCGCGAGGCTCCCTCTTCACGATGACGTAGAGCTAATTTGAGGTGCATCACAATCGCGTGGGTCTTACCGTGATCGTTTCATTGGGATTGTGTGACTTTAGGTTACGATCACGATGAGTATTTGAGACCTGGGCAGAATATTTTTTTAAAATTGGGGTTTTAACCCCATTTCACTATTTCGGAGTTTTGGGAACTTTGGGATGGCTACACTACAAAAAAAAAAAAAACAACAATTAGCAACTGACGAAATTCGTCACTAATCTATGGTATTACATCGATAAATCAAATTTGCGACGAATTGTTGGCTGTTACTATTTCATTCGTTAGTAATCTCTTAGCGATGAAATAATAGTTCTGTCGCAAGTTTAGCGACGTATTAGATATGAATGATAGTCGTCGCCACTTGTTAGTGACAAACTGGTCCGTCGTTATACTTATATATTTCGTTGCTAATTTCATAATTAATTTCGTCTCTTCAAATAAATTCACGATGGAATTTCCGTCACTAATCCGTCACAAAATATTCTGTTATTTTGAGCTAGCATATTTGCCACTAAAATGTTCCAATATTTGTTTATAGCAATGACCAAATTGTCATTAAATTTGTTGCTGACATATTACTAAATACCTCTAAATTAACAAACATTCATATAAAATAATATTTAGAGGGTTCAAAATCTGTAGATAGCAAATTCCAAATCGCATACTTTCAGTGCAAAACACAAAAGCAATCTATCAACTATTCTTAAGAAAACCTACATTCATCAACTATTGTCATCGCACAATTTGTACTTTTCAAAAAGGCATTCAACATCAAAAACTAAAGCTACAGGAGACTAATTAAGAAATACCCTCATCACTTGAAACTGCGGGACCAACCTCCTCCTCATTAGTAGTAGCAAGAGGCACCCTGGGTGTCACAAGTGATGGATTGTCAATGGGAGTAACCACTTTTTGTACCCACTCCATAATAACCAGAAGAAAATGATTAGTATGGGCAGGAATCATTTCCTTTACAAACACATCCATATTTCTTGTCGATGTTGATTGTGAAACTAAAGGTGCTACAGATGATGAGGCACAAAGATTCTACTCGTAGAAGCTTTTGCTTTAGATCCAAGACCGTATATTCTTTTCTTCTTTTCTCCCACGGTAGCTTGGTAGTATGCTTCACATTGATCAATATCAGATTGAGAGGTTGTTTTCTCCCGTAATATTTCTTCATATTTTTCCTGTAAAGATAAAGAGAAAACATTAAAGATTAGGAATAAAAATATAATGGAAGGAAATGGCAAAAACATACATAACCTTTTAGCTTAATTGAATGTGCTATACTTTTTAGCCAACTTACAGTACATTTAAGCTTAGATAGAAACTGTAAGTTACAATTATGACAACACAATATTCATGTCCCCAACAAACACATGAAGAGACAAGTTAGAAAGTATATATGAAACAAGAGTTTCCTGCATACCAACTAAGCCACAAGGCAACAACTTCAGCCTTCTAGCTCAAACGCTGGAAATCAAATAAAGAGCCTGCATTCTGGTTCTTAAAGATTGCACAAGTTTGGTACAAATCAATTTTTCTATTGGAGATTTTGGAAAGCTACTCTTGTTGAATCTGAAGAACTACAGAAATTTAAAGACCCTACCAAAGAGAATTCGATTGGAAAAGCTTGAAATTCTCATTCATTCAGGGTGCTCGAAGTTAAAAACATTCCCAGAAATAGAAGAGAAAATGAAGTTTGATTCACAAATGTCATCAACTTGTAAAAAATATACAACACACCTCCATGGTTGATTCATTGTTGAAGTAGATGCACAAGGTAAGTACACTTCCAAGACACAACATGAAAAACATAAAATGACTGGAGAGGCTTTTGTATTTGTACTCCAAATAACATTCTTTTCACGGTGCATGCAGGTACAATTCAATAATTAAGGCTTATATGATGCACTGCAAAAACAGTTAGAGGCTTATATCTAGTTTCTTCAGTTGACTAGATCCAGGAAAAAGTAAACTTGATGATCTAGCATTTTCCCTGTATTACTTGAAAAAACTATTGATTGTAAGAAATATCATATACCAGTTTGGAATTTGTGTTAGACCTATGCTCTAAGTGTATGCTTAAAATCATTAAATTTTATTGATTTCCCTTGTTGTATTTGTTCCTTTGCAGCCAGTTATATCTCCCATAATGGTTAAAAAATTTTACAGAAGAAAACTAGAAATTTGATTTTATTTTAACTCGAAAGTGTAAAAGATTCGGGATGGTAATAACCTAGAACCTATAAAATGTAGCAAAATTACTAGGGATTGGTCTTTCATCAAGAAATGTCAAACCAAATGCAACTGAAAACTGAGTTTATTCTTAACGGTTACTTTCTAGATTTAGATAGTGCCACTACAGTTTGCTCTATTAGCTGATTATTTAATCAATAAGCTAACTAGGCAAACAGGGAAGAAGATTGAGAAAGAAATGAAAAAGAAAAGAAAAGATGATGCCAAGAACCGAGATTACATGAAGTCTACTATGCAAGAGTTTGCAGAGGACTATGATATACCTCAAAAAGATGTCCATTTGTATGTCTTAATACTACTTCCAACAGCATTTATGTCTTAATACTACTTCCAACAGCATAAACCAACAGCAGTTACCCTTTTCTAAAAAAAAAAAAAAAGCATAAACCAACCATATCTTCATATACTACTTCCAATAGCATAAACCTACCATATGTCTTAATACTACTTCCAATAGCATAACCAACCATATCTTCATATATTCCAACAGTATAAACCAACCATATCTTCATATACTGGAAATGAAATGAACCACTATGATAGACATCAAAAAGAAATGTCTTTTTACATTTTCAAAGTTTTGGACTTACATGGACAATTCGAGAGCGTTCACCAACAAAAGATTTTCCATCATGACCATGCGTATGGATGTGCAAATGTAACTCGCTTGGTGTTGGATCTCGAACCTTTTCAAAAGAAAATTAAAATCACTTTTTAGATAAAAAAAAAATATCTATTGCATAATGTGTATTTAGATACAACTGTATATATCAGACAACCTAAAGATGTTACTTATATAATTTGTGAAATATATACTTACAAGTTTCTTGCGATGCTCTCCAATTGAGATAGAGCCACCTATGTGAGTCCCAACAGCAACTTTACTGCCGCCACAACGATTCCTTGCATTTGTTTCTGACTTTTTAATAGACTCGTTGTTTCCCCAAAGTTGTGTCCGTTTTTCCCAAACATGCTCAGGTACAAAACCTGGCCTAACACCTCCCCTTTTTATTTTAGAAATAAAATTTCTGTATTTTACTGCCATCTTGACCAACCTGTGTCTCTTCACTTCACTTTCACTAATAGAAACATCCCAGTAGAATTTTTTTCTGAATAAATTTTGAAAGTAATTTATCAATATCCTATCTATAAGTATGAATACACTTTCCAAACTTATCTACGATGAAATGTAATACCTTAAATTCTCCAAAATAACCATCTTTTATATTGTTTGTAACACTTTTCCAGTTGATTCCATTGGGATCAATAGCATTTCTGAAAGACTTGGTTATGAAACTAGAGCATATTATAGAAGGTTCCAACCTCTGTAAATTTGAAGACATTATTTGGAGGTTTATTATAAATCAAAACTAATATAAGTATCAGACATTACATATGTGAGTGCCAACAAAAAGAATACTCATATTATAGTAGGTTGCTGATTTTTCAAATCCATCAATTAGCATTGCTTAACAAGGAACCTCACTTGTGGATTCAAAGACTACCAGTATTAACTACACTTAAGTATAAATAGGTCATGAGGATAAAAGCAAGAGTGGACTAACCCTACAGCACTTATTAAAATAAGGGTCCATGAGTGGCTAATTCTAGAATCAACTTCAACAATTGTGTTTGTATGACCTTTTGAGTTGCTTTGAGTAAATAGATCACCTTCAGAAATTGGATTACTACGACCTATTGGGATGCTCTGAGTAGACACGCCCTAACCTATGGGATTGCTTTGATTTGGTGTAACTGGAGGTGTCTCAGAGATAGTTGGGGTATTACTTTGAGCTGATGTTTCAACGGTTGGGGTACCACCTTGTTGAGGAGAAACTATAGTGGGCATCAGAATAGTTGGCATGCTTAAATGAATAGCAGGACTACTCCTACCAAAGGACTTCTAACAGCCTCTGCCTCGAGCCATACCTATAAAAAAATATAACAGTGTAGTTGGCTTCCTGAAAAATGTATTGTCATGTCTAAACAAAGAAACTTTTAGTGATGTGGAACTACAAATACAACAGGCATGGGAGCTACTTATCCAATGTCAAAACAAAATACAGACAGATCCACATAATATCATGTTCTATGAGAATGAAAGGAGACTAGCAAATGATTATCACCAAAAAAAACAAAGCAACTACAAAGTTTTTCAGTGTGATTTTTGTTCCCATGTGGATGCTTATACACACTTACTAGCTATGTCATGTGAATGAGTCCATTTAATATGGTTCATATGCTATTTCCTTGAGAAAGCTGCCAATTTTTATTTGTAGACATCAGTTGTCATTAATTCAAAATTTTGGAAACAAGAATTAAGTTTTAAGACTATGATATGTCAGGACTATGACAGCTTTATTTATAATCCTTCCTTTCTTTAGTGGGAAGCTTTATACCTATTTCACAAGTGCGGAAGGATGTAGTGGCTACTTTCCGAAAGGATGTGGAGTGGCAAACAAGTGAAAATCTGCTTCCTTACTAGATGTTATGCACTAGTGAAATTCCTTATGGTGATTATACCTATGGTCGATTGATAGGAGTTTGCACTCAAGAAGGGATAAACTTGTGCAATAAATTAAAATTTTCTAGACAGCTTAAGATGGATAAACTTAGAGAAAGATCTCAGCTAGGAGACTTTTGTACCCAATTTGGTTTACCTGATACTTCGGCTAATAGCAAGAAGAAGACCAAACATAGAGATTCTAGAGGTTTCAATCCCGATGAACCTTATAGGAAAAAAAGGTCTAGACATAGACGTAGATCTAAGGAAGATTGGGACGATAGAAAAGCCTTTCGTAAATCTAAAAGATTTACTAAGAATAGGTCGAGAGCTCGCCAAAATTAAGTGTTATAGGTGTGGCAATTACGGACATATAGCAACCTAATTGCAAGCTTGAAAAGCTAAAAACCTTAGAACTTGATAAAGAAGTTCATGATAAGGTTTATAGTATCTTAAATACCTCTGTTCGGAGTCCGATTATGGTTCTGAGTCAGGTTCTGAAGAAGAAATTGATTTGCCTGATTTATCTGATAATAATCAGCATGTTAATATAAATGCTTGCGATACTTGTAAAACTGGTCAAGGTGATATTTGTTCCTGTGAAAATGATGAATTTTATAAAGTACAATCTCAATTTGAAGATTTAAATATCAACACTATTACTTCTGATAATGTCATAGAACTTCTGAAAGAAGTTACCGATAATAATCTTCGTGAGAAAATTATTCAATTAGCTGTTAATAATAATTCTAGTTCTTCAAAATATTTAGAAAAAAAGAAGAATGATTTTGAAAATGAATATTCTGCTCCTTATTCTTTGTCTGATGTTCATAACAGACTTACTAAACAAATTATTTCTACAAAGATTCTTCTTTTGATGATTTAAAGGGTGAAATTGAAAATTTTAAAAATGAGATTAAATCTATTAAGCAGAATCAGATGATTGGTGATCATCGTCTTACTCAGATCAAAATTGTTAGTAACAAAGGGAAAAATAATGATGAAGAAAATACTCTTGCAAAACCTTTTAATCCTGATCCTAGACAAGGTATGTTCCTAGGAATGATGCAAATTGTAACTGCTCATAAGTGGTATGTTAAATAAACCATATTAAATGATATTAGTTTTTCTATAACTAATGTTACTATGATTGATAATGGAGCTGATGTGAGTTGCATTCAAGAAGTTCTTGTACCTACCAAATAATTTGAAAAAACAACTCGTATAGTTAAATCTGTGTCAGGACATGCTTTAGATATTAAGTATAAAATGCCTAATACTCGCATTTGCCAAAATAAAGTTTGCATTCCGCATTTCTTTTTCTTGGTTAAAAATCAGTTATACCCTCCGATTATACTTGGAACACCTTTTATGAAGGCTACTTATCCGTTTACTAGCATAAATGCTAAAGGATTTTCTGCTACGTATGAAAACCAGAATATTAGTTATACTTTTATCAGAGACCTAATTTCTAGTGATATTAATACTTTAATTGATATGAAGCAAAAGCATGTTGATTCTTTACAACTTAAATTGTTTAATATGAATATATTTGATACTTTGAAATCTACCAAAGTACAAGAAAAAATCAAATTGATTTTTGAACAAATGACTATTGATATTTGTGTTGATCATCCTAGTGCTTTTTGCAATCAGAAAAAGCATATTGTTACTCTTCCATATGAAGAAAATTTCTCAAAGGATGATATTACTACTAAGTCTTGTCCTTGCAAGATGAACACTGAATTGGCAGAATTCTGCAAAAAGGAAATTGATAACTTGTTACAAAATTGTTTGATAAAGACTTCGAAATCACCTTGGTCTTGTACGACATTTTATGTTAACAATGCGGCTGAAAGGGAACGTGGGGTCCCCAAGTTGGTAATAAATTATAAACCTTTGAATAAATATTTAAAATAGATTAGGTATCCTATTTCGAATAAAAGAGACTTATTATCTAGATTATATGATGCCAATATATTTTCCAAATTTGATTTAAAATTAGGATATTGGCAGATTCAATTATTTAAAGAGTATTCTTATAGAACAACATTTAATGTCCCATTTGGACAATATGAGTGGAATGTTATGCCCTTTGGTTTGAAAAACGCTCCTTCTGAATTTCAGAAAATTATGAATGATATTTTTGACCCATATTTGGATTTTATCATTGTTTATATTCATGATATTTTGGTTTGCTGAAAGACTCTTGAAATGCATATTAAATAGTTAGACATTTTCAAGAAAATTTTTATAAAAAATGGTTTGGTGATTTCTAAACCAAAGATGAGTTTATTTCAAACTAATGTAAGATTTTTAGGACATCTTATTTGTCAAGGGAAGGTTACCCCGATTCAACGATCAATTGACTTTGCCTCTAAGTTTCCTGATGTTATTACAGATAGGACTCAATTGCAAAGATTCCTGGGAAGTTTAAATTACATTTCCCCCTTTTATAAGAATTTATCACGTGATTTAGCCCCTTTATATGACAGGCAAAGAAAAATATCACAAATCACCATGGATTGATAGTCAAACTAATTTGGTAAAAAATATTATACTTCATGTGCAATCTTTGCCTTGTCTAACTCTTGCTAACCCTGCATGGCAGAAAATTATTGAGACAGATGCATCTAACATTGGTTATGGTGGAATATTGAAACAAATCAATCCCCATGACAAAAATAAATATTTGATCCGATTTCATTCCAGAAAATGGAGCAATGCTTAGAAGAAATATGCTACGGTGGCTCATAAAATGTTGACCATCGTCAAATGCATACTAATTTCAAGATGATTTATATAATCAAAATTTTTTGATAAAAACTGATGTATAATCAGCAAAATATATATTTGATAAAGATTTTAAACATGATGCATCAAAATTGATTTTTGCTAGGTGGCAGGCCCAGCTAGCTCCTTTTGATTTGAAATCCATTATCATTAAACTACATACAAATCCTACTGTCAGGATTTTGAGTGATATGAGAATACTCAGAATTTGTGACTGTATCTCTGGTTTGGAGGAATAACTGATTCCAAAGTCCAAGTAGTTGGAAAATTAATTTCTTCCCATTTTATAGGTCGTCTAGTAGTGACCTAAGATCTGGCAGAATTAGTTTCTACTAAAATAATTTCAGCAGATGTATCATATAACTTACATCTCGGATTTAACATAGAAAGTAATTTGAAATAGATTCTATATGATAAGCAAATTAATTTAGAACCAGGCGCATAATTATAACCATGCGTTTTAACATTCAAAGTTAAGGCATCAAGAATATTCGCATCAGTTAAATATAACTGCTAATTCGGTTGAGTATTAAAATAGACTGGACCATATGCCACAGTAGATTCAATCGAGCCCATCTAAGATTGTCTAAAATTTAAATTTCTAGCATCACGCAAAGCAGCTAAAAATATCTCAGGTAACCCTTTAAGAGTTGAAGGCTTAAAAGCAATTTGTATCATGCCACTATGCAAAAAGTTATACTGAAGGTAGACACTCGAATGCTAACTCAATCTCAATAACCAACAGGGGGGAAACTGGACTCCCCATCTAGCAGTATCTAACTAATCATGTATCAGCTCTCGAGCAAGTCAACATTAACACTAAAGTGATCTGCGAACCTATTAATCCTCATGCAAATAACTAGACCATATGTAGTCATCTCCCATATAGGATATAGGAAATGAGAAAGTGCCACCAACGTATTGAAATTAAGGAAAAAGAAGCTGAGTTGAACTTTGCAGAAACATATGCATTTCTGCCATCATGCACATGATTTTATAAGGCATGGTAATAGTAATAAAACAACTACCAGAGAGTTAAGTCGGAGAAGCTTCAATTATAACTACAGTAGATGGTTTTATCCACTTAGTCACTACGCTCCACTATTAAATTAAGCTACTAACAAATCCATTAAAAAGCAGCTCCAAATGGTAAACTCAAGCTAATGAGATCATGCATTTCATAATTAGGTCATCCATCAAAGCCCTAAAGGATGCCAGATGCCTCATATATGAAGAACAAAACTTCTTAAGCAGATTACTAGGTTCAAAGAGGACTTCACATGGTAGATAAAACTAGCACATTACAAGAACTCGAATCACATATGGACAACAGTGGGGAGGCCAGAACAGAGGATGCCTATCTCCCACTCCTACATAGGGTATCATTAACACAACATCTATTTCTATAGTCAATACACCTATTATAAGTGAAATCTCAATTGTTTTATGCCAAGTACCAGACATCTTGACAGCTACACTACACTATAGAATGGAACAGCTCAACCCAAAAAAAGAAAGCAAGAGAAGGGCTGAAACATGAAGGTTCATCAATCAATAAATCAACATCAACCACATGTTAGTCGCAGGTTAATTGATCTAGCTTCTATTTGGGTTAGCTAGTTATCTGTATAAAGAAGATAAACATAAATATATTTGTAAAAAGCATCACCAAACAAAAATCCATCTCCAATGAAAAATATTTGATTTTCTTTTGCAAATACCACTTCCACCCCTTTCAAGGAATCACGACACCATAGAACAACCCTATTTCTAGAGGAGATGAACATAGATGAACAAAGAGAAATTACCTTTCACCTGAGGCAACAGAAGCATGGGAACATTTCTAGACTGAGGATGAAGAAGACGGGAGCTGAGACGATGGGAGCTGAGACGGAGAGTTGATGAAGAAAATCCTATTTTTTAGGGAAAATGTTTTGTTGTTTCATTTTTTATTTTGAGATTAAGAAAGGTCCAAACTTAGTTTAAAATATTTTTTGCAACAAACTTAGTGACGGATTATGACATCCATCGCTACTAAATAATTATATTAATTTAGATTAAATTCTAGCGACGGATTTTTCCGTCACTATATAATCTATATTCCATAAAAATATGATTATAAATCTAGCAACGCTTTTTCATCACAAATTCCATCGCTAAATAATAATAAATTTTGTCACACCTACATTATTGCAAAATCCGTAGCGAAAATTAGGGCGTCAATTTTTTGCGCTATTTTTTAGCGACCAAAAAAATATTCCGTCAGCAATCTGTCTCTATATTATAACTCAAAAAACTATTAGTAATTTTTGCAACTAAATGACTACTTCATTGCGAATCCGTCGCTATTTAGTGACGGAATACAATTTGTCGCTAATATCCGTCGCTAAACACTGTTTTTTTAGTAGTGCTATTTGAACCAAGCTTTCGAGGAAAAACTTTTGGGTAGCAATTCATTACTCTAATTCTTTTATTTCCCATTATTAATTATGGATTTAAGAGTTCAAATCAAGCTTTTGAAATGAGAAATTTAGGGTTATCTTCAAGAACCCAAGAACTTAGTAAAATGGTGATTGTGAAATAATTTTGAGTCCCTTTTCGAAATGATTATCACCAATGAGTTCCTAAGACCTCGAGTAACATTTTAAAGTTTTAAATTTTGGATTCAAACCTTATTTTTGGAAATGAGTTTTGTGTTGATTGACCCATTTTTCGAAGAATTGGTGTGGGTATTGTTGTTTTTGGAAATCTATTGTGAATACTTGATTTTTATAGAATGTTTGGCTTCGAAAGTGATTTGAAAAGGGAAGAATCAACTCTTGTAGTGATTATTGATTGATTTAAGGCAAGTGACCTCATAAGCATTGTATTTTTGTAGAATTCGTGTATTCCCTTTGTTGTTTGTGTGTTGGAAGTAATGGGGATGAGGTGATTGGTTAATTGTCCACTTGATAAATCTTAATGAATAAAAAGGAGTTGAAATTGAAAGGGCTATGTGACGAACATGTTGATGTGAATTGGTTGGTTGTGATACTTATTGATTGATTGATGAAATGTTTGATAGCATGAATGTGGACTTGAATTGTATGAATTATTGTCTCTTCCATGTGATGTGATATTACTTGTATGTTGATTATTGAACACCATGATGAGACATATGGTGTTTATGATTCTGAGGTCATTGCCAACAAGTGCTATTTTGTCGAGGTCAGTTTTGGCAAGTGCTGTGATGTCGAGCTCATTGCCAGCAAATGCTATTTTGCCGAGGTCATTTTCGGCTAGAGGATTGATATAAAGCCAATGGAAAATAGTTCCGGCTAGATATATGGTACGGATGAGAAATGGATTCAGCGTGGGGTTGATTATTGTGACTTAAGGCATTTGATGTTTCTGTATGACTTGCTTGTGAATTGTGATTGATACACTTTTTTCGTATGATTGATCTACTTGACTTCGAGATTGACTTATTAGATTCGTTTTGTTGTTTAATTGTGACCATTAACAGTGATTTATTGAGCCTTGTGAGTTGTGCATTATAGAATTGCTAGGTTGGGATTATTTTTGTGCTGGTTGTAGTTTAAGGAGGTTTTGTTGGAGTGTAAGAGGTATTCAATTTCTAGATAGGTGCATTGTTTATTAGGTTGTTTGTTGGGTACCTTGTTTTTGGTACTCACTCCTTTCTTCTACACTTGTGTAGGTTCCGAGCCCAGTATAACGTGATCGTCCTTCTTTTCTACTATTGAAGGCTTGTCTACGGACTATTAAGAGGTAGTTGTTTGTCATCCAGCGGGTCCACTCTCATTTTCTTTATGTTTTGTTCTATTTGAGATAAAAAAAATACTGATAATTGTACTTATTTCTTAATTCCGCACTTTATGTATTTAGTGACTTGTACATGTGACAACCAGATTTTGGGGGTTTCAATAGAATAAATAAGTTTTCTACTTTATCTTGTTCTTGCTTTATTGTTTTATGCACTTCTTTCATGTTCATTCGGTTGAGGCTAACTTATCTTGGTGGGAATAGAAAAAGTGCCATCACGTCCATTTTTGGTATGTGACAAATCGTATTAAAGCCCTAGGTTCATAGGTTCACGTTTGTACAAGCCAAGTCTTGAGGATCGGTATGAAGACGTATGTACTTATCTTCAGAGGGTACAAAGATTGTTAGGAAACTTCCTTTTATTCGTCAATTTTTATTATGTGTGGTTACCTTCGGTAATGTTGAGTTGCTCCGTGTTGTTTTGGCAGAGGCCAAGGACTAGAGCTTTTGTTACTAGTGGTAGAAGGGAGGTAGTCCCCCAGGCTATTGTTGAAACCCCAGCTAGGGGTAGAGGTAGAGCTTGAGCTAGGGACCGTGCTCATGAAGTAGGACCAGTTAGAGTTTGTGACCATAGAGCGGCACCAATAAAAGGTAGAGCTAGAGGGGCTTATCTTAAGCAACAAACTGAGGTTGATGATAGCTAGGTTTCTCCCAAGTTTGGAGCTCCTTTGTTTTAGGAGACTTTGTTGAGGATGCTAGGTGTTTTGGAGAACTTCTCTTTGGGTGGTGCAACAGCTACACCATAGCGTTCCCAAACCAGGGTTGAGAAGCAGACCCCAGGTCAGCAGCAGACTCCGGGTATTAAGGATCAAGTAGGTCGGCCACCAGTGGTTTTCAACACCGGTTGTGGGTGTTCAAATTGCATTTGAGGTTATTCTGACGATAATTGAGCAGCAATGTTACGACAGGTTCTAAAAGATAAAACCACCCAGTGTCAGGGTGGTAAGAGTGAGGATGCTCATGAGTTATAGACATTGTGCCATGAGATGATTGAGGCGGTGGGTGTAGTAGATGCTCGTGGTGTCTGATTTGTTACACTCCAACTTTGTAGATGCGCCAGAGAGTAGTGGAGGACTTTTGTGAGATCTAGACCGATTGGATCTCCCTCGGTGGAGTGGGATGCATTCTCTAATGCTTTCCAGGACCGTTTCATTTCTTGGAGCTTAAAGGAGGAGAGTCAATTGAGGTTTGAGAGCTTGACTCAGGAAAGTTTATCTGCGACCGAGTATGAGTCCCACTTTTGTGAGCTTTTCAGACATAGTATGACTATTGTTCTAGATGAGGTAGAGAGAGTCCACAGGTTTGTGAGAAGGTTGCCTTTCTTCGTCAGGTCTTATGTGTTTAGAGCAGCAATGTTACAAAAGGTCTAAGAAGAATAAACCCCCCAAGTTTAAGGGTGGTAAGAGTGAGGATTCTAGTGAGTTATTCACTTTCTGACATGAGATGCTTGAGGTAGTGGGTATGGTGGATGCTCATGGCGTTCAGCTTGTTGCACTTCAGCTTTGTGGACGTGCTAGAGAGTGGTGGAGGACTTTTGTGAGGTCTAGACAAGTTAGATCTCTACCAGTGGAGTGGGATGCATTATCTAGTGCTTTCCAGGACTACTTCATTCCTTGGAGCATGAGGGAGGAGAGTCAATTGAGGTTTGAGAGCCTGACTCAAGAGAGTTTGTCTGTGACTGCATATGAGGCCCATTTCTGTGAGCTTTTTAAGCATGCTTTCACTATTTTTCCAGATGAGGCAGAGAAAGTCCGTAGGTTTGTGAGAGGGTTGACTTTCTCCGTCAAATCTTATGTGTTTAGAACAGACAGAGAGGGGGCTTCCTTCTAGTCCATTATGAGCACTGCTTAAGAGGTGGAGTTGATGGTTTTAGATGAATTTGGAGAGCCCAAGAGGGCCTGGTCGTCTAGATAATTTTTTAGTGCCTCATCTGGAGGTAGGGGTTCATATAAAGGTAGTAGTTCCTTTTAGTGTTGTGGACTGATTCATGCTTCTATGCCAGTAGTTGAGACTGGCAGTAAGCCCGAGGATCTTATGGTTTTGGCCGAGGTGGCTATGGTAGTTCCTCCGTTTCACAACATCAACTATTGTACCTAGGTCTTGTTTTACTTTTGAGGATCTAGGGCATGTGATGTGAAAATGTCCTTTACAAACTCATTCAGGGCCTTAGTGTTCTTATTCAGTTACTCCAGCTAGGGATTCAGAGCCTCATGCCAGGGGTCAAGGCATAGCTTAGTCTGGTAGAGGTGGTAGGACTTCTGGTAGGGGTTATTAAGCTCCACAGGGTGGTGGTAGAGGTTTTACTCAAGCTGCAGGTGGCCTTGAGGGATAGTGTTATGCTTTTCCAAGGAGGCTTGAGACCGATACTTTTGATGATGTGATCACAGGTATTGTCAAACTTTTTGAGGATTTGAGGTCCTAAACTGTGAAATTATGGAATTTTAGCCTTTAGAGTGTCATGTTATTTAAGGATATTAGTTTTAGGGAGAAATTACCACCTTTTAAATGTTCTTTATGTGTATACACATTTCCATTTTCAGTTTATGATTTCAATTTATGGATTCTGAGTTTATTTTGACAAAAATAAAGTATTTAACGTAGAGGTATTTTAGGCTTGATTTTGTAATCTTTGTAAATAGGAAAAATAATTGATTTTGATGATCTTTGTAAAATAGGAAGTTTATCTTAAGGCCTTCATTCTAGGTTAAATAACTAGCAGTTAGTTCTTTCTATGCATTGTAACTTAGCAGTATCTATATATTGATGTAAATGTCTCCTTTGAGAAACAACTAAATTTAAAAGAACTATTTTGTTCAATAATTGAACTTACTATCAGAGTAACGGGAAAATCAGATGCTTCCGATTCTACCTCTATTATCATTCAATCTGAAAATTCCTCTTTCAAGGTTGGGATTAATCAAAATGAAACAAATTATTATATGTTGTCTTAAATCAAAGAGATAAGTATTGTTGAAAAAGAGAAACCCTTGTTTGTTTGTGGGACTACACAATTGTCACGACCCAAAGTTACCCTAGGTGTAACATGATGTTTTGTACCTCGAGAGGCCCTACAAAAACTACTTAGCGTACATCTTACTAGATAATAGAAGTGCATAATTAAAAGATAACATTTCATATAACAAAGAGTTTTGACAAAGCAAAAGTCTAACATTAGTTTAAAGAAGCCATCTAATACATCATAAAAAAAGTGATTGAGAGGTACATCACATACAAAGTCTATATTATCTTGGGTATGGATTGGTTCTCTTCACATCATGTTATTCTTGATTGTTATGCTAAGACTACGACCTTAGCGATGTCGAGTGTCATGAGAGTTGAGTGGATAGGTGCTCGTGGTTCATGACTTAGAAAACTTATCTCCTTTATTCAAGCTCAGAGATTAGTTGATAGAGAATGTTTGTCCCATGGATTTTGTGTGCCTATAGTTGGAGAGTTCTCAGATGTGTTTCCTACTAATCTCCCAGGTGTTCTAGATAGGGATATTGATTTTTCCATTTACTAAGGGTCGGGCACCAAGCCTATCTCTATTCTTCTTTATCTTATGACTCCAGCTAAGTTGAAGGAATTGAAGGACCAATTGCATAATTTATTGAATGAAAGGTTTATTCTCCTTAGGATTTCTTTATGAGGTGCTCATGTGTGGTTTGTGAGGATCAAGAATGAATACATGAGGAATGTATTGATTGTCGACAGTTGAACAAAGTGACACTAAAGAACAAGTATCATCTCTCTGGTATTGATGATTTGTTTGATCTGCTTTAAGGGTCATCTCTATTTTCTATAATTGATTTGAGTTCAGGTTATCATCACCTAAAGATTAGGGTATCGAATATCTCTATGACAGGGTTCAAGACTCGTTATAGGAACTACAATTTTCTTGTGATGTGTTTCCTACTAATCTTCTAGGTGTTCCTCCATATAAGGATGTTGATTTTTCCATTGACTTAGGGTCGAGCACCAATCCCATCTCTATTCCTATTTATCTTATGCCTCCAGCTGAGTTGAAGGAATTGAAGGACCAATTGCAGGATTTATTGAATGACAAGTTTATTCTCCCTAAGATTTCTTTATGAGGTGCTCCTGTGTTATTTGTAAGGATCAATGATGAATACATGAGGAAGTGTATTGATTATCGACAGTTGAACAAGATGACACTAAACAACAAGTATCCTCTTCCTCGTATTGATGATTTGTTTGATCAACTTTAAGGGTCATCTCTGTTTTCTAAGATTGATTTGAGTTTAGGTTATCATCACCTAAAGATTAGGGCATCGAATATCTCTATAATAGTGTTCAAGACTCGTTATGGGCACTATGAGTTTCTTGTGATGTCTTTCAATTTGACTAAAACCCATGCAACATTTATGGAGTTGATGAATGAGGTGTTCAAACTTATCTGGATTTCTTTGTGATAGTGTTCATTAATGACATCTTGGTGTACTCCAAGACTAATAACGATCATGATCGACATTTTGAGGATTGTACTCAAAAGGTTGAGGGAAGAGATGCTTTATACCAAGTTTTTGAAGTGTGAGTTTTTTCTTGACTCTGTAGCATTCTTGGGACACGTGGTGTCCAAGGATGGTACTCAGGTTTATCCAGTCAATGTCGAGGTAGTGAAGATTTGGACCATACCTACATAGGTTACTGAGATCTAGTGTTTTCTGAACTTGTGGGCTATTACTGGTGATTTGTTCAGAGCTTCCTCACTATTATGTCTCCCTTGACTAGATTGACTTGGCAGAGTGTGACTATCCAATGGTCTTATGAGTGTGAAAGCATTTTCAAAAGCTCAAGACCTTGTTGACATCAGCTCTTGTTTTGACTTTACCCAAGGAGGGTGTAGAGTTCATTGTTTATTGTGATTCTTCTAGCGTCTGGTTAGATGGTGTTCTAATGTAAAATGGTAAGGTGATTGCCTATGCCTCTATAAAGTAGAAGACCTATCAAAGGAACTACCCTGCCCATGATTTAAAATTAGCAGCCATAGTGTTTGTGCTTAAGGTTTGGTGAAATTATCTGTATGGAGTTCATTGTGAAGTCTTCACAGATTATCGGAGTCTTAAGTACATTTTTATTCAGAGAGATTTGAACTTGAGGCAGTGCAGATGGCTTGAACTATTGAAGGAGTATGACATAATTATCTTGTATGGAAAAAGGTTAATGTGGTGGTCAATGCTTTGAGTAGGAAGACTTCTAGCATAGGAAGTATTGCCACTACTAGTGTGCAGGAGAGAGAATTGGCTAGAGATGTCCAGAGGTTAGCTAATAGTCTCGTCCGGTTGCAAATTTCTAAAGAGATTGATGGTTTAATTTGTTTGATTGCATTTATTGAGGCTCGTTCTTCCTTAATTAAGCAGATTTTAGAGCGCCAATTTGATGACGAGAAAATTTGTCACATTCGATACAAGGTGATGAAAGGGGAAGCGAATGAGTTTATCCTTGATTATGATGCTGTCTAAGAGTTGGGGTCATGATCTGTGTGCTCAAGGTGGTCAAGTTGAATAGGTTGATTCTTCATGAGGCCTATTGTTCCTTATACTCCATCTATCCATGAGCAGCAAAGATGTACTATGATATGAACCATCACTATTGGTGGTGTGGTAGAAAGATAGATATTGCAGATTTTTTTCGTTGTGTTTTAGTTGCCAACAAGTAAAATGTGAGCACTAGAGGTCAGGAGGTATATCTCAGAGAATGCCTATTCGTACTAAGAAGTGGGAACGAATCACTATGGACTTTGTTATGGGACTACCTACCACCATTAATGGTTATGATTCTATTTGGGTGGTTGTTGATAGGTTGACCAAGTTCGCCCATTTCATCCCGGTTTGGGTGAAGTATACGGCGGAGAAGTTTTCCGAGCTTTATATATGTCAGCTTATACGATTGTGTGGGATCCCAATTTCTAATGTCTCTGATCGAGGTTCGTTGTTCACTTCCTATTACTGAGGTATTACAACTTGGGTTATATAATCTTATATATGGTCCGTAAATAGACCTACATCGTAGATTGTTTCCGTCAAAAGTTGGCCAAATAAAGGGTCTATGATCATTTCTACAATCGACTAGGACAGTCCGTAAAAGGATGTACAGACTGTAGGTCCAAACCGTAGGAATAAGTCAACCATTATTTTCATGGGCTTTTGGGTCTTTTTCCTAATCGTTTTAAATCAAAACCATGTCATTTCTTCTTCTACCCTAAGCCTTATATAAGGTTTTTGGGACCGAAAACTACACATTTAAATCCCATTCTCCTAAATTGCCAAAACTAAACCAAATTCAGTCTCCAATCTCTCTCAAATCTAAGGAAGAAAAAGAAGAGCTAGAGTTCATCCAAGTCTCCAATCCTCCATTTTTTTGTCCTTCTAGCATCAAGGTATGTGTGTATTCACCCATGGAGTCCTTTTCTCCGAGGGGTCCCCACCAATTTCAATTTTCCAATCCAATTTCCAATTTATCAAAATTGGGTTTCAAATTAGTAAATGTGGGTTTCATCCCATTATGATTGATTAAGTCTTTTAATGCATTATTCAATGTTAATAAATGAAATTTAGTTGAAAGTATGTTAACCTATGCCTAAATCATGTTTTTTCAACTATGTACCTATGATGAATTCATAAATTTATGAATTATGAACTTATGAAGATATGCATGTTTTTATGAAGTTATTATAAATGATTTAAGGATGTTTTGAAAGGAAAGTATCAATGATATTGTGAAAGGATTTCTCACTTACTATAATGATCATGATTGTGAAAGGCATTTCTCACATATGAATTTTCATTGGTGAAAGGTTTTCTCATCTATGTTGAATTATGTTTAAGGATGTAACACCTCGAAAACCAGATTTAGAAAATGCAGTAGAAAAACACCAGAATCTGTGAACCACAGCAGGGTTCACGGACCGTGGAAGGAACCACACTCCGTTGACCTGCCCGTGGCTCACACCCTCCTAGAGGAGGTGGACCACGGGACCCTTCATGGGCTATGGACCACCCCCCCGAGCTGTGGGGAGATTGGTGTATGCCAGGAAGAACCCCACCAAACTCAGTCACCAGACCACGGGACCCTTCATGGGCCGTGGTCTTAATGACGGGCCATGGTAGCTCCCGTGAATCCATGCCAATAGCCTTCTATCCCAAGTGAAGGACCACGATGACCTTCACGGTTTGTGATCCTTCACACAGTCCATGAAGTGGACCATAGAAAGGAGTCCCAAGAACCAGTAGCCACTGGACCAAGGACCACGACCAGTTTGACGGTCTATGGTCTCTATGACGGTCTGTTAGAGGGGTCATGGTCAGCCTTCATCAGTTTTTAAGTAAGGTCATTTCGGTCTTTTCCCCTATGCATTCGACACCTAAACTATGTCATTTAACCCTTAAACTACATTGTTTTAGTCAGTTTTAGCCTAGTAATTTAATTAGAACTTACCTTAGTCAACTCATTCTCCATGAATTCATCGATCTTAGAGCAAAACAGAGAGAAAAGTCAAGCAGTCTTCCCAAGAACAACCAACAACTTTCTTCCAAGTTTCAGCCCAAAATCAAAAGATTTCTCTGTGAATTTCGTCATCAGGTATGTGGGATTTCACTAGTGGGTTCATTTCACCCATTAGGTCCCTAGAATTCAGTCAAATTCTCAATTCTCTACACCATGCTTAGACCTAGGGTTTCTAGAATTTTAGATTTATGTTGTGATCCAGCTATTAGACTAATCCAAATAAGGTTATCATGTTTTTCATGGAATTAGTGCTTAATTCTTGCTTGGAACTCAGAACCCTAGCTATGTAGATTGGTTTAGTTCATGAATTACACTTGTTAGGTTAGTTTATTTAGATATGCATACCTCAGTTAAAAATGTTCCATTATCAGTATATTAATGTTGCATTTTCAGTCAACATGTCAAAATCTCGAGCTATTCAGTTTATTACAGTTTTATTGTATTTTATACATTCTATTGGGAGTACACTTAATACCGAGTTCGACTAGGGTCATTCACCCTCATAGTCCTAGAACTACATTCCCCCATAGGTAAGTCCCCTATGTAGGCATTATATTTAGTCATAACGCCAGTCATGCCTCTATACCCTTAGCAAGGTATATTGGGTCCTCTCGATGAGGCGTATACATCAGACTCCTCATTTAGCTCATGTGGTTTTATGTAGGTTATTAGTAGCTCCCACAGACAGATTATAGTGTATTGACCAGGTTATCAGTTACAATTCAGTACTCAGTATCAGTTTCAGTATGTTATAAACTTGGTCACTACATTCAGTTAGTTCATGTTCAGCATGTTTAGCATATTATTCATGGTTACCTTATATTATTGATCTATATGCTCTATTTCAGTTATGTTATATTGTTCAACTTTATTCTATCTTGCATGCTCAGTACCTTTAAGTACTGACGCATACTCTGCACTACATCCTTTTGTGATATAGGTTTAGGTCGTCATCATTCAGATTATGCATCGATTAGTTCCCGATCTCCAGTTCCGCAGCTTTAGTGGTGAGTCCCCATTCTTTGAGAAAGACTGACATGTTATTTTTTCCATTTTCAGTCTTTTAGTTTCAGTTTTTGCTAGAAGTAGCTGGGGACATATCTTAGCATCTCTAGTTAACAGAAGATTTTATTCAGACATAGTTTATATTCGGTTTAGTTTGAGTTTAATCTTTCAGTTGTCATTAAACTTAGTTATATATATTCAAACTTAAAATGGCTATTCCCCATCATTTCAGTTGATCTCATGTTTAAGCTTCCACATAGTATGTCTATTTTGTTGAAAATCTTAAAGTATGCTTACGATATGCGAGCAGGGTTAGCTTGGGGTCACTCTTGATCCTAGGTCCCATGTTTACATCTCGGGGGAAGCCTCAGGGCGTGACAAACTTGGTAGATGAAAATCTCTAGTTGGTTGGTTTGAAGTAGGTGAAACTTCCTTAATAGGGCCAGATTCGGTGCATGAGGCTATGGAAAAAGTTTAGCTCATCAGAGATAGACTTAAGACATCCCAAAGTCGTCAAAAGTCCTATGCAAATGTGAGGAGAAGGGACTTAGATTTTGAGGTTTATTATTGGGTTTTCGTGAAAGTGTCACACATGAAGGGGTAATGAGATTTGGCAAGAAAGGGAAGCTCGGTCCCATATATGTAGGTCTTTACAAGATCCTGAAAAGGGTTGGTAAAGTGGCTTATGAGTTAGAGTTGCAAGAAGATCTAGCACAGTCCATCTTTCACATTTCGTTATTGAAGAACTGTATAGGTGATCCAGCATCCATAATACCATTGGAAAGTGTGATTGTAAAGAATAGTCTCACTTATGATAAGGTGCCAATTGAGATTCTTGATCGTCAGGTTCGAAGGTTGAAAAACAAAGAAGTAGCTTCAATTAAGGTTTTGTGGAGGAGTTAGTCAATAGAGGGAGCTATTTGGGAAGCAAAAGCAGCCATAAAGGCCAAGTGTCCTCATCTATTTCCTTCTGAATCCATTCCAACTTGAGGTAATAGTTCCTCTCCAAATTTTCAGTTATTCTTGTGCATATTCAGTCTTAGTATCATGTTCCTTCAATTTGTAGTTGCATTTTCAGCGTATTTGCATGTTCTCGAAACTTAGTTCAGTCAGAAATTAGTTTCTAGTTATTAGTGGTAGGGGTTGCAGCTCTTTCCCTCCCTATCCAACTAGTTTATACTTCATTCGAGGACAAATGTTCCCAATGGGGAGATATTGTAACACCTTGGAAACTATACTTAGAAAATGTAACAAAAAAAACACCATAATCTATGAACCGTGGCAGGATTCACGGACCGTGAAAGGAACCAGTCCGTTGACCTGCCCGTGGCTCATGCCCTCCTAGAAGAGGTGGACCACGGGACCCTTCATGGGTCATGGACCACCCCACAAGCCATGGGAAGGCTCATGTATGCTAGGCAGAACCCCACCAAAATAATTCACCAGACCACGGGACCCTTCACGGGCCGTGGTCTTAATGACGGGTCGTGGTGGCTCCCGTGAAGCCATGCCAGTAGGCCCCTAGTCCAAGTGAAGGAACACGGTGACCTTCACGGTTTGTGATCCTTCACACTATCCGTGAAGTAGATCGTAGAGGGAAATCCCAGGAACCAGTAGCCACTGGACCAAGGACTATGACCAGCTTGACAGTTCATAGTCCTTATGACGGTCCGTTAGAGGGGTCGTTGTCAGCCCTCGTCAGATTTTAAGTAGGGTCATTTTGGTCTTTTCCTTTGTGCATTGGACATTGAAACTACATTGTTTTAGCCATTTTTATCCTAGTAATTTAATTAGAACTTACCCTAATCAACTCATTCTCCAAGAATTCATCAATCTTAGAGCAAAACAGAGAGAAAAGTTGAGCAGTCTTCCCAAGAACAACCAGCAGATTTCTTCCAAGTTTTAGCCCAAAATCGAAAGATTTCTCTGTGAATTTTGTCAGCAGGTATGTGGTAATTCACTAGCGGGTTCCTTTCACCCATTAGGTCCCTAGAATTCAATCAGATTCTCGATTCTCTACACCATGCTTAGACCTAGGGTTTTTAGAATTTTAGATTTATGTTGTGATCCAGCTATTAGACTAATCCAAATAAGATTATCATGTTTTTCATGGAATTATTGCTTAGTTCTTGCTTGGAACTCAGAACTCTAGTTGTGCAGATTTGTTTAGTTCGTGAATTACACTTGCTAGGTCAGTCTATTCAGATATGCATGCCTCAATTAAGAATGTTTCATTATCAATATATTAATGTTGCATTTTTAGTTAACATTTCAGAATATCGAGCTATTTAATTTATTACAGTTTTTTTTTGTATTTTATACATTCTATTAGAAGTAGATTTAATATCGAGTTGGACTAGGGTTAGTCACCCTCATAGTCCCAAAACTACGTGCCTCAGTAGGTAAGCCCCCTCTGTGGGCATTATACTTAATCATCACACCAGTTATGCTTCTATACCCTTGGCAAGGTATATTGGGTCCTCTTGATAAGGTGTACACATCGGACTCCACATTTAGCTCATGTGGTTTTTTGTCGGTTATTAGTAGCTCCTATAAACATATTCTAGTGTATTGACCAGGTTATCAGTTATAGTTCAATATTTAGTATCAGTTTCAGTATGTTATAAACTTGGTCACTACATTCAGTTAGTTCATATTCATCATGTTTAGTATATTTTTCATGGTTATCTTATATTATTGATCAATATGCTCTATTTCAGTTATGTTATATTGTTCAGCCTTATTCTGTCATGCATTCTCAATACCTTCAAGTACTGACGTATACTCTGCGCTACATCTTTTCGTAATGTAGGTTTAGGTCCTCAACATCTAGATCACGCATAGATCGGTTTTCGATCTCCAGTTCAGCTACATCAGTGGTGAGTCCTCATTCTTCGAGGATGATTGACTTGTTATTTTTCCATTTTCAGTCTTTTAGTTTCAGTTTTTGCTAGAGTTAGCTAGGGACATGTCTCAACATCTCTAGTCAGTAGAGACTTTTATTCAGACATAGTTTAGATTCAGTTTTAGTTTGAGTTTTATCTTTCCATTGTCAATAAACTTAGTTATATATGTTCAGAATTAGAATGGGTATTCCTCATCATTTTAGTTGATCTCATGTTTAAGCTTCTGCTCAGTATGTCTATTATGTTGAAACTTTTTAATTATGCTTATGATATGCCAGCAGGGTTAGCTTGGGGTCACTCGTGATCCTAGGTCCCATGTTTACATCTTGGGGTAGCCTCGGGGCGTGACAAATGAGGTATTCTATGTTTTGATCTTGAAAATGTTGATTGGTGTTGATCATTGCCTTTCCTATGTTAAAATGATATTTGAATTTTTATTTATTTCATTAGGATTTAAACTTAGCACTAAGAGGGCTTGAGGTGGAAGCTCAAATAGGATAGACTCTAGTAGCAACCTCTAGTCCCAAGCTACGTGCCCCCGTAAGATTGCTTAAATGACCTATCTAGTGGATCAACTTTAGGAAATGATGATATGTACGGATTCTACCTTGGAAAGTAGATTCCCCTTCTTTCGGTATGAGAGATATACCGAATTCCTTGATATAGCTCTCATGGTCTTATTGTATCTTAAAGCTAAGATCCCACTAAATTATTATTTATTTTCTTAAAGCTTTTCTTATGTCCTTTATGTTAATGTAATTAATTATGTTTTATGATTTCATGTCATTTCATCTCTACATGCTTTTAAAATGTCCCACTATGATCATGCCTACACGTTTTAAGTCATTATGTTATCATGCCTATGTTTATCCATATTGCCGCATACATAGTACATTCCATGTACTAATATATACTTGTGCTTACATTATCTCATAAATATAGGGTCTGAGGTTCCTACCTCGCATACTCATGGATTGTTGATAAAGATTGGTGAGTCCTCATGTTCCAAGGATCGAGACTCTTTTACTACTTTGATGTATTTAGTTTCAGACTTTGTATGTGATGTATGGGTTATGTCCAATCACTTTCCTTATGATGTAGTAAATGACTTTGAGACTGATGTTAAACTTTCGTATTTGTCAAACTCTTTATGATATTAGACTGTCTTCTGTATTAATTAAATTCTATGATCTTGCATGATGTATGTTAAGTGGCTTGTGTAGGGCCTCTCGAGGTCTTATACATACGTCACGTCTAGGGTGTGTTTGAATTAATGCATCCACATTAATGTTTAGTCTTCCAAAATTTTCTCTTAGTTTTTCAAGAAGTCTTTTAGAATTTTGTAATACATGTATCTAGTAAATTGTGATACATGTATCTAGTTATTTGAGCAAAACCTTTGATTTACATTATTAGTAGTATAAATAGAGATGTAGTTGATGATTGTAATCATTTCAAGTTGCCTTAAGTAGCCTATATAAAACTTGAGCATTCTCTAAAGATAGTATTCTCCTTCTATATTTCCTACAAATTGGTATCAAGAGCAAGTTTTCATTCTTAATCTGGGGTTAGGTGAAGAAAAAATATGGCATCCAAAACAAATGAAGGTGATGATTCTTCAATTGTTCTTACTCCATTTTTTGATGGAACTGATTTTAAATACTGGAAGATAGGAATGAAAACATATTTGAAAGCTGAAGGTTTGTAGACTATTGTTGCAAATGGATTTGAAGAGCCAGAAAATGATAGTGCAGTTACAGCAACAAAGATGAAAAATCTTGAGGCTAAGTATCGTCAAGATGCAAAGCCTTAAGCAAAATCCAAATGGGAGTCTCAAGAGAATATTTTTCAAAAATTGCTACTTGTGAGACTGCAAAACAAGCTTGGGAGTCTCTAGAAACTGAGGTGTGTGGTGATGAAAAGGAACGCACTATAAATCTTCAAACTCTTAGAAGAGAGTTTCAAAATTTGAAGATGATAGAATTTGAAAAAGTAGATGAATATTGCACAAGAGTCATGAATATTGTTAATGAAATGAGAAATCGTGGAGATACAATTTCTGAACAACAAGTTGTGGAAAAGATTCTAATTAGTATCCCAGAAAAGTACGAGTACATTACTGCTATCTCTGAGGAGACAAAAGATCTTTCCAAGATTTCCATCAAAGAGCTAGTTGGATCATTTTGTGCACACGAAAAGTGAAGATTTTTCGTGAAGATCAACCCATAGAGACGTCTTTCCAATCTAGATCAAATGGGAATTCTCAAAATTTCTAAAAAAAAAAATCAACAAAAGAAGAATTACAATCCAAAAAAGAAGCAGGATCATGATGGTTCTTCAAAGAAGGTTGAAGAAAAAGGTGAGAAAAGTTCTAGTCCTTTTTGTAAAGTTTGCATAAAGACTAATCGCATTGTAGAAAAATGTTGGCACAAAGGTAAGCCCCAATGTAACTTTTTAAAAAATTTGGCCACATTGAGAAGGATTGCTGGCACAAGAAATGGGAGCAGGCAATTTTTTTATGAAAACAGGAGGAAGAAAGGGAAGAAAAGCTTTTCTTTGCTTCTAAATCTGATACTTCAACAAAAAGCAATGAATGATATGTTGATAGTGGTTGTAGCAATCACATGACTGGAGATGAAAAGGCTTTCCTCTTAATTAATAATAGCATCACTACTAAACTGAGAATGGGGAATGGAGCCTTAGTTGATGCAAAAGGTAAAGGTACCATTTCAATCAACATAAAAGGAAGCGGTAAGCAAATTCATGATGTTCTTTATGTTCCTGACTTGGAAGAAAATTTTCTTAGTGTTGGTCAACTCATGGAAAATGGTTATTCTATTGTGTTTAGAGATAATTGTTGCAGGATTTATGATAAAATTAAGTCAAATCAAGATATTGTTGAAGTAAAGATGATAAAAAGAAACTTTCCTTTGCAATTTCATTACAATGCATTAAAAAATGTAGTTGTAAATGATTCATGGCTTTGGCACAAAAGATTTTGTCACTTGAATTTTCATGGTTTGAAGTTTCTCAAGCAAAAAGACATGGTGCAAGGCCTTCCTAAGATACATATGGAGGTGGATCCATGTGAAAGTTGAATAATGGGAAATCAACATAGAATGTCTTTTCCAAAAGGAATGTCTTGGAGAGCAAGTGTACTTTTGGAACTAATCCATACCGACATTCCAATGAAGACTCTATCTCTTGGAAGTCAAAGGTACTTTCTAATCTTTAGTGATGATTTTTCAAGAATGACTTGATTTTATTTTGTGAAAGAAAAGTCATAAGCATTTGCTACATTTAAGAAATTTAAAGCCTTTGTTGAGAAGCAAAAAGGTTGTAGCATCAAAACCATTCGCAGTGATAGAGGAGGTGAATACACAAGTCAAAAATTTGAAGAATACTGCAAAAATGAAGGCATTTAGAAGCAACTTACAACATGGTACACTCCCCAACAAAATGGTGTATCTGAAAGAAGAAGGGGGAACCCATCGATGGCCCCCTAAACTTGGCACAATCTTTCACTTAGACACCTCAACTGAAGCATTTTCATTTTAAGCACCTAACATAGGGTCCCCATGTGTCACTTTAACACTTTTTGCACAGCTGGAGTGTCGCGTGTTTTTCACTTATTCAAGGCACGTAAACATCAAAATTTGGTCTGATGTGGCGCCCCAAAAGGCAATATTACTCCACATCATCCATTATATTATTTTTTCTCCAATTATACCCTAATTAAAACCCCAATTTTCTCTCTTCTTTTCCAATTTCTCCCTTCTTTTCCAATTTTTCTCTTCTTCAGCCTTTCTTTAGTTCTTGGCCTTTAATACTTTAATGTCAAGCTTCTCCAATTCTTCCATGGCATCTGTGGATGAAGGTCGATATTGTAGGTGTGGTAATGAAGCATTATTAAAGACTTCATGGACCCAATTAAATCCAGGGCGTAGATTTTTTACTTGTAGAATTTCAAAGGTAAAATTCTTTGTTTCCCTTGTTTTTTTTTAAAGTCAATTAGATGATTAATTGTTGGCATCTAATTATTTTTGATTGGTTTTATAGAAAAAGGGTGGTTGTGATATTTTCTTTGGTATGAAGATCAACACCCTCCACAAGCAAACAGGGTAATGTGGGGATTGTTCAAGAAAGTCAATGCTTTTGATGAAAAATTAAAGCGAGCAAGAATTATATTTATTATTGGTGTCGTTGCTAATGGGTTGCTGATGTTTGGAATATGGAAATTGAAGTCGAATTGTTAGTGTTCTTGAGGTGTTTGGTCTAGTAGTATTTTGATGTTGTATTTGGTGTTAGATCTAGTAGAATCTTGATGTTGGATCACCTTCCTGAAAAATATGTAGTAATGTAGTCAGATCAAATGCACTTCTCATTTCATTGCAAATTTGTTTGCCTTACTTTCTATCAGATTCACCGTTCCTTTAAAAGAAGAATGTACCATACTGTACCTTTGGTAGCAGAAACTTTAATTGCATACATCTGAAGTAGTTAAACTTGAAGAAGTTTAAAGTTCAACTATACCTTAAATAGAGGTCCAAAATTGGCTATTTGTACACTTGCCCCTCGGGAGGCACATAGCCTAAGTTGGTGACTAAATTGTTTTGGAACTTATGGAAGGCTCAACATAATCGACAAGCTCCAGAATGGAGAAATATATCATCAAAGTGAAGACTTAGAAGTGCATGTAAACCCATCATTTGGACATAAGGCCCTAAACGGCACTAGCCACTCAAAACAACTAGTTCTCTGTTACATTAAGGATTGTAGTTATGGTTATCCTGCCAAGTCCTCAATTAGCTTCTCATTGATAGCTTCTCAAGAATTGCTAGCTGATGAAGGTTTTGAAAGTACTAAAAAAACACCTACAAGAACTCACAGAAAAGTTAAGTTCAAAGATAGAGAAGACTCAAATAATATTGCTCTGCCTATTTACATTTGCCATGACAGAAGATCATCCTTGGATTTCTCCAAGACTAAATCCCAAAGACCCTTTTCGAGTACTACTTCTTCAATTCATTCGTCACAAAAATCGAATGTTAAGTCCACTCATACTCAACTACATTATAGCTACAGAATGTCCCCTCTTTCGGCCATTGTATATCCTCTTCCCATGTCCCAGGATCCTCTCCCAGATAACAAAAACTATATTACATTGAAAGAATAGTACATTCTCATACACATTAGACAGTACATTCTCATACACATTAGACAATTATATTGCATGCTCCATAATGAGCTCAAAGTTAACATTATGCTACATACCATTCAAGGCTACAACCTTCAAAAAAATATACCAAAATAAGGCCCTAAAATAAAGCTAGCATAACCAAAATGAGGCCCAAAATCAATCTATTCTACGTTGGTGTTACTTCTTTTTGTTTGCCATTTGCTGCAATTGGGAAGTGGTGACAGCATCCTTTTTTTTCCATCTCAAGCCTCTAGGCTTAAAGCCAAGGTCTATACCCGTTAAACTTGCATCCTTATAACTTGAACCTGTTGGTAGAATCTTTTGACTTGAAGTCCCAGGCTGTTTTTTAAAGAAAAAACTAAAATTAATATAGGTATAAACTTGCATTCATTTAAGAGACAGTTTGTGACAAACTTACATTTAGTATTTGAGTCCCACTTGCACTTGTGTAGATGCCAAATCCAACATTACTTGATCCACTATTAATTGGCCTCTTTGGTCCCCCTTTCGCAGAATCTTCTCCACTTGCAACTCTTCCTTTTTTTTGTCCAGCAGTTTGTCTAGTCCTTGGAGGTAGTTGACTGGTTATACCTCTTGTAACAGGAATACTTGTATCTACAAACGGTGGTGGTTGGCTTGTTTTTACAGTTTCCCTTGCCCTCTTAATTCTACTAGTATCACCACAAACTGTTGTTGAAGAAGCAGTTTCCTTTGCCCTCTTAACTCTACTGGTATCACCACAAACTGTTGTTGAAGAAACATGACTGTTTGATATTGCTGATGCAGGTTGCTTGAATCTTGTTAGTCCAGGTTGGTAGGAGCTTGTTGGTTCAGGATGGCAACTTCCTTGTGAACTTTGACTAGCAGTAAATTGTGATTGTGAACTGTCGCTAGTTGGTTGTGAAGTATCACTAACCTAAATATCAAACATAAAGTTTGTTTATTACATTCAACAAGAATTTAAAAAAGGCACAAACAAATAATAAATTATTTTACCTTGCAATATTTCTTGTTGTGGCCTTGTTGTTTACAGTTGGAACAAGTAATTTTTAGCCCTTGTTTGGACATCTTTCCATACTTCTTTCTTGGTTCATCTTTACTCTTTCTTCTATTTCTTGGAGGTCTACCAGGCATTTGCTTAGGTTCAGGAGGCTCAATCCTTGAATTGTTAGTTTCAGGCCACATCTTCATATTTGGAATTGGTTGAATGAAATGACTATAAGCCTTTAAGAAGGTATCCTTCCTATACCAATGCTCCACAAGTGGTTCAGGTTCCTATTCTATGTGGTACAAAGCAGAAATAGCATGTTGGCATGGAATGCCTCTCAATTGCCAAGTTCTACAACTACAAACTCTATTAGTCAAGTCGACTATATGTCTATACTGCCCTTCTCCAATCTCAAACCCAACATCAGCATTCCAAAGCACCTTGCATGCCTTTGCCTTTTCCTTATTCTCCTCCAACATAAGTCTAGCCATAGGTGCAATATCACATATCCAGGTGTCAGCAAACTTAACCATATCCACAGTTCTAGTCATTAATTTTCTCCTAATTTTCTCCTAATTTCCTCCAACATAGTTATTATAGATTTGTGTCTACATGAAAAGATCCATGAGTTAAAGGTTTCACACATGTTATTTTCAACTACATCACATTTGGAATGCTCTTGGAAGAATGCTTTAACCCATGACACTTGAGGATAATGCAATAAATCATCATTAATTTCCTTACCAAGTCTGCTCATTTTGTAAAGCTCCTCATTGTACTTTACTTCAAAAGTTGCCTTGGAACATCTCCAGAATTGTTTTCTCCTTTCCTCTCCCTTCCATCTTTTACTCCAATTAGACCAGATGTGTCTAGCACACATTCTAACTTCAGCATTTGGTAGCAGTTCACCAACAGCTGCTTGAAGACCCTACAATAAAATACAATTCAAGAAATAAAATACATTTCTACATATCTACAACTATAAAAGTAATAGACAATTACCTTCTACATATCTGACATTATAGTAAGACCCTATCCAGTACCCAACTGCAGGTCCTCTTTCAAGTAGTTGATAAAGAAACTCCAGCTATGTTTAGTCTCCTTGCTACAACTGCCCAGGCTATAGGAAACATCTGATTGTTTCCATTTCTTCCAACTGCTACAAGAAGTTCACCCTTACAAGCACCCTTTAAGAAACATCCATCAAATCCTATTATTTTTCTACATCCTTCCTTCCACCCTTTCTTCAATGCATCCAAGCATACATAAAAGTACACAAACAAATTCTTTCCTAGTACAGTTTCTCTATCCATCCTTACCCAAACAGAACTACCAAGATTGGTTTGTTTTATGACTTTAGCATAATCACATAACCTTGCAAATTTCATATTCCAGTCACCCATGTTTTCTCTAAGAATCATCATCTTTGCCTTATAACAAATTGTTTTACCCACATGCAGTCCTAACTCCTCCCTGCACAATTCTTGTATTTTCCAAATCCTCAAAGATGGTTGTTTAGTTATTTCATCCTTGAATCTACTTGCTAGGAACTTAGTTGTACACATTTTGTTCTTATTTGATGGTAAACACTTGTGTATAGGATAGTAATTCTTAATCATAATGTTACCAGAATCCCTATCAATAGCACCATAGCACAACCATTTGCATTTTTCTTTGAATTTACATTTAGCTCTCACTCTATGAGCTTCAGTAGGCCTTAACTTAATCTGATAATGCTTTTCAACAGCATATTTTGCCAAAGCCTTTCTAAATTCCTTAGCATTCTCAAAAATCATTCCGAGTTCAAAAATAGCAACAGTACATTCATCATCATACCTGACCTTTTTGCTCTTTCTTCTTCCTGGTAGATCAACACCTCCAACAACTTCTGCATCTAGCATATCAGTGCTATAATCACTATCACATTCTGAGCTATCAATATACTTCTCATCTCCTGCCAATATGCCAACATATCTATCCTTCTTATTTATTCCAATATCTTCAAAACCTCTATCCACACCAGCCTCACCTATTGGTACTTCTTTAGTTATTGTTTTCTTCTCCCTATCTCTTTTCTTCCTAAGATTAGGATTTCTTTTGTTTCTCCTTTCAGCCCTAAGGGATCTCAATTCTTCATCAACATCTGAATCATCTTCATCTAGAATAGCATCTACATCAGTGTCACTACTAGGAAGATATGATTCAGCTTCATTCTGATTTGTATCACCTCCAGGCAGTTCTGTATCAACTTCATTCAAATCTGAATCATTCATTCAAATCTGAATCATTCTCCATAATTCCCTCAGTATTTATACCCACAGATTCATCAACAGGACCAGACCATGGTAAAAGAACAGGAGCAGGAAATTCTTCCAACTCATCAATTTCATGGACCACATACACATAAAGCTCATCACCATCTATCAAGTCTTTCACAAATTCTAACAATTGATTATCAGAAGTAACTTGAACTAATTCATTGTCATCTTCACAGTAAAATCCCTTCACATTTGTATACCCAAGGTCTTTAGTGTAGGAAAGAAACTCGACAAGACTAAATTGATCTTTATCTATGCCAACACCAAATACATCTACTTCTCGTTGGTAAGTAGGGTTAGGGTTTCCAACAACACACCCCCCATGATGAAAACAAGTTAAAATATAGCTGTCCATAGCTCGAAAAGAATACCCCCAATAAAAGGAAATACCCAAAAAGCCCCTTGCTTTACCAGCCAAAACCTATATTAAAAATGAAATAAAGAAAGCGGAATCAACAACAATATACACCTTCAACAAAAATATACACCTTCTTGAAGAAAACAAAAACACAGGTAGAAAAGAAAATACACCATTACCTTCAATTTCTTCAATTTCTCCAGTGTCGCACAACCTGATACCTCGTCAATACAACCTTAAACCTGAAAAATAGCGACATAAAATACAACAATGGTTATTACTAACGAATTGAAGGATAAACAAAGAAATACATGTGAAGATAGGGAGATTTACCTAGGGTTTTACTCGGAGAAGAGAGTAAGTTTAGTCCGCCCCTTTCCCTTTTCTTTGTTTGAAATCAGCAAAATGTTCCTTTTTTCCTTTAGTTTGGAGGAATACTATGTGTAAAGAGGCTTAAAAGTTGGCATCATATAATTGGTCAGTTACTCCACGTAGACCGATTGCATTGCACGCGCCTATGGTCAACAAAAGTCTGTGCAAAAAGTGTTAAAGTGACACATGGGGACCCTACGTTAGGTGCTTAAAATGAAAATGCTTCAGTTGAGGTGTCTAAGTGAAAGATTGTGCCAAGTTTAGGGGGCCACCGATGGGTTCCCCTAAAGAAGAAATAGAACAATTGTTGAAATGGCCAGAACTATGATGAATGAGAAAGGGATGCCAAAATATTTTTGGGAAGAAGTAGTACATACAGCGTTGTACATCCTCAATAGGTGTCCGACAAAGGCATTGAAGGACAAGACACTAGTTGAAGCTTGAAGTGGAATGAAACCTTCTATAAGTCATTTTAAAATTTTTGGGTATATTTGTTATGCTCTGCTCAGAAAAGAACAAAATTGGATGAAAAGAAGTCAAAGATGTATATTTCTTGGTTATAGTGATGTGACAAAAGGCTATAGGCTTCTCGATGTCAAAATTAGCAAACTTGTTGTTAGTAGAGATGTCATTTTTGATGAAAAAACAGCGTGGAATTGGAAGAATAAAAAGATAGAGAATACTTCTATCACATCTTTAGATGTGTCAAATCAAGAAAAGGATAAGGAAGAGGAAGATGTCCCTGAAGAGGAAGAAATTCAAGATTCAGATGATGAAGAACCACCTCCAAGAGGAACAAAAATATTGAGTGACATTTATCAAAGACGTAACTTTGCCGGTGTTGAGCCAGAAAATTATGAGGAGGCAATAAAGCATGATGTTTGGAAGAATGCCAAGGCAAAAGAAATTCAAATGATTGAAAAAAATAATACTTGAGAGCTTGTGGCTATACCCAAAGAAATAGAAGTTGTAAGTCTAAAATGAATTTACAAAATCAAACTCAATCAGGAAGGAGATATTCAAAAGCACAAAGCAAGGTTGGTTGCTAGAGGCTTCACCTAAAAACCAGGTATTGATTTTTATGAAACTTTCTCTCCAATTGCTCGTCTTGAGACAATTAGAATCATAATTGTTGTTACTGCACAAAAGAAATGGAAAATATTTCAACTTGATGTCAAATCTGCATTTCTTAATGGAAAACTTGATGAAGAGATTTATGTTGAGCAACCTCAAGGTTTTTTTGCTCAAGGGGAGAATAGAAGGTGTACATGCTTAAAAAAGCTCTTTATGGGCTGAAGCAAGCTCCAGGAGCCTGGTACAATGAAATTGATACATACTTTCTCAAAAATAATTTTCAGAGAAATTAAAGCGAAACCACTTTATATGTGAAAAAAGTAGAGTAAATGACATAAATGGTCCCTAAACTATTATAGTAGGTCTAAAATAATCCCTTAACTATACAATTAATGAATATAGTCCTTTAACTATCTACAATCTTGTCAAGTTTGGTCTATTTCTACTTTTTATTATATTAAAAAAAAAATTTGTTAACAAGCACCATTAACTTACATTCTAATTTAATCTCTATCTCCTGACTTTTTTTTGCCACTTCTTTGCTCTATTATCTCACTATTTCTTCAACTTTATTTTGTCCAATTCTTTTCTCCATTGTCTTGTTTTACTATAATTGTGTGTTAGTCGTTATTTTATTCGAGTTGAATTAAATTACAGCACTAAAACACCGAAAAATCAGCATCAAAATGTACTTAACACAGCACTAGACAGTAACATCAAACCATTAAAAAATCAATACCAAACTACTACATCAGACTACCAAAAATTTGCACCAAACTGCTGCACAGACTGCAGCACTCGAGCACCAAAAATCAGCGCCAAACTGCACAAAAAATAGCACAAAAACTGCGCCAAACTACACAAGAACTGCACCAAAAAACATCACCAAGCTACCCCAAATTGCACAAAAACAACACCAAACTTGACAAGGTTTTCTTTACTATAGCAATGTCAATGAAGAAAAGAAGAGGGTAAAAGAAAATCAAGAGAGAGTAGCTGAATTACAGCATTTGTTAACAGTGTGCATAAAAAGTAGATACAGACCAAACTTGACAAGATTGTAGACAGTTAAAGGACTATTTCCGTTAAGTGTATAGTTTAGGGACTATTTTAGAACTACTATCATAGTTTAGGGACCATTTATGTCATTTTCTCAAAAAAAACAACAACACAGCATTATCATTGCTTGTCTCTATGTGGATTATTTGCTATTTGCAGGAAATGATGTGAAGATGATGCAAAAATTCAAGCAAGATATGATGCAACCCTATGAAATGAGTGATCTTGGGTTGCTAAATTATTTCTTGGGCATCAAAGTTTCTCAAGTGAAAGTTATTTCTCAAAAGAAGTATACTAAAAGTATTCTTCAAATATTCAAAATGATGGATTGCAGGTTTGTGGCCATACCATTAGCAGCAAATGAGAAATTCAGAAAAGACGATGGAGAAAAGAAAGCTAATAGCTCACTTTATAGGAGCTTGATTGGAAGCCTGCTATATCTTACTTCAACAAGACCTGACATTATGCTTAATTTGCTGCTAGTTTATTATCCAGATTCATGCAAGAACCAAGCCAAGTGCATTTGGAGCTGCAAAGCGTGTTCCATGATACTTGCAAGGAACAATGGATTATGAGATAATGTACAAATTTTGTGAAAATTTGATCTTAATTGGTTATTCTTATAGTGATTGGGCTGGAAGTATATATGACATGAAGAGTACTTCTGGCTATGCTTTCTTGTTTGGATCAAGTATTTGTTATTGGTTATCAAAAAAGCAAAGTGTTGTTTCTCAATCCACTGCCGAAACAGAATATGTCTCAGCAGCTAAGGCTACTTCTCGAGCTATTTGGCTTAGGAGAATATTTGAAGACATTGGTGAAAAACAAAAAAAAGGGATTGTTTTGTATTGCGATAACAAAGCAACAATTGCAATTGCCAAGAATCCAGTCAACCATGAAAGGTCAAAGAATATTTCCATCAAGCATCATTTGATCCGAGAAGCACAAGAGAAAGGTGAAATTCAGTTGCATTATTGCTAGACAGGAGAACAACTTGCTGACATCTTCACCAAAGCACTTCCTAGAGAAAAAATTTGCTAACTTCGAGAACGCATTGGAGTTGTCAAGCAAATGCATTAAGATGGAGTGTTGGAATTAATGCATCCACATTAATTGTCTCTTAGTTTTTCAAGAAGTTTTTTAGAATTTCGTAATACATGTATCTAGTAAATTGTGATACATATATCTAGTTATTTGAGCAAGACCTTTGATTTACATTATTAGTAGTATAAATAAAGATGGAGTTGATGATTGTAATCATTTCAAATAGTCTTAAGTAGCCTATATAAAACTTGAGCATTCTCTAAAAATAATATTCTCCTTCTATATTTCCTACAGGGTGTACTTTGGTTCGTGACAACTCTCTATTTAGATTTGTTAGAGGAATATCATTGATATGTGTGCATTCATTTCAGATTTGATAGCAGAATATCAGGAGATATTCTCTCTCTTCAGTAACCTATCTCTCCAAGTTTATAGGTTTGTTAACAGAAAATGATATGTATATTTCTCTATTTAAGATTTTAAATACGAATCAGTGCCTCTCTATTTTGATTGCAGTACACAACGTTGTCCTTTACCTTCTCATTGTCACATGCTTTACTGGTTTAATTGCTACTACTGATAGTATTGGGACTTATTTTGGAGATTTCTTTTCTGCAAGGTAAGTTTATGTTGTTTTACCTGTGATTTATTTGTGCAAGACCTAATTTTGCTCACTTCTAATTTTACCCAGTATTATTTCATCTAGGTTTCATTTTTTAAAACTTGATTGCTGTTAATTTGTCATTAGTTTAATCTGTCTATAATGTTAGATTTTCCCAATTATGAATTTACCTTGTACAATTTCATCTTGGTTTAATTTTTTAAAACTTGTTTGCTGGTGATTTGTTATTTTTTGATATGTCTATTCTTTTAGATAGTTAAAGGACTATTTCCGTTAAGTATATAGTTTAGGGACTATTTTAGACCTACTGTCATATTTAGGGACCATTTATGTCATTTTCTCAAAAAAAATAACATGACAGCATTATCATTTTTTGTCTCTATGTGGATTATTTGCTATTTGCAGGAAATGATGTGAAGATGATGAAAAAATTCAAGCAAGATATGATGCAACCCTATGAAATGAGTGATCTTGGGTTGCTAAATTATTTCTTGGGCATCAAAGTTTCTCAAGTGAAAGTTATTTCTCAAAAGAAGTATACTAAAAGTATTCTTCAAATATTCAAAATGATGGATTGCAGGTTTGTGGCCATACCATTAGCAGCAAATGAGAAATTCAGAAAGACGATGGAGAAAAGAAAGCTAATAGCTCACTTTATAGGAACTTGATTGGAAGCCTACTATATCTTACTTCAACAAGACCTGACATTATGTTTAATTTGCTGCTAGTTTATTATCCAGATTCATGCAAGAACCAAGCCAAGTGCATTTGGAGCTGCAAAGCGTGTTCCATGATACTTGCAAGGAACAATGGATTATGAGATAATGTACAAATTTTGTGAAAATTTGATCTTAATTGGCTATTCTTATAGTGATTGGGATGGAAGTATATATGACATGAAGAGTACTTCTGGCTATGCTTTCTTGTTTGGATCAAGTATTTGTTATTGGTTATCAAAAAAGCAAAGTGTTGTTTCTCAATCCATTGCTGAAACAGAATATGTCTCAGTAGCTAAGGCTCCTTCTCGAGCTATTTGGCTTAGGAGAATATTTGAAGACATTGGTGAAAAACAAAAAAGAAGGGATTGTTTTGTATTGCGATAACAAAGCAACAATTGCAATTGCCAAAAATCCAGTCAACCATGAAAGGTCAAAGAATATTTCCATCAGGCATCATTTTATCCGAGAAGCACAAGAGAAAGGTGAAATTCAGTTGCATTATTGTTAGACAGGAGAACAACTTGCTGACATCTTCACCAAAACACTTCCTAGAGAAAAAATTTGCTAACTTCGAGAACGCATTGGAGTTGTCAAGCAAATGCATTAAGATGGAGTGTTGGAATTAATGCATCCACATTAATTGTCTCTTAGTTTTTCAAGAAGTTTTTTAGAATTTCGTAATACATGTATCTAGTAAATTGTGATACATATATCTAGTTATTTGAGCAAGACCTTTGATTTACATTATTAGTAGTATAAATAAAGATGTAGTTGATGATTGTAATCATTTCAAATAGTCTTAAGTTGCCTATATAAAACTTGAGCATTCTCTAAAAATAATATTCTCCTTCTATATTTCCTACAGGGTGTACTTTGGGTCATGACAACTCTCTATTTAGATTTGTTAGAGGAATATCATTGACATGTGTGCATTCATTTCAGATTTGATAGCAGAATATCAAGAGATATTCTCTCTCTTCAATAACCTATCTCTCCAAGTTTATAGGTTTGTTAACAGAATATGATATGTATATTTCTCTATTTAAGCTTTTAAATACGAATCAGTGCCTCTCTATTTTGATTGCAGCACACAACGTTGTCCTCTACCTTCTCATCGTCACATGCTTTACTGGTTTAATTGCTACTACTGATAGTATTGGGACTTATTTTGGAGATTTCTTCTCCGCAAGGTAAGTTTATGTTGTTTTACCTGTGATTTCTTTGTGCAAGACCTAATTTTGCTCACTTCTGATTTTACCCAGTATTATTTCATCTAGGTTTCATTTTTTAAAACTTGATTGCTGTTAATTTGTTATTACTTTAATCTGTCTATAATGTTAGATTTTCCCCAATTATGAATTTACCTCGTACAATTTCATCTTGGTTTAATTTTTTAAAACTTGTTTATTTTTTGATATGTCTATTCTTTTAGATTTGCTTGATGCCTTGCTAATGAGTTTCCTAATGTTATCAGTTAGACTCCTCTTATTTCTATTTTCTTCCTCTTAGGTCAATTGAACAATCTGTAATTGACTATCATTCAGTTATCCAAATGCCACAACTTGTTTGTAGCCATATATGAAGTACAAGATGCACCTAATGCCTATTTTGCTATGTTAGAGTTTGATTTCAGAACTTTTTCCTACTTTTCCCCCATTGATTGTCTGTTACTTATTGGAGCCTAAAGTGAATCTCATGTTATAATTTTCAACTATATATATTTGTTCGTCTACTTCTTTTGAGCAGTGAAGATGAAGATAAACTTCTCTTTTCTATATTTTAGTAGGCTGGGTATTTTTTTTGTATTTACTCTTTGTTAGATTTTGACTCTTAATTTATACTAAAAGAGTTTGTTGAATCTTGGGGATACACCTAAATCGGGTTTTAAGGACAGTATCTTTCGAAATGCCTCAAGCCTGGAGAATTTCTAAAAAAGTTTGTGGTGCAGTATAAATTTTGGTGAATTCAATACACGTGTTCGTGTAGAAGGTATTTTTCTGTAAGATTTCCAAAAATTTTTTTAAAAAAATCTTTATCACGGACTTATGGAAGACACTGAATATTTTATACAGCAATTACGCTTTCTCGTATATGAATTTTAAGATAGATAGACAACATGTATTCCTTGGTAAAATTATGAGTCTTTGGAAACATAAACATTTGAGGCTTTATCAAATGAAGAGAGAATTTAATTTATTTGTGGAAATGGTTACACCTGAAGACAAGACAAGCTAGGTCATATGTTATTACTTGTCAATTCTCTTTCTTTCTAGTTTTCTTTTTTCTCTACAATATGCATAAAATCATATTAATAACTTCAAGAAATAGAGGATGGTTTTTGTGCATAATTGTATTTTTCATGAAATCTTGAAGGGAAATTAATGACCAAGATTACAAGGGAAATGGGAGTCAAAGCAAAACAATGCAAATTGGAACTCGACTCATCTAAATTTGACAAACAAAATATCTTACCGTTGGAGGTGATGTTATATAATAGGTAGTTTCATTTCAACGGCTCGTGTTAATAAGGTATGTGATGATACAATGTCTGTATTTTAAATAAATTTTATGTTTGGCAAATTAACCCAATATACCCCTTAATACACAAAAAGTTTCTGATAAATGATAATCTCACTAAATAAATTTATATTTAATTAAGAAGAGGATATATATTATTGTGGTCAATTGTCAAGCGAATCTTGTGATCAATGTGAGTAATGGGGTGTTAGACTTTGGTGTTGTTGAGCATATTTTTGCTAACAAAAAATATGGTATTCTACACCCAAGTTGAAGAAGAAGAATGATATATATATATATATATATATATATATATGTTGGGGATTCTAGAACTATTTAAGTTCTTAGAATAGAAATATTCTTCTTAAAATTTCAAATCTACTAGCATTATCTGAGATGGTACATGAAATCAATTTTCGCAGAAGGCGATTCTTGTGGAATTATGAAAAAAAGATTGAATAAATATATTATTTAAGTTTGATAATGTGTTAACAAAAGATTGGTATCAGCGATGAGTATTTTAAGCCTGAATTAGTTATGGATAATATTTTTAAAATAAAAATGAAGGTGCTTATATTAGTTGATTTTTCATTTGATTTGTGACATGTTAGACTCATAGTATACTTAAGTATATTATAAAGGAAACAGAAAAAGGAGATCTTCTTGTTTAAAATGGATAGATCTTGAGTATGTAATTAGTCTTAATGGTCATATTATTATTTGAATTTAAGGTGACTTTTTGACTATTATGTGATGAAAACGTTTCTTTGTTTCTAATTAATTGACATTTAAATTTTTAACCTTTGCTATATATCCATTAATTATTACTCCCTCTGTCCCATTTTACGTGGCGCCATTTCCTTTTTGATCAGTCCCAAAAAGAATGACACATTTTCTTATATGGTAAGTATTTGAAGGTACAATTCATCTTTTTCCCTTGTTGGTCTCACTTAGTTTTAAAAATAATACTCCAATACATTTATGAGGAGAGAGAAAAGTTGACTATTTTTTGAAGGGGTAATTTGGTAAACATTTCAAAGTCTTCATTTATTTTTTAAACTTTGTGCCCGGTCAAATGTTGCCACATAAAATGGGTGGAGGGAGTATATTTTATTATGTGTTTCAAACCGTTGAATTGCTCTAATGATTTTGTAATGAGAAGATATTGATGGTTCTTACATGTTTTTTTTTTTTTTTTTTTTTTTTTTATATATATATATATATATATATAATATTTAATATAATCAGAATTATTTGAATATATTTTGTAAAGACTTTTATTATACTTGAATGTCGAAAAGAAAGTTATTCGTCTATTATAAAATATTTGGAAGTGTAAGGGTGTGTTGCTAAGGTTGTGATAATGATCCTAAGAAAGAAAAATAGGGTCTACGATTTTTATTTGTATGCTAATACAATGTTGCATATACATATTTGTGATAATCAATTGTCATATGATTGAATAATGCAATGGTAGAGTGGAAAAATTGATTATATTCCTCATGTTCTTATTGAAAATAATATTGCTTTTTGTTGCATTATTTTTGAAGAAGTCATTGGTGATATACCATAAGTATAGTACACAATAAACTGAATATTTTGTTGTAATACAGGGGTACAATAACAGTATATGGATTTTAAAATCCATACGTGGTTGCCAAGCAATAACATTTGTTGTGAAAAAATAATCATTTCAATGGCAAAATTAAGCTTTTTTTTGAGATATAACGTGATGAAGCGGCTGCTTTGACATTAAAGTATTTACGTAATTAAAGTATGTGTAGTAGAAGGTGAATGTAATCAATTCACTGACTAAAGAAATATCAAGGGGAGTAAGACTTTTGTCACTTGAGAAGATCAACAATGATGGTAACCCAACCTATGTGATTGGAGATATCATGAAGTAGGTTCATATGGATAATAACAAGTCATAGTTGATCAAGTAAGCACTATAAACCATATTTCTCCTATGATGTGTGAACATAGTGCAACAATCTGCAAGGCAAAGTGAGGTTGAGTTAGAACTCTTAATCCAAATCATATCCTTTATAGGTGGTTTATTACTCTGCAGAATACACTTGATGATCAGACCTATATGAGTATGAAGAGATGCCACTTCTATGAAATTGTGATAGAATTCTAGAGCGCTCATGAATACCAAGACACGCACATGACCTCTTAGGGGCAAAACCATGATAACGACAAACATCGTATGAGCATAACGTGATAGAATAAGACATTGGACTTAAAAAAGAATAATTGATTCGTAGAAACTCTTAATTTCACCAACTGTTCTGTAAGTTTAATTTTGTTTTATCTAGGTTTGCCTCATAGTCTACAGATACCAATTTCGACGCATTAGTCTTATAAGTGAAAACCCATCAAAACTCTGTGTTTCATTTTATTCCTTCATATTCATTTTAAGTCACGTAGGGGATTGTTGGGAAAATATTTTTATAAATCTCAAAAATAATTATTTTATATCCTATTATATTTGGAAGATAATATTATTATATGTCCTAAATATTTCCTATCCATAAATAGCCTTAACTAGTTATTAATCCAAATAAATTATTTACAGCTCTATTACAATTATGACCAAACATTATATACAATTTTAATGGCATTGATTGGCTATTAAAATTTCGTTTAATTTAATGTTAAACTTCAGACAATTGACTCATTCTCCATTGTCATTTATCCCCATTGATTATTATTTATTGGAGTCTAAAGTGAATCTCGTGTTATGATCTTCAACTATATATATTTGTTCGTCTACTTCTTTTAAGTAGTGAAGATGAAGATAAACACCTCTTTTCTATATTTTAGTATGTTGGGTTTACTTTTGTATTTAATCTATGTTAGATTCTGGCTCCTATTTTCCACTAGAAGAGATTGTTGGATCCTGGGGGATACACATATCCACAAGGATAGTTTCTTTCGACACGCCTCAAGCCGGGAGAATTTCCTACAAAAATTCGTAGTGAAGTATAAGTTTTGGTGAATTCAATACAAGTGCTCATGTAGAAGGTATTTTTTGTAAGATTTTCAACATTTTGTTACCCCACATCGCTCGGATGAATAGTCTTTCTATTTCTCAAATTTTAAAGGAATATCAGCCAACAAATATAGTTGCGTCTCTCTGATTTAACATTTATCAAGGAAAATCAGTAAACAGATCTGCACTCAAGCGTGTGTCTCTCTATCTTCAGACTTGTTAAACAAAATAAGGTATGCCTCCTTCTATAAATGCAGTCAACTTTCTGCCTGAGAATAAGTTAGCCAAATGCCGCAACTTTCTTGTAGTCATATAATGATAGTAATCTTTCCTTAATCAAGGCTTAATTTTGAGTTAACTACATAAAACTTGTCAAAACACTAGTTAAAAGTCGTCTCTATTCTAGTTGCAATTTTGGAGTTAAATCAATTTTCTTCCTAGTTAGAATTAGTAAATCTTGTCCAACTTTCACAACTTCCAGATTCATAGAGAAGAAATTCAGGACACTGTACCAGTTTAGTTACCTTAATTTCTCCACCCACCTCTTGGCCATCCTCTCTGGAAAAAGAGTGCCTTAGTGTCACGACCCAGGAGTACCCCCTAGATGCAACACGGTGTACAAGACTCCGAAAAGTCTCATACAAGCCTCATAGCATTCATGAACATAAGAGCATAGGAAAATAGCGCGGAATTTAAAACTTTTTTTTACAATCGAAGTCATTTTTCATAAAAGCGAGCGGAAGTCTTTCTATACTTTGTCTCAAGCCATCTACAATACTTTGAATAACCTTTGGGACTTAGCCCATACAAAAGCTCTAAACATAAAGTAAAAGACATAAAGGGAAATAGGTGGGTTTGTCCTTGAAACTATGACGACTCACCAACTCTTCAACTCCATGCTCCATAGAAACCTATCTTCCAAGTATAGGACATCAAATCTCCAAACCCTACACTTTGGTGGAAAAATGAAGAAATATGGGTTAACATAAATAATGTACTAAGTATGATAGCCATGCAAAAATCATGCTTTAAAACAGACATTTGGTTTGAATAAAATTCATTATGTCAATTTGAGAAAACTTCACGAACTTTTGCATAAAAGGCATTAGATTCAAATATAATCAACATACATGCCATTTCATCACTTTAGAACATTATCAACATATAAGTCATTTCATCACCTTAATGTCTTCACCTTAAGTAACCCCAAGCCATACTTTGTGCAATGTATGAATAGCATCCCATACCACCATCCATACTAAGTACCACCTAGAGTGAACTTACCATTCTTCCTTTTCATCTTAGACAATACTCATATATAAGGAACGTAGACATTTCATAAGTCATGACAAGGAAAGTAACTCATAATACAATCCAAGTATAACATGCATCAGTACATTAAGCTTATGAGTCAACATTCTTCATTAGTTTCATTAAGAGCACTTTCATTCATTAGTCATTAAGACATTAGAGAACTCACTATAGTTGTAACACCCCTAAATGCTAACAAGAGTCGCATGGTGATTGACCGTTGCTTATTACTACAATATGTTTATTCTTATGTTAGGAACTTGAAATTTGGTGATAATTGCTAACTTGTCTAGCATAAGTTATATCGTAATTTATGGAATTTTATTGGGGTATTTACGTAATAGTATAATTAGAATTATGCATACTTTTAAAAGGAGGTGAAGGATATATATATAAGTGTATATGTATGCATTTTGGGCAGCACAAAACTATTTGGGCAGCATCTTTGAAAGCCAGTTGTCCAAGTGATAAACATCACTTGTGTAACTATATATTTTCACACCTCTTTGAATTAATTTCGGTTCCTTTAAAGCCTAAGAGCCTTAGAACCTAAATTAACCTTTTGTTCATCAAAATCAGAAGAGAAAAAAACTTGGTCTTTTGGCTGGAATTTGAGACACACACTGCTTTGTTGGTTGTATATACTTGTGAACAAGTAGAGGACCTTGATACGTTGGTTGGTCTACAATTTGAGCTCGCGCAGTCTTGTTGGACTGTTGCTACACTTAAGTGTTGAGGTTTGTGTATAAACTTGTTCTTGCACTCTTTTAATTGCTGGTATATCTGAAAGTTGATCTTGATACCTGGCTACCTCTTGCCACTTTGCATTATCGTGTTGGTATGATGCTTGTGCAACTCGCCCACTTGTACGGATTGTTTGATCACTTGGCACTCTTGTTGGGACCTTGTCCTTCTTGTGGCTATGACTTTGTCACTATTGGCATGCCTCTTGATTCAGATCATTTGCCATCTTGACTTTGGATTTTTAGTCCGTCTTAAGAATGGAAGTTGTTCATTTTAAGTACAAACTAGAAAGCCATTTTTAATATGGTTCTTGATTCTCTTGATTATTGGGCTGTGACCCTTCTTGATACAAGGCGTTGACCCTTCTTGATAAATACTTGTGCCGGGTGTGACGACATGAGATATATATGAGCCTTGTTATTGAATCTCTTGAAAAAGAGTGCTATGAGCGTTCTTGACATTTGGATCTTTGAATATAGAACTTGATACTCTTTATATATTGTTACTTGATTTATTTATTATGTTTCAAGTATGCTGCTCATGACTTGAGAAAGGTAGCTTGGTGAATTTTAAGGACTCCGAACCTATAGTTTTTACACCACTAAGCTATATGCTTAGCGTTTGTTGTTTCTATCGTAGGGGCTGATCGAGAGGAGGCATGAAACTGACCATTGAAGATGGAAATTTTGAGAACTTTAAAGAAGATCACATTTGCATATAGGCATCTATATTTTGTATAAACTTTGGGACTTATACATGACCTATGTGTTGTATATTTGCATGAATTTTGTGGACTAATCGGATCATGCCACAATGGTTTGTAATATAAGTATGACTACTTGTTTGGTTCATTTGGGGTGTGTAAACCCAAGTAATATATTAATTTTACTACTAGTTTTGAATGGTTGTATGAAGTTTGAACTAGTTGGTTGGGTACTCGAAAATTGATAATATTTATTGTATATCATGTTACTAGAATGAGGACAATATATGCGTAAAAATCTCATAAGTTATTGGTTTATGTATTTCGAAAGGTCGTGACAATAGCCCTCTCAAAGCCTACTCGTGCAATGCATGAATGACATCTCATACTACTATCCACACTTCATAGAACTTCTTGAGAAACCATAGTGTACATCTTATATGATGGGAATAAGTGTTTAACTGGCATATACCATGTGGGCTTAACATGGAATCTAATGTACTATCCCATATCGTAAGGGTTGGTCTACTTACCTAAGGAAGGACCGGTAACATTTTAGCTTAAATGGATCCACTAGCTAATATCCTTTGTGGGCACATAGTTATGGGATAGGAAGATGTTCATTGGAACTCTAACCTAACATTGGGAGAGTTTTCATCTTACCATTTCCACTTGGTTCTTAGCCTCCATTCCGATAGAGTTCATTCACATTACATTATTGTATTGAGAGGAATGCCATTGGCCTATCAACCCTAGTTACATCATTACACATGAAAGGAATGCCATAAGCCTATCGATTCATGGTACATTATTAGGATAGCTCTAGAATCCTTATGAAAGGAATGCCATATGCCTATCGATTCATGGTTCATCATTATATTATTATACACATCAAAAGGAATGCCATAAGCCTATTGATTCGTGCTACATTGACTCATTAGGAAATGAATGCCATGGGCCTATCGATTCAAGAGTCATCATTACATTAGTTCATTGGCTCATTGTGAAAGAAATGACATTGGCCTATCGATTCAAGACTTAGCCTTAGAACACATTCATTAGTCATTTATGAAAGGAATGACATAGGCCTATTGATTCATATTCATCAAGTTAAGACACATTCATTAGTCATTTATGAAAAGAATGCCATTAGCCTATCGATTCATATTCATCAAGTCAAGACATATTCATTATACAAGAAGAGGATGCCTAAGCCTACCAATTCAAGATACATCGATCCACATTACTTTCATTTATACAAGAAAATGATGTATAAGCCTACCAATTCAAGATGTAATATCACATTATAGAAACCCTTCACATTCTATCATAATCATTCATGAGTGTTAATTGAGAATAAACTTTCAATCATAACACAATTACATTCTAAACATTATCATAATACTTTCATTGAGATCACACACATATACTTCACATCATGATCATACACATATCCTTCATACTTTGCCCCTTCAAGGCTATGAATCAATCTAAACCCAAACATCTATAATACTACATTAGATAAGGGAATTAACATGATTCAATAACTAATTCAATATAAACATAAACAATTCAACATACTTTCATGATCAATCAATTCCCAATCACAATTCACAACTTAGGATTTTGGGGAAAACATGGGTTCATAGAGGAATTCATCATAATTTACCATTTATTAATCAATTCCATCATAAATCATCATATATATACCTTTGAAAATGTTTTGGAATTGAACCCATGCATAGATTGAAAAACCTAGGTTTTTGGGGGATTTTAGAAGCTTTTAATCATCTTTTGATAGGGCTACTTGAATGAAATTTAATCAAGGATGAAGACTACCATAACTTTAGGGAAGAACTCCACGAATATGAGTTATAATGGTGAGATATTGAGCTTGAAAGCTTGAATCCTTCTTCTCCAATTGTGGTTTCTAGAGAGAGAATATTTGAGGAGAGGGGGTTTCTAATTTGAGAGTTTGGAAATAATGAGTTCTAAAAAGGAGTTTAATAATTTTAAAAGCCTTAAAATACTTTAATAACTCAATAATAATCGTCCCCAAACCCTAACTAATTAATTAACAATTTACCTTAATGACCCTCAACTTGGCCGAAAGTTGACACAAATCAGTCATGACCTATGCTCATGACCTACGGACCGTATGTGGGCTCATGTACCGTCCTGTAGGTCCGTGGTTTGGGGATGGGACTTGCCATTTGGTACCTTGACCCACGGAGGCCATCCACGGGGCGTTGATGGATCTACGGAGCATAGGTCCCATCTGTGAGTCACTATAATTTTGACAGCCTTTTGGTTTCTTGGGGTCTTGGGGGTTAGGCTTTAGGGCCTCCTCCAGGACCCCTTGGTTGGTCCTTGGGGAATCGTACCTTGACGTTTAAACCCTAAACCCCTCAAACTAAGCTCAGGACATCAATTAACAACTCAAAACCCCATAACAAACTCAAAACAAAACTTGTTAGGCTCTAGTTTTACTTACTAGCTTTACGAGTCGTTACACTTAAATGGCTAGGTTTCTTCTATTTTATGACTTTTAGAGGAAAAATAAGCAAATAGATATAGTTGCATTTGTCTATATTCAGATTTATTAAGGAATACTAATAAAATAAGTTTCACTCAAGTGTGCATGTTACGTCTCGAGCCTACACTCTAGATGTGGCCAGCAATCGAGAACAATTTTTGATTGCCAAGAGAACCCTTGACCTGGATGACTACTTAGAGGAAAACTCACTCAATTAATAATAAGCATAAGACATAATTAAATCAGTTTAACTCAAAAATTCATCTCATAAAGTCTGGAAAAACTCAATAGCAATAATTATAGTTTGTAAAACAACTCAAAATAAAGTAACTATTGATTGACACCTCAAAACTTCTAGTATTAAAGAAGGATGTTGAGACAAGACCCACGACATCCCAAAAATACTAACTAGAAAGTAAAGTGATGTTCCCCGGAATGCAAGGAGGCTAACCAAAAGTTAGCTGAAGTGGAGAGTGATCTCAAAGAAGCACCTGTTGATGATCCTGAACACTAGTATCTGCATCATAAAAATATGCAGGTTGAATGACATTAGTACATTTCAATGTATGCGTATTTAATAGAGTCGAAGTGAAATAACAGAGTGAAAGGACTGCAATAGATAACAATATACTCAAGATGAATTTAAAGAAATAAAGGAGTTTTATATTCAAACATTTACAAAGTACTTACTCATCTCTAAATTCAAAATAATAAGTGATATATTGAAATATACTTTAACTCTACGAGGAGATTTTCTAACTAATAACGATCACTATGAGCTATCTGATGATACAACATCTCGCTCACGCTGCCATAATTATCCTATATCATGCTGGGGTATAGAATCTCTCAACTAAGTGGATCCACTAAGCAATAATAATTCATTTAAAAAGTATGATACTATACCAATGTTTCCAAGACATGGTTTATGAGGATTTCGAGTTGTCTGAATTCATCTCATATCAGTGCTCAATACTACTCACAATAATATATATACTTATGCTCAAATGTATAAAACATACTCTTTTTCTGCTTTGAGATAATTGTTCAAACTATCCTCTTAAAAGAGGTAACTACTCTAAAATACCTCTGAACTCATTGCTCATTTAGAAAACAAGGTTTCTCTTTGCTCAATGTAAAAATACTTTCTATGGGTTGAGAGCATCAATCAAAAATGCCTAAGTAACTGCTCTGTACTCAATTTTTCTGAAAACTCTTTTACTTTTCTAAATACAGTACTCTCATTGTTCATGTAAAAATGAAACATTTGAGAAATTGTTAGTTCCCTTATACTCATGCTCAAATCTTGGTTAAAACTCTGTCTCAAACTCCTCTTTACTTTCTCAAATACTCTGATTAAGAAAACAATATTGGCCTTAAAATATTCTCAAAATTTGTAATTCAAAATAGGGTTCATGCTGAAATATAGATATGAACAATTCAACTCAAGGATCTCAATAACAATAAGGAAAAACTCAATACTCAAATTTCAAGGATACTACTCATCTCAAGAATACTCAATTAGTAGGGTTCATGTTGAAATATAGACATGCACGAATCAACTCAAGAATCTCAGTGCATAAAATATAACATTTCAATAATTAGGAATATAATTTTAAAAAGAATTAGGAAATAAAGAACTCAGAACTCAACATCAATTCATCTCAAGATTACTCAAATCTAAAAATAGAACCCTAGATTACTATTTTGAAAGTAGATGTAGGGCGTGAGAACGAACTATTCCAACACCATGATAGCCTTAAATACCTTGTACAACAATTTTTTTGGGAAAATCGACTAAGCTCGAAGAATGCTCGAAACCCTAGTTTTTCTCCTCTTGGAACCTTGCTCTAATGACTTGAAGTGTTAATGAATATAAATGAACTGCTTAAAACATTCCAAGCCCTTAACTAGGTCAAAAATGTGGTGGTTTAGGCTTATAATAGGGGTTAAAAAGACTAAGTTGAATTGAAGAAAGTGCCTTTTCATCCAACTCCTCTCATTGTTCATCGTTCATAGAATCATGCTTCTTTAACTTTCTTGCTAGAGCCCTTTTCAAACCTTTGTGTGTTAGTATAACCTTCATCTGGATCTTGCAGTTTCTAAAGCTAATTTTTCCATCAAATTTCTCGATATCAAATTTGGTTTCATTAGACATGTTTGAACCTTGCTCGGATACCACTTGTTAGGTAATAACATGTATAAAAAATAAGAAAGATGTAAATAATTAGGAATGTAATTTGGAAACACAAAAAATGACACACAGTTTAATGTGGAAAACACAAGACGGGAAAAAACCATGGGTAACAACGAGTAAATTCACTATGTAGAAGGTAGAGTACAATCAAGTCCTTGAAAACTATAAATGATGAAGGAATTAGGACAAAGAAGATTTTTCACTCCTCTGGTCCAAACCTACCTCAAGTAACTATATATATATGCACCAAAGAAATAGAAAATGCCCAAAAAAATAGGCTCCACTTCCAATAAAAGTTGGTGCCCGGTAAACTACACCATAATCCCATGATCTAGTCAGCGTTCCTAAAATTGCGGAAGTACGAAGACAAGCTGGAACATGTTGACATGAAGAGGCAGCATCAGCAAAAAAAAAAAAAAAGAATTTGAGGCAACTCTAACAATCACTTGTCGTATCTAAAGTTAGTAATCACAGAAAAAAATAAGGCTACATGCTCCAAGTATAGTCCATAGGGAATGTAAGGAAGAAACAATCATTGTGTAACACCACATATGATAGAAAGACCAGTTTGCAGAAATCAGAAGTTGAAGGTGCCACTGACGGGCACTACCCACGGACCGTAGGGTGACCCACGAACCATAGGTAGGGTCTGTAGATGACCACCTGCAACCCCTCATAGAATCTCATACAAAATTTATCCAAGGGTTGACCTATGCCAGGACCTACAGACCGTATGTGGGACCACGGTTCGTGGTCCAGGTAGTGGTTCAGACCCCCAGATTCAACCTCTCTAAAGCCAGTCGACGGTTAACAGGACGGACCGTAGGTCCATCCACAGTTCGTCGATTGGCCTCGATAGCTTTTAAGTTAGGGGTTGTTTGGTTTTTTGCCCTATGCGTTGGACCCCTAAACTACATCGTTTAACCCTAAACTACGTCGTTTTAGTCAGCTTTAGCCTAGTAACTTAATTAGAATTTACCCTAGTCAAATCATTCTCTAAAGATTCATCAAGTTGAATGAAAAGAAGGAGAAAGAGTTGACCAATCCCTCTCCAAGAACACAACAAGTTTTCTTCAATTCTAGCCTCAAAATCGAAAGATTTCTTTGTGAATTTCATCAACAGGTATGTGGGATTTCACTAGTGGATTCCTTTTACCCATTAGGTCCCTAGAATTCAATTAAATTCATGATTCTCTATTATCATGTTACACCTAGGGTTTCTAGAACTTTAGAATTTATGTTGTGATTCAGTTGTTGGACATTACCAAATCAAATTATCATGTTTTCGTGGAATTCTTGCTTAGTTCTTGTTTGAAACTCAGAACCTTAGTTTTATAGATTCGTTTAGTTCATGAATTACACTTGCTAGGTCAGTTTATTCAGATATACATGCCTCATTTAAGAATATTTCATTATCAGTATATTAATGTTGCATTTTCAATGAGCATGTCTGTATTTTGAGCTATTCAGTATTACAGAAATTTAGTCATAATGTGTTATTTATATATTAAGTTTAGAGTAGGCTTAATATCGAGTGGACTAAGGGTCAGTCACCTTTATAGTCCCAAAACTATATGCCCCTTTAGTATAAGTCCCCTCTGTGGGCAAAATATTTAGTGATCACGCTAGTCATGCCTTTATACCCTTGACAAGGTATATTGGGTCCTCTCGATGGGGCAATACATCGGACTCCACGGATAGCTCTGGTGGTTTTATGTCGGTTAACAGTAGATCCTACAGTGAGATTCTAGTGTATTAACCAGGTTACCAGTTATATGTTCAGTTTTCAACTTCAGTCATTACGTTCAGTTTAGTTCATGTTCAGTATGTTCAGTATATTCTTCATGTTCATCTTATATCATTGATTAGTCTGCTGTTTTCAGTTATATATTTTGTTCAGCTTTATCCTATCTTGCATGCTCAGTACCTTTCAAATACTGACATACTCTACGCTGTATCTTCTCATGATATAGGTTCAGGTCCTCAACATTTAGATCATGCATAGATTGGTTCCCATTCTCCAGTTCGGCAGCATCAATGCTGAGTCCTCATTCTTCGAGGATGATTGATATGTCTTTTATTCAGTTGTTTTGTTTTAGTTTCAGTTTTACTAGAGTTAGTTGGGGCATGTCCCAGCATCTCTAATCAGTAGAGGCTTTTATTCAGACATAGTTAAAATTCAGTTTTTAGTTTGAGCTTGATCTTTCAATTGTCATTAAACTCAGTTTTATATTTACATACTTAGAATGTGTATCCCCCATCATTTCATTTTATGGTATGTTTTAATCTTCCCCATAATATGTCTATTATTCAGAAAATCTTTAAGTATGCTTATGATATGCTAGCAAGGTTAGCTTGAGGTCACTCGTGATCCTAGGTCTTATGTTGACATCTAGGGGGTAGCCTCGGGGAGTGACAAACTTGGTATTAGAGCACTAGGTTCAAGAGTACTCCTAGGATGTCTGAAAAGCCGCACTTAGTAAAGTCCCTTTCATGAGTGTGAAGCGCACCATACCTATGAGGGGAGGCGACATAGTGTTTTAGGAAAACTTCACTTTCTTGATATTTTTATCGTCCATTGGTATGATCTCTCTTTCTAATCCATCGTTATGCATTTTTAGATCATGCCTCCTTGTAGAGCTTACCCCAAGAATGCTAATGCATGCAATGCTAACACAGTTCCTCCAGTCCTAGATTAGGAAGTTTCGAATGCAGAGTTTCAGAATGCCATTCAACTATTGGCCCAGAGTGTAGCTAACTAGAACAATCAGCAGGTTCCAGTTTCTGCAAATGCTAGTGGTGGATCAGCGGCAGCTAAGGTCCGTGATTTTGTTAGGATGAACCCACCCATGTTTATAGGGAGGTGAAAAGAGCCAAAACTTCATTAATGAGGTCAAGAAAATCTTTAGAGTGATTCAGGTGATAGGAAATGATAGGGTAGAATTAGTGTCCTACCAGCTTGAGGATATGGCTCACATATGGTTTACACAGTGGAAAGACAACAGGGGTGAGAATGCAGCTCCTGTGACTTGGGAGTGTTTTACTGGAGCTTTTTTGGATAGGTTTTTTCCAAGAGAGGTGAGAGAGGCAAAAGCTCGAATTTCATGAATTTGAGGCAAGGTTCTATGACAGTCCAAGAGTACGGACTTAAGTTCACCCAGCTCTCCAGGTATGCTCCATACATGGTTGCCGATTCCAAGGCTCATATGAGTAAGTTTCTATTTGGGGTATCAGACTTAGTGAGAACGGACTGCGAAAATGCTGTTGTTAGAAGATATGAACATCTCTAGGCTCATGACTCATGCTCAATACGTTGAGGGAGATAATCTTAAGGAATATGCTAAATATAATAAGAAGGCTAGGACAGGCAACTATGAGTATTCTTAGCAGAAATCGGGTGGTGGAAATCGCTCGCAATTTCAACAAAAATGTTATACCCCGGAAACTAGTAAGTTAGACTAGAGAGTTCTAGAACTTTTTGTAAGAATTTTAGAGTTTGATGCAACGGTTTATGTCATAAAATGATTTCCGTACTTAGAATGAGGGTTTTAGTGGTTAGGGCATCAAGGTACGACCCCCCAAGGACCATCAAGGGGTGCTTGAGGAGGACCTCAAAACAACCTCAAAACACTACTAAAAAATTGGTTAAAGACGATGGATAGAGGCGATGGATGGCGTCACTCCAAAAAGCGACGCCTTTTGCCACACTGTCCGTCGCTTTTTAATAAAAATAATTATTTTACAAAAAGTGATGGACGAAATCTCTTAGTCCGTCGCTTTTATTCACGAATTTTTGCGCCAAATATATAAATAATTAATAATTATTTATTTAATATATATGGTGATGCCATCCATCACTTTTATTAAAAATAATTATATATAAATTAAAAATTAACGATGTTATATGTCGCTTTTAATTTATTTTATTTTATTAATAAATTTTTTATTATAGTGACAGACGACATCTTTATGTCCATCACTTGTTGGTCAAAATATATGGTCAACTATATTTAAAAAAAGTGACAGACTTAGAGATGCTGTCCATCGCTTTTTATTAAATATCTAAAAGACAGATCGCAATTTTCTTATTTTCCTCTCTCTCTCTCTTCACTTTTATTCTCTCCCTTCTCTCTATATCGATCTCCCTCCCGATCACCGTTGCCGTTGCCGCCCTTCCCCTTCGCAGTCATCAGTCGTCGTCCTCTCCCAGTGCTGCCCTTACTCGTTGCCTACTGCCTCCGCTGGTCGCCGTCGGTGCATTGCTGCTACCTCTCCTTGTTAAGGTATCGGTTAATTTTTTTTTTCAATTCTAGTGATTCCAATTGATTGTTTGTTAGAATATTATTGTTTTTGTTGTTGGGTTGTGTTATTCAATTGTTAATTTGATTTGATTATTGTTTGTTAGGTATAGATAATTGAAGATTTTTATTTTAGGGTTTTTTAAAAAAAAATTGGGCATTCTTAAATTGGGCATTGTTAGTTAGTGAAGAATTAGCATTTTTGTATTTTAGGACTAGTTTAAACTTGAGAATATGTAATTTGAGGTTGAATTGGGATTTTTTTAGATTTTATTTTAGGACTAGTTAGTAAAGTGTTAATTTGAAGTTAGAAATTAGTAATTGAAGTGTTATGAGTAGATGATGAATGTTTGAATCTCATGAATTTAGATGATGAATGTTTGAATGTCATGAACTTAGAACTTGAACTTGAACTTAGAATTTGAACTTAGAACTTGAACTTGAAATTAGAACTTGAACTTGAATTTAGAACTTGAACTTGAACTTAGAATTTGAACGTGAACTTAGAATTAGAACTTGAAATTAGACTTGAACTTAGAATTTGAAGTTAAACTTAGAACTTGAACTTGAAATTAGAACTTGAACTTAGAACTTGAACTTGAACTTGAACTTAGAATTTGAACTTGAACTTGAAATTAGAACTTGACCTTGAACTTGAACTTAGAACTTGAACTTGAACTTGACTTAGAACATGAACATGAACTTAGAACTTGAACTTGAAATTAGAAGTTGAACTTGAATTTAGAACTTGAACTTGAACTTAGAATTTGAACTTGAAGTTGGAACTTGAAATTGAACTTAGAATTTGAAATTAAACTTAGAACTTGAACTTGAACATAGAATTTGAACTTGAACTTGAAATTAGAATTTGAACTTGAACTTAGAACTTGAACTTGAAATTAGAACTTGAACGTAAAATTTGAACTTGAACTTAGAACTTGAACTTGAAATTAGAATTTGAACTTGAAAGTAGAATTTGAACTTGAACTTAGAACTTGAACTTGAAATTAGAATTTGAACTTAGAATTTGAACTTGAACTTAGAACTTGAACTTGAAATTAGAATTTGAACTTGAACTTAGAACTTGAACTTGAAATTAGAACTTGAGCTTGAACTTAGAACATGAACTTAGACTTGAACTTGAAATTAGAACTTAAACTTGGAACTAATTAACTTGAATATATAACTAATTAATTTTAGAAATTAGATATGAACTTGAATTGAAAACTTGAACTTATTAAAACTTGAATATATATATATATATATATATATATATATATATATATATATATATATATATATATATATATATATATATATATATATATATATATATACATACACACACACACACATAACGACTAATATTCTTGGATTTGAAGTTTATATTTAACTAATTTTAGAAATTTTCGTGCTAGGCAACTGAGGAAGCTCAACATCTAAAAAAGTTGATACAAGACTATTTTGCTTCTTTCATCAAAGTAGGAGATAAGGTTGGTGCTTCTAAATTTCTAAAGTTCAAGTACAATTGTTTTCAATAATGTGTTTGTGTCCATCTAGTATTGATACTTAGCTTTAATTTTGTGATAATTTTTTTGTGCCCATCGATTGTTTGTTAAGCATAAGTACCAACACTAGTTGATCCTAATGATGACAAAATTGATTTTCTTGCAAGATCGATTTGTGTTCATCTAGTGTTGACACTTAGCTTTAAATTTAGAGATAATATATTTGTTAAGCATAAGTACCAACACTAGTTGATCCTATTGATGACAAAATTGATTTTCTTGCAAGATCGATTTGTGTCCATCTAGTGTTGACACTTAGCTTTAAATTTAGAAATAATATATTTGTTAAGCATAGGTACCAACACTAGTTGATCCTATTGATGACAAAATTGATTTTCTTGCAAGATCGATTTGTGTCCATCTAGTGTTGACACTTAGCTTTAAATTTAGAAATAGTATATTTGTTAGGCATAAGTACCAACACTAGTTTATCCTATTGATGACAAAATTAATTTTCTTGCAAGATCGATTTGTGTCCATCTAGTGTTGACACTTAGCTTTAAATTTAGAAATAATATATTTGTTACGCATAAGTACCAACACTAGTTGATCCTATTGATTTAGTTAATTGGTGGATTTAGTTAAAGTTGTTATGTTGTTTAAATAAGTTAAAATAAATAATGTGATTTAGTTAATTGGTGGATTTAGTTGTTTGAATTAAGTCAATACTAAACTAGTTAAAGTTATAAAGTTGTTAAGTTGTTTAAATAAGTAAATTAAATAATGTTGTTTTGTTGATGGATTTAGTTGTTGGAATTAAGTCAAAACTAAACTAGTTAAAGTTAAAAAGTTGTTAAGTTGTTTAAATAAGTTAAAATAAATAATGTGGATTAGTTGGTGATTTAGTTGTTGTATTAAGTTAAAACTAAACTAGTTAAAGTTGTTAAGTTGTTTAAATAAGTTAGCATAAATAATGTGGTTTTGTTGATGAATTTAGTTATTGGAATTAAATCAAAACTAAGCTAGTTCAAGTTAAAAAGTTGTTAAGTTGTTTAAATAAGTTAAAATAAATAATGTGGTTTTGTTGATGGATTTAGTTGTTGGAATTAAGTCAAAACTAAACTATTTCAAGTTAAAAAGTTGTTAAGTTGTTTAAATAAGTTAAAATAAATAATGTTGTTTAGTTGGTGGATTTAATTGTTGGAATTAAGTCAATACTAAACTAGTTAAAGTTATAAAGTTGTTAAGTTGTTTAAATAAGTTAAATTAAATAATGTGGTTTTGTTGATGGATTTAATTGTTGGAATTAAGTCAAAACTAAACTAGCTTCAAGTTAAAAAGTTGTTAAGTTGTTTAAATAAGTTAAACTAAATAATGTGGTTTAGTTGGTGGATTTAGTTGTTGTATTAAGTCGAAACTATACTAGTTAAAGTTCTTAAGTTGTTTAAATAAGTTAAAATAAATAATGTGGTTAAGTCAATACTAAACTAGTTTTAGGACTACTACTAGTAAAATTATTATTAAATTTTATTTATAATATAATTGAATATCTATATTTTTGTAGATGGATCATCGTTTGTGGATGTATAATATGCATTATGAAACTGGTGCTGGTTTGAAACCTGAGTTTATTGACGGTGTTAGAAATTTTACTGAACATACAATGACACTTGACATTTTCAAGAATAATGAATTGATTAGGTGTCCTTGTAGTGCATGTAAGTGCTTAAATTTTTTTAAACCAGATAGAGTTATGGTTCATTTGTACCGTAATGGATTTAAGCCTAGATATTTTGTATGGATTGATCATGGAGAAAGTGATGGATTGGATGGTATGTTTTATAATTTGATGCCTGTGGATGTATATAATATGGTTGCACCATATGGCCAAATAAAGTTAGGGTTGAACATGATAGGTTTTATGAAATGAACAATGATGCTTTCGGGGTTCAAGGTGGGATGGAATCGGAATAATATTTTGATGAAGCTCTTAATGAAGAAGTAAGATGCTTTTATGATCAATTAGAAGAGTCTAGTTGGCCATATAAAGGGAGTCCGTATTCTGTCTTGGCAGTTGCGGTTAGATTAATGAATATTAAATCAGATTGGAATGTTCCTAATGCTGCTATGTACTCAATGGTTGATCTTTTGGGTGAACTAGTTAATCCAGAGTTTAACATACCAAAGAACTTATATCAGGCAAAGCATTTGGTGTCCAAGTTAGGATTTACGTATGATAGAATTCATTGTTGTGTTAATGGATGCATGTTGTTTTACATGACTGATAGTGAATTAGAAAATTGTAAGTTTTGTGGACATGATCGTTACTTTGATAATTTGTTTAACAGAATGATGGATGTTAAGGGTAAGACAAAAGACAATCCAAAAGCTAGAATGGACATAAAAGAATATTGTAGGAGAAAAGAGTTATGGCTGTAGGAATTACAAAAATCTAGGAGACCGATAGATCCAGAGGATATTGCAGGACCTATTTCTTCTGCGCCAGAGTGCATCGGCCATGATACTCAATTATTTACTATTCCGTTTGGTACGATGGATCCTCGGTAATATTATCCTAATTACTGTCGACCAGTCAGTGCTTCATCTACTTCACAAGCATTTCCTTTACGACACTACGAGGACCTACCTTTACAGACTATTCATCGAGCACAACCCTTATAGGCGGGTACTCCATCTCCCACAGGTATATCTCCTCAGTTATCTGCTATGAGGCTTGGAGATTCTAGTAGCGAGCAGTTAGATGCTATGGCCGGTATACCTCCATTGACTCAGCGTTTTGTGCATCTTGATTATCACCCTCGTCTACAGCTACACCTAGTGCTGCACCACATGATACGATGTCTGCTCTAGCTCCTGGCCAGAAGGACAGACTTGGTAAAGTCATGATTGAGCCGAATGGATCATCGTAAGTTTGTTTTGCTATCTATTTGTTAGTTTATTTTATTTATTTCTTATACTTTAATAAATTATTCATGAACTAACATATTTATTATGTGTTTTGCAGGTAGCATCCTACAAAGGATGCTGCTCAGGCTTTAAAGAACTGTGTTAAAAGACTCTATACACAGACTTATCACTCTTGGAGCAAGATTCCAAACAGTATACACCAGGCGATGTTTAATAACTTTAAGGTATATATTTTTAGTTAAATTTAGTATACTTTACTTTTTTTTTACTATCGATCTAATTAACGTTATTCAACTTTTTTCAGACTATGTGTACTTGGGAGTCAAGGTACAATTTGGTCATTGGGACCACATATGAGAGGAAGGCATCTGCCAGACTGTGTAGCTGGCTAAAGAAAGTTTGGGATAGTGGTGAACGTCTCGATTGGATGTTGCCTCATGTTTTTGATGAATTGGGTCAGTATTGGAACACAGACAAGTTTAAGGAAATATCAGATCACGCCAAAAAGGCTAGAGGCAGTCTTAAAGGTGGCTCGTTGCACACCAGAGGTGCAAAGAGGGTTGGAACAATTGCACTAGAGATGGTAAGTTCTTATTCAAACTTTTAAATAACTAATTATTTGATTCATATATATCGTTATAAATTTCAGTTTTTATTTATAGGAAAAAGAATTAGGACGCACTCTCATTGAACCAGAGGTTTTCAAGAAGACTCATGTCAGGAAGAAAGAAAATGAGTTAGATCTGAATGTGTGGGTGGAGGAAAGGGCCGAACGAAGTAAGTTATTTAATATGAATAATATATATTAATAGTGAATATATTAATGATATGTATATATATTGATGTTAATTTTTATATTTAATATGCAGAATAACTTTCATCAATACATCGCTACGAATCTAGATAGTTCGATCCAATTGACACCTGAACTGTCCACCCAGATTTGGAAAGAAAAAGTGGTAGGGGGGACACACAATGGTAGATGTTATGGTCTAGGCTCTTGAAACGATGTTAGATGACTCCAGTCAGGCTTAGAAGGTATTGAATCGTCACGTCATGCCGAGGCACTTGACGGTGTTAAAATTGCTGCTATGTCAGATCAAATAGCTAAACTTACAGCGGTACTAGCAGTGTTGGAGCGGAGAAGAGTAGCTGAACAAGAAAGCATGAGTGAGACCGTTCAGCAAATCAAAGAACAAGTGATGAACCTCGCTCATCGACCTACTACTTCGGCTCCTGATGACACTGACGACGAGAGTGATGAGGATGATTATGTAGATCTCACTCCCTAGTTTTGATCTTTGGACATTTAAAAACTTTTTGAAACGAATTTTGAAAGACTTTATAATTCTTTAATTTATGATTTAGATACTTTTGAATATTATTTTAACTTTGTAATTTTATGTTTTGTTCATATTGTTTATAATTGTGTGTGTTTGATTGGGCTGAATAGTGTAGAATTGAATTGAATTGCATTTGCAGATGGACAGCAGAAACAACCGACTTTTGCTGTCAAACATATTGCCAAAAAAGCGACGGACAGTGTGGTTTAGTCTGTCGCTTTTTTGGGTTTTAAATTTTTTAAAAATTAGTCCATCCCTTTTCTTGGTTTTAATTTTTTTAAAACCTAGAAAAGCGACGGACAACGTGGTTTTGTTAGTTGCATTTCTGGGATTTTCAAAAATAAAATTTCCAGAAAAGCGATGGACTGCGTCACCTTTTAGAAATTTTAATAAAATGAAAATTAAAATAAAGCAACGGAGTCTGTCGCTTTTGTTAAAAAACATAGTCAAAAAGTGACGCAGTCCATCACTTTTTAGCGACAAAGTCCGTCGCTTTTTGAAAAGCATTGGGGGAAAAAGCGACAAAGGTGATTGCATCACTTTTTCGTAAATTTTGACCAAAAAGGAGATGCAGTCCGTCGCTTTTGGTTGTCGATTTTTGTTAGTTTTTTAGTAGTGAAATCTATCAAAAATAGGCCACCTACGAAAGCCACCTACTAGCCGTAGATGGACCCACGCCCCATGGGTTGGGGTCGTGGGTCAAGACCTGAGTTGGCCTGCAAAGGTTAGCCACAGACCAGCACCTGCGAGTGTGCAGTACGGATAGTAGACCCACCCATGGTCCGTGGGTGGGGATTTAATGAGTCAAGGTAGTTTTTAAGTTTAAGTTTTTAAGTTAGGGGCTTAGGGATTAATTAGTAATTAGCTAGAGGTTAAGGGAGGTCGGTTAGTTAGTTATTAAACCACCTAAATAAGCCTAATAGACCCCTAAACTAAGTCATTAATTCATTATTCAAAGAACCCAAACTCCCTCTCAAATAATTCTCTCTCTAGAACTCCATAGAAGAGAAAGATCAAGATGAAGTCTAGGGTGCCAAAGGCTGACTTTCTTCCTCAAATTCGTGGTGAATCTTCAACAAGGTATGTTTAGCTTATTCATCTATGGGTTCATCTACCCATAGAGTCCCCTAGAATTCCATAAATTTGTGTAGAAGAACCCCAATCTAAGCTAAGGTTTCTTCCAATATGTGGGTTTAGTTGGATATGATTCCAATTGTTTGGATAATACTTGTTTATGGTTAATTTAGTGTTGATTCATGATTTTAATGTGAAATTATGTGAATTCCATGGTTAACCCTAGTCTAAGTTGATGAAATCAAAGTATGTGGGTTTATGCCTTGTGAAGAGATATTGATGATTCTTGATATATCTTCTAGAATTGTTATCGTGTATAGAAATTGTTCAAGAATAGGAACATGAAATCATGAATTGAATTAGATTGATAAATGTATGATAGATCATGATTAGTAGTGATTGAATTTGAGACTTTATGATGAATTATGCTTAGAATTGCCTATGACTAAGGCTTGTGGCTAATGTGTCTTGTGATCTAGACTAATATGATGACTATAGAGTAAAGTTTGAAAGTAGGGCTTGAAATCAAAGGTGATGATCACTAGGGCTTCTAGAGTAAGTCTAATATGAAGAGATAGCTTACATAAAATGAGTATTATAGTTTATAGGGTTGTTGTGAAAGGTCGTTATCCTCATGACCTACCTAGCACTATGTGAATGTTTCCATGTAGAATGTGAAAGGTCTTCTCACATAGAATGGCTCTAGATTAAAAGGTTAATCACCTAAAGATGAATCAAAGCATGTTAGAATAGAGTAGCTTAAAGTTGTGACTTATGATCCCTTCATTTATAGCTTGTTTAGGTAGCATGAGTTAGGAGTTCTCATGGTAGCTTAGGATTGAGGAATTATACTCTCCTAAGGTTAGCTTGATATAGCATTTGTAGGATGATTTTCATGGTATGTTGAATTAGTGTAGGTATGGTAGCCTAGGGTTGAGGATCTATACACTCTTAAGGGTAGCTTGAAGTAGCATTGTTAGAATGCCTTCATGGTAGCATGACTTGGTTTGGCCAAGACCATTTCATGGTAGCTTAGGATTGAGGTCTTATACTCTCCTAAGGGTAGCTTAGGATTGAGACATCATACTCTCCTATGGGTAGCTTAGGATTGAGACATCATACTCTCCTAAGGGTGGCTTAGTATTTTAGAATTCATACTCTCCTAAGGGTGCTTAGGGTTGAGTATTCATACTCCCCTAAGGTTAGCATATATGATATTGAATGTTTGCATGGTAACTAGGTTGGAATACTTGTACACCCTCCTCGGCTTTGTTACCCAAACACTCATCCTGAGCAATCTCTTTCGGTTCAGCAGTGTCCAGATCTGGCTCTCTTCCTTGTATAGCTTGGATTTGCATGATAGTGTGTTTTCCCTGGTAGTTAGGTCTAGCCTAGTAGGGTGCTATTCTTTGGTAGTCTAGAATGATAAATAGTAATCATTGAGTAAGATAGCCTAAAAAAGTACTTAGCGTGAATGGTAGTATGGGGTGCTATTTATACATGGCACAAGTATAACTTGAAGCTAATTATGAAGTGTTCTCTTATGTGATTTATGCTTAGCTTAAATTGTTGCTATAGTTGTCCTCTATGATATGATTGACTTAAGATGGTAGTTCCTTGTCTATATGAAATAGGTCAAGAATGACACCAATGAATAGTAAGCATGAATAAAGTGACTTCAAAGATATGCTTAGTGTGTGTGGTAGTATGGGATGCCACCCATGCATTGCACAAGTGTGCCTTGAGGTTACTTAGGAGTATAGTACTCTTATGACATGAAAATCTAATTCTTGAATATGAATGTTGACTATGACCAAGAATGACCAAAAAAGGGTACTTAGCTTGGATGGTATTATGGGATGCCATTCATGCCTTGCACAAGTATGCTTTGAGGTGGCTTGAGGAGTAGTTCTCTTGTAATATGAAAGACTAAGGGTTGATGAATGTTAGCATGAAGGACTAAGTAAAGACTATGCCATGAACATGATGTATCTCGTATGCTCATTAACGATGTATTCTGCTGACTTATGATTATATGATGCTTTTGTTGGAGATTATGCTATGACTATTTTATTATCTCTTATGGTTATATCTTATGTTGACCAACCATTTTGAGATTCTCTTCTGATGTTGTGCTAGCTATCATACTTGGTACATTTTGCACAAATGCATACTTTTCCTATATTTTAATCAAATGTAAGGTTTTGGAGATTGAGTTCCTTTGGAGGCTAGGTTTCTATGGAGTAAGAAGAATTGAAGATTTGGTGAGTCCTCATAGCTTCGAGGACAAACCCATTATTTACAATATGTCTTTTATTTTCATGTTGAGACTATTGTATGGGCAGTGTCCCAAAGGCTTTTAATTGAAGTTGTGTTTAGATTGTTTGAGATAAAGTTTAGAAAAGACTTCCACTTGCATTTTATGAAAAGACTTCAACTGTATGGATAAAAGTTTTTTAAAATTTTCCGTAATTTTATATTATATTATATTGTGATATGCTAAGGGCTTAAATGAGACCCATTCGGGCTCAAGTACACCATGTTACATCTAGGGTGTACACTTGAGTCGTGACAAACTTGGTAATAGAGCTCAAGGTTTAGAATGATTCTAGGATTGTCTCAAACTACATCTAGTAGAGTCTTGTTCATAAATGTGAAGCACACCACATTTATGAATCTGAGGCTATTGGATGCTTAGGAAATCTCACTTCTTCATTCTCTAAGTCGTGCCATAGAGTTTGGCTATAGTAGGTCCTTTTTCTAATACGTGCCCTATGGTTTTTTAAGGTATGGCTAATACAAGTGCAAATGCTAGGAGAGATGAGGATGGCAATGTGGAGCAAGCAGTTCCTATCCATGTTCCACACAAAGCTCCTCCTCAAGCCCCAAATGACCCTCCAGTTGAGAATGTCACTCTTAAGGAGCTTAGGGCTTCTATGCAATTATTGGCTCAAACCTTGATGGCGTAAGCCAATAGAGATGTTGTGGCTCAGGCAAACCCAATAAGGGGATGGCTTCTTCTAGAGTGAGAGAGTTTTCGAGGATGAACCCACCAGAGTTTTGTGGCTCCAAAATGGAAGAGGATCCTAATGGGTTTATAGATGAGGTGTATAGGGTGCTTGCTATCATGGGAGTGACTTCAGTAGAAAAAGTGGAACTAGCCTCTTACTAATTGAAGGATGTTTCTTAAATATGGTATGAACAATGGAAAGATGGTATGCCGGTAGAAGCGGGCCCCATAGATTGGGAGATGTTTAAGAAAGCATTTCTAGATAGGTGCTTTCCCCAGGAGTTGAGGGAATCTAAAGTGGAAGAGTTCATCAACCTTAAGCAATGTAGTATGAGTGTTAAAGAGTACTCCTTGAAATTTACTCTATTTTCTAAGTATGCTCCATCTATTGTAGCAAGTCTGAGGAATATGATGAGTAGGTACTTGACAGGTGTGTCCAAAGTGATAGCAAAAGAATATCCTATGGAAATGCTCCATGATGATATAGATATCTCTCATCTTATGGTGTATGCTCAAAAAATGGAGGAAGATAAGCTTGAAGAGGCAAAATCTAGAGAGAAAAAGAGGTCTAGGATGGTTAATGATAAGTCTTTTCATGGTGGGTCCGAAGGATATGGTCGTTCTAGGAATCGACAAAAGTTTTCCAGACAAGGCTTTTCTAATGCTCCTAAGCATAAGGACGAGAGGGTGTCTACCCTTAGGCCACTAGGGATAAGTAATAGGTACCTATGGCCCCCTTGTGCTAGGTGTGGTAAGAGACATGAGGGTAGGTGTTTGGCCAGTAGAGAAGGTTGCTTTAGTTGTGGTGAAAGTGGCCACATGATGAAAGATTGTCTAAAGGCAAAGGCTACAAGAAGAGAGGGTAAGCAAGTTTCCACTAGTGGTCAGAATGAGAGTGCTCAAAAGAAGAATAGGTTTAATACACTCCAATCTAGAGAAGATCAAGAGTGATCTCCTCATGTTCCTTCCGATATGTGTTTTCTGCTTTAGTAATTTCCAAATTTCTTGTTTTTTGTGACTTGTCATTTTGGATTTTGAAGTTGTTTTTAGTATGAATGATGTTTAGAAGAGTTTGTGTACACTTACTCCCAAGGGGGAGATAATGTGCCTATCCAATAGGGTTATTGTGTGATTATGTGTTGCCATGATTTCCTAATATGCATGCCATGAAAATGCTTAGGTATTATTAGAAATGACTTATATGAATTGTTTTGCCTCATGTTGTAGTGAATTTGAGTAGAGTTGCATATAGACTTTATGAGATGAGTTAATGAGAATGCCTTAGTTTGGAGTTAAAAGATTCCTCCTTGAATAAATTCTTTTTGAGAGTAATTTGCATTTAGGCTCCATGAGTGTGTGTTGAGCATGTTTTAGATAGGAGATGTTAATTCCTCCTTGAAAATAAGTAGATATAGAGTTTCATGCATTTTAGATTAGTAGAAGTAGTTCCTACTCCCTTGAGTTGCATTGAATGTGTTTAGCTTGGAATTGAAGTTTCTTCCTTGGTTATGTGCATTTAGATATAGTACATGCATGATGAGCTTCTAGTCTAGAGTTGTGACTTCAAGAAATGTTTAGAATTGTCATTTGAGGACGAATGATCCTAAGGGGGATATATTGTTATACCCTGGAAACTAGTAAGTTAGACTAGAGAGTTCTAGAGCATTACATAAGAGTTTTAGAGTTTGATGAGAGGTTTTATGTCATAAAAATGATTCCCGTACTTAGAATGAGGGTTTTAGGGTTAGGGCGTCAAGGTACAACCCCCCAAGGGGTCCTTGAGGAGGACCTCAAAACAGCCCCAAAAGCTATCAAAAATAGGTGACCTACGGAAGCCACCTACTGGCTGTAGATGGACCCACACCCCGTGGGTTGGTGTTGTGGGTCTTGGCCTGAGTTGGCCTGCAAAATTTAGCCACAGTCCAGCACCTACGAGTGTGCAGTACGGACAGTAGACACATCCACGGTCCGTGGGTGGGGGTTTCGTGAGTCAAGGGCATTTTTAAGTTTATGTTTTTAAGTTAGTGGCTTGGGGATTAATTAGTAATTAGATTTGGGTTCAGGGAGGTTGGTTAGTTAGTTATTAAACCACCAATATAAGCCTAATATACCCCTAAACTAAGTTATTAATTCATTCTTCAAAGAACCCAAACTCCCTCTCAAATAATTCTCTCTCTAGAACTCCATAGAAGAAGAAGATCAAGGTGAAGTCTAGGGTGCAAGAGGCTGCCTTTCCTCCTCAAATTTGTGGTGAATCATCAACAAGGTATGCTTAGCTCATTCATCTATGGGTTATTCCACCCATACAGTCCCCTAGAATTCCCCAAATTTTTGAAGAAAAACCCCAATCTAAGCTAGGGTTTCTTCCAATATGTGGATTTAGTTGGGTATGATTCCAATTGGTTGGATAATACTTGTTTATGGTTAATTTAGTGTTGGTTCATGATATTATGATGAAATTATGTGAATTCCATGGTTAACCCTAGTCTAAGTTGATGAAATCAAAGTATGTGGGTTTATGCCTTGTGAAGAGAAATTGATGATTCTTGAGAGATCTTCAAGAATTGTTATCATGTATACAAATTGTTCAAGAATAGGAACATGAAATAATGAATTGAAATAGATTTATCAATGTATGATAGATCATGATTAGTAGTGATTGAATTTGGGACTTTATGATGAATTATGCTTAGAATTGCCTATGACTAAGGCTTGTGGCTAATGTGTCTTGTGATCTAGACTAATATGATGACTATAGAGTAAAGTTTGAAAGTAGGGCTTGAAATCAAAGGTGATGATCACTAGGGCTTCTATAGTAAGTCTAATATGAAGAGATAGCTTGTATAAAATGAGTATTCTAGTTTATAGGGTTGTTGTGAAAGGCTTTTATCCTCATAACCTACCTAGTACTATATAAATGCTTCCATGTAGAATGTGAAAGGTCTTCTCACATAGAATGGTTCTAGATTGAAAGGTTAATCACCTAGAATGAATCAAAGCATGTTAGAATTGAATATCTTGAAGTTATGATTTATGATCCCTTCATGTATAGCTTGTTTAGGTAGCATGAGTTAGGAGTTCTCATGGTAGCTTAGGATTGAGGAATTACACTCTCCTAAGGTTAGCTTGAATTAGCGTTGGTAGGATGCTTTTCGTGGTAGCTTAAATTAGTGTAGGCATGGTAGCCTAGTATTGAGGATCTATACTCTCCTAAGGGTAGCTTGAACTAGCATTGTTAGAATGCCTGCATGGTAGCATGGCTTGGTTAGGCCAAGACCATTTCATGGTAGCTTAGTATTGAGGGCTTATACTCTCCTAAGTGTAGCTTAGGATTGATACATCATACTTGCCTAAGGGTAGCTTAGGATTGAGACATCATACTCTCCTAAGGGTTGCTTAGGATTTTAGGATTCATACTCTCCTAAGGGTTGCTTAGGGTTGAATATTCATACTCCCCGAAGTGTAGCTTGCATTATATTGAATGTTTGCATGGTAAGTAGATTGGAGTACTTGTACTCTTCCTTGTATAGCTTGGTTTTGCATAATAGTGTGTTTTCTATGGTAGTTAGGTCTAGCCTAGTAGGGTGCTATTCTTTGGTAGTCTAGAATGATAAATAGTAATCATTGAGTAAGATAGCCTAAAAAAGTACTTAGTGTGAATGGCAGTATGGGGTGCCATTCATACATGGCACAAGTATAACTTGAAGCTACTTATGAAGTGTTCTCTTACGTGATGTATGCTTAGCTTGGATTGTTGCTATAGTTGCCCTCCATGATATGATTGACTTAAGGTGGTAGTTCCTTGTCTATATGAAGTAGGTCAAGAATGACACCTATAAATAGTAAGCATGAATAGAGTGACTTCAAAGATATGCCACCCATGCATTGCACAAGTGTGGCTTGAGGTTACTTAGGAGTATAGTTCTCTTAAGACTTGAAAACCTAAGTGTTGACTATGTATGTGGACTATGCCCAAGAATGACCAATAAGGGGTACCTAGCTTGGATGGAATTATGGGATGCCATTCATGCCTTGCACAAGTATGCTTTGAGGTGGATTGAATCATAGTTTTCTTGTAATATGAAAGACTAAGGGTTGAACAATGTTAGTATGAAGTTTAAGTAAAGACTATGCCATGAACATGATGTATCTCCTATGATTATTAACTATGTCTTATGTTGACTTATGATTATATGATGCTTATGTTGGAGATTATGCTATGACTATGTTATTATCTTTTATGCTTATGTCTTATGTTGACTAACCATTTTGAGATGTTGTTATGATGTTGTGCTAGCTATCATACTTGGTATATTTTGGACTAATGCATACTTTACCTACATTGTAATCAAATATAGGGTTTCGGAGATTGAGTTCCTTTAGAGGCTAGGTTTGTAAGGATCAAGAAGAATTGAAGATTTGTTGAGTCCTCATAGCTTCGAGGACAAACCCATTATTTATATTATGCCTTTTATTTTCATGTTGAGACTATTGTATGGGCTGGTCCCAAAGACTTTTAATTCAAGTTGTGTTTAGTTGGTTTGAGACAAAGTTTAAAAAAGACTTTCGCTTGCATTTTATGAAAAGACTTTGATTGTATAGATACAAGGTTTTTTAAATTTCCTATACTTTTTTATTTTTTCTTATGTTGTGATACACTAAGCGCCTGTATGAGATCACTTCGGGTTCAAGTACTTCATGTTATATCTAGGGTGTACCCTTGGGTCGTGATAAGAAATCTTAAGCTCCAGCACCTTCATCAAATAGTGTTCTATCCTCCAGGTTTCGATTGAATCAGAAAGGCAGGGCATCGTGATCTAAGTCCTAGGGAAGTGTTTTCATTACTAGAGCCCTATCCAACTTGTCCAAAGTGTCGTAAAAACTATTGGGGGCGAGGTTCTTGCAGGGAAATATGGATGTTTTGGGTGTGGTCAGACTGGTCACAAATTTAGGGATTGCCCTTCTTCTAAATACGGTCAATGAGGTAACAATGGTAGGGCTCAGTCTACAACTTCAGTAGCATTAATAGGTCACCCAACTCAGCAGGGTAACTTAGTTGGTACAGGTGGTAGTCAGCGCCAGAACAGGTTGTGTGCTCACCTTGCTCACTAGGATCAGGAAAATTCTCCTGATGTGGTTATTGGTACATTACGAGTCTTTCATTTAGATGTTTATTCTTTGTTAGATCCAGGGGCTACTCTTTCCTTTGTAATTCCTTATATAGAAGTAAACTTCAGTGTCAGTATAGAAACTCTCTCAGAACCCTTCTCTGTCTCTACTCCAGTCGGTGACTCAACTATAGCTAGACGACTATACATAAATTGCCCTGTCATAGTCTCTAAAAAAGTCACCTCAACATATCTTGTAAAGTTTGAAATGGTAGACTTCGATATCATTCTAGGCATGGATTGGTTGCATTCCTGTTATGCATAATTCGATTGTAGATCTAGGATCGTTCGTTTTCAGTTTCCAGACGAGCCAATCTTAGAATGGAAGGGTAGTAGCTCAGTGTCTATGGGTCAATTCATTTATTACGTTTACGCCAGAAATATGATCTCTAAGGGTTATCTCTATCATCTCATTCAGGTTAAGGATTCAAGCTACGAAACCCCAACTCTTGAGTCAGTTCCAATAGTAAAGGAGTTTCCAAAAGTGTTTCCAGAAGATCTTTCCTGAGTTCCTCCCAAAAGGGAAATCGACTTTAGAATTGATCTCCTTCCAAATACCCAACCTATTTCTATTCCTCCTTAAAAAATGGCTCCAGTTGAGCTTAAGGAATTGTACAAGCAGTTGAAAGACCTCGTAGATAAGGGATTCATCAAACCCAATATTTCCCTATATGGTGCACCAATGTTGTTCGTGAAAAATAAAGATGGTTCTCTCAGGATGTGCATTGACTATTAACAGTTGAACAAAGTCAAAATCAAGAATAAGTACCTTATCCCCAGGATTGATGACTTGTTCGACCAACTTCAGGGTGCTAGTCATTTCTCGAAGATAGATCTCAGAACTGGTTATCATCATCCCAGAGTCAGAGAGAGTAAAATTCTGAAAACAACCTTTAGAACTCGGTATGGTCATTATGAATTTTTAGTTATGTCATTTGGAATAACCAATGCTCCTGCATCTTTCATGGATTTGATGAACAGGGTGTTCAAGTAGTATTTGGACTTGTTCGTTATCGTCTTTATTAATGATATCCTTATTTATTCTAGGAATGAGGAAGAACATGCGACTCATTTAAGGGTTGTCCTGTAAACTCTCAAAGATCTCTAGTTATTCGCTAAGTTTAGCAAATGTGAGTTTAGATGCAATTTTTTGCTTTCCTTGGTCACATAGCTTCTAGCGAAGGGATCCGAGTGGATTCTCAAAAAATAGAGGCAGTGAAATAATGGCGCATAACTACCTCTCCTACAGACATCATAAGTTTCTTGGGTCTAGAGGGTTATTATAGTAGGTTCGTGGAATGATTTTCATCCATAGCTTCTCCATTAACTAGGTTGACTCTGAAAAAGGTTAACTTTCAATGCTCAAATGATTGTAAAAAGAGCTTCCCAGAACTGAAAACTAGGTTGACTACAACTCCTGTTTTGACTTTGCCAGAGGGCTCAAACTGTTATGTGATCTATTGTGATGCATCAAGAGTCGGCCTAGGTTGTGTGTTGATGCAGTGAGGTAAGGTTATAGCGTATGCTTTTAGACAGCTTAAGGTGTATGAGAAGAACTATCCCACTCATGAACTCAAGCTTGCAACAGTAGTATTTGCCCTAAAGATTTGGAGACATTACTTGTATGGTGTTCACGTAGATGTGTTCATACACCATAAGAGCCTTTAGTATGTGTTCACCCAGAATGAGTTAAATCTTCGCCAGAGGAGATGGCTTGAGTTCCTCAAGGATTATGATATGAATGTTCTTTACCATCCTGGTAAGGCCAATGTAGTAGCCGATTCTCTTAGCAGACTATCTATGGGTAGTGTAGTGCATGTTGAGGAAGAAAGGAAAGAACTAGCGAAAGATGTTCACAGGCTTTCTCGCTTAGGAATTTTCCTTATGAACATATCAGGAGATGATGTGATAGTTCAGAATAGGTCAGTATCTTCACTGGTAGCAGAGGTTAAGGAAAAACAAGACAGTGATCCTATATTGCTTCAACTAAAGGGTGCAGTTCATCAATAGAGGGTTGAGGTTTTCTCCCAAGGGGGAGATGGTGTGCATCGCTATCAGGGTAGTTTATGTGTTCCTAAGGTGGGTGAGTTGAGACAACATATTCTTACAGAAGCCCATAACTCCATGTATTCTAATTATCCAGGTGCCACTAAGATGTACCGTGATCTGCGGAAAGTCTTTTGGTGGAGTGGCATGAAGAGGGATATAGCAAATTTTTGGCTAAGTGCTCTAATTGTCAACAAGTGAAGGTAGAACATCAGAAACCAGGAGGTATGAATCAAGAGATTAACATTCCTATATGGAAGTAGGAAGTGATCAGCATGGACTTCATTACAGGTTTACATCGTTCTCGCAGTTCACATTTGTAACATTCATGAAATTTGTAGGCTAAACTAGAGCTTAAATGTGAGGGTTAACGTCAAGGGAAAAGGGTAAGAATCAAGGAAGGATGGAAAGGTCCAAAAGAGTGGTTAAAGGCAGCCACCTTTGGTGTAGGCACTGCCCCACTTACCACACCCATCACCACAACTCGTGTGAGGGATCATGAAGGGCTAGGTAGTAACCTCGCCAAATCTGCCAAAAATAACCTTCCCTCTTCACGAGACACTTCACAGCTCGTGGTCATGACCACGGCTCGTAGGAGGGATTTGGTGGTGTGAAGGGTGAGAGAAGTGGCTTAGCCATTGCCTCAAGGTCCATAAGAGGGACCACCATCGTGGTCTTGACCACGGCTCGTGGAGCCCTTCGTAGAGTTGCCTTGGGCATGTGAGCTAAAGGCACAAATTGCCTAGCTACTACATTAAGACTACGAGAGGGACCATGGCTCGTAGGGCCCCTCGTGGCACCTAAGCAACTCATTTTAAGTAAGGGCTATTTTGGGTATTTCGTTTTTGATCACTATCAAAGTGAGGTCATTTTGTATTATTTTTATACAACTATATAGCTCTTTTAAAGTAAAAATACACCCAATTACTTCATATTTTCCAAAGCACCTAAATATTTTCCCCAAAAGTTCATCTTCTACAAAATTTCTCTCTCTAGAACTCAAGGAACAAGAAGAGAAAAATTGAAGCTAAGGTTTGAAGAATCAAGGCTTTCTACTTCAATGCTTAGTACAGAGAAGATATGAATATGAGATGGAAGCTTATACATTAGTTCAATCCAACTTCCCAATGAAAGAGTCCACACTAGTTGAGTTCGGCTTTCCAAATGGGTTCTTTCTACCTTCGTTAAGTCCGGGTTCCCAAAGTATGTATCTCATGAGATGGAAACCTTATACCTTAGTTGAGTCCGAGTTTCTAAAAGCAATCTCCTTATCCCATAAATTATGTGCCCACATAGTTCTTTAGCTACTGGATCCACCTAAGCTAAGAGTATGATTCTACCTTAGGCAAGTAGGACAACCCCTTTTCGGTGTTGGGTAGACTCCAGATTCCATGGTAAACTCACATGGTCTATATCGGTCAAGGATAAAATCCCATTATGTCAATATGAACAAGAGTAAGAGTTATGGACTATGGTTACTCAAGAAGATTTCCTTAGTGTGGGTAAGATTATGGGATCTTATTCATGCATTGCACAAGGATGCTTTGAGGGTAGTTATGGTATGTTTCCATTATATTGTGATTATATATATATATATTGAAAATTCTTATGACTTATGCTTTTACACTAATTTTCATGATGAATCTTAAACTTGATAAAGTGTATGCTTTTCAACTAAAATGTCCTCTTTAGCATGTTTTCAAGGTTTTAATGCATGGCTATCATATTTGGTGCATTTTTGTGCTATACCATATTTCTTCTACATTTTCCCACAAAGTGTAGATTCCGGTGTTTGAGGTGATCTTCCTTTTATTCAAGCTTGGATTAGACTATTCTCCTTGCTTGTGGTGAGTCCTCATGGATTCGAGGATGAGTGATATCTTGTAGTTCCTTTCTTTCATTGTATTAGACTTTCAGATTTTTGTTGTAAGGGATGTGACCACTTTGATTGTAATAGATGACTAATTGAGACAAGTCTAGACTTCCGCTTTTCCTTAACAAAAAATTTTGGACTTATATGCGTTTTTACTCTTATTGTTCTAATGCTTTATGTTATGATATGCTAAGTGACTTACATTATGCCTTTAGGGGTATTATGTGCCTTGTTACGTCTAAGGGGTACCCTTGGGTCGTGACAAACTTGGTAATCAGAGTACAAGGTTTAAAATGATTCTAGGATGATGTCTCATAAACCATGTCTAGTAGAGTCTTGTTCATGAGTGTATAGCACTCCACATTTATGAATAAGAGGTTGCAAGATGTTAGGAAATTTCTCTTCTTTCATTACTCTTAAGTCATACCTTAGAGTTTAACTCTATAAAAGTCCCTCTCCTAATCCTTCTCCTGTGTCTTCAGGAAATGAATACACAAAGGGCTAATGCTAGAAGGGTAGAAGAGGAGAATGTGAATCAAGGAGTTCCTCAAGGTAACCAAGCTCCACAAGTAAACCAAGCTCTGGTTGACCCTTTGGCTATGTCAAATGAGGAGGTTAGGTCGGCTTTTAAAATGTTGGCCTAAGTTATGATGACTCTAGTTCAACATTTGACTACTCAAGTCCAAACAAGAGATGTTGGGACTGATGTGAATCTTAATATGAACTTTGCGGCTTCTATATTGAGTAATTTTGCATGAATGAACCCTCCCGTGTTTCTTGGCTCCAATGTGGGGGAGGATCCTCAAGAATTTTTGGAAGAGGTTTATAGGATAATTGATGCCATAGGGGTGACTTCGGTAGAGAAAGTGGAGTTAGCCGCTTACCAATTGAAGAGTGTGGCTCAAGTATTGTATACTCAATGGAAGAACAATAGGCCGGTAGGAGCGGGTCCAATAGATTGGGAAGTGTTCAATTCGGCATTCCTTGATAGGTTCTTTTCCCGAGAGTTGAGGGAATCTAAGGTGGAAGAATTAGTTAACCTTTGACAAGGAGGTATGAGTGTTCACGAATATTCTTTAAAGTTTACTCAATTGTCCAAGTACGCTCCGGCTTTGGTGGCGGACTCAAGGGATATGATGATTAGGTATTTGACGGGTGTGTCTAGATTGGTGAGAAAAGAATATCGTTAGGCAATGATACATGATAATATGGATATCTCACGTCTCATGGTGTATGCTCAACAAATGGAGGAAGAGAAACTCCAAGACAAGAATAGAGAGGTGAAAAGAGCTAGAACCTATGATGGAAATTTCTCTAATGCTAGGTCCGCTGGCAAGGTCAAACAAGGTTCAAAAAAAGGTTCTCCAACCAAGGCTCCTTTAGTTCTCCCCCAAGGGTCAACAATGATAGGGTGCCTAACCTAAACCTCAAGGAGGTAGTAGTAGTGGTTCTTATGTTGCTAAGCCTAATTATGCAAAATATGGTAGAAAACATGATGGCAAATGCTTAGTTGACTTGGATGGGTTCTATAGTTGTGGAAATAGTGGTCAAAAGATGAGAGATTATCCTATGATCAAGGTTAAGGAAAGGTAAAAGAAGATAAACAAGCTCCTCCAAGCGGTTCCAATTCCAATGCTCAAAAGCAAAATCGCTATTATGCTCTTCAATCCCGAGGTGACCAAGAGAACGCCCCGGATGTTATGACCGATATGTTAAAAGTCTTTTCTATTGATGTATATTCCTTGTTAGACCCTGGTGCAACTTTGTCCTTTCTTACACCTTTTGTGGCCATAAAGTTTGAAATACTCCCTGAAGTGTTAATAGAACCTTTTTCAGTCTCTACCCTAGTTGGTGACTCGGTAGTGGCTAAAAGAGTCTATAGAAGTTGTCCTATTTCTTTGTCTCATAAAGTTACCTTGGTCAATTTGGTAGAGTTACACATGCTAGATTTTGATGTTATTTTTGGTATGGATTGGTTGCATGCATGTTATGCCTCTATAGATTGTAGGACTCGGGTGGTCCAATTCCAATTTCCAAATTAGTCTATTTTAGAGTGGAAGGGGGGAAATTCTTTCCCTAGAGGTCAATTTTTTTCTTGCCTAAAAGCTAGGAAAATGATCTCCAAAGGGTGTATTCACCATCTTATTAGAGTAATGGATTGAGTTTGAAACCCCTTCTCTAGAGTCGGTTCCGGTAGTGAATGAGTTTTCAGAACTTTTCCCTAATGATGTTCCCGATATTCCTCCCTAGCGGGAAATAGATTTTGGCATTGATCTTTTACCGAATACGCACCCTATCTCTATTCCTCCTTATAGAATGGCTCCGTCCGAGTTGAAAGTGTTGAATGAGCAATTAAAGGATTTTCTAGATAAAGGTTTTATTAGTCTGAGTATATCTCCACGAGGTGTTCCAGTGTTGTTTGTTAGAAAGGATGGGTCTCTTAGAATGTGCATTGATTATCGTCAACTGAACAAAGTGACCATTAATAAAAAAATATCCCCTTCCAAGAATTGATGACTTGTTTGATCAACTTCAAGGTGCTAGCTATATTTCCAAAATTGATCTTCGTTCGGGTTATCACCAACTAAGGGTTGAGAGGGGTTGATATTCCCAAGATGGCCTTTAGAACCCGGTATGGTCACTATGAATTTGTGGTTATGTCATATGGGTTGACAAATGCCTTGGTGGCATCTATGGATTTGATGAATAGGGTGTTTAGTCAATACCTTGATATGTTTGTGATTGTGTTTATTGATGATATTTTGATCTATTCAAGAATTGAGAATGAACATATGGGCCATTTGAGAATGGTGTTGCAAGTTCTTAAGGACCAACAACTTTTTGCGAAGTTTAGCAAGCGTGAATTTTGGTTGAGGTCCATAGCTTTCCTTGGTCATATTGTGTCAAGAAAGGGTATTGAGGTAGATCCTAAAAAGACATATGTGGTCAAGATTTGTCCTAGACCTCTAGCTCCTTCCGACATTAGAAGCTTTCTGTGTTTGGCCGGTTACTGTAGGAGGTTTGTTGAGGATTTTTCCTCCATTGCTTCTCCGTTGACAACTTTGACTCAAAAAGCTTCCAATAATTGAAATATAGATTTCTTTCTGCTTCGGTATTGAACTTACCGAAGGGAACAGATGGTTTTGTTGTATATTGTGACACCTCTAGAGTGGGTTTGGGATGTGTCCTCATGCAAAACGGTAAAGTGATTGCCAATGCTTCAAGGGAACTCAAGGTACATGAGAAACATTATCTAACCCATGATCTTGAATTAGCGGCGGTAGTATTTGCCTTGAAAATATGGATACATTACTTGTATGGGGTCCATGTTGATGTTTTCGACGATCACAAGAGTCTTCAATATGTAATTAGTCAAAAATACTTGAATCTCCGACAAAGAAAGTGGTTAGAAATTTTAAAGGATTATGACATGAGTATCCTTTACCATCCCGGCAAAGCAAATGTTGTAGCGGACACACTTAGTAGATTATCCATGGGTAGTGTGGCTTATATAGGAGATGAAAAGAAAGAGTTGGTCCATGATGTGCATAGGTTGGCTCGACTAGGTGTTCAACTAGTAGATTCCACCAAGGGTTGCTTCATGGTTAATAATGGATCTTAATCGTCCATTGTGGTGGATGTAAAGTCTAAACAATATCTTGATCCGTTATTGGTTGAGTTGAAAGAGTCGATGCTCAAGAAGTTCGTTGAGGCTTTCTCCCAAGAGGAAGATAGGGTACTTAGGTACCAAGGTCGACTATGTGTTCCGGATGTTGATGGTTTGAGAGAGCAAATTTTAGATGAGGATCATAGGTCTTGGTGTTCTATTCATCTAAGAGCCACCAATATGTACCGTGATCTATGGGAAGTCAATTGGTGGAACGATATGAAAAAGGATATTGCAGGATTTGTAGCCAAATGTCCCAACTATCAACAAGTTAAGGTTAAGCATAAAGGCCGGGAGGCTTTTTGCAAAATATACCAATTCCCACTTGGAAATGGGAAGAGGTTAACATGGATTTTATTGTGGGTTTGCCTCATACCCGAAGGCAACATGATTCTATTTGGGTCATTATAAATGGGATGACAAAATCAGCCCACTTTATTCCCATCAACGTTTCTTATAGGGAGATAGTGAAGTTACATGGAATTCCTTTATCCATCATTTCAGATCGGGGTACTCAATTTACTTCACACTTTTGGAAGTCATTCCAAAAAGGGCTTGGTACTAAGGTCAGGCTTACATGACTTTTCATCCCCCAACAGATGGTCAAGCAAAACATTCCATTTACACCTTAGAGGATATGTTGAGGGCATGTGTGATAGATTTTAATGGTAATTGGGATGACCACTTGCCATTAATATAGTTTGCCTACAATAATAGTCACCACTCAAGTAGCGATATGGCTCATTTTAAAGCCTTGTATGGTAGGATATGTACGTCTCTGGTTGGTTGGGTTGAGGTAGGTGAGATTGCCCTTATTGGTCCTGAATTAGTTTATGAAGCGATTGAGAAAGTTTGGCTCATTAGAGAGAGGTTGAGAATATCCCAAAGTCGGCAAAAGTCCTACACCGATGTAAGAAGAAGGGACCTAGAATTTGAAGTTAATGTTTGGGTCTATTTGAAAATTTTACCCATGAAAGGTGTGATGAGGTTTAGCAATAAAGGGGAACTTAGTCCACGGTATGTAGGCCCATATCAAATTTTTAAGTGTATTGGGAAAGTTGCCTATGAGTTGGATTTTCCACATGAGTTGGCCCCGGTTCATCCGATATTTCATGTTTCCATGCTTAAAAAGTGTATTGGGGATCTGGTGTCCATTATTCCCCTACAAGGGTTGGAGTTGACTACAGCCTTTCCTATGAAGAGGTTTTGGTAGAGATCCTAGATCGGCAAATCAAGAGATTGAGAAACAAGAAAGTAGCTTCCGTGAAGGTTTTATGGAGAAATTATTTAGTTGAGGGTGCTACTTGAGAGGCCGAGGCTGATATGACGTCCCGATATCCTCATCTCTTTCCTTCTACTCTTATTCAAGCTTGAGGTAATTAGTTCCTCTTGAGTTTTAGTGTTTTGGGAGTCATTTGTGTTATATGAGATTTTCCAAGATTTCCTTATGTTGTGCATATTCTTGATGAAATTCATGTTTAGTAAGAAAATAAGTTTTCATGATTTATGTTCCTCATGTTGTTGTGAATTTAGTACGAGTTGCCTATTTGACTTCATGAGATGAGTTGATGAAAATGCTTTAGTATTCTTTTGAAAGGAATTGCATATTGGCTCCATGATATTGTGATTGAGCATGATTTTTGTTGGAGAAGGTAATTCCTCCTATGAATATGAGAAATGTTGAGTTTCATGCATATTGGGTTGATAGATGTAGTTCCTACTTCCTTGTATTGCATTTGATTAAGTTTTGAGATGGAGTTGATGTTTCCGCCTTTGAATTGTGTGTTTTTTTTTTGTTTCATGCATGATGAGCTACTAGTATTGAGTGTTTGATTACGTAAGGTGTCTAGATCATCATTTGAGGATGAATGTTCCCAAGGGGAGATATTGTAACATTTCGAAAATTTGTAGGCTAAACTAGAGCTTAAATGTGAGGGTTAACGTCAAGGGAAAAGGGTTAGAATCAAGGAAGGTGGCAAGGTTCAAAAGAGTGGTTATAGAAAGCCACCTTTGGTTTAGGCACTGCCCCACCTACCACACCCATCACCACGACTCGTGTGAGGGCTCGTGGAAGGCTAGGTTGTACCCTTGCCAAATCTGCCAAAACAACCTTCCCTCTTCATGAGCCACTTCGCAGCTCGTGGTCATGACCACGGCTCATGGGAAGGCTAGTGGGAGGGAGTTGGTAGTGTTAGGGGTGAGAGAAGTGTCTTAGCCATTACCTTGGTTCACGAGAGGGACCATGGCTCGTAGAGCCCTTCGTGGAGTTTCCTTGGGCATATGATCTAAAGGCACAAGCTGCCTAGCTACTGCCTCAAGACCACGGTTCGTGGGGCCCCTCGTGTCATCTGGGAAACTCACTTTAAGTGAGGGTTATTTTGGGTATTTCCTCTTTGAGTCCTATCAAAGTGAGGTCATTTTATATTATTTTTATACAACTATATAAGTCTTTTAAAGTCAAAATACACCCAATTAATTAATATTTTCCAAAGCACCCATATTTTCCCCAAAGTTCATCTTCTACAAAATTTCTCTCTCTAGGACTCAAGGAAGAAGAAGAGGAAAGTTGAAGCTAGGGTTTGAAGAATCAAGGCTTTCTCCCTCAATTTCTTTGAAGAATCACAACAAAGGTATGGTAGTCCTTCATCCTTGGAAAATCTCCATTCAAGGAGACACTCCAAATGCAATTTCAAAACTATTGATTTCCCCAAAGTTAGGGTTTGACTTCAATCTTGTGGGTTCTTTCCAAAAACGTTTTTAATTGTTGATTTATGATGGATTATGATTGAATTGATGATTTATTGTTGATTTATGATATATTATGATTGAATTGATGATTTATTATTGATTTATGATGATTTTCCCCAAGAACCCATGGATTTTCCCTATTTTCCAAATTGGATCTAAAATTGTAGGTGAATTGTAGAAAGACGAGTATTATGAGATCATGCTTATAGTAGTAATAGTAATTGAATCATGTTATCATCCATGTATAATGTAGTAATTCTAGATATGTTGATTGCATTTGCTCTATGGTCCTAGAAGGGCAAAGCATGAGAATTATGTATATTTATGACGCTTATGTATATGCATTTAGATCACTTTGAGAGTAAAGTGAATATGATTATGATCTAATTGTTGTGTTGATTGGATGGTTATCCTCATGTACACACTTATGTATGAATATGATATGATGTGAAAGGTTTGTCACATGTAGTGATTCTAAGGTTGGAGGACTAGTCTCACCTCTTGAATCTATGAGCTATAGTATGAATTATGTTGGATTGAGTGTCAATACACTCTTCCATGAATATGCACTTAAGTCAAGACTCAATATGTAATCTATGGGAATGCTTAACACCGAGTGGATATGAATATGAGATGGAAGCTTAGACGATAGTTGAGTCCGTCTTCCCAATGAAAGCTTTTACACTAGTTGAGTTCGGCTTTCCAAATGGGTTCCTTCTACCTTAGTTAAGTCCATGTTCCCAAAGTATGTATCTCATGAGATGGAAACCTTATACCTTAGTTGAGTCCAAGTTTCTAGAAGCAATCTCCTTATCCCATAAACTATGTGCCCACATATGTCTTTAGCTACTAGATCCACCTAAGCTAAGAGTATGATTCTACCTTAGGCAAGTATGACAACCTTTTTTTGGTGTGGGGTAGACACCGGATTCCATGGTAAGCTCACATGGTCTATGTCGGTTAAGGCTAATCTCCCACTATGTTAATATGAACAAGAGTAAGAGTTATGAACTATGGTTACTCAAGAAGTTTTCCTTAGTGTGGGTAGGATTATGGGATCTTATTCATTCATTGCACAAGGATGCTTTGAGGGTAGTTATGGTATGTTTCCATTATGTTGTGATGATATATATATTGAAAATGCTTATGACTTATGCTTTTACACTAATTTTCGTGATGAATATTAAACTTGATAAAGTGCATGCCTTTCAACTAAAATGTCCTCTTTAGCATGTTTTCAAGGTTTTTATGCATGGATATCATACTTAGTGCATTTTTGTACTAACCAATATTTCTTCTAGATTTTTCCAGAAAGTGTAGTTTCAGTGTTTAAGGTGATCTTCCTTTTATTCAAGCTTGGATTTGAATATTCTGCTTGCTTGTGGTCCTTATGGATTCGAGAACGAGTGATATCTTATAGTTCCTTTCTTTCATTGTCTTAGAATTTTGGATTTTTGTTGTAAGGGCTGTGACCCTATTTGATACTTCGATTGTAATAGATGGCTAATTGAGAAAGTCTAGACTTCCGCTTTGCTTTAATGAAAAATTTTGGACTTAAATGTGTTTTTACTCTTATTGTTCTAATGCTTTATGTTATGATATGCTAAGTTGCTTACATGGTGCCTTTAGGGGTATTATGTGCCTTGTTACATCTAGGGGGTGCCCTTGGGATATGGTAATATGACTCCATAGTTGACAGAGTTACTAAGTCTGCTCACTTTTTGGCTGTTTAGAATACAAATTCAGTGGAGGACTACGCCAAACTTTACATTAATGAGATAGCCAGGTTGCATGGGGTTCCTTTGTCTATTATCTCAGATAGAGGTCCTCAGTTTACCTCTCATTTCTAGAAGTTATTTAAGAAAGGTCTTGGTACTCAGGTTAATCTTAGCACAACATTTCATCCATAGAAGAATAGTCAGGCAGAGCGTACAATTCAGACCCTAGAAGACATGTTAAGAGCTTGTGTCATCGACTTCAAGGGTAGTTGGGATGATCACTTTCATCTTATAGATTTCACCTACAATAATAGTTACCATTCTAGCATTCAGATGGCTCCTTATGAGGCATTGTATGGGCGCAGATGTAGATCTTCAGTTGGGTGGTTTGAAGTAGGTGGAGCAACCTTGTTAGGGCCAGATTCGGTTAATGATGCTATGGAAAAAGTTTAGCTCATTAGAGATAGACTTAAGACAGCACAGAGTCTCCAGAAGTACTGTGCAGATGTATTGAGAAGGGACTTGGAGTTCCAATTAATGATTGGGGTTTCCTAAAAGTGTCTCCTATGAAGGGGGTGATGAGATTTGGCAAGAAAGGAAAGCTCAGTTCTAGATATGTAGGCCCTTACAGGATTTTGAAAAGAATTAGAAAGGTGGCCTATGAGTTAGAGTTAACAGCAGAACTAGGAGCAGTGCATTCGGTCTTTCACATTTCATTGTTGAAGAACTGTGTGGGTGATCTAGCATCCATAGTACCATTGGAAAGTGTGGCTATGAAGGATAGTCTCACTTATGAGGATGTGCCATTTAAGATTCTTGATCATCAGATTCGAAGGTTGAGAAACAAAGAAGTCGCTTCAGTTAAGGTTTTGTGAAGGAGTCAATCCATTGATGGAGCTACTTGGGAAACAGAAGCAGCCGTGAAGGCCAAGTATCCTCATCTCTTTTCTTCTGATTCCATTCATGCTTAAGGTAATAGTTCCTCTCGAGTCTTTCAGTTACTCATGTGTATATTTAGTTGTAGTATCATGTTCCTTCATTTATACTTGCATTTTTAGTGTATTTGCATGTTTTTGGAACTTAGTTCAGTCAGATTTCAGTTTCCAATACCTAGTGGTAGAGTTTGCAACTCTTTCACTCCATTTCCAGCTAGTTTAGTCTTCATTCAAGGACGAATGTTCCCAAGGGATAGATAATGTAACACCCCATATGCTAGAACGAACAATTTGCAGAAATCAGAAGTTCCAGGTTCCACCTATGGGCACCATCCATAGATTGTAGATGGGGTCCGTAGATGACAACCAGTAGCCCCTCCCAGAAACTTAGACAAAATTCGTCCAAGGGTCGACCTACCCCCGGACCTACGAACTGTAGGTGGGACCACAATACGTGTCTAGTATATGGTTCAGACCCCGAGATTCAACCTCTATAAAGCTGGTCAATGGTTGACATGACGGACTGTAGGTCTATCCATAATCTGTCGGTCAGTCTGTCAGTTGGCCTCGACAGCTTTTAAGTCAAGGCTCGTTTGGTCTTTTCCTATGAATTAGACCCCTAAACTACTTTGTTTAAACCCTAAACTACATCGTTTTAGTCAGTTTTAGTCTAATAACTTAATTAGAACTTACCCTAGTGTTATAACCTGAGCCTACACCCTAGACGTGACAAACACTCAAGAACCATTACTGGTCCCCAAGTGAACCCTCGCCCTGGCTGACCACAAGTGGAAGACTAACTTAATCATGTAAAAGCTTAAAAAACTGAATATAATTCAGGAAACACAAATACAAAGATTTAACTCAAATGGTTTACTCTGAATATAAATAGAATATTCAACTAGCCAACAATAGGCAACTTAAGTCTTTTATACATTTAATAAGATAAATGAAACAGACTTCTCAAACTCCACTGTCTATCTATGAAGCCTCTAACTGACAAAGATGGATAGTAGAGTTTGAGAAGTCTATTTCATTTATCTTATTAAATGTATTAAAGACTTAAGTTTCCTATTGTTGGCTAGTTGAATATTCTATTTATATTCATAGTAAATCATTTGAGTTAAAGCTTTGTATTTGAGTTTGATGAATTATATTCAGTTTTTTAAGCTTTTGCGTACTTAAGTTAGTCTTCCACTTGTAGTTTGTCAAGATGGGGGTTCGCTTGGGGACTAGCAATGGTTCTTGAGTGTCGGCGACGTCCAGGGTGTAGGCTCAGGTCATGACAAACTTAGTATCAGAGCACAGAGTTCAAGTGTCCTAGGGCGTCTATGAGGTAGTGTCAAGTATGATCTTATTTATGGTTGTGAGGGCCCCACTCTATAAATGAGGGACTACAGACAGTTAAGAAAAGTTTACCTTCTTTCATACTCTAAAATATTCAATAGAGCTAAGTCATAGAGATTTATTCATACTCATGCATTTCTTAGATTCATTCATTCGACTACCCATCATACTAGAGTTGGTTGAACAAAAAAGCCAGTCCTTTATTGATGAGTTGTTTTTAAGAGAAATCTTGAGAAATTCATGAGACTCTGGAGGGGCTTAAGAGAAGCCCATGAGTGAATTAAGTGTTGAGTTTTAGAAGTAATGCGCTCATATTATATGAATCATGCGTAGAGCTAAAAGCGAGTTGTACTCTTTTCCTTAAGCCTTGTTTCAGTTAAGATCCTTATGAGGAAGTATGATTAAATCTTGGGTAGTATTTTCACCCAAAAAGGTAACATGAGTAACGAGATCATAAGCGGTAGTAGTGAAAGTGCCCAGAATTAGAGGAAAGTATGCAGAGGTTCAGTAATCTAAGAAAGGGAGATAGTGATAAGGCAAGCTATGTTACTATAGTCATGCACCAAGTAAGTTACTAATGAAGAGTTTTCCCTTATGGGTAGACTAAGAAGTGATTTGTAGTGAAGATTCCATCATAAGAGGTAGAGTGTGTTGTAGCTAAAAAGTAGTTGGTGATAAAGTGTCATTGTGTAGGAAACAACCAAGTGTAAGTGTTGATTATAAGAGCAGGAGTATTCATGAGGTGACAGATCTAAGCTAGGCTTATGATTTTGAGGGAAGCCCATAATATTCAAAGAGTTATAGATCTAATTAGGCATTGATAGTGAATGAGTGAGTAGTAATAAAGTTGTGAAAGGAAATGTGATAGTAAATTGTAAGTATGAATACTAAGAGGTAAGGATTAACTACTTTTCATAAGGTCCTAGTGGACGAGTGTTTCTAAAATTTGCGCATAGTAGTGGCGAGTTTGTATAGTAGGCGAGCAATCATATTGATATTCAAGTTTAGTAATAAACATTAATCTTGAATTTGAGATGAGTATCATGACAAAAAGAATGACAACATGAGGGTGATGATGTTAGTCTAGATATTTGATCTAGAAGACTTGACATAGAGTAGGTAAGGAATAGAGGTGATAAGCTGTAATAAATATGAGTGGTACAAGTGAGAGACCCTAACGTTTAGATAAGGGCAGTGAAGTGTGGCTAAGTCACAAGAGTAACAAGAGCATTAAGAGGTGTGCAGAGATGGTATGTTACCAGATGAGGTTCCAATTAAGTTATAATTTTCCATTTGTGCCTAGATATCCTAATTGATTTGTCAATGTGAAATAGGTTCATAGCTTTCAAGTGTTAGCTTTAGACCTAAGGGGGAGATGATAAGATGAGAAATCAAGTCTAGTGTTGAGAATTTCCAATGGAGCTGGTTAGTGGGAGTCCTTGGATTTGTTAGATTACTAAGCTTAAATATAGTAAGATTAACCCGTTCCATACCCAATCTAGTTGTCATTCCAGGACGAATGATCCCAAGGGGGAGATATTGTAACACCCCAGAAAATTTTTTGAACTAAGACTCGAACCATTCTTCTTAGTGAGTGAGATTTTACCAAGAAATTAAAAATTTCTTAAGTGTTAAGGTCACTAGATGTAACACTTTGAGTTCCAAAAAGAACAAAATTGGAACTAGCAAAATTTGAAATTTTGCAAGTTACGCTTAAGTTATGATTTTTGGGTAAACTTAAAAGGACCATTACTCTCAGTACAGGATGAGTTAGGTGTACCATGAGATGGAAAATGAAAGGTATATGAATTCTCTTTCCAACGCCACTGAGTTTCCTAAGTTTTAAGGTCGGATGAGTGAGATAGGCCTTTTTGAAGTTAGGTTGTCTAGTTAAGAAAAGTTACCCGAAAATAGTGAGGGCTTTAGACCTGATAGTTTCAATTTTATAATCCTAATATACACCTAGGGTTTTAGTTGAGAGTTCAAGAAGAGAAAAGAGGAGAAAAGAGGAAAGGATTAAGGCGCTTGTCAAGGTTCTTTAGTTTTGTTGTGGATTTTCGCCATGAGTTTGATCCCTAAGAGGTATGTAAGCTTCCATAGTTTTGGGTTTGTTCACCCACACGCCAATCATGAGTTTCTTTTGCGAATCTATCCATAAATATTGAGTAATTTAATTTCTTGATGAGTTCTTAATAAGTGTTCTTGAAGTTTCCTTATTGATTAAGTTTTGATGAAAGATTCTACTTGGGTCAACTTCAAACAACCATATCTCTTAGAATATAAAGATTTACATGAGTCATAACCTATTGAATTAAAGGTATTTGAATCTATTTTCCAACACCCACAATTTCACGTCAATCCAATTTCTAAGTAAAAAGTTATGACTATTTTAGTAACCTATACAGTGTTGTTACAAATTTAGCCGACGGGAAAACATTAAAAAGGGTTGTTTTTGGTTTTTTACCCCCAATAAAACTCTAAACGAATTTCTTGACTAATAAAAGGGTCAAAACAATCAGATTTTCATCTTTTAATCCATCATTCTCTTCTCTCTCAAACCCTAGGGTGAAACCCTAAGGAAAAATCAAAGTAGAAGACTCCATTCAAGATTCTTTCAATCTTTTTCAAGATTCTTCATCAAAGTAAGTATTTCTCCAAGAATTCCCTTTTTTTCAACTAAAAATCCTCCATACAATTATGAATCACTAATGAAAATCATAATTCTTCACCATAGAGATTTCAAGAAACTAATTCAAGAATCTCAAGAAAGGTTTTCTTGATCGTTTACCTTCAAACTAGGGTTTCAAGGCTTTTAATCAAGTTCTTCTTCAAGAGTCTTCGAGAACCTTGTTCTTCCAGGTATGTAAGGCTATCATATTGTTGGACTAGTTCGTCCTCACACCCTACATCTTCTTTCAGATTAGTAAAAGAGTAATCTATGATACTTTCCCTATATTTGACTATTCTTGAGATAAGTTGAATTTTAAGTTCTTGAGTTCACGTTTCTTTTAAAAGTTCTATTCCTAGTTATCAAATTGCTAAATTGTTTTGAGATCCTTCATATCATGAATCATAACTCTTGAATTCATAATTCAAATTCAAGAAAGAGTAAAGAATAGAGTTCAAGAAAGTCATTGAGTTCAATTGTGAATCATTTGATATCAACTGTTGATTTGAGCTAAGTTTTGAGGAAGTAAGTATGAGAATGAGAAGAGTCATATACCTGAGTTCCATATTGTTATTTAGACCCTAGACTCGAGTCGTTCATGCCTATAAATTCTGCATGAACTACATCAGTTGAGTATATTTGAGAGGAGTAGTATCTTCAAGTTCTAAGTCTTGAGTATTGAGTTCCTAATCATTTCAAAATTATATTCCTAATCATGGGGCAACTACATGTTACCAATGAAGGTCCTTTAGTTGAGTAGTTCATGCCCATTATTCCGCATGAACCCTATGAGTCGGGCAGTCTTGAGATGAGAGGTATCATTGAGTCCTTGAGTTGAGTAGTTCATGCCCATAATTCCACATGAGCCCTCCGAGTTGAACATTTTTTAAATGATTAGTATCATTGAAGTTCTTGAGTTCCAAGTATTGAGTTCTATCTATGGTTATTGAAAACCTTTCTTGAGATTCTTGAAATCTCTATGACCAGGAGTTATGAATTTCATTAGTGATTCATAATTGTATAGAGGATTTTAAGTTGAAAAAAAGGGAATTCTTGGAGAAAGACTTACGTTGAAGAAGAATCTTGAAAAAAAATTGAAAGAATCTTGAATGGAGTCTTCTACTTTGATTTTTCCTTAGGGTTATGCCCTAGGGTTTGAGAGAGAAGAGAATGAAGGATTAATGAAAATATGATTGTTTGAGAATTTTATTAGTCAAAAATTTCGTTTAGGGTTTTCTTGGAGGTAAAAAAAAACAACCATTTTTCATGTTTTCCCCTCGGCTAAATTCGTAACAACACTGTATAGGTTATTAAAATAGTCATAACCTTTTACTCAGAAATTGGATTGACGCGAAATCGGTGGCATTGGAAAGTAGATTCAAATACCTTTAATTTATTAGGTTATTCTCATGTAACTCTCTATATTCTAAGATATATGGTCGTTTTTAAGTTTATCCAAGTAGATACATCAAAACTTAATCGATAAGGAAGCTTCAAGAACACTTATCAAGAACTCATCAAGAAATTAAATTGTTCAATATTTATGGATAGATTCGCAAAAGAAACTCATAATTGGTATGTGTGTGAACGAATCCAACACTATTGAAGCTTACATACCTCTTAGGGATCAAACCCATGGTGAAAATCCGCAAAAAAAAAAAAAAAAAAAAAAAAAAAAAAAAACTCAAGAACCTCGACAAACGCCTTGATCCTTTCCTCTTTTCTCCTCTTTTCTCTTCTTGAACTCTCAACTAAAACCCTAGGTGTATATTAGGATTATAAAACTGAACCCAATAGGATCAGACCCTTAAAACATTACTAAAAAAGAATTAAATATGATTTGGTAAGAAAAAGACCAAAATACCCCTCATTATTTTCGGGTAACTTTCCTTAACTGGACAGCCTGACTTCAAAAGGGAATATCTCACTCATCCAACCTCAAAACTTAGCAAACTCGGTGGCGTTGTAAAGATAATTCAAAGACCTTTCATTTTATATCTCATGGCACACCTAACTCATCTTGTACTGAGAGGTATGGTCCTTTAAAGTAAAACTCATAACTTAAGCATAATTTACAAAATTTTAGATTTTTTATATCCAATTTAGTTCTTTTTTGAACTCAAGGTGCTACATCTAGTGACCTTAACACTTAAGAAAATTTTAATTCCTTGGTAAAATCTCACTCACTACGAAGAACAGTTTGAGTCTTAGTTCGAAAATTTTTTTGCGGTGTTATACCTAGTCAACTCATTCTCCTAAAATTCATCAAGTTGAACGAAAAGAAGGAGAAAGAGTCGACCAAGTCCTCTTCAAGAACACAACAATTTTTCTTCAGTTCTTGCCCTAAAATTAAAAGATTTCTCCGTGAATTTCGTCAACAGGTACGTGGGATTTCACTATTGGGTTCCTTTCACCATTAGGTCCCTAGAATTCAATCAAATTCCTTTTCTCTATATCATGTTAGACCTAGAGTTTCTAGAATTTTAAATTTATGTTGTGATTCAGTTGTTAGACTAATCCAAATCAAATTATCATTATTTCGTGGAATTGTTGCTTAGTTCTTGTTTGAAACTCAAAACCCTAGTTGTGTAGATTCGTTTAGTTCATGAATTACACTTGCTAGGTCAGTTTATTCAGATATACATGACTCAGTTAAGAATATTTCATTATCTGTGTTTTAATGTTGCATTTTCAGTTAGCATGTCAATATTTTGAGCTATTCAGTGTTACAAAAATTCAATCATAATGTGTTATTTATATAATCAATTGGGAGTAGGATTAATACCGAGTGGAGTAAGGGTCAATCACCCTCATAGTCCCAGAACTACATGCCCTCGTAGTATAAGTCCCCTCTGTGGGCAACATATTTAGTGATCATGCCAGTCATGCCTTTATACCCTTGGCAAGGTATATTGGGTACTCTCGATGGGGCGATAGTGCATTGACTAGGTTACCAGTTATAGGCTCAGTATTCAGTTTCAATATGCTATGAACTTGGTCATTACATTCAGTTTAGTTCATGTTTAGTATGTTCAGTATATTCTTGATGTTCATCTATTATCATTTATCAGTATGTTGTGTTTAGTTATATATTTTGTTCAGCTTTATCCTATCCTACATGCTTAGTACCTTTGACGCATACTCAGCGCTACATCTTCTCATGATGTAAGTTCTGGTCCTCAACATTAAGATCACATATAGATCGGTTCCCAATCTCTAGTTCAGAAGCATCAGTAGGGAGTCCTCATTCTTCGAGGATGATTGAAATGTCTTTTATTCAGTCGTTTTGTTTTAGTTTCAGTTTTGCTAGAGTTAGATGGGGCATGTCCCATCATCTCTAATCAGTAAAGGCTTTTATTTAGAAATAGATTAGATTTAGTTTTTAGTTTGAGCTTCATCCTTTAGTTGTCATTAAACTCAGTTTTAAATAGACAAACTTAGAATGGGTATCCCCCATCATTTCATTTTATGGTATGTTTTAAGCTTCCGCAAAATATGTCTATTATTCAGAAAATCTTTAAGTATGCTTATGATATGTGTAACGACCCTTTCCAATTACCATATGCAAATAAATCACGAGATATCTTTATGCATATATTGTCCCCATACAAGTAAATAATGATAATAAAAAAATTATCAACTTTTGAGTACCCAAACTAATTGGGTTCATGCTTCATACGATCATTCCAAACAGGTAGGAAATGTAACATATTACAAAATTTAGACTTACACACCCCAAATAAATCAAACATGTAGCCATACTTAGATTACATCCCATGGGAATGGTACAGTTAGCCCTCAAAATTTCATGTAAATATGCATCACATAAATCGTGTACAAGTACCAAAAATTTATACAAAATATAGATGCCTATATGCAAATGTGATCTTCTTAAAAGTTCTCAAAATTTCCATCTCCCATGGCCATCTTCATGCCTCCTCTCGATCAGCCCCTAAGATAGAAACAACTATCGCTAAGCACGTAGCTTAGTGGTGTAAAATCTATAGGTTCAGAGTCCTCAAAATTCACCAAGGTACCTTTTTCAAGTAAATGAGCAACATACTTGAAACACAATAAATAAATCAAGTAACAATATATAACGAGTATCAAGTTCGATATTCAAGGATACAAATGCCAAGAACTCTCATAGCATAATTTTCAAGAGATTCAATAACAAGGATCGCCCACTATATACCTCATGTCGTCACAGCCGGCACAAACAGGTATCAAGAAGGGCCATCGCCTTGTATCAAGAAGGGTCACAGCCCAATAGTCAAGAGAACCAAGAACCATATTAAAAATGGATTCGTAGTTCGTACTTAAAATGGACAACTTCCATTCTTAAGGCGAACTAAAAATCCAAAGTCAAGATGGAAAATGATCCGAATCAAGAGGAATTCCAATAGTGACAAAGTCACAACCACAAGAAGGACAAGGTCCCAACAAGAGTGCCAAGTGATCAAACAATCCATACAAGTGGGCGAGTTACACAAGCGTCATACCAACACGACAGTGCAAGGTGACAAGAGGTTAACAAGGTACCAAGATCAACTTTCAGATATACCAGCAGTTAACAAAGTGCAAGTACAAGTTTATACACAAACTTCAATACTTTAACATAGCAGCAGTCCAACACAGCTCTGCTAGTTCAAACCATAGACCAACCAATGTATCAAGGTCCTCAACTTGTTCACAAGTATATACAACCTTTAAAATGCAATTAAATAACTTCTTTAATTCCTAATATCTCAATAATATCGAAATGAAACAGGATTATCATAACAAGTAAGCCCAGCCTGCACAGATACAACTATGTTCCCAAAACAGTGATTCTGGCTAGTCTAGTACCCCATGTTTCAACTTAAATTTGGAAAGGGAAACGGCAAAACCAGACTTTATAATCTTCATGAAAGATGTAGATACATCTCTTAAGATTTCAACGCAACAAGAATCACCGAAAATTTTTTTTTTGTACAAAACGATATCATCGATGCACTAACAGTGGTTCATACAAGATTTCTAAATTTGAAATTTGGACAGAACTTGTCCTGTGTTGCGTCCCATATTTCGAATTCATAACAGCTAAATTAGAGTTTCACATAAACATAAGAGTTGTAGGTATATAAATTATCTTTCCAAATCATATTTATTCACCCAAAACGGAGTTCTATAGAACGAGATACAGATTTCAGCACTTACCAAAAAGCAATGGGTGTATCGAATTCCAGCCAAGAGAACCAAGTTTTTCTCTTATGATTTTGATGAACAAAAAGGTTAATAAAGGTTCTAAGGTTTTTAGACTTCAAGAATTGAAATTATCTCAAAGAGGAGATGTAAAAATACAGGCTCCAAAAGTGATATTTATCCCCAAATCACAGCTGTCCCTCCAGCTGCCCAAAATGCATACATATACACCTATATCTATATATCCTTCACCTCTTTTTAAAAGTATAAATAATTCTAATTAGATTAGTACGGAAATACCCCGATAAAATCCCTTAAATTACGATCAAATTTATACTAAGAAAACTAGCACTTATCCCAACAAGAGATTAAAACATATTGTTGTAACTAAGCAACGGTAAATCGACATGCAACTCTTGTTAGCATTTAGGGGTGTTACAATATGCCAGTAGGGTTAGGTCACTCGTGATCCTAGGTCCCGTGTTAAGTCCAGGGGGTAGCCTCGAGGCGTGACACATTAATGGATGTACATACTTTCTAAGGCCACAATACTAGTCAATATATGGGCAACGGGAAGCTATCCCTAAGTTTGGGAGGATCCCGAGAGTTTCCTATCAGCGAGATTTCAAAATTCTCCTATTGAATATCTGGGAAATAACTATGAGTATCTCCCATTTTGTGCATGAAAAAGGATTTGTCTAGGAATGCAGTTTGGTTTAGCTAATGTTAAAAACCCTCTAGCTCGGCTTCTGTACCACTTTAAATGGGGACTTCCATATGGAACAAGTACTCCAAAAGATTTGGATATGAGTGAAAAAAAGGATTAAGTGCAGCAAAAGAGAAAGACCTCTACTTAATTGCCAAAACAAATCAAAGTTTGGATGTCATGCTCTAAATGGTGAAAATGAGCAAAGAATAAGATTTTCTTCAACTTCTTTTGGTTAGGTGTTTTTTGGTTTTTGAATTTTATTTACCCTGAAAGTGAGTTAAGAAAATATTCCACAATTGGTTTTACAATTTTAGTTCTAAAGGTTAGATTATTGAAGAATTTGTTCCATTGGAATTTTGTTTAGTATGTAATTATATGATCACATTTTGTTTCGCTTTTAATTCTCTCAACTCATTTTTTGGGTCCACTTCAATATCCTAAATTTAAATACAATCTTCTATATGATCACATTTTGTTTCTCTCTATTTGTTTTGTATTTTTTGTTTTGACACTTGAATTAAAAGTTACACCCACTGGGTTCTTGAATTTGAGCGAAGTAAATATACCACTCAATTTTGTGATTAAAAGTATATAAACTTTTCGTTAAGAAAGTAGTTTATGTTTATATCACCGTTGTTTCACAAATGATGCATAGTTACTTTTTCCATTAACAGACCTACATTTACTGAATTAAAAATATATTGTAAAACTGATTTTTTAACTATAAAAATATCGCATGGCTTTAAAAATTACCACATCCATTTTAAATACAATCCGTCTTCTACTCAGTCTGTTTGGATCGGGTCTTTATTTTTTTGTGTTGGATCTGGCGGGGTATAAAAAGAGTAAATTTTAGGAATAGCAAATATAATAATTATATTAGCGCTCTATATATACAATATTTTTTATTTGTGCTCCATAGTCATATTATGTTTTATATGAAGCATTTGATTTGTATAAATCGCGATGGTTTGCATAAATTGGTCGTTGATTCCTCCGTGTCTACGAAATTGTGTTTGTATATGTATATGTTCTCTATGTTAGGCTTGTCAATTTTTTGTGTGTATGTGTGTATATATGTACACACACAAATTTTTATTAGCTGATATTTGTATATGTATATGTTCTTTGTGTTAGGCATATCAATTGCATATGCATAAAAATATATAAGTCTCAGCCAACTCGCAAGAAAGACGAAACACTTGTTGCGAATTAGATCTAAATGAAACAGTAGCTATATCATTTAATTTGATTTAAATGTTTGTTATTTCATACAATTTTCCCTATAAAAATGGTCTGGGTAATTCTTTAAAGCCATATAATAATTTTGAAGTTAAAATATCAATTTTAGGATTATTAGTTTTAATTTATTTTGTTGACGAAAATAATAAATATGCTTTATTTATGAAATGGCAAAAGTATATATGCATCGTTTATTTTATATATACTAGTTTTTTGACAGGTGCGTGGCACATGATTATCAATTCCAAAAATATATGTTATAATACATAATATTGCTTATTTAAGCGAAGATTTGAATAATAAGCTTAGCAAAAAATAATATTGCAGATTCTTTTGTGAATGTTCAATGTGGATCATCATATATATCTCTTATTCACGAAAACCTATGAAGATAGTCAATAAAAATTTTATTAGTTAAATGCAATAATGTATATATTTATTTTAATTTGATGAATTTCAATCATGTAGTTAGTCTTATCTCACTAATATTACCATATAGACATTATTTGTTTTGTATTTTTCTTGTCATATAACCAGATGTGATTTGCATGTGTATTCCCCGTTAAATTATTTAGATGTCATATGAACATGTGAAGAAAACATCTACATTTTATATATTCACATATTTTCTCATTTGTTGCCAAAATTTTTTTTATAAAAAAAAAGAACTCGGAAAATTTTAAAATAACATATTTTGAAGTTAGAAGATCATGTTAACTTGATAATACAATCGTGACATATTTAATACTTTAATTTAAATATAAATAGCTACCTAAATAATAAATATATATTTGCATTGATGCAAATATTTATCTAATAAAATTAGGTATTAAATAAATAATAAAAATTAAACTAATACAAACTTCAATTGGCGTTATTACAAGTCATATCAACTTTCTTTGTCCAAAATACTGAAATATTAAGAAAATATAGTAATAACTATTTTGAAGCAAACTTCCTAAGAGTCTAAATCACTTAAGTAACATTGATAAATAAAATCATTCTTTTGTCTTTAGCATCAAAAACAAATCGTGACAATTCACTAAATTTTGGAAAAAGATATTCAGAAGCATATATCTACATCACAAGAAAAATTGTTAACAAAAGTAAATGAATTTAGACTATATCATGTTAACTTCGTATATTGGAACATTACATACTAATGTATACATTAAGTGAAAAAATAATTATTATATCATCAAAATTATTTTCCTTAAGTACTCGAGGTTATGGAATATACCCTCTTAGGATAGAATGACTTACTTCACTAAAATAGTGGTACCTCATATTCCGCTAAACTTCGAACTCACTCAACGGCAATAAATCACATAAAAAATTTTAAAATGCAAGAAGAAGAAGAGTAGAAGATTAAAAAATTTGTAGTGGAAAATTGAGAGGAAGGCCATATATTTATAGTGAACAAGGGTAGTATGAACAAATGTTCTTTGTGTTTTATCTGAAAAGTCATGATTTTTCTGAGAAGTCACAACCCTTTGGAAAAGTCGCAACTTATTGAAAAAGTCACAACTCTTTGGAAAAGTCACAACTTATTGAAAAAACCATAACTCTTTGGAAAAGTCACAACTCATAGAAAAATCACAACCCTTTGAAAAAGTCACAACTCATCGAAAAATCACAACCCTTTAAAAAAAATCACAACTTATTGGAAAAGTCACAACTCATCAAAAAAGTCACAACCTAAGTTAGGAATATTATAGTAATTTAACATTCAAGTTAGGAGTTCATGCTTTTAAGGTAATACAGAAGATATATATATATATATATATATATATATATATATATATATAATATCACTTCTAGTAACAGAAATATATTTTATGGGCTATTCTTGTCACCACCACAGATCATACATGCTCAAGTTGTATTAATAAAAAAAAGAGATTATTTTAATGTAATCACGTGGGTCAACTTTGCACATCATATCTAATGCATTTAGGGGCCCTTTTAGCAATCGACAATAACATTTTTGCTTCATTACTACTTGCAATAAAGAAACACTAAAACCTTTTCAGCCATCGAAATATTTTTTGCTATAAAATGTGAAAGGGGCATTTTGTTGTGAAATATACAAATAAACACTACTATAGTCCAGAAGAATCCTTTTTGTCTTTTTGATAACACTCCTCTATTTATCAACAATACGTAAGTTACGTTTATCCGGGGAATTTCAAATGCCTACAAGAATTTTCGGCGAATCATAATTAAATATACGATGATATTAGTAATTTTTTTTACCTACAACACTCAAGTTCAATAATTTTATTGATATGAAACAAAGCAAAATAACTTTGCTGTATAATTTTCTTTAACTTGAGTGACCATTTGAAAATTTTACTCAATTTTACTCGTACATTGTACACCTATATATTCTTTGGAGCATTGGAGACTTTAGGAGTGCTCTTCAATTCACTACTCATACTCTAATAATGTAGTTCTTGAAGCCTTTGAGATGGTTCTTATGTCTCTATCCTCCTTAGATGTCTTAAAATAATTAGTGGGGGTTAAAATCGAAGGTTACGGAGGTTTTAACCTGCAATTTACACTATGTTTGGATGGTTGTTATGTATTGTTTCCCGCCCTTAAATTATTCTCTTGAATTTGATTAATAGATTATTTCACACACATCTTTTTAAAGAAATTTATTTAGGAAAATAAAAAACGAAGTTGAATTAAGTTAATCCCTAAAGGAATAGGAAAACACATGAGAAGAATAGTGTAGAAGGAAACAAACCTATAGTTAAGTTTTGAAACTATTAGACATGGAGGTATGAGGATTTTCATCTTTTAAGAAACTGTGAGGATCCATTTTTGTATAGGAAAGGAAATAGGAAAAGGAAGATTTAATCCAAATTAAAATTGGAATAGATAATATACTCTCATTAGTATGTACAATATACTATAATAACAACGCATTGCTATTTTCAATGGCGAAATTATTGTGGGAGAGAGGTACAACTCTTGGTCAAAGTAATTCCAGTGTCTTCTCGTCAGCCTCTACATCCAACTCACTATTTCATGGCGTTACTCTTCCCTCTCTCATTGTCGTCAAGTCTTGCAACTACAGTGCTTCTCAATCATTGAAAGAAGAAGAGGAATTTCTCCACATGTTCAAACACTCTCCTAGCATTATTCACTGTTTCGGAGCTAATCTCCACTTCAAAGATCAATGTTACCTTTTACAACTTATTGCTCGAGTATCCATTAGGTTGAAGCGTGCCCAATAGTCTTCGAAACTGCAATTCACTACCGGAGTTTGAACTTAAAAAATACACAAAGAATGTACTTTTAGGCCTCAATTGCATTTACACCAATGTAATTATTCATTGCGACATCAAGCCTGACAATATTCTCCTTGTGGGCACCGATGGAAATGCCAAGATTGCTGATTTCAGGCTCTCCATGACTTTTGAACAGGCCATGAAAGAAAAACGGGAACGGATGATCAGGGGAACAAAAAGGTATATGGCCCCTGAATTGGTGCGTAACAACTATGACTATTGCCCACATGTTGATATTTGAGCTCTTGGTTGCACTGTCTATGAGTTGATTATGGGGAAACTACTATGGGACAGAGATGATGATCATGTGTTGCAGAAAATCGAGTTTTAGAAACCAAAGTTTCACAATTCAATGTTGTCAAAGGAAGCCAATGATTTTTTGAAGAGATGTCTTGCGAAGAATCTCAGCTCGTGGTGGACAACCGATCTGCTCTTAAACCATCCTTTTCTGCAGAATTAATCCAAAACAGTCAACACAACAAAGACAAGGAAGAAGAAAAGTGGTTCAAAGTCCCTTCTACAAAAACCAATCCAGAAGATAATGTTCAAGTTGGGCAATCATAAATTCGTGGGTTTGATCCCTCTTTAGGATTTATTCCAGGGATGTAGGCAGCGTGTGATAAAGAAATCCTCACTTGCAACCCCTTGTTAGTTAATAATAAAAAAGTTGTATAAATGATCAACATTCCTTGTAAAGAAAGACGAGTTATTATATTTGTTTTCTGGCCTTAGTAAATTGGTTGTCCAGTTCTATTCTTTATGATTCAGTAGTGTTAATTAAATGCTATCAAATTTTAAACTGCAAACTCTGTGAAATGAAATATACAAAAAAACTCTGTAATTCCTTCACTTGAAATACATTAGTTTTGTAATACGCAGTATTGTGAAATTTTCTTTTCAGTATCTTTTTATTTGTCGTTGTTGATAAAGTAATCAAATAAGTATTGTGATATTTGTAAGAATGTTCTTGCCTCTCCATTTGAGAACATTCTTCATGTATTTCTTAACTGTTGACTTTTAAAAGGTGTGAACGGAAAACGAAGAGTTGCGACGTTTATGAAGAGTTGCAACTTTAATGAAAAGTTGCAACTTTTATGAAGAGTTGTGACTTCTATGAAAAATTGTGACTTTTTTGAAAGGTTGTGACCTTTTCGAAGGGTTGTAACTTTTCAAAGGGATCGATGTGACCTTTTCGATTAGGCACAATAAGCATATGTTCATATTACCCTTTGTTGTCAATAAATATAAGGATTTCCTCACATTTTGAGAGAACCAAAATTCTGGATTTCTTCTTCTACTAATGAATCTAGTATTCTATGCATACTTTACTGTTGTTGAGTGGTTCAGTGACATCGTGGGTATAGGTATGGATACATTGTTTTATATATTGTTTCTATTTTTTTTCTAATTATATCTTCTCTACTGTTTTAATTTTCTAGTTTTGAAACTATCCTTTAAACATTGTTGATTCTTACCAATTTCTCCAAAGTTTTTGTTCTAAGTATCTTAGGAATACATGATGAACAACAATCTTAAGGAAATTATTAAAGTTTTTGTTCTAAGTATCTTAGGAATACATGATGAACAACAATCTTAAGGAAATTATTATACTATTGGTATTTCTTTTATTCAATTGATTAAGGGAAACAAATCATGGGAGTAGAAGATTAATGCACTACTTCTACAGAATTCGGTGCGCTATTTAGTAAGGTCGAAGTGATAATGTACCAGAAGAATTGGTGGTTTTCTTGTTAAAGATGACACTAGGTTGCCTCTATGGAATGAACTTTGATATTGTGTAAAGATTGTTAAAGAGAATTGAAGCACTATAATTCTTTTGTAGGGTAATATGTCCAAAAGAGGTTTCATGTTGCCAATGACATTTTGATAGTATGGGAAAAAATATGTGGAAAAAATATTTTTAAATACTTGAAAATAATTTTGAGATCATATTTTAAATGTGGGGGGTTCTATGGTTTAGAAAATGATAAAACCAGACTTAGTGTATAACTTAAATTTGGAGCACAATATATGAACTTCAATGAAATTTTTATATTTTGTTAGACACAAAATTCTTGGAGTATATTTGATAATATGGTCGTTAAGTTTCTCTTTTACTAGTATATGCTATGACTAGTATGAAACTGATTAACTTAGAAGTTTTGTCTAAATTTGAGTGCAATAGATAAAAATGTCAAGTTTGTGTTGAATGTAAGTATGCTAAGCATTCTTATAATTCTGTTGAAAGGAATTCTAATCCTTTAGAATTGATCTACACTGACATTTGTGATATGAAGTCAACACCATCTCATGGTGGAAAAAAGTATCTCATAACATTTAATGACAATTGCACTAGACAATTATGTCTATTTGCTGAATGGTAAGATGAAGAAATAAAAGCGTCTAGAAAATATATACTGAAGTTGAAAATCAGTTGAGAAAAAGATAAGAAGTGATAGGTATGGAGAGTATAAATCTCCTTTTTCATAAAACAGAATCATTCATCAAACTAGTGCCCCCTACTTATCTCAATCTAATGGAATTGTAGAATGAAAAAAAAAAAAAAACTTTGAATTAACTGATGGATGTATTACTTATAAGTTCAGGTTTACCAGAAAACATGTATGGAGAAACTATCCTTACAACAAAAAGGAACACAAAATAAGTTTTGTCTGTTCAGAAAGAAAGAAATAAAAATTTTCTTTGTTCAGGATACAATCTATTCCATATAAGAAATTGAAAGGAAAGAAATCCAAATTTAAATATTTCAAAGAGTGGGGGTGTCTAGCCAAAGTCCAAGTTCCTATCCCCAAAAGGACCAAAATAGGTCCTAAGAATGTGGAGTGTAAAATTAGATTTGAGTTGTCTAGTGAAGCGTCTAAAAGACATTGGAAAGAACCAAAGGAGAATTTATTAAATAATTAGATTCAGAGGCATGGTAAATGTCAAAGGACATCTACTTTCTTTGGATTTGATTTTGTAACATTTTCTATATCTTTTGTGGAATCATCCTTTTTGAAAGATGGTATCTATAGTGAGATTAATTTAATATTAAGCAACCAAATTGGAAGTTGATTGATCTTGATTTTTCCGACACATACTTGCCAGTAACTAGAATTACATTAATTCGGAAGTTAATTGAATTAGTTGTGGTGTATGACCTCCAAATTCATTAAATGAATGTGAAAACAACTTTCTTAAATGGAGAATCTGACAAAGAAATTTACATGGAAAAACCTGAGGGTTTTGTGGTTCATGGTAAAGAAAAGAAAGTGTGTGAATTTGTTAAGTCACTTTATGAATTGAAAACAAGCACCCAAACAATGATATGTGAAAGTTGACCAAACCATGTTGGCAAATGAATTTAATAATGATGAAAGTGATAAATGTGTTTACAATGAAAGATACCCAAAATCACAAGGTCATTGTTTGTTTGTATGTTGATGATATAATTACTTGAGTAACATAAAGCAAAATGATCGTTTTATTAATACATTCTAAACTGATACATATACTCAAATTAAATAAAGGATACTCTATCACAGAGTCCCTCCTACGTTGGAAACTAAACCTATAAACTAGGAATATGAAATAACAAACTCCTAAAGTAGTGGATACAAAGCTAACAACCTATGAAGTAAAACTAATAAAACTATAGGCAGTAACAATGTTCTAATACACCCCTCTCAAGCTAGATGGTGTGCAACAACACCTAGTGTAACGACCCAAACCGTCGTTATTTAGGAGAAACAAAAATTCAAAAAAAATCTGGGCCATTTTCCTGCCAGAGCGGGCCTGTTGCCGCTAGGGCGGCAGTGCCAGGGTCGGGTAAATTGGCGCCAGAGTGGGATAGGTGAGAAAGAATGCAAATAACGCAAAATCATATTTTCTCATTCTTCCTAAAATACCTAATTTAGTCGTAAAACACCTTAGAAACCCCCATAAAGTTGTTGGAAGCTTGGAACGAAGGGAGATAGAGATTTCTAGCACGAAAATATCGATGGATTGTGAATTTTCGGTCAAGATCACCGTCACGAATTTTGGAAACAAAAATCAAAGATCAAACCTCTGTGGAGCTACTTGACATCCAGGTAGTCTAGGTTTTATGAATTGGGTAGTTTAAATCTGTGCTCACTGCGTAATATATGTAAATTGATGGTAGGATTTATGCGTAGACCTTCGTGAACCGAATGATTTATGATTTAAACCTTAAGAAGAAGCCTTAGATGATGAAGTAGGGCTGAGTATGGTCTAATTAGGGTTTGCATGATGTACATTGATGAATAATCCATTGTAGGTGATGGTTGTGATTCTATGATGTGTGATGTATGTTTGTTCTTACTTCATTGTGATACATGTAGGCGTATGAATGTTGCATTATTGATCACACATGTTGTAAATGAGATGGATAAATTATGAATGCCATGAAATCATGACCTAAATGTATGATCTTGAGAATATACTTGTGATTTTGATTATGGTGTGTTGAATGGATCGGTTTCCACGTTCCGTCATACTAACTTGGTTCGGTTGCCACTTTCTGGCTTAACTATGGGATCGGTTGCCACATTCTGACATAAACATTGTATCGGGTACCACGTTCCAGTATAGTAACTGTTTGGCTTTGGGTTCCGTGATAGGACCAATGATTTGCATAATTGTGCACCTTGAGAAATATGAAGATGTTCGTTGTTGTAAATGTTGATAATATTGTACATGTTCGATATATGCATGTGATTATATGGTGGTGTTGACGTATATATGTTGCACGTAGTGGGTATAGGTTATGACGGCTTATATTTGATTGTTCTGTGTATTAAGCGAACTTGTTGGGTATAGTCAAAGGGTAAAGTGTTCAAGGGGCGAGATATGGATAGTAAGAGTTGTTTGTGTGTCGTAATGGCGGGAAGTAGAGGTAGTGTATGTGATGAAATATGCATAGGTGGACTTCACCTGGGGGAAAGATTTTGGGTTTTGTGGTAAGGAAGTTTGATGTAGTGTACTATGTGACCATGGTTGAGTAATGTGACAAGGAAGTAAGGGTACGAAGTGAGTGGTTAGTTGGAATTCTTGTGGGTGTAATTCAAGATTTGCTAATATGTTAGAACGATTAGGCTATGATCAAGAACCTAGTAAATAAGTTGATTGAGAAGGTGGTTAGTAATCAGAGTACTGGTGTAAATTGGAAGTATTTTAAGAGAGGGCAAAGGTGGAGAAGCGAGTGGTTTTATTGCATGACCTTACTAGTTGGTTTCTTATATTATGCGGTGGGCGTCGGGTTGATTGATGATGCCTACTAGTATGTGTGTTTGTACTGATACTACTCTTGCTATGTCTTTTGACATAGTCCGGTTGCAGGATCGGTGAGGTTTCATTAGGTGAAGACGAAAAAAAATCTCCAACAGCTTCCATTCTTTCTTCTGCATGGTGGGAGCTGTGTCTTTTATTTATCATGCTAGTTATACTCTTTGTAGCTCTTATACCTGTTTAGACTAGATCCTTTGAGTGTTAATTACTTTACAAGTCTTAACTCAAAATTGTTTTAAAGGTTTTTAATTAAGTATTCCGTTAGTATGTTATTTCTGTTTATTTAATTTTCTGCATGCTTTAAGTTGTTGGGATATGAGGGTTCTCCTACATAGGTGGTAGTATGTAGGTGCCCGCACGGCCCAGTGGGTTGAGTCATGACAAATTGGTATCAGAGCCTAGGTTACCGGTCTCCCCGTACAAGAGAAAAATGTGGACTAGACTTCTACGGATTGACGTCCACATCTAATCTTCAAGAGGTTAGGAAGCCTTCTAGGAAATTGTTCCACTCATTCTCTCCTTTCGTGCAAAGTGTCGCTTGTGGTATTAGTTGATTCCAATTGGTATCTCTCAATTCCAATTGGTATCTCAACAAAGTGGATCGGACGCCGTGGTCACGCCTAAAGGAACACAAGTAATGTGAATTGGAACTGAGAAGGTTCCAATTGGTATTTGGCCTTAGTGGCGATGTAAATACATGGATGATTGGTAATGATCATCCATGGAGCAAAATAACTAACAATTTGGACTTATCAGTGAGTTGTCACTTGAAATATGTGAATGCGTGCTACTTGTTCCCCGAATTAACTGGGAATGTGAAGTTGAACTTGTTTGAATGTGATGTGATTATATGTACTATAAATGTATGTTTGAAACTTGTTATGTGCAATGTGTTGGCCAATTGGTTTAAATTATGCAAGTTGTAAATGCTCGGGTATTGTAGAACTGTTGAGAAAAGAAGGTCCTGACTAGAAATCGAAGAGAGTTAAATAAACTATGAGGCATGTGAAAAAGATCTGAATGTGTCTTTCAGTTGGGTAATATCTGCGTGAATGCTTGGGTGTATCCTGGGGGTGTGTGGATTGTGGTGTTGAAGTAACGGGAATGAATTGGATCAGGTATCATGGGATTGACTGGGGGTAGACAATGATTTTCCTAGTTCAGAGAATTATTCTAAATTTTTTAGTGAGGCTAGGAACCTTGGGAAAATTTTAGAAAGATGAAAAAGAACCTAGAAATTATTAGCCTAGGTTCTGGTTTAGTTTGACCCGTTGGTGTAGGATTATTTCTGCCATAGCGAGACCGCCAGAGCAGGATTTTCCCGCCAAAGCGGGACAGGGTGAGACAGAACCTCAACCTTGCCTCCCCTGTTTTCCCTAACTTCAATTTTCAATCCTGAATGGGATCCGAACAAATCCATGCAATCCTTTCAGTGTTCAGCAAATCAAGTATAAATTATAAAACTTAGTAATTAATCAGTAGCCGTGTAAAACAACTAGAAAAATAGCATCCATGTGCTACAAAAACTTAGGGAAGCGAAAGGTAAAAACAGAGTTGTCTTAAAAATCTACAAGCCAAAAGGGGCGAAGAAAAATCAATCAAGAATCCTCAGAATGGGTAGTGTCAATGTCTGAGTCGAGATCCACCGGAGGCATAAGCCCTGTCACGGCCTCGTCCAGGAAAGTGAAGTGGTGGAAATCTCCTTTCTCAACCCGGGGAAGCTCCTGACCAGGGGCAATGCAAGTGAATATGGTCGTTACGATCTTCCATATCCGGACCAGCAAATGATCCCACTCCAAACCCTTCCTCCTCTCTTGACGCAACTGACGGCAGAGAATCTTAACCTCCAAGGCAGTGCTAGGTGGGGCTAGAGTGAAGTCAACATAGGCACTCCCTAATCTCTCCCTAACGACATCCAGATCCTCCTCGACTAGTGCCTCGTCGTCCGAGTCTGGGCTGCCTTGCTGCGGCTGGCCCTGCCATTCCTCCTCATCTTGCTTCTACAAGTAGAACCTGCTCTAACAAAAAGAGGGTGAAGGGGGGATCCATAGGAAGTCCTCGTCAGCATCAACTAGTGGCATTCCCGCCCGCTTGCACATAAAAGTGATAAGACCAGGGAGAAAAAACACCTTGTTGTTACCCCGATAGAACATCTTCCACACAGAAATAATTTTCACCCCCATGTTCAGCTCTATACCCTGTATGGCGCATGTCACAACCAAAGACTGAGGAAAGGTCACATCTATGCGGTTTCTCGATGGGAGGATCCTTCTAGTCACCAAGTGTAGCCACCTCATAGCGTCAGGTGACCAATCAACGCTAGTAATGCCCTCCGCAGTAACCCAGTATACTTGATCCTGGCGCTCAGGCTCAACTAGGGTATCTCTTAGCCACTCGAGGTCCATTTCCCTCAACATGGTCTCGTACTCAGCGTTCAAGACCTCTAGAACCTCTAGAGCCTCATTGATGGTAGTGGAGTTCATATGAATATCAACTCCCCTAATATGGATGACGAGGTGAGAGTCGTCCCATCGCACAGTGGGCAGGATGACGTAAAACTCCCTCACACAAGTGGAACTTGCATTTGGGGGAGCCTCAGTTAGTGGAGCCCACCCGAACTCCATCAGGCGGGCATAAAATGCAGGTGCCTTCTCCTATAGCTTGAGTAACACTAACCCTCTCTCGCAACAAAACCCTATGTTGCGATTGTCATGATGCCTTTCCCGACTTACGGCATCGGTGAATCTGATGAAGGGTAAGTTTTCTTTATTTTGACCTTCCATTTAAAGAGCCTGAAATAAAGTTGAATATAAGTTAGAACACGATAAGATAGTCAGTTGAGGCTAAAATAAGAAAAGAGAAATTAGGTGTTAAGAGGTAGGCCAGTGCCTGGCGTATCCCGCTACAACGGCCATAATCCCGCTTTAGCAGGATTATGAAAGTTGCCATAGCAAGATGAAAGCAGCTAGAGCGGCCTTCATCTGGGGCAAACACCAGGCATGATAATGGCGCCTTGTTGTCCCAAAAGCTTCGATTTTGATAGAATTTCAGCAGATTAGAGTATATAAACTACCCTAGAACGTAAATACTCAATTATTTAGGAAAAATAACTCCTAAATGAGGCCTACATTGTAGTTTAATACCAAAGGACCCTTCAACTTTCTACACCTATTTTTGTATCGAGTTAACCATAGTTTTACGAAATCCTTATGCCCAGGACGTTGTGAATACGTTGGGGACGTAAGTGAAGTATCCATGCTACATTTTTCTAGCAAATCAAGCAACCTAGTTTATTTTTGAAAAACTACCCCAAAAACTGTTTATTCTCGATCAGTTAATCGTCATGCAATTATCATTAGTCTAGTAATGAAGTAAAGAGTGTAAGAGACGATAAATTACCTTGTTTTCGACGTCTAAAAGTGAAGTAATCGAGAGATTTTGGGAAGAATTGAGTAAGGAAGAAAGGGAGAAATGAGGAAAAATGTTCCTCATCTCCCCTTTACTATTCTCGATCTCCCGCCTCAGTGGGAGATCTCTCGCCACAGCGGCCCCGCCCCATCGGGAGGGCTCCCGCTTTGGCAGGCCAAACTGTGTAGTTGAAACACTTTCGTTTCTTCATGTTTTGTCTCAATTTTCTTCTGGTCTTTGGGTATAGTACCTTACTTGTATCAACTAGTTGAAAAGTCACCATATATGGTTGTGGTTCCGTGATGGTCCTATTTATTAGTTGGGTTGAGTACTCGAAAAAAGGTATGTGATTGTCCGTGTACTAGTCGTTCGGGGACGAACGAGGGATAAATTGGTATCTATTGTAACGACCCAAACCGTCGTTATTTAGGAGAAACAAAAATCTAGAAAAATTCTAGGCCATTGTCCCGCTAGAGTAGGCTTGTTGGTGCTAGGGTGGGGTAAGTTGGTGCCAAAGCAGGATAGGTGAGACAAAATGCAAATAACGTAAAATCCTATTTTCTCCTTCTTACTAAAATACCTAATTTAGTCGTAAAACATCTTAGAAACCCTAAAAAAGCTGTTGCAAGCTTGGAAGAATGGAGAGAGAGATTTCTAGCATGAATATATCGATGGATTGCAAATTTTCGATCAAGTTCACCATCACGAATTTCAGAAAAAAGAATCAAAGACCAAACCTCCGTGGATCTACTTGGTGCCCAGGTAGGCTAGGCTTTGTGAATTGAGTAGTATAAATATGTGCTCACTTCGTAATATATGTAAATCGATGGTAGGATTTATGCGTAGGCCTTTGTGCACCGAATGATTTATGATTTAAACCCTAGGAAAAAGCCTTAGATGACGAAGTAGGACTGAGTTTGGTCTAATTAGGGTTTGCATGATGTGCATTGATGAAAAATCCATTATAAATGATGGTTGTGATTCTATGATGTGTGATGTATGTTTTTTCTTGCTTCATTGTGATACATGTAGGCATATGAATGTTGCATTATTGATCACACTTGTTGTAAATGAGATGGATGAATTGTGAATGCCATGAAATCGTGACCTAAATGTATGATCTTGAGAATATACTTGTGATTGTGATTGTGGTGTGTTGAATGGATCGGTTGCCACGTTTCGTCATACTAACTTGGATCGGTTGCCACGTTCCGACATAACTATGGGATCGGTTGCCATGTTCCAGTGTAAACATTCGATCAGGTACCACGTTTCAGTATGGTAACTGTTTGGGTTTGGGTTCAATGAGAGGACTAATGATTTGCATAATTGTATAGATTGAGAAATATAAAGATGTTCATTGTTCGAAAATGTTGATAATATTGTACATGTTTGATATATGCATATAATTATGTGGTGTGTTGACTTATATATATTACACTTAATGGGTATAGGTGATGACAACTTATATTTGATTGTTCTATGTTAAGCGAACTTGTTGGGTATAGTGGAAGGGTAAAGCGTTCAAGGGGCGAGAGATGCATAGTAAGAGTTGTTCGTGTGTCGTAATAGCGAGAAGTAGAGGTAGTGTATGTGATGAAATATGCATAGATAGACTTCAGCTTGGGGAAAGAGTTTGAGTTTAGTGGTAAGGAAGTGGGATGTAGTGTACTATGTGACCATGGTTAAATAATGTGACGAGAAAGGAAGGGTACGAAGTGAGCAATTAGTTGGAATTCTTGTGGGTGTAATTGGGGATTTGCTAATGTGTTAGAACGATTAGGCTATAATCAAGAACCTAGTAAATAAGTTGATTGAGAAGGTGGTTAGTAATCAGAGTACTGGTGTAAATTGGAAGTATTTTAAGAGTGGGCAAAGATGGAGAAACGAGTAGTTTTATTGCATGACCTTACTAGTTGGTTTCTTATATTATGCGGTGGGCGTCAGGTTGACCGATGATGCCTACCAGTACATGTGTTTGTACTGATACTACTCTTGCTATGTCTTTTAACATAGTCTGGTTGCAGGATCGACGAGGTTTCATTAGGTGAAGATGAAGAAAATCTCCGGCACCTTCTATTCTTCCTTCCGCATGGTGGGAGTTGTGTATTTTATTTATCATGTCTAGTTGTACTGTTAATAGCTCTTGTACATATTTAGACTAGATCATTATGAGTGTTAATTACTTTACAAGTCTTAACTGGAAATTGTTTTAATGGTTTTTAATTAAGAATTTGGTTAGTATGTTATTTCTGTTTATTTAATTTTTTGCATGTTTTAAGTTGTTGGGATATGAAGGTTCTCCTTCTTCGGTGGTTGTATCTAGGTGCCCCCACGGCCCTGTGGGTTGGGTCGTGACACCTAGCTTTGACAAATGACGATGAAAGGAGATATTTTGAAGTGTTTAAGTTAGAGAGTCAGTCAACTGGTCTGAACTAGGAATGTGCTTGACAGTTAGGTGCTTATTCTTAACTTGTTGGCAAATATAGCGGAACTCAACAACTATATGCTTCATGCGACTGTGAAGATTGTTGTTCTCACATAAGTAGGTGACACCAAGGTTGTAATAAGTAATGGTAGGTGGTATGGGGATATGAACATGGAGTTCCTTGAGAAGATTTTTCACCCAAGTGGTCTCATCAACGACACTAGCAACAGCCCGGTACTCTGCTTCAGTAGATGAGCGAGCAATGGTACGTTGTTTTTTTGATGACCAACTAATTGGAGTAAGGCTAAGAAAAATAACATAACCTATTGTAGAACTGCTATCAGTGAGATTGCCAGCGTAATCAGTATCAGAAATCACTCAGAGATAAAGACTGGTGCTTGGAGAAATTTGAAGGCCATGGTTAGCAGTGCTTTTCAGATATCGAAGGATATATTTAACAGCCTATTAGGGAGCTTCAGATGGGTCATGCATAAATTGAGACAATTTTTTCACGAAGTAAGAAACACCAGGCATACTAAAAGATAAATAATGTAATTTTCCAATGACTTTCTTAAATTCGGTAGAATCGTGAAATAGAGTGCAATCATTTAGCAAAACACTTTGAGAAAAACTCATATGAGTGGAAACACCTTTCCAATCTTGAATTAGAAAGTTTTGGAGAAGTTTTGAAACATACTTTTCTTATAAGAGCAGGAGACCTTTGCCATCTCGATGAACCTCAACCCCAATAAAGTAGTTTAAAAAGGCCAAGATCTTTAAGGGAAGATGGGAAGCCAAGGAAGATATAACCTGATCAACCACTGAAGAATTTTTTCCTATAAGGATGATATCATCTACAGAGAGTAAAAGATATACAACACCATTAAAGCTATGATGACCAAATAGAGACCGGTCGGAGTGAGACTTAAGAAATCCGAAATTCAAAAGATAGGATTTCAGTTCATTGTACCAAGCGTGAGGGGCTTGCTTGAGACCATAAACTTCCTTATGCAAACAATAAACATGTGAAGGATGAGTTGCATTCTCAAATCCTGGTGGTTGTTTCATAAAAACCTCTTATTCAAGTATGCCTTGTAAAAAGGCATTGTTGACATCCAATTGATGTAAAACCCAATTGTGTTGAACTGTAAGTGAGAGAACAACACAAATGGTGATGGGTTTGACAACTGGACTGAACGTACAATGATAGTCAAGACCTGGACGCCGAGTGAACCCTTCGACAACCAATCTAGGTTTATACCTGTCAATCAGACCACCAACTTTCTTTTTGATCTAGTAAATCCACTTAAAATCAACTATATTCTTATTAGAATCCTGAGGAACCAATTCCCATGTTTAATTTCAAATTAACGCATCAAGTTACTTTCATGGCTGACTTCCACTTTGTGTGTTTTAAAGCTTGCTTGAAGGTACGAGGTAGCATTGTCAGGGAATTGGACAAGACAACTGAATGGTTTTTTCTAGCAGAAAATATTATATACTGATTGGGTCGTTGGCCAAGTTGGAGGTGGTGGTGGTAGAGGAGGTGTTGGGAAACAAATAAGAGGAGAAGGTGGGGGCATAAGAGTTGGTGACAAATAGACTGGAGGAGCAGGTATGGACAAACTCTCTGGTTGTGCAGGAGAGGTTGTAGAAGCAGGTGGAAGAATTCTTGTTTTGTTTCAGCGGTGGTAGGTAATAAGATTGTGCGCTGGATTAGAAGGGATAAAAGCTTATGATGTGCATGGTTCTGGCCGGAGGAGATAGACCCAGAAGCTTGGCCAATGATAGTAGGACTCTCTCAAACTGGCATATGAGCAGGAAATGGAGATATATCAGGTGAAAGAGATTGATTTGTAGATTCTGGAGTGTCAACAACTTCCTAGGTGAGTGTAAAAGACCGATTTTTAATATTTGAAAATATTGTCTGAAATGGGAAAATATTTTCAAAATATTTGACATCATGTGACACATAAAATTTAGAGTGAATGAGATCAAAACATTAGTGTGCATAATGAACCTGAAAGAAGCCTATATAGACACATGGAGTTGACCTAGGCTCAAGTTTATGGGTGGTGTAAGGTTTAAGCCATAGATAACAGAGACAACCAAAAGTTCTAAGTGAATCTTATCTGGGTGCGACACCAAATAATTTTTGATATGGAGATATATTATTTAAAATTTGTGTGGGCAATCAATTAATAAGATAGTCTGACTGTGGAAAAGTAAGCGACCAAAAATGTGGTGGTAAGGATACATCATGTAAAAGTGTTTTGTTAGTTTCAATTATGTGCCGATGGCGACGATTTGATATGGCAACTCTTTGTGGGGTATGAGGAGTTGATACAAGGTGTTCAATTCTATTAGAATTGAGTTACAGATCTAGACCTTTATATTCACCTCCGCCGTCATTGTACAAAGAGACAATCTTCCTTTTAAATTGTTTTTCCATTAAGGGATGAAACTTGGAAAAAATATCTCGAACCACATATTTGTTTTTAAGAGTGTACAACCAACTTTATTTGGTGTACCGATCAATTAAGTATAAGTTTTTATCAATGGAAAGGACGAGTGAAAGACCCACAAGTCACTAAAGAGTATTTGCAGTGGAGCAGTACTAACTAGAGACAGACTATTGAATGGAAAACGTTGAACTTAATTTGAACAACAAAAATTACAAAAAGTAAAGTTGGTAGGTGATGAAACCGGGAGAGAAAATTTATGCAAAAAAAAGTTCAATGTTCTTGAATGGGGATGGCCAAGGCAATGGTGCCAAACGTGGCATGGAACTGTTGTAGTGGAAACTTGATCAGTTGTCTTAGTAGCTTAGAAATTGGGCCATTCATAGAGACCATTCTATTCCAACCAAAAACCACTAGAGCCTGCATTTTGAAGTCCTTCATAAAGAAACAAAAAATGGGAAAATTTGATAGCATGTGCACACAAAGTATCAATTAATCTAAAAATTATGTGATGCAACTAATTCACTAGATCTATGATGAGTAATTGAGATTCTTTTACCACCACCCACAGCTATGCCTTCTGAACCATTGTATGCCTCAAGATTGTTCGGCTCTATTGTAACATGATGAGTAGCACCAGAGTCGACAATTGCAGTTGCCAGGTTACCTCATAGAAAATTTTTCTTATCCTCTAAATGATTGTGAGACTGTTACCTGCTAACAATATTAGCAGTATGACCTATTTTGTTTCATAACTAACAACAAACAAGGTTATTGGTATAACGACGATTGTTGGAACATCATTGTGAATTATTGTTGGGTTGACGGGCAGTACGATTGTTGGAAGTAGTAGATTTATGGTGAGTTACCTCAATAGTAGTGATTGCACTGTTATCTTTCTTCGATTCCTTATGGTTGAGGAAGAGCTCATAATCGATTAGTTTCGCATACAACTCATCATATGAGATGATGAAATCTCTTATTCGAATTGTAACAGAAATTTCAAAAAAATCTGACCCCAAACCACTCAAAATTTTCACTACTAGCTCATCATTGATGACTATAGCACCGACAATGGCAAGCTTGTTGCAAATAGAGCGTACTAGATGGAGATAATCATCGACTATGCGAGGTCCTTTGATAGTTGGGCAAGTTAGTCACGAAGACTGAAATTCACATTTGGGACCTTTTGGCATAAGCTAGGCGCAGAGAGTTCCAATCACATTTAGCACTAGAGAAAGCAGCCACGGTTGGGGTAATCGTGGGATCGACGAAAGCCATTATGGAAATTCTGGATAAATTAATCTTGGTGCAACCAAATATTGTATTCTGGGTTCACCACTTCTTTGTTATTTTTGTGTGACAGTAGTCAAAGGAGTGGGAGAAGAACAATCAAGATGGCCAAACAGATTGTGCCCACACAAGAGCATAGAAATCTGGGCTTCCCATATAGACGAATTGTGGCTGCCAAACAAGGTTTATCGGCAGCTAGGAGACGGGTTTGAACTGGACAAAAACGTTAGAGTTGTTGCCAGTGGAGGTTGTAGTCAATAAGTTCTCAGGAATGGTAAGAGGGACCTTGCAGTGGTAGTCAAAGGATAAAAAAAATCGAAAGAGTTAAGAGGGCGGCTTTGATACCATATAACTACTTGAGCAACATGAAGCAAAAACATCATTTTATTAATGAATTATAAACAGATACATAAACTCACGTTAAATAATAGAGACTCTATTAGAAAGTCCCTCCTACATTGGAAACTAAACCTATAAACTAGGAATATGAGATAACAAACTTCTAAAGTAGTGGATACAAAGCGTACAACCTATGCAGTAAAACTAGTAAAACTATAGGGAATAATAAGGTTCTAGTAGATGACATGTTGATCAACAATAGAGACACTTATGACATAAATACTTCTAAGCATATGCTAGAAATCAATTTTTCTATGAAAGATCGTGGAGTTGCTGATGTGATCTTAAAGTATAAGAATCCATAGAACTCCACAATATTTAGCATTGTCATAGTCTCATTACATTGAAAGGTACTTGACTAGTTCAAATATTTGGATTTTAATATTGTCAAGACTACAATAAATGTGTGCTACTTCAAAAGAATGAAGGCGAAAGTGACTCAAAATTGGATTGTGCTAGATTATTTGGGAAGTATGATGTAAAACAGGAAGTGTGTGCGACTAGATAGAACATGTGATATTAGTAAACTGAGTCGGTTCACAAGTATTCCCAATCAAACTCATTCGATGACAACGAAAAGAATTTTGGGGTATTTAAACATACTCAAAACTAAAAATTGCATTATAACAAATTTTTAGTAGTATTGAAAGGATATATTGATGCAAATTGGATCACAAGATCAAATGAGCAAAATCCACGAGTGGATATGTATTAACTCTTGGTGGAGGAGCAGTCTCTTGGAAATCTTCTGTATAGACATGGATCACTAGTTCTACAATGATCTCTGAGCTTGTCGCTCTAGATAAGGCCGATGAATAAGTAGAAAGACTCTGTAACCTCTTGATAGATATTGTTATTTCGCCCAAACTTTTGGCATCAATATGCATACACTTTGATGGTCAAGATGCAATAGGTAAGACATGGAGCATAATGTATAACACAAAGTCTCGTCATATAAGACATAGATATAATACCTAGAAAACTACTCTCTAGTGGAATTATCACAATTGACTATGTAAATTCAAAGGATAATGTGTCGGATCCAGTTAAAAAAGGTCTTACTATAAAGAGAGACAATTGAAATATCATCTAACGAAATGGATTTAAGGCTTAGGACAAGTCATCATAGTTGTAACTCTACCTAGTAGACTAGAGATCCCAAGAGCTAGGTTCAAGAAGAAAACAAAGTTTTGACTGACGGTTCAACATTTTCAAATAACCCAATCCATTCTTTTGATGAAGACAATGTTCAGGAAAAAGAATAAAACATTAAGGCTTTTTAATGTGTTAATAAGACTTAAAGGTTTTTAATGGTTTCTAAATTTGGCAAATTTGACCAAATAGTGTATCTAAGCGATGACACTATTACGAATCACCTATGTAAGTGGGAAGTATAAGATGCTTCTTTCATGACACGAGTCTACACACTAGAGGTGGCTAGCACTCGAGAACCATTGTTGGTCCCCAAGCGAACCCTCATCCTGGCTAACTACAAGTGGAAGACTAACTAAAGCATACATAAGCTTAAAATTGAATTAAATTCATTAAACTCAAATACTCAACTTTAAAAAGTGTGAAGAATACTCAATAGATAAACTCATAGTTTGTAAAACAACTCAAAAGAAGGTAAATGCTGAAAAACTACTCAACTTTGTCTATTTATAATGCCTTGACTATTACAAAAGGATATCAGGACAAGACCTACGACATCTCAAAACTACTAACTGTAAGATAACCATGGAGTCCTGCAGAATATGAGAAGGCTCACCTCTAACACCTCAGAATTTAGCTCAGATAAAATAATCAAAAATTGGTGTACCACGAAGCCCTTCACGAGTTGTGGTCAACCACACCAGCCGTGGGGAGGCTCGTGGCTATGAGATAGAGCACTAGGGCTCAGGCTTCAAACCACAAAGCCCACCACTGGCAATGGACTTGATGACGGGCCGTGGTGAGACTCGTGGAGCTGATCCATTAGGCCTCTAGCCTAAGTGAAGGACCACGGTGGCCTTTATAGCCCGTGATCCTTCACACAGTTCGTGAAGTGGACCGTAAAAGGGGGTACTAGAAATAGTAGCTACTGACCAACTGACCACGAACCACTTGACGGGCTGTGGTCCCTCAGACGGTCCGTCATAGGGACCATGGAAAGCATTGCCAAATTTTAAGTTAGTGGTCGGTTGGAGTTTTCCCCTATGCGTTGGACACCTAAACTACATCGTTTAACCCCTAAACTACATAATTTTTGTCATTTTTAGCCTAGTAACTTAATCAGAACCTACCTTAATCAATCATTCACCAAAAAATTAATGATCTTAGAGCAAACAGAGGGAAAAAGTCAAGCAGCCCTTGACGAACACAAAGCAAGGTTTCTTCAGTTCCAACCCTGAAATCGAAATATTTCTTCATAGATTTCATCACTTGGTATGTGGGATTTCACTAGTGGAATCCTTTCTTCAATTAGGTCCCTAGAATTTAGTCAAAATCTTGATTCCCTATGCATTGTTTAGACCTTAGATTATATGAACTTTAGATATATAGATATACATGCCTCAGATTTTGAATTACACTAGCTAGGTCAGATAAATAGATATACATGCCTCAGATTTCGAATGTTTCATTATGAATACTCAAATGTTGCATTCTCAGTTAGCATTTCAGAATATTGAGCTATCCAGTATAATTCAGTTATGTTACATTATCCACATTTCTAGTTGGGAGTAGACTTAACACTGAGTGGACTAGGGTTTAACGTACCCGTATAGTCCCAGAACTACGTGCCCCATATGTTTATAAGTCCCCTCCGTGGGCATTATATTTAGTGATCATGGCAGTCATGCCTTTATACCCTTGGCAAGGTATATTGGGTCCTTTCGATGGAGCGTATACATCGGACTCCACGTTTAGCTCAACTGGTTTTAAGTCGGTTATTGGTAGCTCCCACAGTGAAACCCTATTGCATTTGACTAGGTTTTCAGTTGTTCTTCAGTTTTCAGTTTTAGCATGTCATGTACTTGGTCATTGCATTAAGTTTTGTTCATTTCAGTATGTTTTCAGTATTTCCCAACATGTTTAGATTATATTTTTGCTTAGTATGTTTTGTTCAGCTTTTATCCTATCCTACATGCTCAGTACATTCCAAATACTGATGCATACTCTGCGCTACATCCTTTCATGATGTAGGTTCAAGTACTTATCATCCAGATCATGAATAGATCGGCTCCCGTCTTTATTTTAGCAACTTCAGTAGTGAGTCCTCATACTTCAAGGATAATAGACATATTTCCATATTTAGTCTTTTCATTTTAGTTGAAGAACTTTTTAGAGTTAGGTGGGGGCATGTCCTAGCAACTTTAGTCAGCAGAGGCTTTTTCAGACATATCATTAGATTCAACTTTAGTTTTGAGTTTGATCTTAGAGTTGTTATTAAACTCATAGTCTTTTATATAATCAGATTAGTATTGGGTATTCCCCACTTTCAGTTAATTATAGTTTTAAGCTTCTGCATAGTATATTTTATTTGGTAATATTTTAGTATGCTTATGGTATACCATCTCAGTGTTAGCTTGGGGTCACTCGTGATCCTAAGTCCCGTGTTTACGTCCAAGGGGTAGCCTCGGGGCGTGAAAAACTTGATATCAGAGCTTTAGGTTCAAGAGTCTTAGGATGTCTGAAAAGCCGTACTAAGTAGAGTCCTTTTCATTAGTGTAAAGTGCATCACATCTAATGAGAGAGAGGCTGCGAAGTGTTTTAGGAACAAGTTTAGTTTCTTGTTATTCTTATCATGCGTGGGTATAATCTACTTTCTAACTGGTCGTTATGCATTTCAAATCATGTCTCCTTGCAACTCCTCAAGTCCTAGATCATGAGGTTTAAAATGCAGAGTTTTGGAATGCTATCTAGCTCTTGGCTATGAGTGTAGCTAACCAGAACAATCAGTAAGCCCTAGTTTGTACCAATTCTAATAATGGGTCAGCAACAACCACGGTTTGAGATTTCATTCGGATGAATCCGCCAGAGTTTCTAGGGTCGCAGGTTGGTGAAAACCCACAAAATTTCATTGATGAGGTCAAAAAGGTCTTTCGAGTGATGCAAGTAACTGGGAATGACAGGGTATAGTTGACATCCTACCAGCTTAAGGGTGTACCTCACATACGGTACACTTAGTGGAAAGAAAACAGGGGTACATATGCAGCTCCTGTGACTTGGGAATTCTTTACTGGAGCTTTTCTGGACACGTTCTTCCTGAGAGAGTTGAGGGAGGCTAAGACTTAGGAATTCATGAATTTGAGACAAGGAATAATGTCAGTCCAAGAGTACGAACTCAAGTTCACCCAACTCTCTAGGTATGCTCCACATATAGTTGCTGATTCGAGGACACATATAACTAAGTTTATGTATGGAGTATCCGACTTACTGAAGACAGAGTGCAGGAATACTATGTTGTTAGAGTAGATGAATATCTCTAGGCTCATGACTCATGCTCAGCAGGTTGAGCGAGTAGGGGAATGACTAAGGACAACAAAAAGGCTAGGACAGATAACTATGAGTACTCTCCACACGAATCGGGTGGTGGAAATCGCTCGCAGTTTCAGCATAAATCTTCAGCCCCAATGCCTTCGACAGTTAGTGCTATAGCCCAGGTTTAGATTGGATTAGAAGGGTAGGGCATCATGCTATAAGCCTCATGGGAGTGCTTCAGGTACCAGGACTTTCCCAACTTGTCCAAAGTATGGTGAGAACCATCCAGATGAGTGTCTTGCAGGAAAATAAAGGTGATTTGGATGTGGTCAGTCTGGCCATAGGTTAAGGGATTGCCCTTCTACCAAATAGGGGCAAGGAGCTAAAAACAATAGGTCTCAGTCTATAGCTTCGGCAGTACTAGCAAGTCGCCCAACTCAACAGAGTGCTTCATCTGGTATAGGTGGCGGTTAGTGCTCAAACAGGTTGTATGCTCTTTAGGCTCCCCAGGATCAGGAAGATTCTCCCGATGTGGTCACTGATAAGTTACGAGTCTTTCACTTAGATGTATATGCTTTGTTAGATCTAGGGCTACTTTTTCCTTTGTAACTCCTTATATAGCAGTAAACTTCAGTGTTAGTCCAAAAACTCTTTTAGAACCCTGCTCAGTCTCTACTCCAGTTGGTGACCCAGTTATACCTAGACAGGTATACATAAATTGCCATGTCACAGTCTCCCAGAAAGTCACCTCAGCGGGTCTTGTAGATTTAGAAATGGTAGACTTTGATATAATTTTAGGCATGGTTTGGTTACATTCATGTTATGCCTCATTCAATTGTAGAACTAGGATCATTGGGTTTTAGTTACCAAACAAGCCAGTCTTTGAATGGAAGGGTAGTAGCTCAGTGTCGATAAGTCAATTAATTTCTTACCTTAAGGCTAGAAAGATGATTTCCAAGGGGTATATCTATCATCTGGTTTGGGTTAAGGATTTAAACTTTGAAACCCTAACTCTTGAGTCAGTTTTTATAGTAAATAAGTTTCCAAAAGTATTTCTAGAAGATCTTCTCGGAGTTCCTCCCGAAAGGAAAATTGACTTTGGAATTGATCTCCTTCTAGATACCCAGCTTATTTCAATTCCTCCTTACAAAATGACCCCATCCGAGCTTAAGGAATTGAAGGAATAGTTGAAAGACCTTCTAGATAACGGCTTCATCAGACCTTGTATTTTTCCATGGGGTACCCGTGTTGTTTGTGAAAAAGAAATATGGTTCTCTCAAGATGAGCATTGACTATCACCAGTTGAACAAGGTTACCATCAAGAATAAATATCCCATTTCATTGATTGATTACTTGTTTGACCATCTTTAAGGTGCTAGTTATTTTTCTATGAAATACCTCAGATCTTGTTGTCATTAGCTTAGATTTAGAGATAGTGACATTTCGAAGACAACCGTCAAAATTTGATATGGTCATTATGAGTTTGTAGTTATGTCTTTTGGACTAACCAACACTCTTGAAACTTTCATAGACTTAATGAATAGGGTGTTCAAATAGTATTTGGACTTATTTTTTATCATTTTCATGGATGATATCCTCATTTATTATCAGAGTGAGGAGGAGCAGTGACTCATCTAAGGGTTGTTCTGAAAACTCTCAAAGATTGCCAGTTATTCGCTAAGTTCAGTAAATGTGAATTATGGTTATGGTCTATCGCTTTCCTTGGTCATGTGGTATCTAGCGAAGGAATTTAAGTGGACTCTCACAAAATAAAGGCAATGAAACAATGGCCCAGAACCACTTCTCCAAATGATATCAAAAGTTTCTTAGGTTTGGCTGGTAACTACAAGAGATTTGGAAAGGATTTTCATCTATAGCTTCACAATTGACTAAGTTGACTCTGAAAAAGGTTAAGTTTCAGTGGTCAGATTAGTATGAGAAAAGCTTTGAAAAATTGGAGACTAAGTTGACTACCACTTTGATTTTGACTCTACCAGACGATTCAGACAATTATGTAATTTATTGTGATGCATCAAGGGTCGGCCTAGGTTGTGTGTTGATGCAGTGAGGTAAAGTCATAGCTTATGTTTCTAGACAACTTAAGATTCATGAGAAGAACTACCCGACTCATGACCTTGAACTTGCAGCGGTAGTATTTGCCCTAAAGATTTGGAGACATTACTTGTATGGTGTTCACGTAGATGTGTTCAGAGATCATAAGAGCCTCCAGTATGTGTTCACCTAGAAAGAGTTGAATCTTCGCTAGAGGAAATGACTTGAATTCCTCAAGGATTATGATATCAATGTGATTTACCATCCCGGTAAGTCCAATGTAGTAGCCGATGCTCTTAGCAAATTATTTATGGGTAGTGTAACAAATTTTGAGGAAGAAAGGAGAGAATTAGCAAAAAATATCCATCGGCTTGCTTGCTTAGGAGTTGGTCTTACAAACTTGTCAGATGGTGGAGTAATAGTTCAGAATAGATCTGAATCTTCATTGGTAGTGGAGTTTAAGGAAAAGTAATATAGTGATCCTATATTGCTTCAATTGAAAGGTGTACTTCACCAGTAGAAAGTAGAGGTTTTCACCCAAGGGGGAGATGGTGTGCTTCGTTATTAGGGTCGCTTTTGTGTTTCTAAGGTGGGTGAGTTGAGGCACTAGATCCTTATAGAGGCCCATAACTCTAGATATTCTATTCATCCAGGTGCCACTAAGATGTACCGTGACCTACGGAAAGTCTTTTGGTGGAATGAAATTAAGAGGGACATAGAATATTTTGTGGCAAAGTAACCTTATTGTCAACAGGTTAAGGTAGATCATCATAAACCAGGAGGTATGACTCAAGAGATCAACATTCCTAATTGGAAGTGGGATGTTATAAACATGACCTTCATTACAAGTTTACCTCGTACTCGCAAACAACATGATTCCATTCGGGCAATGGTAGACAGTGTTACTAAGTCTGCTCACTTGTTGGTTGTCAAGACTAGAGATTCGGCGTAGGACTATGACAAGATTTACATTAATGAGATAGTTAGGGTGCATGGGGTTCCTTTATCTATCATCTCAACTAGAGGTCCACAGTTTACCTCTCATTTCTAGAAATCATTTCAGAAAGGTTTTGGTACTCTGAAATCTCAGCACAACATTTTATCCACTGACGGATGTTCAGGCATAGCGTACCATTTAGACCTTAGAGGACATGTTGAGAGCTTGTGTTATCAATTTCAAGGGAAGTTGGGATGATCACCTACCTCTTATAGTGTTCGCCTACAACAACAGTCACCATTCTAGTATTTAGATGGCCCCTTATGAGGCACTATATGGGCGTAGATGAATATTTCCAATTGGTTGGTTTGAAGTAGGTAAAGTCCCATTGATTGGGGACAGATTAGGTTCATCAAGCTATGGAAAAATTTCAGCTCATCAGAGATAGACTTAAGACAACCTATAGTCATCAGGTGTCCTATGCAAATGTGAGGAGAAGGGACTTAGAGTTTGAGGTCAGTGATTGGGTTTTCCTAAAAGTGTCACCTATGAAGGGGGTGATTAGATTTGGCAGGAAAGGGAAGCTCAGTCCAAGATATGTAGGTCATTACAAGATTCTAAAAAGGGTTGGAAATGTGTCTTATGAGTTAGAGTTTCCAGCAAAACTAGCAGTAGTTCACCCAGTCTTTCACATTTCCTTATTGAAAAAGTGTGTGGGTGATCCAACATCAATAGTGACATTAGAGAGTATAGCTGTGGAGGACAATCTCACCTATGAAGAGGAGCCAATTGAAATACTTGATTGTCAGGTTCGTAGGTTGAGAATAAAGAAGTCGCTTCAGTGAAGGTTTTGTGGAGGAGTCAGTCCGTAGAGGGAGCAACTTGGGAAGCACAAGCATCCATAAATTTCAAGTATCCCCATCTCTTTTCTTCTGATCCAATTTAGCTTTAGGTAATAGTTCCTCTCCAGTCTCTAAGTTTACTTTTACGTAAAATTAGTCTCAGTATCTTGTTCCTTTAGTTGTTATTGCATTTTCAGCATATTTGCTTGTTCTTAGAACTTAGTTCAGTCAGAAATGAGGTCTTAGTACTTAGTGGTAGGGTTTGCAGCTCCTTCCCCATACTCAGGTAACTTAAGTCTTATTCGACGATGAATGTTCCTATGGGGGAGATATTGTAACACCTCAGAACTTAGCTCAGATTAAACAACAGAAAATTGGTGAACCACGGAGGCCTTCACGGGTTGTAGTCCACCACACGAGCCGTGGAGAGGCTCGTGGAGATGAGATAGAGCAACCATGGCTCAGGCTTCAGACCACAGAGCCTACCACAATCCATGGTCTAGATGACGGGTCATGGTAGGACTAAGCCATTAGGCCCCTAGCCCATGTGAAGGACCACAGTGGCCTTCACGGCTCGTGATCCTTCACACGAACCCTGAAGTGGACTGTAGAGGGGAGTTCCAGAAACAGTAGCTACTGACCAGCTGACCACGACCCACTTGATGGGCCGTGGTTCCTCAGACGGTATGTTGTTGGGCCCATGGAAAGCCTCGTCATATTTTAAGTTAGGGGTCATTTGGTCTTTTCCCCTATGTGTTGACACCTAAACTACATCGTTTAACACCTAAACTACATAGTTTTGGTTAGTTTTAGCCTAGTAACTTAATCAGAACCTACCCTAATCAATCATTCACCAAAAATTTATCGATCTTAGAGAAAAACAGAGGGAAAAAGTCAAGCAGCACTTCAAGAACACACAACAAGGTTTCTTCAGTTCTAGACCCAAAATCAAAAAATTTCTCCATAGATTTCATCACCAAGTGAGTGGGATTTCATTAGTGGATTCCTTTCTTCCACTAGGTCCCTAGAATTCAGTAAGAATCTTGATTCCCTATGCACTATTTAGACCTAGGGTTTCTAGAACTTTAGATAAATTGTTGCGATTTAGCTGTTATGGTATTCTAAATCATATTATCATGATATTGTGCTCAGCTCTTTGCATGAAACTTAGAACCCTAGTTGTGTAGATTTGTTTAGTTCATGAATTACACTAGCTAGGTCAGATAAATAGATATATATTCCTCAGATTTCAAATGTTTCATTACAAGTACTAAAATGTTGCACATTCTCAGTTAGCATGTCAGAATATTGAGCTATCCAGTGTAATTCAGTTATGTTACATTGTACACAATTCTAGTTGGGAGTAGACTTAACACCGAGTGGACTAGGTTTCAGTGTACCTGTATAATCCCAAACTACGTGCCCCATAGGTTTAGAAGTCCACTCTATGGGCATCATATTTAGTTATCACTCCACTCATGCCTTTATACCCTTGGCAAGGATATTAGGTCCTCTTGATGGGGCGTATACATCAGACACCACGTTTAGCTCCAAGTGGTTTTATGTCGGTTATTAGTAGCTCCCATAGTTAGACCTTATTGCTCCCATAGTCAGACCTTATTGCATTTGAACAGGATTTCAGTTGTACTTCAGTTTTTAGTCTTAGCATGTTATGTACTTGGTCATTGCATTCAGTTAAGTTCATTTCAGTATGTTTTCATTATTTCCCAACATGTTCAGATTATATTATTGCTTAGTATGTTTTGTTTAGATTTTATCCTATCATGCATGCTCAAAACATTTTAAGTACTGATGCGTACTTTACGCTACATACTCTCATGATGTAGGTTCAGGTACTCAGCATTTAGATCACGCATAAATCGACTTTCGATCTTTATTTCAGCAACTTCAGTGGTGAGTCCTCATACTTTGAGGACAATATAATAGACATGTTTCTATATTTAGTCTTTTCATTTCAGTTTCAGTATTTGCTATAGTTAGCTAGGGGAATGTCTCAACAACTTTAGTCAGTAGAGGTTTTTTCAGACATAGCATTAGATTCAACTTTAGTTTGAGTTTGATCTTCCAATTGTTATTAAACTCACAATCTTTTATATAATTATATTTGTATTGGGTATTCTCCACTTTGAGTTAATTATGGTTTAAAGCTTCTACATAGTATATTTTATTTAGTAATATTTTAGTATGCTTATGCTATGCCAGCTCAGGGTTAGCTTGGGATCACTCATGAGCCTAGGTTCCATGTATATGTCCAGGGGGTAGCCTCGGGGCGCGACATCACTAAAGGTGATTGGAAGGTGAAATGATCTCAATGAAATGTTTGTTGATGATCGTGAACATCGGTATCTACATCATAAAATGATGCAGGTCGAATGACATCACTACATTGAATGTATGAGTATGTGATGAGGTTAGAGTAAACAATTATCTGGCTTAAGTCACTGAAAGTAATAACTAACTAAACTGACAAGGCTTCAAGAAATACTCACCTCAACTCAACTCAATACAAAGCAACCATGAAAGATGCAATATTTAAAAGATTATAAAACAGGAGAGAAAACTCAATGGTGTATAAAAATACAAAAAAAAAAACTCTTTACTTTTATGTGGGAGATTCTCTAACCGACAACCATCACTATGACCAACATGATGATACATCGTCTCACCCACTCTGCCAGAACTGTCCTATACCTTGCCGGGGTATAGGATACCTCAACTAAATGGATCCACTAAGCTTTGCCCGAAGGCATTTAGGATTCATCTATAAAGTATCATACCCATGTTGGCATACATGGTTTATGAGGAATCAGAGTTGTCTGAACTCATCCACATATCAGTGCTCCGAACTACTCCCAACAATATTTACTCATGCTCACTGTTTAAAAAGATACTCTTTCTCTAGTTAGAGATAATTGCTCAAACTATCCTCTTAAAAGAGGTATCTGCTCTTGAAATATCTTTGAACTCATAACTCATTAAGAAATCGAAGATTCTCTTTTATCAATGTAAAATCTGATACCTTTGGGAATACTTAGTTTCCTTATACTCTTACTCAATACATACATGAAAACTCTTTCTCAAAAGGATATCAAAATCATATTGTAATATGATTATTTATGACTCGAGAAGTCATACTACCTAAACATCGATGGTATATCTACATACCATACTACTTAAACATTGATGGAATACTCACTTGTCATACTAATCATGTTTTAGAAACTCTTTCTCAAAAATCATCTTCACTTCCTCAAAACCTAGTTTAAAACTCAAGCAATTGCCTTAAAAAGCTTCTCAAGATTCATAACTCAATTCACAGGGTTTATGTGGAAGTATGCATGAACCAATCAACTTAGGGGTCTTAATAGCAATATGGAAATTCAGTACTCAAAACTCAACGATACTACTCCTCTCAAGAATACTCAATTCATAGAGTTCATGCGGAATTATGGGCATGAACGACTCAACTAAAGGATCTCAATAGCAATGTAGACTCATGAATACAACTCCTCTCATTCTCATACTCTTTTACTAAAGACTTAGTTTCAGTCTATGGTTAATTTCAAAAGAATTCTCAAAATTGATTGAAAGGACCCTTTTGAACTTTCCTCTTCATCTCTCTTTAATTTGAAATGTAATTTTAAGATTTACAATTAGGATATGTAGGATATTTCAATGATTAATGAAAACTTAAATGGTTTATATCAAGGAAAGAATGAAGACGCGATTCAAAGGAGCACATATGGAACGAAGAACGAAAAAAAAAGGTCGGACAACCTTGGCGTATCGGTGGTGCATCGCACCAGCCCCCAAAGTACTGGGAGTGCTATGGGGTGAACTTCTGGCCATTGCACTAGCCTAGCCCAGACCTAGAAATCTGATGAATTTTCTTGTTAAATTTTGGGTCCTAACTCGTCTAGAATTGATTGATTTCTTCTAAACTCTCTTTGATTCATAAACCCAACACAAATTCATTGACATATTACTCATATTCTATCAAGAAACACCACTCATTTGCAAGAGCCTCACCTAAAGAAATCAAAACCTACATTGATAAGGAATGTGGCTAAAACTCAAGAACTACTCAAGAATCCTCACTTAAACGATTTCATGAATGAATTAATGGAAGAACTACATTATTGGCATAAGGATGAAAAAGTCCATCACTATGGGAAACCTCACATACTTGGAAAGCACCATGTTTATGGCGAAAATCAACAAATCTTGAAGAATGCTTGAAAACCTCGACTTTGTCCTCTTGAAACCTCTCTATAAAAACCCTAAGTGTTTTGAACGTGAATGAGTATTTTAGAATATAATTAAACCCTTTATTGGGTCAGTAAAAACGTGTTAAGAAAAGTGGGTAAAAGGAAAAGATCAAAATACCCTTTCCTTAAATGAATGGAAAGCCTTAAATGTAGAGGCTTCACTCAAACGAGCATAACTTTTTATTCGGACTTCAGAATTTAGCAAACTTGGCGGCGTTGGAAAGAGGACCTAGAGACCTAAGATTTGATAGGTCGTGGCTACCTAACTCTTGATGTTCTAAAAGATATGTTCGATTAAAGTTGACCCAAGTAAAATCTCTTAGTGAAATTCAATTGAAAAGAAAGTTTTCATCTCAACTTTACGCTAGGGAATTTAAGTGGCCTTAACATCTAAGAAAATTTAGAATTACTTGGTACAAATCTTATTCACCATAAATAATGACTCAATTCTTAACTTAAAAAAATTTGGGATGTGACAGGTTCAAATAGAATGATTGTAAAAAGCCCATCTCTCTATACACTCATGAAACTAGGAGGTGTTCAGGGCTGAAACGAATACAACTGTGAGAGCCTTAGACAGTAAAGGATTGATTGTGTAATATACGGTTATCAAGGTATACACCAAAGCTTGTTCAAATCTACCAATTGACCTAGTATATCTTACATATGTTCACTACGGAAAGTTCAAAGGGAAACCTACTTATCCAGATGCAGTTAATTCTTTGAAAAGTATACACACTTGTCTGTTACTTTGTCTAATTAGATTCATTGCCCATTCATGTGGGGGATTGTTTGGTTTTAAAAGGTGTGAATGGAAAATGAAGAGTTGAGATGTTTATGAAGGGTTGTGACTTAAATGAAATGTTCCGACTTTTATGAAAAGTTGCGGCTTTTATGAAGTGTTGTGACTTTTATGAAAAGTTGATACTTCTATGAAAGGTTATGACGTTTCCGAAGGGTTGTAACTTTTAAAAGGGTTGTGACCTTTCCGATGAGGCACAATGGGCATATGTTCACACTACCCCCTATTGTCTATATATAGAGGGATTTCCTCACATTTTGAAGGACCAAATTTCAGGACTTCTTCTACTACTACTGAATTTAGTATTCTAAGTGTATTTTACTTTTTTTGAGTGGTTCGCTGACATTGTGGGTATAGATATTGATATGCCGATGAGTAAGATCGTTCTATCTTGGAAGGATATATTTCATTAACCTCGGATACTTAGGAGAATAATTTCCTTAAGGGGAAATTGTGCCTTCACCAAATTTTGTTCTAAGTAGCTTAGATCCACATGATGAACAACACTAACTTGAATGTCTGGCAGTGAATTGAAATCTAAAGACAATCAGCAAGGCTTCCTTCGGGTTCGAGAATCAACTCAGGTGTCACATACCTTTTTGTTCCCCTAATCATCAGTCTATGTTTTTCTTTCACGCCGTGTTCCAAAGTCATGGAGAGACCGAAATTGATAATCTTGGTAGTTTCGTAGGTGCCCACAAGGATAATGATATTTTTCCAATACATGATGTATCATGATAACTTTCCATACATGATGTATCATGATATTTTTTTGATACACGATGTATACTATACTACCCAGCAATACAAAAATAATTAAAATTTGAAGAAACAAAAAACTTTTAATAAGGCAATTCACTTCTTCTTGTGCATATAAGTGTCTAATTATATCAAAAAAACCAAACTATGAAGAAGGCATTTATAATGACCATTTTGAGTTATAAAGATGATCAATGAAAAAAAACAAAAGTAAACGTCATATTACTAAAATAAGAAGTACGTAACATTTATAGTGAACATGGACATTAATGTTATGATTCTCATGAGTCAAATTTTCAATTGTGATGACACTCGACTATCCCGAGTCAGTTGAGTCAAGACGTATATCAACCTAATTTTATAGTATAAGAGGAGCTAAAGCATACAAGTCCAACAATTGAATTATAAATAAAGATAAAGCCAAATAATAATGTGAAAAGAAAAACAATCTCCCAAGAACTAATGTTACATTGTCATGAGAAAAACTATATAAAACAAAAAAAAGTCATAAGCTAGACTGCATGTAACAATTTTTGTTAAAGAGCTAAATAGAAGTCATTTTTGAAAGTCACTACAAGAAAACTGTCCAATAGCGAAGGGAAAACTGGTCGCTATAAGTAAGAATATGGTCCCAAAAAGTACAATGGCGACCACCTGAACTTGTCCTTATAGCCTTGGTCGCTAAGGACCTTTAGGGACGAGATTATATTTTCGGTCGTTGATTCTTTTAGGGACTAGTATAATACTGGTCCCTAAAATACATTTAGGGACCATATTTCTGGTACCTATTCGCACATATTGAAATTGAAATTATGGTCGTTAAATCATTTGCGACTAGATTTTAACTGGTCCATATATCATTTTGGGACGACTTCTTTGTTGGTCTATAATTATTTTGCGACCAGTTTGACGCTGGTCTGTAAATTAGTTTGCGACCAGTTTTTAGCTCGTCTATAAATCAATTTACGAAAACTTTTAATCTGGTCCCTAAATCATTTTGGGACCATTTTAAAGGTGATCCATAAATCATTTCGCAAACATGCACCTAGAAAATACGATAATTAATATAAACTTGTCTCTTTCATATGTAATATATAATTTAATTACAAAATAAGGTGAGTATAAAGCATCTGACTATATACAACAATGAGGTAAGCTAGTAATAATATTGTGATCATGAACCCTTAGCAAAAAAATCATATACTAGCCTTAAACTATAATCCAAAGTTGCCTTCACCTTCCCAGCAAAAAATGGTCAATCTACATGTTGTTTAACATCAGCTTTTTGCAAATTTCAGCATCCAAAATCTGTAAAAGAAATAAAACTTTCATTTAGAAGACCTATATATAAAGTTGAACAAAAAGATGTGATTAAATCAAACAACAATTTCTGCAGCAGCTCTAACACTAATTGCTGCAATAGTTGAGATTTGGTTGGCCATTTTTTGTGGGAAACTGTTGTACATAATATAGTGGCAGCAGCTGCAACAGTAATTGCTGCAACAGTTGAAACTTTGTAGGCTATTTTCTTTTAGGAAGTGTTGAACACAATATTGTCGTGATCAAATATTATAGAAAAGAAGCTCAAGGAGAAAGGTATCCATGGCATCTGCAACAAATCCACAAGACCACAGAGGAGCAATACGCCGCAGCAGCAAGGGTAAACAGAATCAAAGGAACAATCCTTTTTAACTCATGATATCATTTCTTTGGTTAATCCTTTTCTTCTCCGCCTTTCTAACACTTATAGTAAGTTCAATTTCTTAACTCTTCCTAACGTCATACTAACTAATATCATCATATGAGGTACTCGATGACTACACAAGTTAGAAACATATTGTCATAAAATAGTCTAAGTTTCCAGCCAGCTTAATGTTGCTATGAAGATTGTACAGTAAAACATCAAGAATTAAAATATTGTGATGAGTAAGCTGTAATTGCAAATGAAAATTTACAAGGAACAAAACTTAGTCAAAAAGTTAGAGTTAAGAGAGGAAGAAGAGCTTACATGTTCTAAATGAGTTTGTTATCATCACTTGAAAATCCTTAAATAGCCAAAAGTCCATTTTTTCTGTAAAATTTTATCACGAGTTAGTGTACTGAAAAAATATATCAAACGTGCAAATATATTTTAAGATAAAACAACCAGCAATTAATATCTTTGCTACGCAGAATCAGAACAATAAATTGTTGTTTCAGGTAAGTTTTTACTTACATGGTATAATCAAGGATCTGAATAGTCATTCTCTTGAATTGGAGGCTAATAATTAGGGTGTTGCGCTAGAAAAAATTCTTTCAATTGCTTCAGTTCTTTCATCTCATTTTGAAAGTTAGACATGCAATCCTTCAAATACTGATTTTCCTTTTGAGTTGAACGTAGCTCAGCCAACAATTCAGCTTTTGAGGAAGTCCCACCTTTCAAATCTTTTGCTTTTACTCCACCTCCAAAGCCAAATACATGACTACGACTTTGAGGTCCAAAGCATTTCTCAACAATTTCTATGTTAGAAAGTGATGGTTCAGACTCCACCAATTCTTGAATTTGAGCCTACAAAGTGTATAGAGGAGATTTTTTTTTTCAGATCCCATAATAACTAAATGTTAAGAACATGTTCAATTAACCAAATGCATATGCTTCTCGATTGTTTCAGAATCAACAAGTGTGTTATTCTTCTTGCGAGTCTCGTAAAAGATAGTTGCTAAATCTGGTGGATTGCCATCTTTTCCGCCCTTAACATAAAGGTAAACATGTAAAAGAACGGTTCATCAATATTAAGACAGAAAAAGATTTGATGATAACACCTTTTGATAAATAATCTCTCTAATTGGCTTGCTACCAATATGATGAAGCATCTTCAACTTAGCTCTATTTATTGTGTTTCTATTGCTTCTCGCCTATATTTGAGTAACAACATTAAATTCAAATTTTATAAATAAATTATCAAAATGAAATCATAGTATGAAACAAATTACATAATTAGGTAATATGTCAAACCTGAAAATCTTTTGAAGTGAAATGTTCTTTTACTAACCACTCCCATTGCTTCTTTTCTACCCCCTTAGGCATATTCTTAAGAGCCTCTTGGATAGGTTTACCCTTCACATACTTTTCATGCAATTGACCTCTCCATTTATTCCATAACTCTTTCATCCATCCCAAAACATGATCTCGATGACTATTCATGTCATCACTATCAAATTTATCCTACAATGTATCAAATTGAAACATGAAGGAGCACAATAATTAAGCAGCGAGAATTGTATTAAGAAGAGAGTAGCCCAAGAAGAAATTGAAATACTTAATCCAATTACCTTGACAACAGCCCACATGTGATTTAGCTTTTCCTCCTTAATGTGTTTCCATGATGATACTCCCAACGGACATATATTACGATCACGAACTATTTTTCCCAAGTGCCTCGAAAATAGATTACTATTCTTCCCAACTGTTCGATTATTGTAAAATGTCACTTTTAGCTTTTGTCCAATATCAAGCGATGCAACTTCTTTGCACTTGTTACTTCCTCGAACCTTTTTATCCATTCCAGTAGCACATGAACCTACATTTACATAGTTTATAAATGGTATAAAATATTGTACATATGATAAACTTGTGATCAAATAGATTTGAGAAATGAATGCATACTTGTTTCAGCTGTTTGGGCAGACTGTTTAACTTGATCAATAGGAGAAATTGGAATATCAAAATGCAAACTCTCTTTCTCATGAGCCAAGGAAGTTTTATCTATTGTTCTCAATCCTTGAGAGAAACCTAATGCAAGAAATTATATTAGTAAAATTACTTGAATTAAATTAAATTAATGTAATGACCCTCTCGGTCATTTCTGTATATTGCCTTCTGTGTGTCATTTAGAGCATTCTTGTAGCGACCCCAAGTCATTTATGACTTGCTCGGACTGACAGCTCGGTCACCTGGTCGTTCATTTGGTTTTGGTACGAGTTTTAGTGTTTTGGAGCTTATGAACCTTGAACGATCATTTTCTATCAAAAGTTTAAGAAGATGACCTTAGAATAGAATTTTGACGGTTCCATCAGCTCCAAAATGGCCAAATTAGGCTAGTAGCATAGTTGGCACGAGTATCGAGGCCTTCGATGCTAGTTTGGATCATTAGGCGTTTTAGCCTTAGAAATTTGGCCTAAGGTTGACTTTGGTCAATATTATTGGAAAACGCGCTCGAATGAAAAACACCTTTATTTTTGCCATGTATAACTACATAATATCTAAATTTATTGTCTCTATTTTTATCTGAGAAATATTGACATAAAACATTTGAAGCTGTTATAAAATATTTAGTGTCTTGTTTATTGTATGCTATCCATAAATTATCTACTAGACATTGTTGAGCTTTTTCTAAATTACAGTCTAGGATTACTCTAAATGATAAATTACACTTAGGATATGAAATTAAATTATACTTACCAAAATAAATTATCTCCATTACGTTATCTGTTGTACTTAATGGTCTGAATTTTTGTCTTTCAAATAATGTCTGAGCATAAGTATCTGGCTGGGCGATGCCCTTGCCTTTGTCTACTGGCTGTTAACTAGTTGGTCTCATGCTTGGTCTCATACTGAAATAGAAATTAGTTAGTTTTTAATTGTAGTCTACTTAGTTTATCTGCAAAATCATTATCTTTTCCTTTAACGTATTCAAAAATAATATTATTATATATAGATATTATATCTATAAAATTTAACCATCGTCTTTTACTGTTGGCTTTACTATTTATTTTTTCGTGAAATTTTACTATTGCTTCACAGTCTGTTCTAACTAATACTTCTTGTTTGTTTAAGATATATAATTTAAAACTATTTAGTCCATATATTACTGCTAATACTTCTGCGTCTTTACTACTCATATTACCTTTTTCTTTGTATTGTCCACTTTGGTAGGCACATATTTTTTCTTCATTTTTTGGACTATATTTATTAGGTCTAGATTTTAAAATAGCTCCCCATCCTAATTTACTTTCGTCTGTTTGGACAATTAGGTAGTCTGATTCTAAAGATATTTGTATGTCTGGTATATTTTTAACTTTTACTTTTATTTGTTGGACTAATTTTATGTCTTTTATGTTAAAGTGTTTTTGTCCCTTACTCCCTGTCTTAGCATACAAATGTCTTGCCATTTTTCCTAAATCTTGAATGAAATTTCTTGCATAATTTACTAAACCTAAGATTTTTTGTAATTCTTTTGTATGATCTAACTTGTCTGGCATTTCTAATACTTTTTTAGCTATATGTGGTTGTAATTTTACCTTTCCTTCTCCTAAAGTTACTCCTAAGAAATTGATATGTGTCTTACATAGTTCCATTTTCTTTTTACTAATTATTATTCCGTATTTTACAAATAATCTAAATACTGTAGGTGTCCTAAATGTTCTTGTATATTTTTACTAAATACTAAAATATCATCTACGTATACTAGTACAAAATTCTTATATTCTCCGAACATATCATTCATTTTTCTTTGGAATATGGGCAGAGCTTTCTTTAAACCGAAAAGCATAGCAAGCCATTCAAAATAACCTTCGGGACAAGTAGAAGTTGTCGATTCTATACTTTCTGGGTGCATTTTGACTTGCCAATATCCTGACTTACAGTCAAATTTACTAAAAATCTTTTTACCTTGTATTCTATTAATTAATTTATTTTTATCGGGTAATTTATATGCATCTGTTCTAATATTATCATTTTACCTATTATAATTTATTACCATGAGAGCTTTTCCTCGTATTTGTTCGCTATGGTTTCTAACCATAAAAGCTGCTGATCTATGTCTAGATTTAGATCTTCGTATTACTTCTAATTCTAGTAACTCTTTAATTTGTTTAGAAAATTCTTCCGTATCTTCATTATTTGCTTCTATTGTTGCTGTTTTTATGGTATATTCTAGATTTATTATATCTAATTTACACATAATTTTATTACTTCCCCAATGTATTAAGGAGTTTTCCCCTATTATTTCCATTTCATCTAATATTGCTACTATATTTTCCAAGTCTTTAGGATTTTTTATTTTTCCTATAGTATTTATTCCTTTTTGAAAATTGTAAGACTCTGTTTCTACATTTATTAAAGTATAATTTTTTTCTATGTCTTCTAGGTATATATTGTCTGAATAATTTTCTTCTTGTTTTTCTTCATATAGGTTGTTTGAACAACAATTGTCATTATTGCTACAATCGTCACAACATGGAGTTGTATTTCTTATTTTATTATCTTTATTTAATTCCTTAGTTGGAATTTTTCTAGTTTGTACAGGAGTATATGTTGTATTCCTGAACATCATTATTCCATCTCTAGAAATTAAACAGCTTCCGTTATTTTGTTTAAGGAATTGTAAACCTAAAACTAAGTTAGTTTTAATACTAAGATCTCTTACTAATATCTTATACATATTATATGTAGGTTTATAGAATTCACTACATGTGTTTATAAAACTTATTTGTGCTTTTTCTATATATTGGTTGTAGAGATTATAAGTTTCATCCATTTGTATTGCTTGTATGACTTCTTTAAAAAATTTTAGAGTTGATAATAAATTATGTGGCAGTATCTTTTTATTTAGGAGACAACTAGTGCAACCTGTATGTACTAAAGCTAAAGTTTCTATTTCTATATCTTTTATTTTTATTCTTACTAGTATTTTTATTGTTCCAAATTTTTTATCTTTATTGCATATAAAACTAGTATTATTTTCTTCTATATTCATTAATTCACTTTCTTCTATTTAATCTAAATGTATTGTACCTTGTGATTGTGTAGTATCTGTGTCTATTTTTTGTTTTCCTTTTTGTAGCTTAATTATTCTTTATTCTAATTTAGTTACTATTGTTTATAGAGTTATTAATCTTAAATTTGTAGCCTGATCTTTTATATGAGCTTGATTTTCTTGCTTATCTACTTTTTGTTTTAACTTGTTTTCTATACAACTAATAAATGCTTCCATATAACAATTCTTACATTTGACTCTATTTGTTTTACTCGGGTACCATTTACATATATTACACTGATTACTATCTAATCCTTTTAATCTTTCGAACTGATGATTGCAATCTTGATAAATATTCATCATGGTATTTATTAGTATATTCTCTAAATCATCATTTCTTTCTTGACGATTTAATAAATTTTGGATCTATTATGTTATCTAAATCTTTAGTAGTCTTAATAGTATATTTATTTTCTAAATGTCTTTTCCTTGCTGCAGCTATTCTTTTGAGATTATATTCTCTCTCTCTCTCTCTCTCTATATATATATATATAATTGATAATTGTCGTTTCTTCAAATTGAATTTGTGCAAAATATCATTATATTTCAAGGATAGAAAATTTTCGATACTTATTAAGTAATTTAGATTAATACTCTATTAAATAACTTTTTCAAGGATAGACAAAGTTCGATACTTAGATTGTATGCCTCCTCCCTGAACACATATGACCCTCACAACAATCCAATTTCATCCTTGAATCTCATTTTTTTTTTCTAAGAAACACTTGATAAACTTACCCAATGGGTGGTGTCATCACTAGAGCATTGAAAATCTTTCTCCTCACTTACTCATTTGACACATATCGAATTCAACAAGAATTGGAACTTATTGCTCTAAGTTCATAGCACGATCAAGGGTAGAAATCTCTCCTTTACAAACCTATTGTTTAAATGTCTGTGTAGCCTCTCAATCATATATGTGGTCGTCAACAAACTTTAATTCTCTGTTACCTCTTACAAACTTGATATGTAATAGAATCGAAGGTAAAGAATCTCATAAAACATTGAGTAATTCATTAAGTGAAAAGTAAAAATAAAAAGATATAACATCATAAAAAATCTATGCGAGACTACATTAGGAATTTTGCATGATAAAACATCACATGAGTTTGGTATAGATGGAACTTCTAAGTCGCACATGAGACAAGACCCTTACAATACCCAAAAACATACAAAAAAATGTCATTTCATAAGCAAAAGTTCCTCAATGATAATACGGCTCACCACAACCAATAGAATGAGTCAAGTGCTTAGCGAGGATCAGCACCGCCCTGAGAGTCCATATGTGCATCACAAAAAGATGCAGTACTCACATGATGAGTTGAACCCAAATATAAAAGAATATAAGAGGATATAAGTTGTACTAGCACCAACTTATTGCTATTAAAGTACAAACCTAATTTATTGGCATGTATTAAAGTGCTTCTTAAGGATGAGCACTGAAGGTGTTTCAGTCTGCATGATATATAACCAAAGAATATTCAAGGAAAATAATTTTTTTCCTATATGTAGTTTACAGATAATACTGGAATAAAGTGGATATATGTTTGCTGCAAAAGACGAATTTATTACATTTATAAGGATGTGAGTTGAATGAACATGAAACATGATTTTGTTGATTATGATTTACCTTTGTGTAATTGCTGACATTTTCTTTTCTCATTCTTCATTTTATTCATATGGTAATGTTGATTCTGAATTTCTTGTCTTTTCTGATGAATTTTCTGAAAAAACTTTGTGAAACTTGTGGTGATATAGGTTTTCAAGAAGCAATTATTACCTTCTATAAGTGTAAAAATGTTGACATGCCCCAGTAAGTCATCTATCTCTTAATTTTTAGCATGCAAAGATAGTCAGATGAGTTGATAGTCATGACTCTCTTATCTGTACTTGCTTCATCACCTCTTGGCATATATATATATATATATATATATATATATATATATATGTTCTTTGTAAACCTCAAAGATTGTCCCAATCCCAAAACCTTTCTTGTTTGGTTGACTTGCCATTTCTAAGGGAGAAGTTAATCTTTTCACACAAGGGGATGTTCCATATATATATATATATATATATATATATATATATGTTCTTTGTAAACCTCAAAGATTGTCCCAATCCCAAAACCTTTCTTGTTTGGTTGACTTGCCATTTCTAAGGGAGAAGTTAATCTTTTCACACAAGGGGATGTTCCTCTTGAAGGAAATAGCTAGTTAGATTATTAGCTTTGCTTTCTTTTTTTGGAATCTTAAATAGGTCTTACTGTGGAGTAGAACTAAAATCCTAAATGGAAGTAATATTACCTCTTAGGGAGAGTAAGGAATTTTCCTTTTTTTGTTTTTCTAAGTATTCGCATTGAAGCCTGACTAATTTTGGATTTGCATCATCTAAGTCACATACTACCTCCTACAAATGATTTTTTGATCTATACTCATATCTAATCTTTCTGGCATTCAGATCCCAATGGTAATGCATATTTGGTTTCACCTAAGGGGTTTCTTTCATTAGCATGTTATGGCATTAAATTCTCTTCAAAACTAGTTGTATTTTTTTTATAAATGCATAGTCTTCATCCTGTTCTAAAAAAATCTACTTCCTCTTCCTATCAGAATTGTGTGTCAGCCTATTATGTTGATGCACAAGTTGATTAGTGTTGTGAAGAATGTGATATTGGCAAAGGAATTATGTCTTCATCACATGGACTAGAAATTGTGCAATTCAAGGAATCCTCTGCAATGATTTGTCAGAGAACTGTGCAACCAAAGAAGCATAATAAGTTTCCTCGTGGGAGTGCGAATCGTATTAACTGAGAAAAGGAGGTAAAGACTAGGAAAGTGAGATATCTACGTGTTGAAGAAGCACTTGGTCTTCCGTCAAGCATTGCGAAATATGGATCTCCACTGATAAATATTATTTCCTCAAGAGTTGTGCCAACCGAATCCATGGCAATTGTGAATCAAGGACATTTTAGCGATCCTAGTATTCAAATTTCAAATTCTTTTCCCGAGAAGACTGCAGTGCAGTGGTCTTTAGGATCAGCAGGATACACAAAACCTTAGAATCTTCAAAATGCAAAAATCACTAAATAGAGCCAAAATAAATAGTACAATTATCCAAAGGTTAAGTGCTCACCAACATCTTTTGTATTCATTAATTTGTTTAATTTGTCCTCTTCTTATGCTTCTCTCCTTCAAAAATTTTATTTTCTATTAGTTACTTTTGTACTTTCATTCAACCGATGTAACCTATTTTTAGGTTCAATTGGTTCTACAATTCTGGAACATAGAGTCTTGCTGCTGTGAATGAGAGTCAAATGAAGAATTCATCTATGACACACCCTTGTGATCCTGCTCTAGTTCTTTCCTGGAAGTAAGTACCCTTCATGAATACATATCAATTTCTAACATAGTTTAATGCAGGGTAAACTGACCTCTAAAATTTCAAATTCAGCAAAATAGTCCTTTGCATATTTCTCCGTGGTTACCTTGCGACTTCTTTTGATGTAGCAAGTTAGTCTTTAGCATATGAGTTTAAGAAATTCCCCCCGTGTGATGGGCGTGTTACCCAGAAAATTAGTTGGGGTGCCAGAAAGCTCTAGGGATGCCATTATTATAGGTAAAAAATGTATAGGGCACAGTATAATATATGCCTAACTATGGGAAAGAGTTCTGCTCATAAGTTGTATATGTGACATAATGATAATCTGAATAGATACTGGTTAGTGAGACTGTAGTAAACTTGATTACCCTTATGGATAAAATCCTTGAGGACTTGAAATTATTTCCACTTATGTCATTGTATTATGGACCATCTGACTTTTTTCAAGTAAGGCAAAGAAGAAATGTAGGTAAGTCGCTTATATGGGAGCTATATATTGTTTATTTTCTAAAAAATTTCAGTTCTGCAACTTAATAAGATGTACTGAGAAATTGCTTCATGGATTTCTTTTTGTGTCCTTGAAACTCGAATATGCCTTTCTTTATGAGTCAAAAAACAGAGAAGTTTCCCTTTTATTATATATATATATATATATATATATATATATATATATATATATATATATATCTATACATACTTGAAGAATTCACACCACTCGACAAGAATACAAGTTCATTTTCCTATAATAATTAGTCCTTCTCTTATTTGCATTGTAGGGGAAGTTTTGACATCTTAGGTACACTGAAACTTGCACTTGAGATATTCAATAATTGTATCCAGGCTAATCCTGCTTGCATAGTTCGACATAAGGTGTATAAGTTCTCAGGACTATTGCCTGATACTCTTAAACTTGAACTAGTTCCATGTGAGAATATTAGGCCAAGTTTACTCAACAATCATTGTCTAGGTAAAGAAGACATAGGATCGTATTTCTTCGCAAGTGGGAGAAAAAGGTCAGCTTCTACCCTATATATCTATCTGAAAAGGGATAAGGTTTGCGAAGTAGAAGTGCGCCCTTGCCCATGAATATTTTTATTAGAAATTGATTTACATTTCTCATTATATGTAGGTCTGAGAGATATATTGCCCCTGTTGAAGTTCATGCGTACCAAGGATTTGGTGATGAGAATTCTTATCAATGATTTTGAGTTGCTTATACTAGCATCCACAACCCTGTGCAGTGATTCTCAAAGTACATTTATAATCTCTATGTTCTTTTCTCATTTTCTTATTCCCTTTCATGAATTTTTAGGTAATATGTATATTCAATTATGCTCTGTAGAAGATCAATTTTCGTTTCTATCTAGAAGATTATTCCTTTTTTAGTTGGCAATACTTCTTTGGTTCCATTTAAATTTAAATGCTTTAATGCGGCAAGTCATCAGGCCAAGCTGCAGAAGTATTGATTGTAAAATCGGGGGCTGAAATATATATAACTTGGATTGTTTTATCTGTTGTTTGTGTGCCTTGATTGTAAGTTCAAATTCAGGAGCTTCATCTCACCCTGTGTATGTTCTTGTAGGATGGAACAATGAGCACTTCCTGTGGGGATTATTTTACCGCATGGGACAAGAGACAGATGGATGTGCTGAAGGAGGCAGCAACAAAGTGATTGATATGGAGATAGACATGATAGCTGGAGAAGATGTAGGAACACTGGACATTATGCTTCACTCATGGTCGTAGATCTATTCATAACGAGTTTTCTTTAGTTTGTTCTATCTTCTCCTGTCTGTTTAATCCAGCTACTTTTATCTAACTATATGCGTGCAACATCTATCTGAATAGTATTTTTTGTTTGTATCATTCGACTCTAGTGTCAGACTCCTAGTACTATTTGTTACAAACACAAACCAACAATTAAATTTTATGGTCAATATGTGAATACTGAGTTATTTAATTGTTGATCTCTTGAATTCCTATTAGATTTATAGTCAGTATGTGAATTTAGAATGGAACAAGTTGCTTAAAACAACTCAGTTGGTATGGCGCGGTCTTCACTATCTTCAACACATGCAAATTAAAGAGTAGGTATCACTAGAATTGAAATGTTTGAAGACATATTATGGAAAATATACTTTTCCTTGAGGTATGTATTGCTTCCAGTTGTACACACAAGAGTGGCTCTACAAGAGCCGGATTATCGGATCTAAAGGACTTGTCGATAAACTGTTTTAATAAATTAAGTTAGTCTAATTACTTATTGAAGAGTGCCAAAAGAATTTGATTTATAAATAAAAGAATGTAAGAAATTAGTAATAATATTACTTACAATGGTTGGAAAATTCCAGCGTTGCACATGCTTAAGGCTTCATTTATCACATTTCATGTATGAATTAACTACAGTTATCAAACTATTGATTTAGAGGGTTGATTTTATGATCATGATCTCTCGATCTCTAATTGCCTACTCCGATCGACTGTCTAACTACATTGTTGAGAGGGCATAGATAGAACTCAATTGGTGAGCATTTATATTTCATCATATTTTGTAACTAAGCTCGGTGTTCATCTGGGTGTCTATCCTGAACACGAATCTGAACAAGTGATATGCAAGAGAGATCGATCACTTTGTATTCTTTAATCTATCTATCTCTCTGTGTCTCCAGTTCAAGAATAGAGAATATATTTATCTCTATGGTGATCAAGCATGAAATACTAAAATGAGAAAACAAAAGTAATTTAAGAGATAACCAATATTAATTCAAAACAATTGATGTTCAAATATTACTCATAGCTACAGCCCATAACAAAGTCTTTTTAAGCTACTAATGCCTAGGAAAAGAAGAAAAAGAAAAGAACACTAAAAAGTATTGACAACTATAAAGTATGTTATAGAAGTTGTTCCCCCACAAAATATCCCTAGGGTCCTATTTATGGAGTTCAGGAAAAAATAATTCCACTTTTTCTCCAATTAGGAATACTAAATTAACTAAAATTTGTCTGGAAAGTTGGGGATGGCTTAGAGCAGCGCGCCATGATTGCTGGGGCAGCGTGCCACCAGTGTACCAGCACTTTGCTTCAGCAGTTTAGGCTTTGGCCTACTGCACCAAAGCTGATCCAGGTGTGTCTTTTTTCATGCTCATTTCCCTTCGCTCCTGTCACCTCATATTTAGCTAATATTCCTTGAGAAACTCATGCATATGCTAATCATGTTGGTTATGTGCATTTATTACAATACTTAATTAAAACACAACAATTATCATCAAGAATCTTCTCGAAACGTAAAGAACATGTGGGTAAATCATAGTAAATGGGCATATAAATACGCCTAAGACCACCATCCCAAACTTAAGCCTTCGTTCGTCCTCGAGCAAGCATTAAAACTCATCTAAAAAAATTTCAAACTAGGGATGCCACCACTTTGGTTGATACGAACAATAAGATCGTATACACTTTTCAAAACATCAAGTAAACTTCTCAATTATTATGGAAGATATACACATAAACAACAAATCTCTAACTTCCTAACTTAAAGAAAAGACTTCGAACTCATCAAATTTAAGGTTTATCACCTATTTTTATCAAAGAAAGCTAATAAAATGACATGTCTATCATGAAACAAGTGCCCTCTCAAGAAGAAATGGTCCACACACTCAATTCCAAAGATTGAGTATAAATTAAGGACATAGCATCAAAGAATAACTCTCACACTCACAGATAAAATTCACATGAATGTACAAAGAACCATAGGCTTGCCCATTATTTACATCTCCACTAATTAAGCATGCTTGAATAGAATAAAATAGGACTTTAACGGGCAGTAATGTGGGCTAGGGGACGGGTAGGAAAATTATACTATAGTGAATTACAGTTCCCTAAGCAATTTGAACTTTTAGACTTATTTTATTCTCTTTATTTTCAGTCTTCTCTTCAACAATTATTTCACAAGTAGTTCTCATCATCTCAAGAATGTTTCAGTCATTTTTTTGCTCAAAGAATTTTTTTCTCCTATTTTTTCCTATCAGATTCTTTCAAAGAGGGATTTTCATCACTCTGTAGCTATCATTGATTACTTTTTTCACTCAATCAACCCTTTTTCTTTAGATTTACCAATTATAATATGTCTTGCTACAGTTCTCAAGGAAGCAATGTACAAAAACTAGGGATTCAACAAAAGAGTTGAGAAAAAAAGTATGGCTACCAACAAAAGGCTACAGGCACAAAAAGGGTTAACTAGTCGTACAATATCTGAAAAGGCTAAAATATATAAGACAAATCAAAGAAAGCCTATTATCATCTCCTAAACAAAGCAACACTTTTTTATTTTGGTTCAATAACATGTAGGACAAGTTCTAGACTAAGATGAAAAACATGGAATAAACAAATTCTCATCACACATAGCACAAGTATCAATCAAGATGGATCAATTCCACTTCTAAGAGATACATGACCATAACAAACTACAAAATAAAATAAGTTATTTACAAAGTCACAACCATGAGCCTAGGTGTCAATGAGTCTATAATTTCCTCATCAATCAAGCATTCACAAGAAAGTACTACTCAAAATTAGGCCTAAATAGAAAGTATCACACAACTAAAAAGGGTCTTTCCTTTTCTCGCCAAAAAGAGAATTAAAAATAAGAAAAAGAAAAATTTACTCCTTAAAAAATGATACTCGGTTCAAAGGGACTATCCTTAGGAAATAAACCAAAAACAAAAGGCGAGGAACCCATCTTAAAAAAAATAAAAGACTCAATAAAACAGTTAAAACTATGCATTCATTCCTCCACCCCAAATTTCAAAAAATGCTATATCCCTAAAGCATCAATTAAAATTTAAAACAAGGATTAGAAAAACTCCCTGAGGTCTCTAGGGCTAGCTAGTAGCATGTTCTCTCAATTTTCATCAAGGGTCATATGCACCACACTTAAAATCAAACGTGCTCCTTTGCTTCAAATTTTTGGGTACTCAGACTTCTCCTAATGTGCAAAAACAACAAATAAAAAAGTGACTCTAGAAAAAATAAAATCACAAGCTATACTATAATTGTTGACAACCTAGAATCTACAGAAGGATTATGCAGATCAGAGATTTTGAGCCCTAGTGTTCATGGAGGGTGATGATCATGTTTGGCTTTGAGTGCCATCTATGAAGTGTGAGATGAGGTTCGGAAAGAACGACAAGCTTAGGCCTAGATTCATTGGACCCTTTGAGATCGTGGGTCGTATGGGAGAGGTGGCCTATAAGTTGGCCTTGCCACCTAGTTTTTCAGCTCTACATCTCGTATTTCATGTTTCCATTCTTTTGAAGTATGTGCTAGATAAGTCTATGTGCTTTCCCTTGATTCAGTTCAGTTGGATCTGGGCTTATCTTTTGAGGAAGATCCTATAGCCATTTTAATTATACAGGTCCAGAAGCTTAGGACCAAAGAGATTGCTTAAGTAAAGGTGCAGTGGAAGCACCGTTCAGTTAGTGAGGTGACATGGGAGATAGAGTCGAATATGTGTGCTAGATATCCTTAACTTTTGTAAGCTTCAAGTACTTTCTTTTGCTTTATGTTTGAGGACGAACATGTTATTTAGTAGTAGATAATGTAATGAGCCGGTTGGTCATATTTTTTGTTTTTTAGTGAAATGTACCATTTTTCCCTCCTGATATTGACCACGAGTCTTCTATGTTTGAGTTCTAAAATTTTGGTTTGTACTTTGAGTTAGAAGTTAAGAATTTTGTTAGTTTTGAGTTTGAAAGGCTTATATTGTTAAGAAAGTGATTTTTGGCGTATTTTGAAGTTTCGAGAGTAGGTATAGAATTCAACTGATTACATCAGCACTGAAATGTGAAATTTGACCTATGAGAGTTGTCAGTTTTTGATTCGAAGTCATTTTGACGATTTGAAGTCCTAAGTTTTGAAATTATGGAAATTTGTCCTTTAGGTTGGCTTTGGTTAACTTCGGAGTTTGGAAGCTTGAATCAGATTTCTGAGACTTCCGTTGAATTTGGGTGATGATTTTGGGATTACGTGAGGTCTTGGCAGATTTTTGAGAGATCTCAAGCTTGTTTTAGCCTTTTAGATGTCGAGTTAGTTTATTGTAGTTTTCACGAATGTTGGGTCAAGAAGGCTTAAGATTCGTTTTTGACTGTTCCATTGAGTCAGGAACATTGGGTATAATTGATTTGCATATGTGGTTTGTATATTTTGGGTTCCAACTAATCCCGCGGATTCTTTTTTAAAATATTTTATGACTTCTCTTTTGCTAGTTTTTTGTTCTAGTGCATGATGATTTTGGTCATCGCGATCGTGAGGCTCCATCTTCACGATCACGTAGCACTAATTTGAGGTGTATTGCGATCGCGTGGGTCTTTCTGCGATCACGATGGTCAACTTTTTTGAGTTGATTGTTTTTACTCAACACGATCGTGTGGCTCTATGTCACGATCACAATGAGCATTTGAGACTTGGGTAGAATGTTTTCTAAAATTGGGGTTTCAACCTAATTTCACCATTTTTGAGTTTTTGGAGCTTTGGTGTGGCGATTTGGACTAGATTTTTGAGAAAAACTTTTTGGTAACAATTCTTAACTCTAAATCTTCTATTACCCATTATTAATTATGGATTTAAGTGTTCAAATCAAACTTTTGAAATGAGAAATTTGGGGTTATCTTCAAGAACCTAGAAAAATGGTGATTATGAACTGATTTGAAGTCCATTTTCTAAAAGATTTCACCAATAAGTTCGTAAGGCCTTGATTAATATTCTCAAGTATTAAATTTCAAATTCAAACCTTATTTTTGGAATTGAGTTTTTCGTTGATTGACCCACTTTTCAAAGAATTGATGTGAGTATTGTTGTTTCCGGAAATTTATTGTTAATACTTGTTTTTTATAGATTGTGTGGGTTCGGAAGTGATTCAGAAGGGGAAGGGCTCAACTCTTGGTGGGATTATTGATTGATTTAAGGTAAGTGATCTCCTAAACCTTATATTGTAGTAGAATTCATGTATTATGTTACTTCCAATTCCACACGCGAGTGTACATGGTCATGCAAGTACTATAGTGGCTCTAAAAGAACCAGATTATCAAACCCAAAGCACTTATCGATTAACTATTTTATTAAATTATACTACTCTAATTATTTATTCAAGAATGCCAAAAGAATTTGACTTTTATTTGTAAATAAAAGAATGGAAAAATTAGATAATAAAATTAACTTACAATGTTTGCGACAATTGCTAGGCTACAGCATGCATAGGGTTTCATGTGTCGCATATCATGTAATGAATTAACTAAGGTTATCAAATTACTAATTTATAGGGTTGATTTTATGATCACGATCTCCTAACCTCTAATCTCTTACTACAATTAATTGTCTAACTACATCATTGACTAGGGATAGACAGACTCAATTGGCGAGCATTCATATTTCATCTTGTTTAGTAACCATGCTCAGTGTTCGTCCGGGTGTCAATACTGAACACGAATCTGAACAATTGATGTGAAAGAGAGATCGAACTCTTTGTATTCTTTGGTCTATTTACCTCTCCATCTCCAAGTCCAAGAATAGATAATATGTTTATCTCTATGGTGGCCAATCATGAAATACTAAAACAATAATACAAAAAGTAATTTAAGTGATAACCAACATTAATTCAAAAATAACCAATGTTTAACAATTACCCATAGCTTCAAACCCAAAACAAGAGTCTTTAGTGACTAATGTCTAACAAAAGAAAAAGAACAAAAAAAAATGAAAAAGAAAAAGAAAAAAAGAACCCTAAAAAGTGTTGACGGCTTTTCCTTACAAAGTATATTTCTCCTTAATAATTATTCTCATGGGCTATATATAAAGGTAGAAAACCCTAAATAAAATAGTTGAGTCCAAAACAAATTGGGAAACCCAAAACCAAAAAGAGTTGAAATTCCTTGTTGTACACCGCGTGAAGCTGCCTCAAAATTTGAGGGGGCGTTCAATTTCTGCCACTGGGCAATGAGATAACAAACATCACTTTACTTTCTTCACTTTCGGCTAACAATTCCAATATATTGATTTATTAATATAATATTCAATTTAATCTATTAAAATGCATGTTTGATTTCCTTCCATAATCTTTCATCTTTAATTCATTTTGGCTCTAGATTTCTTCATCTTTACACCAATTTACTCCTACAAATAAAATACACTATTTATCCCAATCCATAAAATTCATGCTCACAAAAGATAAATAAAAATACTTATTGTGAGACCAATAATGATTAAAAATATGTATATTTGGTCTCACAGCATTTGCGTTTTAGGAGTAATGGGGATGAAATGAAGGGTTAATTGTCCTAGGTATGATTAGCTTTTGAAGACTTCTCATGCTTTAAGTATTTTAGATTCTAGAGGTATTTTTGAGGTGATATAGCCTACTCATTATTTTGGGCATATGCCTAGATAGACATTTGTATCACTTCTTTTGGTAACTTCTCTTTCCAGAGTTTGTCGAGCTTTCTTTAAGTTTGGTAGATGATTGAGAAGGCTTACCTTTTTGGGCACATACAAAAATTTGCTCCTGCATGTCCGAGATGCTAGTACCATGCTTAACATATATTTCATATATTTATTTTATATTACACTCTCTATTTAGTTTACTCTATAAAGAACTACACATTTCTATGTTTGGCTCAGAAATTCTTTAATTGTAAACCTCTTATTAACTTCTAATTACTTGCTCTTGGAGCCATAGAAAAGACATGTTTTATACCACAAATTCTAAGAATGCTTTTGACAGGTGCCAGAAGTCTTCCTTTTTTCTTCTCCTTACCTCTGTGCCTATTCTAACATTACTTCCTATTTTTGGTCTTCACCTGCAGTTTAGATCAACGTGCAGAATTATTTGAAGATAAGGGAATCTCTTGACCATTCATGAGGTGTTCTTTCTCACAGTGATCATATTCTCATTCAAAGAGAAGTCTTGGAGGAAGCAACAAAAAAGGTATGTTTATTACTTAAGACTTTGCTTGGAAACTAGAGAAAACATAAATATTTTAAAGTGTAGTTTTCTATAAGCATGGCCTTTGAACTAAATTGAAGGAATGAATGTGTAATATCAATGATGTTTTATGTAAGGAATTATATCGATGAATATGTTCTCTATTGGTCTAAAAGATTTGTATCCAGCTGTTTTCCATCCAAATTAATTAAAAGAAACTTCATAAAAAGAAAAGAAGTGGTTGTATATTATTTTTCCCCCTTTTTGAACTTATTTTTAAATGATATAACATTTCCTGTCACTATATGCTTAGGTAACATCCATACTTAAGAAAATAAGCATACACTATACTGTTGTTTTCATCTCCTTTTTAGTTGTTGGATGTGTTTGACGGACTTTATCTAAGTTGAGGGCCTATTAGAGTTGTCTCTCTGTCTCTATGAGGTAAGTGTAACGTCTATGTATACTCTATCCTCTCCAAACCTTGCTTATGAAATTACACTGAGTATGTTTTTGAACTAAAAATGATATATTTCGTATAATTTTTTATATCTTAATGGTATTTCCTTGGGTTTGTCATCTGTATTATTATTTTTGTTTATTGATTCAAAATAGTGATGTCACTTATTTTTTTGACTTTTATTTGTTACTCTAAATATTCCTTCAATTATTTTAGTTGTAGGTATGATCCATCGACTGTATCTTTAAACATGTCTATAATCCTTTGATAGATTACTATATTATTCTTCCTCATGAAATTCTTATAGGAGATATTGTTGCATAGAAATCTGATTTTCCAAAGGATAAAATTTTGAATTTGAATTCCAAAGGTCACACTACAGTAATTTTTTGGAATTTTAAATGCATACTAGACATGAGTCTTTGCAGCATTAGACAGTAGATGCATCTTCCTCTTCTTCCTCCCCCTTCTCTTTATTGATTTTTTTTTGCAGCTTTTTCTTGTTTTATCGTCCTGTCTTCTCTTGTCTTATGATTCTTTATTTTTCAATTAATTCCTGAGATGTTATAGAATTAGAGATAATTTTTCAATTAGATAATTTTTCAATTTGTTCTCAACCAAACAAGTCCAAAGAGTCCATAATTTTCACCTGTGATTTTCAGTCCAGAATATAACATTTCAGTTTTTAGTTGTAAAGTAGGAATTACTAATACATACTCTGTCATATTTTTCATTTAAGATGGTATTCTTAATTGATTTTTTTTTTAAAGATGCAGATCTAACTGGAATCAAGATTAATGTTCATGAAAAGCTTAAAGAAAGGTGTTGCGAAATGAAGTCGTCAAAATGATATTAGAGATTCAGTTGTTAAAAGAAGGTGTGTTAAGGCAATTTCATCAATCTAAAGTTGGGACTAACAACTCAATTTTCTTTCGCTCAAAGCAAGTGAAGCTCACGAGATAGGAGAAAGACGTAATGATTAGATTGCATTGTATCTGTCAGGATAAGAATATCTTTGTTATAGGACATTATTTTGTTATAAATTGTCTACATTTGTGACAAAACATTTGTCTTCGAATTATTTCAATAAGATAATTTATTTTTAATTACGAATTAAGTTTGTATTCAATCACAATTGTATTTGTCATTAATTACTGTAACTTATAGTGACAATTTTGTTGTGTCAGTAAAACTAATATTTTTGGTGACGAAATGATTGGTTTTAACTACAAAATTATAAGTCATTTTCGTACAAGCAATATTGTCGCTAATTAATACAATTGAAGACAACATATTTTTGTGCATAAAGATCGTCTTTAGTGACGAAACTATTTTTATTTGGATACGAAACATATATAACTTTAGAGACAAATGATGTCGTCACTAATTAAAGTAAAAATTTAGTGACAACTTAATTTTGTCGGTTTTAATAACTTTTTTGTGACAAGAATATAATATCAACTGCAAAGTTTTAATTTTTTTTGACGAAAGAGTGTCATAAATTCTATGCATTTGCGGACAAAAATAAATTTTGTAGTTAATGCAACTTTATTTGGTGATGAAACACTAAATTGTCACTGTATACCTTTAGTGACCCATGATTTAGGGACGAACAAACGACCTTTTTTTATCATCACAAAATATTTTTTTGAGGAAAAATGAGTTTAAAGTGACAAAATAATTGATAACCAAGTTTTTTGTAGTGGAAGTAAGACCCTTCGGCGACTCGTCAAGTGGACTAGGTGATCCTCAGGCCTTCATTTCTTCGCTCTTTTCAGCCTTTTCGTTTCTTTTTACGACGTAGTGTCCATGCTTTCCTTTAAACTTCAAATACCTAAAACTTAAGGGTTTTCATCATATATTGAGATAAAATAAGCATTTGAGGACACAATTTCTATTAAAATATAGCCCTAAATGAGTCCAATTTGTGGACTCAACAACACCCCTAACTTTAACTTTTGCTTGTCCTAAAGCAAACTCAAGTTCAGCCATTCAAAAAAAAGGGTGTCTTGAACAGTGCTACACAAGACTCAATCATGAATTCACACAACAAGACTCAATTTACTTATGCAAAGATCAAACGTGCACCCAAAGATTCAAGTTGTGACTCACCAATATCAAAGAATCTCACGCTCACAATACTTGCTTCAAATGCAAGTTCAAGCTCAACCAAAGTGTTTGAATGCCCTCACACAAATGATGATTCCATTCTCACACACAAAGGTATAATCAATTTAAAGTTCTTGGAATCAAATGCAACACTCACTCTCACAAGGAAGAACACAATGCATGCTTTCACCCATAGGTTTGCCCGTATTTTCCAATCAACATTTGTTTCAGCTCACTCAAGATCAAAAAGGTCTTTTTAAGGCTTGTAATGGGGCTGAGTGCAAAGGTACGATCATTTAGGCTCAATGACTTTCATCCTTATGAAATATGGTGCTCACAACACTTCCTTTCCTTTTCCTTCATCATTCTCTTTAGTGATCATAAGTCATCTTATTATTCACTTTCCATGGACTGTTTGGGAACCCCATTTCTTTTGTACTTTATTCCACAACTTTCTTTTTCATTCTTTTTCTTTTTCTTTCTCTTTCCTTTTTTTTTTTTATATGGAGGGGTTCCATTTTTCTTAAAACCATGGGTAAGGAGAGACTTTCCTTACACTTCTTGATTTGCCCTTATCTTTTCACCACACCCCCAACTTAGGCTCTTGGCCTATGTTGGCTATTCAACTAACCCCAACTTCATGAGGATTATGGGTGATGGATAAAATAAAGATCTATTTTACATCAAGTTTCTTCCAATGAACGGTAAGGCTCAAAGGGTGTTCAAAAGCGGTTCACACACTCACAAGGTAGGTCACAAAAGAGGTATATGTCAAATTGGCTCACACTCTTAGAAGTTGCCTAAGATCATATCAAAAGATAGCATCACTTAGTTGACCGGACCAACGGGGCAAATTGTAGGATCTATCATGCATGGTTCAAAGTAAGCTCATCACACTAGGCATTGGCACTACAATCAAATAAGACTCCACACTTTCGCTAGTGTGCAATGGTCATCACAAGAGACTCAATTTGATAACATGCTACTCACAACGAGATGCAAAAAGTTCGCATATTGTCTATGCAACTTCATTTGGCCTCATCGTAGTTGCGCATTCATGTTCATTCGATTGACAGCACTATTCAAGTCATTGGTATTGATTGGAACCAAGACTTAAATTTTGCAAAAGAAGAGCCACTTTCAGCACATGGGAGATGGCAAAAAATTTCGGATAGGTCAAAATCATTTTGCAATTTAAAATAAAAAAAGCCACAAGTTGAAACATCCACAGAAAGCAGTATATCAAACACAATTTTTAAACAGAACAGAACAACCCAAATACAAACAAAACACGAACATCAATAGCACATAAAGGTGGGCCTCACCCTACCACAAATAAAAATCATTTTTCTTGAAATGCAAATACCAGAATTTAGAATAAAGAAAGATAGAGAAGGAGGTAAAGGAAAATTCTGTCTACACAATCGCTCTATCTGTCTGGGCATCAATGCCCGATGTGTCAGCCTGGAATTTGATAATGGCTCCCAGAGCTTCTTCAGAAGAATCAATGACAATTGACTTACTAAGATTGTCCAACTCATGAGCCGCCAAAAAAAGAGTCGATAGCTTTGAAGAATCCACGTCTCAACGAAGGAATAGTGGGATCTTGGGGATTTGTTCTCTTGCTGACACTGGGCTTCTTGCCCTTATTATCCATTTTGGGAGGATTTGTTGCCTTCGTAATTTTCCTAAAATTTTTCGCTCTTGTTTGTTAAGGTGGCATATCTCTTTCAACTACTTTCGGTCTAGACATTTCTGCAAAGCTTCGAGAAAAAGTTAGAAAGTATTCATACAAAAGCAAGACATTTCAATTGCAAAATCACTTCGCTGAATCAGTTGGCGAAGCGTGCAACTACTTCGGTGGTTCACTGAGTGCACTACATAGAGAACACAAGGGTACAGACGAAAGGCGAACAAGAAGTCTTTCGGTGAGGCGCCGAATGCGTTTAGCGACATCATGCTTCTTGTCGAAAGTTACATAATTCAACATTATATTTGACATTAAATTAAAAGCGAGATGGGGATTTAAGGTGAACCGCCAAGTGATTCGGCGAGCTCGACCCAGCTTGACAAATGACCCATCTTTCCTGCCTTTGACCAAATTTCCCGAATTCAACCCCGCAACCCCCAAAAACAAAATTAAGGCATGCACAACTCAAATTAGGCTTAGATCCACTGACAATCGTGCATAAGCCATGATTTTTCATCTAATTTAAAGCGTAACCTTCTAAAATTAACTATTTAACGTAGTACATGCAAAATTTGCGAACCTAACAGGCAAACAAATAGTTTAATCCTACCAGAGAGGACCAACACACGTCATCAAAGTAATGTCATTTCATTTGAGTACAACTTTCGAGGAAGGGAACGTAGGGCTCGAAAACCAACCTTTGGTGCCGATTAGGAGAATATTGAAATGCTAGGCGGCAATGCAATCCAGATCCCAGCACAATATAATAACCAAAACATAGTAGAGATGCAACAATATTGAGAACAAAACTAGGTGCGAGTTTGTAAAGTTTGAAAATGAGGGAGAGCATAGGAGATTTGAATTTTTAAACCTTTGGCTTAAAAAACTGTCCAATTCTTTCCCACTCGACGACATTAGTTGTGAGGACCGAATCATTCGGCGTCATGCTGAGAAATCACCTTTCTCGCCTAGTTTTACAGAATCCTCCAGTTAATGTGGGGATCCAAACGGTGATACAAATTGGGGTCGCCGAGCTGATTGGTGACTTGCCACTCATTTCCTTGGGCCCGCCGAGTTTTACAAACCCCAAACCCAAGTTGGGTTGGATCAAACTGCGGTGTAGTTCAGGGTCGCCGAACTCCTTGGGGATTCGCCGACTGAACTTGTTGCTCGCCACCCTGCACTTCTCAAACACCTTCCACACTTCAACATGTACATACAACACACCATTATTTTATCATAACATAAATAAAAGCAAAAATAAATAAACTTTTGGGTTGCCTCCCAACAACGCCTTATTTAACGTCGTGGCACGACATGGAAGTGCCTTCAAGCATCCTCCAGATACACCTCTTCAACCAAAGAAATGTCTTGACATTCCCCAAGATATAATTTCAGACGTTGACCGTTCACTTTAAATAAGAGTCCTTCTTGATCTTCAACTTCTATGTCACCATTAGTGAACACCCGTGTTACTCTAAAAGGTCCAGACCATTTGGATTTGAGTTTTTCGGGAAAGAGTCTAAGTCGAGAGTTGTATAGCAACACCTAATCTCCCATCTTGAAGTCTTGCTTGTGTATTTGAACATCATGCCATTTCTTCATCTCTTCTTTGTAAATGGCTGAACTTTCATAAATCTGATTCTGAATTCATCCAGTTCGTTCAACTGCTCTACCCTTCCCCTTGAAGTCTTTGACCAGTCCACATTTAATGCTTTCAATGCCCACAATGCTTTGTGTTCCAACTCGACAGGCAAATCGCCTTACCAAAAACCAATTAATATAGGGACATACCAATAGGTATTTTGTAAGCGGCCTGATATGCCCAAATGCATCAGTGAGCTTCGTAGACCAGTCAGTTCTATTGGCATTCACTGTCTTTGCCAGGATTCTTTTGATCTCCCAATTTGATACCTCGACCTGGCCACTTGTTTGGGGATGATAGGGAGTTGCTACCTTATGCTTTACCCCATATTTACTCAGTGCCATTGAGAACCATTTATCGCAAAAGTTGGATCCCCCATCACTAATAATTGCCTTAGGAGTGCCAAATCTTGCAAAGAAATAACATTTCAAAAATTGGAAAACACTTTTTCCTTCATTGTTTAGAACTGTGATAGCTTCCACCCATTTGGAAACATAATCTACCCCCACGAAGATATATTTATTTCCAAATGATCTCACAAATGGGCCCATGAAATAGATCTCCAATACATCGAATAGCTCGACCTCTAAAATAGGAGTGAGAGGTAATACCTGTCTTCAAGACACTCCGCCCGACTGCTGACGTTGAGAGCATTTCTTTGCAAGTTCATATGCATCCTTGTAGAGGGATGACCAGTAATATCCACTCTGGAGCACTTTAGCAGCGTGCAAATGACACTATGGTGACCTCCCACTGGGGAGGTACGACAAGCATGGAGAATTTCGACCGCTTCTTCTCCTGAAACACACCTTCTAATGACATGCTCAGCACTCTCGAAACAAATATTGTTCATCAAAGTACTTTTTAACATCGAACATGAACCTCTTCTCTTGGTAAAAGGTCAACTCATCTGACATCAACCCACACACAATGGAATTTACAAAGTTTGCATACCAAGGCGTATGTTTGAGAGATATTGCAAACACCTGTTCATCGGGGAAGGAGTCGTCATGTCGAACTCATGCTGAGCATTTTCCCTTACTACCAACCTTGATAAATGATCAACCACTTGATTTTTGCATCTTTTTCGATATTTTACCTCAAAATCAAATTCTTGTAATAGCAGCACCTACCTTATCAATCTTGGTTTTGTGTCTTTCTTTGCCATCAAGTAACGGAGTACAACATGGTCAATATGTACGATTATTTTAGTGTCTAGCAAGTATGCCCGAAACTTTTCAAATGCATAGACTACAACAAGCAACTCTTGTTCAGTGACCGTATAATTGCGCTAGGCACTATTTAGGGTCCTGCTTGCGTAATAAATTGGGTGAAATAGTTTGTTGTGCTTTTGACCCAACACAACCCCCAATGCCATACCATTAGCATCACACAACTTCAAAAGATTCGGACTAATTAGGGCTGATGATAATCGGGGTGGATACTTGTTTCTCTTTCAAACACTGAAATGCAGTCATACAAGCGTCATCAAAATAAAATTTCACTTCCTTATCTAAGAGTTTGCATAATGGGTGTGCAATCTTTGAGAAGTCTTTAATGAACCTTCGGTAGAACCCTGCATGCCCTAAGAAGTTGCGAACACCCTTCACTGAAATCAGCGGGGGTAATTTCTCAATGATCTCAATTTTTGCCTTATCAACTTCCAGCCCCTTTTGCGACACCTCGTGCCTGAGAATGATACCTTCCTTCACCATAAAGTGACATTTTTCCCAATTGAGAACCAGATTCATATCCACGCATCTTTGGAGCACCTACCTTATGTGAGTCAAGCATTCCTCAAACGTATCCCCTACAACTGAGAAATCATTCATGAATACCTCCATAGAGTCTTTGACCATATCTACAAAAATAGACAACATGCAATGCTGAAATGTTGATCGGGCATTACATAACCCGAATGACATCCTTTTGAATGCAAATGTTCCATAAGGGCAAATAAAAGTGGTTTTCTCTTGGTCTTCCGGTGCAATAGAGATTTGATTGTAATTCGGATACCCATCTGAAAAACAATACCACCCCTTTTATGATAATCGGTCAAGTATTTGGTCCATAAAAGGCATTGCGAAGTGGTCCTTTCCGTTCCATGAGTTAAGCTTTTGATAATCCATGCATACTCTCCACCCAGTCACTGGTCTAGTCGGCACGAGTTCCCCCTTTGCATTTGGGACTACAGTGATACCTCCCTTTTTTGGTACATATTGTACCGGGCTTACCCATTTACTATTTGCAATCGGGAAGATTAATCCCACGTCTAACCACTTGATAATCTCCTTTTTCACTACCTCTTACATTAGTGGGTTCAATCTCCATTGATGTTCCACGCTAGTTTTACATTCATTATCAAGCTGAATCTTGTGCGTACAGATACCAGGAGGAATGCCCACTATATCAGCTATGGCCTATCCTATAGTTTTTATATGCTTCTGCAATACTTCAATGAGCAAGTTCACATGCCTTTCAAGCAAGTCATCTGTGATAATCACGGGTAAAGTATTATTGGCTCCCAAGAAGACATATTTGAGATGAGAGGGTAGTGCTTTTAACTTCAAATTTGGCGGTTCCATAATTGATAGCTTTGCAGGAGGACTTTCTCTGTTTTTCAAGTTAACATCCAACTTGATTGGATTCCTTGCATACACTCCTAATCCCAATAAGGCAGCTACCACTTCGTCATAGCCTTAAACATCAGATTCGTCATAATTAGCAAGCACAGACTCAAGGGGTTCATTCTTTCGCATTAAATGGCTCACACTTTCCACCGTTTCATCTATAATATCCTTAGTTGACACCACATGGATATCACTTGGCTGTTTCATGAATTTGCAAATATTGAAGGTCACCTCATTATTGTTCACTTGGAACTTCATTTCTCTCTTTCGACATCCACCAATGCCCTCCCGGTTGCTAAGAATGGTCTTCCAAATATAATGGGGATTTCAGCATCGATCTCACAATCTAAAATCACAAAATCAGTCAGAAAGATGAACTGATCTACTTTTACCAAGATGTCATAGAGTATCCCCACTAGGTGTTTGATTGATCGATCCACTATAAGGAGTCTCATTGTGGCTGCCTTTGGTTCACCCAAACCAAGCTTCTTGTAGATTGCATATGGCATCAAGTTGATGCTTGCTCCTAAATCGCACAAAGCTTTAGCGAATTGGAGCACACCAATGGTTCACAGGATGGTGAATGCCCCAGGATCTTCTCTCTTAGTGATTATCTCTTTTGTCATAATTGCGTTGCAACTATAGGGTACTTCAATAGTTTCATAGTCCAAGCTCTTTTTCTTTGTAACTAGCTCTTTCATGAATTTGGCGTATCCCGGCATTTCCAGCAACGCTTCCACCAAAAGGAGGTTAATGGTTAACTTCCTGAACACTGACAAGAACTTTTTGAACTTCTCGTCTTCATTCTTTTTTTTCAAACATTGGGGAAATGGTGGAGGTATGTTGGGTAAAGGGTGCATGACTTTTGGAACTTGAACTTGTTGATGTGCTTCCTCCTGTGGTTCTTTGGCAATGTTTTGTTGAATAGGTAACTCTTGTTTCTCCATACCTTGGATCTCTTCATGCTTTTGAGGATCCTCATCTTCCATCATGCTCCCTATTTCCACCTTTCTGCTAAGGGTAACTACAATAGATTCTCTTTCAATATATTCCATCAACGCTTTGAACATTACTTGAGCTGATAATAGACTCAATTGACCTTCCAGCATATTTGATGGCATCTGCATGAGAATTCACTTTACTGTTCAATGATGAAAAGTCGTCTTTCATCCCATTCAGCAAATCATCAGACTCCTTAACTTTATCGAGTATGCCTGACAATAAATCATTTACCCGAGCACTACATGATCTCCCTTTGGATTTTGGGATTTCACTCAAGTGAGTCTGGTCCTCCTCATGATCATCCTGCTCTGCCTAATCTTGTCAATATCTCCTTGGTTATTCACCCCTATAATAGTTCCAACCTTGATTTCCGCCCCACTATTGATAGCGTGGGTAGAAACCATCCTCATATCTTCTGGAGTTCCAACCTTGATTCTCCCCCGGTCTTGAGTAACCGAAAGAAGAACCCTCTTGAACTTGAAATACTCCATATGTCCCCTTCATGTGTTCTTGTAGAATTTCCATTTGAGACAACATCTTTTGGATGTTTTCGTTTCTCTCCTTTTCTTTGTTGAGTTGTTCTTGTGTTAATCTGAAGACCAGTGGGGAAACTTGATCATCTTTGGTGTACTATGCTTGGTTTACTTTAGTCATACCATCTAGGATAAATGAGGCTACTTCAAATGATTGTAACATTATTCCTCGTTGTACCAATTGTTCAGCTATCCCTTTATTAACCGAGTCCAGACTACAGTAAAAATATTGGAGCAACAATTCACCTGGTAGTCCATGCGTTGGGAACTTACGCAAAAATATCTTACGTTTTTTCCATGATTCGTGAATTGGTTCACCCTTCTTTTGCTTGAATTTTGAATGTCGTCCCTCAGCTTCGTCATTCTTGATGTAGGAAAGAATCTTTCGTGAAAGGCTAGAACCAGCTCCTCCCATGATTTGATGGAGTTGTTTGGAAGCTCAACCAACCATTTAGTAGCCCGGTCAATGATAATGGAAATAAGTGAAGTCGTATGTATTCTTGAGATAGATTCTTGAACGATAAAGGGGTGCACACTTCCATATAGCTTTGTATATGTTCGTGCGGATCTTCATGCTCTAACCCTCCAAATAAAATGTATGAGCTGGAGTGTCGCACTAGTAACTTTAAACATTGCATTTCCGTCGGCTTGTGGCATGCAAATTGCACCCATCTCACCTACGTGGGCAGTGTTATAAACACTATTAACATTATCGATGTCATCTCGATGAAAAGCACCACTCGCTGGATGACCGACTTGATAACTATTCTCCTCGTTTGCACTCATATGTCCTGTTGTGACACACAAATACTCAACACAAAATAAAAAATTAAGTGAGTAAAGTATGATTAAGAAGAACAAAAAAATTCTACTAATCTAAAAATTCTCGAATAATACCACACCCCGACAGCGGCGCCATTTTGATGTTTGCGTAATCAAGACACAACTTCCAATGCAAGTGTCTACGACCGTGCAATAGTAAAGTAATCCAACCAAGGGTTGGGATAATTCCCAAGAGAGTGGTTTTGAGAATTAATAGAAAAATAAAACAAAGTTCTAGCTAGTCATAGCTAAATACATTAACGATTAAAAACATTGTAAATTAAAAGGGGTATAAGAGTGTCAACTAACAATGGGATTTTGTCACTAGTATGTAAAAACAACAAAATAAACAAGGATTTCTAAGTAATGAGAGGGGATCCTTGGGATGTGACGGGAATACGGGTTAAGCTAGATTATTGGGTACACTCTTTTGATAGAAGATTCATAGAATAATTGTGACTAGGCTAAACTGTAAGGGGGATATGCTCTCTCTCAAGCAACTTACCCCGTTTCAAGCGGGTTCCTATAGGACACCCTCTTGCCGCATGAAGAACAGACTCCACCTTAACCCAGTCAATCTCTCAAGCTGAGTGTGTGGACATGGGACTAGGGTTCACTCTCTTGAGTTGAACCTCATGTCGACCCACTCGCACTGGCCATCAATTTAGTGGTCTTAGTGTTATGACCTTTCTCTCGAGCAAGCCAAAAACACATATATAAGATTATATTTACAACTACAACCTCATTAAGTTCATCCACAACCACTAAACAAAAGCATATTTAAACTACAACTAGACTATCAACAAGCAAGACCCAACAACTAATCTAACCCATATTCGCTAAATCACACCCTGAGAATTGGGGTTTTTTAACCACATATGTGGAGGAGGTAGAAATTTATACCAAATTGAGCTCGCATTCAACTAGGTATGAAGATTTACGTCTTGATACAAACCAAAATTGAAGAATCCAAGAGACCAAAATCCAAATCTTGAAGATGAAACCCTTTGGATCTTCAAGTCTTCAAAAACCTCTCAAACTTAGAGAAAAATATCAAAAAGTACTATTCTATATGAAATTATAATAATTGTTCCACACTTAAAACTATAACTCTAACTAGTATTTATAGTTTTCACAGATTTGTGCTGCAGCAGATCATTCGGCGTCGTTAGTAGGAATCACCGATCAACTCAGCGATTCGCCTTTGGTGTAATTTTTCGCTGTCTTGCACGAACCTTCAGCATCATCGTGCTCTAGGTCATTGGGTGACATAGTACTGCTTTGCGGAACTTTTTCGGCAATGCGCCGACTGCTCCCTTTTTTTTCCGACTTGATCCTTTCCTTCAGGGCCCAGCACACTGGAACAAAAGGCAAAGTAAAACACTTCGATGATTCGCTAAGTAGACTCGGTGATTCTTAGGCCTTTATTTCCTCGTTCTTTTCAGTCTTTTCGTTCCTTTTTGTGACGTAGTGTCCATGCTTTCCTTCAAACTTCAAATACCTGAAACTTAAGGGTTTTCATCAGATATTAAGATAAAATAAGCATTTGAGGAAATAATTTTTATTAAAATATAGCCTTAAATGAGTCCAATTTATGGACTCATCATGATTCAAGAAAGGTTGAAAACAACACAGAGTCATGAGAAATCCTACATTGATGTTTGGATAAGGGAGTTAGAGTTCGAAGTAGATAACTGAGTTTACTTGAAAGTTTCACCCATGAAGGGTGTTATGAGATTTGGTAAGAAGGGGAAACTTAGCCCCCGATATATTAGTCCTTTCCAGATATCAAAAAGGGAAGGAAGGTAGCTTATGAGTTAGAACTACCAGAAGAGTTAGCAACAGGTCATCCAGTATTTCACATTTCCATGTTGAAGAAGTGCATGGGAGATCCTTTATCATACCAACTGAAGATATTGGTATCAAGGATAGCTTATCTTATGAGGAGATTCTAGTTCAGATTCTAGATCGTCAAGTTTGCAAGTTAAGGACTAAGGAAGTAGCATCAGTCAAAGTTCTTTAGAGGAACCAGTTTGTTGAGGAAGCTACTTGGGAAGCTGAGGAGGATATAAAGAAGAGATATCCACATCTCTTTGAAACCAGAGAAATTCCAGATTAAGGTACTAGTTCTCTTCTTAATACTCTTTAATTTATAAGTTTGCATGTTGTACTTGCATTGCTTGTTGGCTGTTTGAGTTGAATGTTAGATGTTACACCCTTGCCTAGTAAGATTAAATCTTACTCGAGGACGAATGTTCCCAAGGGGGAGATATTGTAACATCTCACTAATTGAAAGAACTAAAGAGCTAGAATTAGAAAGAGTTGTTTTTGGAAAGAATGAAAACTCTGGAAATTTGTCAAAGTTATGTCAAGTTTGGGATTTTGGTCAACGTCAAACGACCATAACTCCTAGCTCAGGATGAGTTAGGTGTGATTTTAGATATCGTAGGAAATATCTTGAAATAATCTTTCCAATGCCGCTCAGTTTACGCGATTCTGAGTTTGTATTAGTGAGATATGCCCACTTGAATTTGGGTTGTTCAAATAAGGAAAGTCTAATCCGGATTTTAGAAAGGCATTATGGTCTTTTCCATACCCAATGACTTAATTTCATTTTTGAGAAATTAATTAGGGTCTAAACTTATAGAATTCATTGTACCCTTCTACAATATTAAGTTAGGGTTTTAGAGAAGAGAAAAAAAGAAAAGAAGAGAGGAGAAGAAGCAAGAATCGTCAAATTCTTAAAGCTAAGATCATGGATTTCATCAAGGGGTGATCGCTACGAGGTATGTGATATCACATAGCATTGGGTTCGTTCACTCACGCGCCAAACATGTTTATTTCAGTATTATTTTCATCCTAAATGATTGATATTTTAATGTTCTTGAGTTGTGTTCTTGAATTACTTTCGTTCCTGAATTTGGTATTTAGCTAGTGGATCCACCTAAAAGCTATAGATTTAGTTCTACCTTTGGCAAATATGACACCTCTTTTTGGTGTGGGGCATGACATTGGATTCCATGTCTAGCTCACATGGTCTATGTCGGTTAAGGCTTATTCCCAAAGTAATAATGAAGTTAAAGTATTAACTAGGTTTGCTTAAGGAGTATACTTAGCATAGGTAGTATTATGGGGTCTTACTTATGCATGGTACAAGTAGACTTTGAGAGTATTCATGGTGGGTTCCTATTATGATATGATAACTTATACATTGATTATACTTATGACTTGTGTCTTGTACCAATTTATATGATGATTCTCAAACTTTATGAAATGCATACTCTTCAACTAAATTGTCCCTTTTTAGCATATTTTGCATCTTTTTGTGCATGATTATCATACTTAGTACATTAAATGTGCTTACCCATATTTCTTCTCTTTTTCTAACAAGTGTAGGTTCTGGCGTGTGAGGTGATTGTCCCTTTTAGTTCAAGCTTGGGTTGACTACTCTTCAAGCGTTTGGTATGTTTGCATGGATTCGAGGACAAGAGCTTTTATTGTTGTTTCCATTTCTTATGCTGTACTATACATTTTCCTATTCTCTATTGTAAGGGTTGTGATCCTATTGTTTTGTGATTCCGATTGTAGTAGATGGCTTAAATGAGACTATGTCTAGATTTCTGCTCTACTTTTATAAAGATTTCCTTAAAGACTTGAAATTGTTCTTTTATTCTCTATTATTTTATGCTTATGTGATGATGATAAGCTAAGTGGCTTACTTGGGGCCTTTTGGGGTCCCATGTGCCATGTTAAGTCTAGGGGGTACCCTTAGGTCGTAACAAACTAATGTCATGGTGGATGCCCTTAGTAGACTATCCATGGTTAGTGTGACTCACATAGAGAATGAAAAGAAGGATTTAGTCTGTGATGTGCATCTTTTGGCCCGGTTAGGTGTCCAACTAGTTGATTCTCCTAAAGGTGGTTTCACGGTTAATAAGGCATTCTCCCAAGGGGGAAATAGGGTAATTAGGTACCAAGGTCACTTCAGTGATCCGGATGTGGATGGGTTAAAGGAGTAAATTTTAGAAGAGGCTCATGGTTCTATATATTTCATTCATCCGTGAGCTGCCAAGATGTACCATGATCTATGGGAAGTCTATTGGTGGAATGGTATGAAAATGGATATTGCGGGATTCGTAGCTAAATGTCCAAATTATCAACAAGTTAAGGTTGAACACCAAAGGCTGGGAGGTTCGTTGCAAGATATAATCATTCCCATTTGGAAGTGGGAAGATATGAATATGGACTTTGTGGTGGGTTTGCCTCGTACTAGAAGGCAACATGATTCTATTTGGGTCATTATCGATAGGTTGACAAAATCATCCCATTTCATTCCCGTCAAGGTTTCCCTTTCAGAGGAAGACTATGCGAATTTGCATATAAGGGAGATAGTGAGGTAACATGGGGTTCCTTTATCCATCATTTCAGATCAGGGTACTCAATTTACTTCACATTTTTGGAAGTCATTCCAAAAGGGGCTTAGAACTAAGGTGAAGCTTAGAACTACTTTTTACCCTCAAATGGATGGTCAAGCGGAGCACACCATTCAAACTTTAGAGGATATGTTTAAGGACTGTGTTATAGATTTCAAGGGTAATTGGGACGACCACTTTCCATTAATAGATTTTGCCTACAATAATAGTCACCACTCAACTATCAGTATGGCTCCTTTTGAAGCCTTATATGGTAGGAGGTCTTGGTCTCTGGTGGTTTGGTTTGAAGTAGGTGATGTTACTCTTATTGGTCTCGAGTCGGTTTGTGAAGCCATTGATAAAGTTTGACTCATTAGGGAGAGATTGAAAACGGCCCAAAGTAGGCAAAAGTCCTATTTCAATGTGAGAAGGAGGGATCTAGAGTCTGAAGTTGGTGATTGGGTCTATTTGAAAATATCACCCATGAAGGGTGTGAAGAGGTTTGGCAAAAAGGGGAAACTTAGTCCCCGGTTTGTGGGCCCTTACAAAATTGTGAAACGTATTGGTGAAGTTGCATATGAATTGGACTTGCCAAATGAGTTTGCTCCGGTTCACCCGGTGTTTCATGTTTCTATGCTTAAAGAGTGTGTTGGGCACCCGGAGTCCATTTTTCCCTTGGAGGGGTTGGGTGTAGATGAGAGTCTTTCTTATGAAGAGGTTTCGGTAGAGATTCTTGACCAGCAAGTCAAGAAGTTGAGGAGCAAGAAAGTAGTTTCCGTTATGATTTTGTGGAGAAATCATCTAGTTAAGGGTGTTACTTGAGAGGCTGAGGCTAGGGCTGATATGAAGTCCCGATAGCCTCATCTTTTTCCTTTTTCTCCTACTCAAGCTTTAGGTAAGTAGTTCCTCTAGAAATTCCTTGTTTGGGAGTCATGTGTGAATTGTGTGTTTTCTATGATTTCCTTAAAATGATGCATGTTCTTGATGAGATTCATGATTAATATGAAAATGAGTTTTCATGATTTATGTTCCTCATGTTGTTGTGAATTTAGTATGAGTTGCCTATTTGACTTCATGAGATGTATTGATGAACATGCTTTACTATGCTTTTGAGAGAAATTGCATATTGGCTCCATGATGTTATGTTGAGCATTATTTTAGTTGGAAAAGTGAGTTCCTTCTTTGAAGATGAGAAATATTGAACTTTGTGCATATTGGGTTGTTAGATGTAGTTCCTACTCCCTTATTATGCATTGATCATGTTTGAGATGGAGTTGAAGTTGCCTCCTCTGAATAAGTGCATGTTGTGGATAGTACATTTGTAAATTGTTCATTTTTTGATTTTTCATGCATGATGGGCTGCTAGTTTTGAGTTTTTAATTCCTTAAGGTGTCTCAAATGTCATTCGAGGACGAATGTCCCCAAGGGGGTGATATTGTTACGCCCTCTAAATCTAGAAGACTAAACTAGAGCCTAAATCATAAACTAGTGACCTAAATGGAGTCTAATGTAAAGAATAGATTCATAAAATAGCCTCCATCACCTAGTACTGCTATTTTTTGATGTAAACGTCAAGGCATGACTCTGAAGGAACCCCTCCCCCTAAGGGGTTCTTGAGGAGGACTAAAGGGGCAGCTAAAAAGCTGTTAAATAGCCGCTTGGACCTACGGATAGGGCACCCATGAACCGTGGGTGGACCTACGCCCCATAGGTGGGGGTAGTGGGTTGAGGCTGGGCCTCCCCTGCATTCTCCACCTCCCTGAAACATTCCACGATCATGTAGAATAGAGTATGAACCCACCCATGGTCCATTGGTGGGGTTCCGTGAGTAACACCTGTAGGTTAGCTAATTATTTTACTTAGAGTTAAGGGAGGGGCTTAGGGTTAATTAATTAACTAACTAGTGTTGGTTAATACTGATTAAAACTAACTATAAATACTTAATATGACACTAAACTAAACAAACTAACTCATTCTCACAAGACCCATATCAAAAGCTCTCCTCTCCAAAAATATCCTCTCTCTAAGACTCCATTGAAGAGCAAACAAAGGTCAAGCTTAGGTTCAAGGTCCAAACTTTTCACTCCAATTTCATGAGTAAACTATCAAGTAAGGCATGGCAATCTTGATCCATGGAGTGCTTTCCTCCATGGAGCCCTTAAATTCTCCAATTTCAAACTTGGAAAAACCTTCAAAGACCAGGATTTTCTTCCAATCATGGATTCTTCCTCTAATGGTTTTCAAACGTTTAATTCTCATATATTATGGATTAATTAATGTTTTAAGATGTTTTTATGATAAATTCACCATGAATCCATCAAATCCCCTCTAACCCTAATTTTATGAATGCAATGTGGGTGAATTTGTAGTAAGGTCAATTGTATTGTATTAGTCTTATTGTAATGTGGTTTATTTATCATATTATTACTCATGGTGAATGCAATAACCCTAGATTTATTGGGGGGAAGGGATCCTTGATCCAAGATGGGTAAGGCATAAGATTTATGTCAAATTATAAGTTACATGTATATACACTATATGAATATGATTATAACCTTATTATTGTGTTAAGTTGAAAGTTTATTCTCATAATACACAAAGATAATGATGTGAAGTTTCTTCTCACTATGTTATGGTTCTAAGGTTGAAAGTCTATTCTCACCCAATGAACTTATGAGCTATTATTATGAATTGTGTGGGATGGAGGGAGAGATACTTCATGCTTGTAAATTCAATTGAATGACTAAATATGTAATTGTGGGAAGTAATGCTTAGCACCGAGTGGATATTGAATATGAGATGGGAACACCCCCACTAGAGAGGGCGAATTTCTATAATGTATCTCATGAGATGGAAGCTCCCCGCTAGAAAAGGGCGGATTTCTAGTAAAATCTCCATATCCCTTAGCTATGTGCCCTCATAGGTATTTAGCTAGTAGATCCACCTAAAAGCTATACATTTAGTTCTACCTTAGGCAAGTATGACACCTCTTTTCGGTGTGGGGAATGACACCGGATTCCATGTCTAGCTCACATGGTCTATGTCAGTTAAGGCTTATTCCCAAAGTAATAATGAAGTTAAAGTATTAACTAGGTTTGCTTAAGGAGTTTACTTAGCATAGGTAGGATTATGGGGTCTTACTTATGCATGGTACAAGTAGACTTTGAGAGTACTCATGGTGGGTTCCTATTATGATATGATAACTTATACATTGATTATACTTATGACTTGTGTCTTATACCAATTTATATGATGATTCTCAAACTTTATAAAATGCATACTCTTCAACTAAATTATCCCATTTTAGTATATTTTGCATGTTTTTGTGGATGATCATCATACTTAGTACATTAAATGTTCTTACCCATATTTCTTCTCTTTTACTAACAAGTGTAGGTTCCGGTGTGTGAGGTGATTGTCCCTTCTAGTTCAAGCTTGGGTTGACTAGTCTTTAAGCTTTTGGTATGTCCGCATGGATTCGAGGACAAGAGCTTTTATTATTGTTTCCATTTCTGATGTTGTAGTAGACATTTTCTTATTCTCTATTGTAAGGGTTGTGACCCTATTTTTTTGATATTCCGATTGTAGTAGATGGCTTAAATGAGACTATGTCTAGATTTCCGCTCTACTTTTATAAAGATTTCCTTAAAGACTTGAAATTGTGGTTTTATTCTCTATTATTCTATGCTTATGTGATGATGATAGGCTAAGTGGCTTACTTTGGGTCTTCTAGAGTCCCTTGTGCCATGTTATGTCTAGAGGTACCATTGGGTCGTAACAGTTTTCGATGGCTTTCTCTCAGCAAAAGTCTTCTTAAAGTTATGAGACTACAGAGGGGCTCTAAAGAAGCATATGAATGAGCTGAAGTGTTAAGATTCTAAGGAATGCACTCTTATTTATAGGAATCATGTGTTCGAGCTAAAAGTAAGATGTGCTCTCAGATTTTCTTCTCTAAACCTTATTTTAGGTGATGCCCTTTGTGAGAGGAGTGTGTTTTAGAGCGTTTTTGTAGTGTTATCACCCAAAAAATAGTATCAGTTGCAATATTATGAGCCAGTATTAGTAGAAGTGCCTAGATTTAAAAAAAAAAAAAAAGAATTTAGAGGGGTAGTAATCTAATAAGGGAGATAATGATGAAGAAAAATATGTAAATTGTACCCATATTCCTAGTAAGTCATGAATGAAGAGTTTTTCCCTTATGTGTCACACCTCGAGGCTACTTTCTTGACGTAAACACGGGACTTAGGATCACGAGTGACCCCAAGCTAACCCTGAAGCTAGCATATCATAAGCATACTAAAACAACGATATTGAATATTCACTCAAATCTAAAGCTGAATCTAATACTATGTTTGAAAAGCCTCTTACTGAGTTGAGTTGAGCTACTGGGACATGCCCCCAGCTAACTCTAACAAAACTAAAAACTGAATAAAAATACTAAATCAAAAGCATGTCTATTATCCTCTAAGTATGAGGACTCTCCACTGGAGTTGCTGAAATACGGACCGAGAATTGATCTAAGCATGATTTTGATGCTAAGTTCCTGAACCTACATCATGAAAGGATGTATCGCAGAGTATACATTAGTACTTGGAATGTACTGAGCATGCAAGATATAGATAATTGCTGAAAACATAACTGAGCAATGGTATAATCTGAATAAATACATATATACTAAATATAAATGAAAACTGAGCTAAACTGAATGCAATGACAAAGTACTAATCATGAAAATAACATGCTGAACTAATTTCTGATGTATATACTAAACACCTTATCAAATGCACTAAGAGTCTGACTGTGGGAGCTACTATTAACCGACATAAAACCATGTGAGCTAAATGTGGAGTCCAATGTATATGCCCCATTGAGAGGACCCAATATACCTTGCAAGGGGTATAAAGGCATGACTAGCTTGATCGCTGAATCTGATGCCAAACAGAGGGGACTAATTAAAAACCTATGAGAGCACGTAGTTCTGGGACATGAGGGTATGCTAAACCCTAGTCCAACTCGGTGCTAAGCCTACTCCTAACTGGAGATATGTATGACACAACATAACATAAATACTAGATAACTTAATATTCTGACATGCAAATCTTAGAATGCAACATTTAGGTAATGACAATGAAACATTCAAAATTGGAGCACGTATATATGTTTAACTAACCTAGGAAGTGTAATTCATGAACTAATATAATGTACACAACTAGGGTTTTGAGTTTCATGCAAGGAACTAAGCAAAAGTTTTCATGAAAACATGATAATCTCATTAAAAATACTATAAAAACTAAATCACAACCAATATCTAAGGTTGTAGAAATCCTAGGTCTAAGCAAGATATAGTGAATCAATAATCTGACTAAATTCTAGGGACCTAGTGGATGAAAGGAACCCATTAGTGAAATATCACATACCTGGTGTTAAAATCTATGGAGAAATCCTTCGATTTCGGGTCTGAAACTTGAAGAACACTGTTTCTTGTTCTTGGGAGGTTTGGTTGACTTCTTCCTCATCTTTATGCTCCAATTTTCGATGATTTTTGGTGAATAAAGGTTCAGGGTTAGTCTTACTGAGTTACTAGGCTTAAACTGGGTAAAACGATATAGTTTAGCATCAAACGGCGAATTTTAAGCCCCTAACGCATAGGAAAAATACCTAAATGACCCTAACTTAAAAGCTGACGACGGCCACCCACTGAGGGACCTAATGGTCGTAGGTCGACCTACCAACCGTAGGTAGGGGTCGTAGGTCAAGCTTTGCACGACAGGACTTCAGTAAAAAGAGCATAACATTTTACTTTGAGATAGGATTTTAGAAAACTCAGTAGCGTTGGAAAGAGGATTCAATTATCTTTCATTGGGTAGGTCATGGGCCACCTAATTCCTTTTGTACTAAAAGTTAAAACCGTTTGAAGTTGAACTAGCAACAATTTCCCCCTACTGGAAGCTGACCCTCACCTACGATTAGTAGGTCCAACCACAGACCATCCTGGTTGAATTTGGGTGGGCTTAGAGACTATAAACATTTGGTGCCCAACGATAGAATCCCCCTACAGTCCGTAGGCTACGGACTGTGGGTGGTTCCATTGGAATTGGCACCAGTTTTATGAAAACTAGGATTTTTCTTTATTTTGAGATTTGAGGTGTTACAATATCTCCCCCTTGGAACATTCATCCACGAATGAAGTCTAAAGAAGGTGAGTATGGAGGGAAGGAGCTGCAATCCCTACCACTAAGTAGTAGAAACTGATATCTAAGTGAACCGCGTTCCCTAAATCATGCAAACATCCTAAAATGTAAGGATAAATAAAGGAACAAGATACTGAAACTGAATTTACAGAAGGGTAAACTAAGAGACTAGAGAGGAACTATTACCTCAAGTTGAGATAGAACAGAAAGGAAATAGGTGAGATACTTTTCCATCATGGCTGCTTCTGCTTCCCAAGTATCTCTCTCTACGGACCGACTTCTCTATAAAATCTTCTCTAAAGCTACTTCTTTATTTCTCAACATATACAAACCTAATGGTCAAGAATCTCAACTGGCATCTCTTCATAATTTAGACTATCCTTCACAGCCAGACTCTCTAATGGTGCTATTGATTCCAGATCACCCACACACTTCTTCAATAAGGGAATGTGAAAGAATGGATGAACCGCTGCTAGTTCTACTGGCAACTTTAAAGACTGGATGAACCACTGCTAGTTCTATTGACAACTCTAACTCATATGCCACATTACCGACCCTTTTTAGGATTCTATAAGGATCTATATATCTCAGATTGGGCTTCTCTTTCTTACCAAATCTCATCACCCCCTTCATAGGCAACACCTTCAGAAAACCTCAATCATCGATTTTAGACCCTAAGTCCCTTCTTCTTACATCTGCATAGGACTTCTAATGACTCTGAGTTGTTTTAAGTCTATCCCCTATGAGCTAAACTTTTTCCATTGCCTCATTAACCGAATCTAGCCCTATCAAGGCTGCTTCACCTACTTTAAACCAACCTATCGGGGACCTGTATCTACGCCCATATAGTGCCTCATAAGGGCCCATCTGAATACTGGAATGGTAACTATTATTATAGGCGAACTCTATAAGAGGTAGGTGATCATCCTAACTACCCTTGAAATTAATCACGCAAGCTCTCAACATGTCCTCTAAGGTATGAATGGTACGCTCTTCCGACCATTTGTCTGTGGATGAAATGTTTTACTGAGATTTACCTGTGTACCAAGACCTTTCTGAAATGATCCAAAAATAAGAGGTAAATGAGATGATAGACAAATGAACCCATCAAACTTGACTATCTCATTAATATAGAGTGTAGCGTAATCCTTAGCTAAATTTGTAGTCTTGACAGCCAATAAGTGAGCAAACTTAGTAATTCTGTCCACTATCACCAAAATGGAGTTGTCTGCAAGTATGAGGTAAGCCCGTAATAAAGTCTATTTTTATCACTTCCCACTTCCATTTAGGAATGTTAATATCTTTAGTTATATCTCCTAGTTTCTAATGTTCTACCTTAACATGTTGACAATTAGGACACTTAGCCACAAAATCTGCTATGTCTTTTTTCATGTTGTTCCACCAAAAGACTTCTCAGAGATCATAGTACATCTTAGTGGCACCTGGATGAATAGAATATATGGAATTATGGGATTCTATAAGGATCTGCTGCCTCAACTCATCTACATTAGGAATACATAAGTGATCGTTATAACGAAACACACCATCTCCCCCTAGGGAGAAAACCTCTACTTTCTGCTGATGAATTGCACCTTTCAACTAAAGTAATATAGGATCACTATTCTATCTTTCCTTAACCTCCGCTACCAATAAAGATTCGAACCTATTCTAAACTATCAAACCACCATCTGACATATCTGTAAGACCAACTCCTAAGCGAGCTAGCTGATGAACATCTTTTGCTAATTCCTTATTTTCTTTCTCAACATGTGCTACACTACCCATAGATAGTCTGCTGAGAGCATCAACAACTATATTGGCCTTACCAAGATGGTAAAGCAAATTCATATCATAGTCCTTAAGGAATTCAAGCCATCTTCTATGATGAAGATTTAACTTTTTCTGGGTGAACACATGTTGAAGGCTCTTATGAGCTGTGAACACATCTACGTGAACACCGTACATGTAATGTCTCTAGATCTTTGGGTCAAATACTACAACTACAAGCTCGAGGTCATGAGTTGGGTAGTTCCTCTCATGGACCTTATGGTGTCTAGAAGCATAAGCTATGACCTTACTTCGCTGCATCAACACACAACCTAGGCTAGTACTAGATGCATCATAATAAATCACATAACCGTCTGAACCATCTGGTAGAGTCAATACAAGAGTTGTAGTCAACCTAGTCTTAAGTTTTGAGAAACTATTCTGGCACTTATATGACCACTAAAATTTAACTTTCTTTTGAGTCAACTTGGTCAGTGGGGAAGCTATGAATCAACAAATCTCCTATAATAACTGACCAAAACAAAGAAACTTTTGATATTTGTTAGAGAGGTGGGTCTGGGCCATTTATTCACTGCATCTATTTTCTCAGAATCCACTTAGATTCCTTCTCTAGATATCATATGACCAAGGAAAGCGACTGACTGTAACAAGAATTCGCATTTGCTAAACTTAGCAAATAACTGGCGATCCTTGAGAGTTTGTAGAACAACTCTAGTCGCATGCTCGTCCTCATTCCGAAAATATATGAGGATATCATCAATAAAGACAATAACGAACAAATCCAAATACTTTTTGAACACCATGTTCATAAAGTCCATGAAAGCTGTAAAAGAATTTGTTAGTCCAAAAGATAACTACAAATTCATTGTGACTATATCGAGTACTGAAGGTTGTCGTTGAAATGTCACTATCTTTGACTCTTAGCTGATGATAACTAGATTTAAGGTCTATCTTATAAAAACAACTAGCACCCTGAAGTTGGTCAAACAAGTCATCAATCCTGGGGATGGGATACTTATTCTTGATTGTTACTTTGTCCAACTGACGATAGTCAATGCTCATCCTGAGAGAACCATCTTTCTTTTTCACAAACAACACTAGTGCACCCCATGGAGAGATACTAGGTTTGATAAAGCCCTTATCTAGAAGGTCTTTCAACTATTATTTCAATTCCTTAAGCTCTGCTGGAGCCATTCTGTAAGGAGGAATCAAAATGGGCTGGGTATCTTGAAGGAGGTCAATTACAAAGTCAATTTCCCTTTCGGGAGGAACTCTGAAAAGATCTTTTGGAAATTCATTTACTACTAAAACTGACTCAAGCGTTTGTATTTTGGTGTTTGAATCTTTAACCCAAACAAGAAGATAGATATACCCTTTAGAGATCATCTTTTTGGCTTTAAGTTAAGAGATAAATCGACGTACATGCACTGAGCTACTACCCTTCCATTCTAAGACTAGCTCATTTTGAAATTGAAATCGAACGATCTTAGTTCTACAATCGACTAAGGTATAACAAGAATGTCACCAATCTATGCCTAGAATGATGTCAAAATCTATCATTTCTAACTATACAAGATCTGTTGAGGTGACTTTCTGAGAGACTGTGATAGGGCAATTTCTGTATACTTGTCTAGCTATAACTGGGTCACCAATTAGAGCAGAGACTGAGAAGGGTTCTAAAAGAGTTTTTGGACTGACACCAAAGGTTACTGCTATATGGGGAGTTACAAAGGAAAGAGTAGCCCTGGATCTAAAAATGCATAAACATCTTAACGAAAGACTCGTAATGTACCAGTGACCACATCATGAGAATCTTCTTGGTCCTGGCGAGTCTGGAGAGCATACAACCTGGCGCTAAATGCCACCTATACTAGATAAAATACCCTGTTGAGTTGGGAGACCTGCTGGTGTTACTTGAACTGTAGACTGAGCCCTATTATTGTTACCTCCTTGCCCATGCCTGGTAGAAGGGAAATCCTTCAACCTATGGCCAGACTGACCAAACCCAAAACATCCCTCCTTGCCTGCAAGACACTCGCTCGAATTCTTCTTACCACACTTTGGACAAGTTGGAAAGGTCCTATTACATGAAGCACTCCTTGAGACTTAGAGTCTGATGCCCTACCTTTTTTATCCTCTCAAAACCTGGGGAATTAAGCACTAGTTATTGAAGGTGTTGGGGCTATAGACCTTTGCTGAAATTGTGAGCGATTCCCACCACTTAACTTCTTCTGAGAGTATTCATAATTCCCTATTCTAGCCTTCTTGTTGTCCTTAGCCATTTCCTTAAGCTTGTCTCCCTCAACCTGCTGAGCATGAGTCATAAGACTAGAGATATTCATATCCTATAATAACATAGCATTCCTGCACTCTGTCTTCACCAAGTTGGATACCCCAAATAGAAACTTATTATTTGTGCCCTTGGATCAGCAACTATATGTGGAGCATACCCGGAGAGTTGTGTGAACTTAAGTCAGTATTCTTTGACTGACATGGTACCTTGACTCAAATTCATGAACTCTTGAGCTTTATCCTCCCTCAACTCTCTTAGGAAAAACCTATACAGAAAAGCTCCAGTAAAGCATTCCTAAGTCACAAAAGTTGCATTTGCATCCCTGTTTTTTTTCACCGAGTGAACAAAATGTGAGCTACATCCTTAAGATAGTAGGTTGCTAATTCCACCTATCGTTACCAGTTACTTGCATCACACCAAATATTTTATTAACCTCATCAATGAAGTTTTGTGGATCCTCACCAATCTGCAACCCTAGAGACTCGGGCGGATTCATCTGAACAAAATCTCAAACTCTAGTTGCAATTGATCCACAATTAGTATTGGTAGGAACTGGGACCTGCTAATTGTTCTGGTTGGCTGCACTCTTAGCTAAAATTTGGATCACATTCCAGAATTCTGCATTCATAACCTCATGGTCCTGGACTGGAGAAACTGCGTTAGCATTAACTATATTAGTATTCCGTGAATAATCTCTTTGAGGAGGCTTGATCTGAACCACATAGCGACGGATTAGGAAGGAGATCATACCACACATGATAACAAAAGCAAAAAAGTGAAAATTTTCTTAAAACACTTTGTAGCCACCTTCTCATTAGATGGGGTGCACTTCACACCCATATAAAGGACTCTACTTAGTGCGGCTTTCAGAAATCCTAGGACTCTTGAACCTAATGCTCTAATACTAGGTTTTTTATGCCCCCGAGGCTTCCCCCTTGACGTGAACACAGTACCTAGGATCACAAGTGACCCTAAGCTAACCCTGAAGCTGGCACATCATAAGCATAATAAAACAACTAAACAAAGAGATACTATGCGAAAGCTAAAATAAGAGATAACTGAAAGATGGGGAATACCCAATACTGATCTGAATATATATAAAACTACTAAGAGTTCAACAATACTGAACATTCACTCAAATCTAAAGTTGAATCTAATACTATGTCTGAAAAGCTTCTAACTGAGTTGAGTTGAGCTACTGGGACATGCCCTCCAGTTAACTCTGAAAAAACATAAAATTGAATAAAAAGACTAAATTGAAAGCATGTCTATTCTCCTTGAAGTATGAGGAGTCACCACTAAAGCTGCAAAAATGTGGACAGAGAATTGATCTAAGTGTGATCTGGATGAGGAGTACCTGAACATACATCATTAAAAAATGTAGCCCAGAGCATACGTCAGTACTTGGAATGTACTGAGCATGCAGGATATTGATAATAGTTGAACAAACATAAAAAATCAATGGCATAATCTGAATAGAAACATACATACTGAAATATAAATGAAAACTGAGCTAAACTAAATGCAATGACCAAGTAGTAATCATGAAAGTAACATGTTGAACTGATTTTTGATGTATATACTGAAAACCTAGTCCAATGCATTAAGAGTCTGAGTGTGGGAGCTACTTTTAACTAACATAATACCATGTGAGCTAAACGTGGAGTCCGATGTATACACCCCATCGAGAGGACCCAATATACCTTGCCAGGGGTATAAAGGCATGATTGGCGTGATTACTGAATCTGATGCCCAACAAAAAGGACTTATAAACCTATAAGGGCACGTAGTTCTGGGACTATGAGAGTACGCCAAACCCTAGTCCAACTCGGTGCTAAGCCTACTCCCAACTGGAAATGTGTAGGACGCAACATAACTGAAATACTGTATAGCTCAATATTCTAACATGCAAATCTAGAATGCAACATTTAGGTATTGACTATGAAACATTCAAAATAGGAGCATGCATATCTGTTTAACTGACCTAGCAAGTGTAATTCATGAACTAAGAGAATCTACACAACTAGGGTTCTGAGTTTCATGCAAGGAACGAAGCAAACGTTTTCACGAAAACATGATAATCTGATTAAGAATATTATAACAACTAAATCACAACCAATATTTAAGGTTTTAGAAATCCTAGGTCTATTCAAGATATAGTGAATAAAGAATCTGACTCAATTCTAGGGACCTAGTGGATGAAAGGAACCCACCAGTGAAATCCCACATACCTGGTGACGAAATCTATAGAAAAATCCTTCAATTTCAAGCTGAAACTTGACGAACACTGCTACTTGTTTTTGGGAGATTTGGTCAACTTTTTCCTCTTCTTTTTGCTCCAAGTTTTGATGATTTTTGGTTAATAAAGGTTCTGGGTATGTTTGACTAAGTTATTAGGCTTAAATTGGGTAAAACGGTGTAGTTTAGGCATTAAATGACGAAGTTTAAGTGCCAACGCATAGGAAAAAGACCTAAATTACCCAAACTTAAATGCTGACAAAGGCCACCCACTGAGGAACCTACTGGTCGTACGTCGACCTACCAATCGTAGGTAGGGGTTGCAGGTCAAGCTCTACCTGATAGGGCTTCACTAAAACGAGCATAACATTTTACTCCGAGATCGGATTTTAGCAAACTTAGTGGTGTTGGAAAGAGGATTCAGGTATCTTTTATTTGGTAGGTCATGGGCCACCTAATTTCTTTTGTGCTAAACTTTATGATCGTTTGAAGTTCACCCAACGGTAATTTCCCCCTAAATGGTTGCTAAACCTCACCTATGGACAAACTTACGATCCATAGGTCCAACCACGAATCGTCCTGGTTGACCGTGGGTGGGGTCAGAGACTATAAATATTTGTCGCCTCATTGCGGAACCCCACCTACGGTCCGTGGGTGGTTTCGTTGGTACTAGCACCAGTTTTCTGAAAACTAGGATTTTTCCTTCATTTTGGGATATGTGGTGTTACATTATATGTGAGCTAAGGAGTCTTATTTTTGTGTGAATTTCATAATAAAAGGTACAGGAATAGTTACCAATATGGATGAGTTAGAGTATACTTTAACCAAAAGGGATTTTATGTCAATGTAACATTGTGTTAGTGAAGGCCAACTATATGTGTAGAATTAAAGAGGAGAGTATTCATGAGGTGATAGATCTAAGCTAGATTTATATATTTTTTGGGAGATTCATGTGGTCGGAGTGTTATAGAACAAATCTGGTAATAATGTATAATAAATATGTAAATAGTATTTAAGTTGTGAAAGGAAATGTGATGGTAATATGTAAATAGGTAGGTTGTGAGACAAAGATTGACTACTTTTCATGAGGTCATAGTGGGCGAGTGATTCTTAATTATATCTATTAGTTGTAAACTATTATAGTATGTGAGAGATTATATTGATATATTTGTTGACTACTAGACACTAATCTTGAATTCAATATGAGTATCGTGATAAAAGGAATGGCAACATGAGGGTGATGATGTTAGTTTTGTGATCTGATCTAGTAGGTTTGACATGAAGTAGGTAAGGCATTAAGGTGTTACTATGCAATAAAAGTGACACAAGTGTGGTATTATGACCCATAGATGAGAGCAAAGAAGTGTGGATAAGTTAGTAGATTAACAAGAACATTAAGAGGTGTACCCGAGATCGTATGTAGTTAAATGAGGTTCCAATTAAGTTTATGGTTTTTCATGAGTGCCTATATAGTATATTTGAGCTGTCAGTATGGAATAGGCTGATTTAAGCCCTATTTTTCCCCCTTAAGAGTTAGATTAAGAAACTTTGTAAGTCAATGTGGGTAATGGTTATAGAAAGTCGTTTATAGAAGCTGGAAGAAGTTACAAGGAGTATATTAGAAAGAAGCCTTCGAAGGAATCTTAGTGCCTGCATGTGGAAAGTTTAGTAGCAGTAAGAGTAGCATTTCTTGAGTATTATAATAAAGCAAATGTAGAATAATTTAGAGAAGATGAAATGAATCCATAGTTTTAAAGTGTCAAATTTAGACCTAATGTGGAGATGATAAGGTGAGAAACCAAGTTAGGTGTGGAGAATCATAAAGTGATGTATTCAGAAAAAGTTATAGTGTTACATCAATCCATTCATACTCTAGTGTATTTCTCAAAGTTCATTCATTATAACATCCTGTTGATGTTTATAATATCATAATTGTGTCTATGACCCATGCTTACACACTTCAGATAGATTCAAATCTATGCTCAATTCCCAGAATAAGGGGAAAAGACTTTAGCCGATTGATCTCAATCTTACCCCATAAATTTATGGATATTAGCCTCATGATATGAACCTATTGTAACAGCTCGAACCTTGAAAGAGCTAAATTGAGATTCGTTCAAGTTACTCTTCAATTGTGAGTTTTGGGTCAATTCAAATGACCAGAACTTTCAATAGAGGTGAGTTAGGTGGTCCATGAGATATCAAATCGATGTTCTTTGAGTCCTCTTTCCAACGCCGCAAGTTTTTCTAAATTTCGAGTTTGGATGAAGGAGATATGCCTGTTTGAGTGCGGCTTGTCTAGTTAAGGTGTTTTCATCCATTTTAAAGAGGGGTATTTTAGTCTTTTTACTAACCCACTAGTCTAGCACATTTTACCCACCCAAGTTAAGGGGTATAATCAGACTAAGCCAGTTCTAAACATTCCAAAAGCATTTAGAAGGCTAGGGAAAAATTCAAGAGGAGAAAAGAAGAAAGTTTCAAGCGTTCATCGAGTTTTGAGGATTTTGGCCAAGAATTTGGTTTTTTTGAGGTATGTAAGTTTTCATAGTGTTAAGTTTGTTCACCCTCACACTAATCATGAGTTTCAAATTACAAATTCATCCATCATATTTTATATATTGAAATTCTTGTTAAGTTCTTGAGGTTTTGTGGGTCATACTTTAAAAATGGAGTTTTGTTGAGTTCTTGAGGTGAGGGTCTTGCGAATGAGTCTTGTTCTTGAGGGTTTTTAGGTGGATTTTTGATTAATTATGTTGGGTATATGAATCTAAGGGAGTTTGGAAGAAATCAATCGATTTTAGCTGAATTAGGACAAAAAATAAAGAAGAAAAATTCGTCAAGACGTTTTGGGAAAGGGTTGGCGTGTCATGCCCCCATAGAACCAAGGAGGCTAGCACCTTGCGCATGCTGTGCACTCAAAAACAATTTTAGGCAACTGAGGGTTGGCGTGGTATAGCGCGGCACTGATGCGCCAGGGGCATCGGACCCCTTCCGCCTTTGTTCTTTGTTCCGTATATGTTTCTTTGAATCGTGTCTTCGCTCTCTACTTACTTCAAACTATATAAGTCTTCATTAATTGCTGATATATATATATATATATATATATATATATCATAATCAGAACTCTTAAATCTTCATTTCAAATCAAAGTAAAATTTAAGAGTAAAGTTCAAGGAAGTCCTTCTGAGTAATTTTGAGAAGTCTTTTACAATTGCTTATAATTTGTTTTAAGACTTGATTAAATGAGTAGGAGAATGAGGAGATTGGAGTACATATTCCAAAATGAGTATAAGGGAACAAAGTATTCCCAAGTGTAAAAAAATTTACATTTAAAATGAGAGGAACAAGTTCTTGAGGAGTTTGAGTATTATCTCTTTCCGGATAACCTTTTGAGCAGTTATCTCAAATTGAGGAGAAGTTATGCTTTTAAACATATGATCATGAGTTATATATTATTGGGAGTAGTATTGAGCACTGATATGGGATGAGTTCAAACAACTCAAAATCCTCATAAACCATGTATGCTTGGGCAGCGTGGATCCCTTTTTTAGATGATTCCTTTTTGCTTTTAAGCATAGCTTAGTGAATTCACTTAGTTGAGGATGTACTATACTCTAGAAAGGTATAGGAAAGTTCGGACAGCATGGGTGATACATTGTATCATCATGTAACTCATAGTGGTGGTTGTCAGTTAGAAAATTTCCCAAATAAGAGTAAAGAGTTATGATTGTATTTTTATACATTTTGAGTACTTGTCTATTGTTTAGAAAGCTTTAAATATTGTATCTTATTATCATTGCTTTCATATTGAGTTATGTTGAGTATACTTGAGTTGAGTTGATTATTCTTGACGAATTAGCCAACGAGAAAAAATTAAAAAGGGTTGGCTTTGTCTTCTTACCTCTAAGAAAACCCTAAACGAATTTGTTGACTAATTAAAGGACCAAACCAATCACATTTTCACCTTTTAATCCAACATTCTCTTCTCTCTCAAACCCTAAAGAAAAATCAAAGTAGAAGACTTCCATTCAAGATTCTTTCAAAAATTTTCAAGATTTTTCTTCAAGGTAAGTCCTTCTCTAAGAATTCAATTCTTTTCATTTCAGATTCCTCTATACAATTATGAATCAGTAATGAAAATTATAACTCTTGGCAATATAGATTTCAAGAAACTAATTCAACAATCTCATGGAAGGTTTTCTTGATTGTTCTCCTTAAAGCTAGGGTTTTTAGGCTTCTAATCAAGATCTTCTTCAAGATTCTTCAAGAACCTCTTTCTTTTAGGTATATAAGGCTATCATTGTGTTGGACTAGTTCGTCCTCACACCCTACATGTACTTTAATAGCAGTAAAAGAGTAATCTAGGGTTCTATTACTAAATTTGAGTATTCTTAAGATGAGTAGTATCATTGAGTTCTGAGTATTTAGTTTTCTAGATTTTTATTGAGGTTCTCGTTCGTGTCTATATTTCAACATGAACCCTATAAATTTTTAGAGGAGCAGTATCATTGAGTTATGACTTCTTGAGTTCTGAGTATTGAGTTTTCTATATTGTTATTGAGATCCTAGAGTTGATTCGTTCATGTCTATATTTTATCATGACCCTTATTTTGAGTTAAATTTTGAGAGTCTTTTAAAGCCAACATTTTTGTTTTAAATTAAGTTTTTGAGAAAGTAAAGAGGAGTTTGAGAAAGAGTTATAACTAAGATTTGAGCAAGAGTAGGGAACTAAGTATTTCCCAAATGTTTCATTTTTACATGAATGGAGTGAGAGAAACAGAGAGTTTTTATCCATTGAGCAAAGAGAAACCTTGTTTTCTAATTGAGAAATGAGTTCAGAGTTATTTTAGAGCAGCTACCTCTTTTAAGAGGATAGTTAGAGAAATTATCTCAAACTAGAGAAAGAGTATTTTTATATATTTAAGCATAAGTATATATATTATTGGGAGTAGTATTGAGCACATATATGGGGCTAAGTTCAGACAACTCAGAATCCTCATAAACAATGTCTTGCCAACATGGGTACAGGATCATACTTTTTAAATGAATCCTTATAACTTAGTGTATACACATAGTTGAGGTGTCCCATATCCCGGCATAATATAAGACAGTCTGGCAGCGAGGGTGAGACGAGGTATAATCACGTAGCTCATAGTGATGGTTGTTAGTTAGAGAATCTCCCAAATAGAGGTAAAAATGTATTTTTATTATATAACTTAATATGTTGAATTTAGAGATAAGTAAGTAGTTTTTGTCAAGTTTTAATGATTTCACCTCTTTATTTATTTACCTTCAGTCGAGTATATATCTATATCTATTGTAGTCTTTTCATTCAGTTAAATTTTATTCAAATATATTACATACTCATATGTTGAATGTACTGATGTCATTCGACCTGTATCTCTTAATGACGTAGATACGTGTTCTTAGGATCCTTAATAAGATTCTATTGAGATCACTTCATCCGCTCGTCGGCTTTTGAGTAAGATCTCATATCTTATTGAGGACTCCAATTTTATGCGTTGTTAGTAGTAGTTCTTTAGAGGAGTGGTGGGTGTTGTCCAAATACTCTTTTTTGTATAGTAGAGGCTTCATAGATAGACAATTTAGGAAAACTTTTTATTTTTAGATGTTTTATTCAAAACTTATGTTTCATACTCGATATATTCAGAGAGTTTTGAGATTTATTAGGCAATTGATTTAACATTTCTTTCACTTTGATGCTTGTGTATGCATGATTTAGTCTTCTGCTTGTAGTCAGCCAGGATGAGGGTTCACTTAGGGGCCAACAATGGTTCTCGAGTTTCGGCCACGTCTAGGTGGAGGCTTGGGCCATGACAATTTTTAAGTTAATGTGTAGCTAAATTTCATAACTAGGATTGTGGAAACCACGATGAATTATAAAATTAAGTTAATGTTAAAAATGATTCTTAAATGATTTTTATGCATGTTTGTTAATCTCTTCGTTTTGATTATTTTTTAACGGTGGAAAAAGTTAGAACTCGCCTTATTCATACTTGCCCAACCACGGAAGTAATAAATGGGATAAGAGATTAAACAACAGATGTCTAGGGTCAAGCGTAAGGGTTACTAATCACACACCCTTAGACCGACCACTTTGCATGGTGAAACTCCCTATTTGGACAACTAATCACTTGGAGATACCTAACTTACCGATCTTGCGTGCTAAAAATTAGAATACATCACTAGTACAATATTTTTTCTATGTTATAAAATCACGGGGAGCACATTCGTAGTTACTTCTAATAATCTAAATACAAATAAATATTTAGTTCCAAGCTATCGTTATTCTTTTAAATTTTTTGTCTTAATTCAAACCCTCCTTTTTTAGAAAATGACTATCTAATTTAAATTTTTCTATTGAAAATATTCTTTCATATTCTCAGTGGGATTGACCTCGACCATAGTTGGGTAAATATATTGCAAAAAGGACGTTTATATTTCTTTTTAAGAACTATACTTGGACATTATAAAAAAGCGTCATTTCGGGGAATGTGACTTAGAAATTGTCTTTGATATTTATTTTAATTTGTAGTCCTTATTTGTTTATAGTTTTTTAAGTATTATTTCTATTACTTTTGTTTATTATTATTTTACTCTTCTTGAGATGTCATCTAAAAAAGAATGTAGTGATAAGTGTTCTTGCAATTCATGTACTTTTGATATTAGGGATTCTAAGACGTTATTACTTTTTGCAATTGATGGACTGTGTGAGGACATAAAAGAGGGTTTGATACTCTTACTAGAAAGAAATATTAAGCTCGAGTATGAGATTGATATGTTTGGCTTGGATATTCACAATTTGGATGTTGAGTTGAGTGCAAAGATTGATGTGTTTCACACCTAATAAGTCAATTATACAATATGTGAGGAAGAAAAAAAATCTTATAAGCCAACTTGTAAAGCTAAAATTTGAGAGGAGATTACTTGATCATACTTTTATTGATGTTGTCACTATTGAAAGAGTACACTAGAGTTCTACAATTAAGTAGATAATATTATTTTTAGAAACTCTAGTATGTGTAAATACGAGGATGTAAATAGCACGACATTCCATGAGTTAGCGCATTGGACCTGATTTCAATCATTTATCAACATTATGTTTAGATGATAAGAAATTAATCAAGACATATGAGCATGTGGAAGAGTTTATAGAGGAGGAACAATGTGTCTATCTTCTTGAATTTATTGTTTCAAATTAAAAAAACTTGTGTTCCTCATTTAAGGGCCAAAAATTGCAACATAAAAATTTTTATTGCTTGATTCCTTTATTTTTGAAGTTGACCTATGACTCAAACTATGATGCGTAACTTGTACGGACCACTAAATGGACAGTACAAGTCACCATGGGCCGTTTAGTGGTTCTTCTAGGTGACCTTAACCTAGGCTACCTTGGGCAATCTTTACGATGCCCAAAATGGGTTGGGGTCTCTTAAAAGGACCGTCTAAGGTCTTGTGAAGGGTCCATGATCCATTTTAGGTCTGTGGACTTGCACGTATTCCTTTTTTAGCCATTTCTCAAAGTTTGAGGTGTTACTGCCTCTATAGCATTAGTCAAACCAAAAGAGATTACCAAAACCTCATAATGACCATACTGAGTTTGGAAAGATTTCTTCACAATATCATCTTTCTTTATCCTCAATTGTTGATAGCCTAATCAAAGATCAATCTTACAGAAGTAACTTGCTTCTGGTAGTTGATCAAACAAATCATCAATCCTTGGAATATGATACTTAGTTTTTTCGGTGACCTTATTCAATTTCCAATTGCCAATGCACATTCAGAAGGAACCATCCTTCTTTCGAACCAACATCACTGAAGCAACCCATAGAGAGATACGTAGTCTAACAAAATCTTTATCTAACAAGTTCATTAACTGGCCCTTTAATTCTTTAAGTTCTGTCGGGGCCATATGGAAAGGAGGAATAGAGATATGTTTCGTATCTGGGAGAAGTCCAATACCCAAGTCTATCTCCCTTTCTATAGGAATACCAGGAAAGTTATCGAGAAACTGTAAAGCCTGGAAAACTAGTAGGTAAAACTAAAGCCTTATGTGAGAGTTTTTGAGTTTGATGTGGGGTTTAGAAGTGTAAAATGGTTTCCCGAACTTAGGATGAGGGGTTTAGGGGTTAAAAGTCAAGGTACGACCCCCCAAGGAACAACCAAGGGTCCTTGAGGAGGACCCTAAAGCCTAACCCTAAAGCTGCCCCAAATCTACCCAAGCGACCAAAAAGATGTGACCTACGGATGGGACCTACTAGGCGTTGGTCCATCCACACCTCATGGGGAAGGCTCATAGGTCAAGACCCCAAGTGAAGTGTTACAGACCACCACCCACAACCTAAAATATGGGGCGTAGACCCATCCACGACCCGTGGGTCATGGGCTTAGATGTTGCCTGCGTTGCTGTCTAATTCTGCTAGGTAAGGTTAGTTTAGTAAATTCCTAGGTTAGTTAGTTTGAAGTGAGGTCGTTTTATATTGTTTATTTAGACCTATATAAGGGTTTTTAAGCTATTAATTAACCCTTCCACTTCATAAATCTCAACTACCCAAATCATAACCACCTTTACCCCCAAAGTCTTCTCCCAAAAACTACATTCAAGAAGAAGAAGAAGAAGATCAAGGACTTGAAGTAGGGGGCTTTCTCACAAGATTTTGGTCGTATTTCTTCATCTAAGGTATGGTAGTCTTGATTCATTGAAATCTTTCTTCCATGGAGCCTTCAAACTTTCTATTTCAAAGAAGCAAATTCTCCAAAACCTAGGGTTTTCACTCCATGTCATGGATTCTTCCTAAAAACGTTCTCAATGATTTAATTATCATATATTGTGAATGAATTGTTGTTTTATTGTGGTTTTATGATAAAATCTCCCATGAATCCATGAATTCCCCATCACCCTAATATATGACTTTGTGATGTGGGTGAATTGTGGTAAGATGAATATTATGGAATTGTTCTTCTAGTAGTTTAATTTCTTGAATCATGTTATTATACATGCCTAATTTTAGTAATTCTAGGTGTGTTGATGGATTATGATTCATTGTCCTTTAACGGCAAATTGTGAGATTTTGTATAATCATGATGCTTATGTACATGCTTTGTGAATTTATAGAAAGTAATTTGATCCTGACTATAATGCAATTGTGTTGTTATTGGAAGGATATTCTCAATTACACACTTGTGAATGATGATTATGTGTTGTGAAGATTTCCTAAATGAATAGTGTGCCATTAATTGGTAGGCTTAGGGCATCCTCTTCATGTGTAATTGAAAGTCATCTTGATTGATATACCTTGAACTGGTAGGATTAGGGCATCCTCTTATTGTGTAACTAAAAGTATCTTGACTTCATGAACCTTGAATCGGTAGGCCAATGGCATTCCTTTAATAAATGATTGATGAAGTATTCTAGGCTTTGTCTTCAATTGGTAGACCAATGGTAGACCTTTCATCATGAGTCTATGAACTACTATAATGATGAACCTTGAATTGGTAGACCTAATGGTAGCCCTTTTATGAGGATTCAATGAGTTATCCTAATAATGTACCTTGAATTGGTAGGCTTATGGCACCCTTTCATGTGTTTAATAATGTATAGGTAGGTTAATGGCACCCTTTCATGTGTGCAATAATGTACCTTTGGTCAGTAGGCTAATGGCATCCCTCTCATGTGTAATAATGATAAAAGAGAATGAACTACTCTATGGGAATTTAATGCTTAGCATCGAGTGGATATTGTAAGGTGGAAGCTCACCCCATGTTAGTCCAGGTTTCAAGCAACACCTTCCTTATCCCATAACTATGTGCCCACATAGGTTTTAGCTAGTGGATCCACCTAAGCTAAATTTACCAGTTCTACCTTAGGCAAGTAGACCAACTCTTTTTGGAGTGGGACATGACACCGGATTCCATGATTTGCTCACATGGTCTTTGTCGGTTAGGGCTTATTCCCATCATGTGAGTAATGTGCTATGGTTACTCAAGAGGTTCTATGAAGTGTGGGTGGTAGTATGGTATGTCATCCATTGCACGAGTAGGCTTTGAGAGCGACTATGGTGTGTTTCTTGAATGTCATAATGTCTAATGAAACGAATGTACTTATAATGATGGTAATGAGAATGTTGACTTAAAGGCTAAATGTAATGATGAATGCTTAACTTGGATTGTTACTATGAGTTTCTTTCTTTGTCATGACTTATTAAATGTGAATGTTCCTTGTCTATGAGTATTAGCTAAAGATTAGAATGAAGAATGGTGGACATGACTATGGTGGCCTCAAAGGGGTACTTACTATGAGTGGTATTATGGGATGACATTCATACATTGCACAAGTATAACTTAGGGTTGCCTAAGTGATGGCTCTAGTATGTTATAATGATTTATATGATGATTATGCTTGTGACTCATGTTTTACACTTAAAGTGCATGATGATTCTCAAACTTGTTAAATGCGTGGTGTTCAACTAAAAATGTCCTTTTTAGCATGATTTTTACATGGCTATCATACTTGGTGCATTTTTGTGCTAACGCATATTTAACATACATTTTTGTACAAAGTGTAGGGTTTGGTTATATCGGCTTTCATCCTCGTGGATAGGTTCATAGTAGATCAAGAAAAAAAGTTACGATGAGTCCTCATAGTATCCGAGGACTTGACCGCCATGTCCTTTACATTTCATTATTATGTTTATGGCTTTTTTATGGGCTGCATCCCAAAGTTTTAGTCTTATGGTTCTAGATTGTTTGAGACAAAGTATAGACTTCTGCTCATGTTTATAAAAGCCTTCGATTGTAAAAGAAAAAGTTTTAAATTTCCACACCATATTCTATTGTCTTATGTTATGAATGCTATGAGGCTTGTATAAGGTTCTTCGGAGTCTTGTACGCCGTGTCATGCTCGGGGTGTAGGCTCGGGTCATGATAGAAACACTTCTGGAAACTCATTTATAATTGAAACTGACTCGAGAGTAGGGGTTTCGAAATCTATATATCTAACCCTAACAAGATGATAAATTCAATCCTTAGAAATTATTTTCCTAGACTTTAGGCATGATATGAACAGACCATTAAGAGCATAATTTCCCCATTTCCATTTTAAGATAGGCTCGTTCGAAACTTGAAATAAGACAAATCGGGTCCTACATTCTATGGAAGCATACCAAAAAGAATCCAATGTATCCCAAGAATAATACCAAAGTTTAACATATCAAGCTCTACAAGATCAACATGAGTGAATTTATGAAAAATAAAAATAGGGCAATTTCTATGAACTCATTTAGCAACAATAGAATCACCAACAAGTCTAGAGACATGAAAGGGATTAGAAAGGATTGTAGGACAATTATCAAATCTCATGGCCACATAATGAGTAACAAATGACAACTTAGCACCCGAATCAAGCAAAACACACACACACACACACACACACACACATATATATATCAAAATGAAAGACTTTCAACATACCAATAATAACATTCATTGAACCCTTATGATCCTGTCGAGTCTAAAAACCATTAAACCTATTCTGATGAGGAACACCCGCATCACAACCACTAGGATGTGCTTGCCTATCGTCCTTTCTCTTAGTAGTTTGTAATGGATAATCCCTCATCTTGAGACCACTCTTCCCATAAACTCAAGAAACATTTGTTCCAGCTAAGAATTTTCCCAAGTGACTTTTGCCACGCTTTTGGAAAGCAGGAATTGAAGATACATTTCCCTAACTTCCTTGAGGCATAAGGTTAGACACTCTATATTTTTTGAACTTAGGAGCCATAGAACTTGAAGAACCTTTATCGGAGAACGTTTGCAGAATTTGAGAATGACCATGTCAACCTAACCTAGAATGAGAAAAGTCACCATCACCGGTCATTGCCATCTTTGGCTCCTTAGATTTCTCTTTCAGATTTTCCTCTTCAATTTGTTGGACATATATCATTAACTAAGAGATATCCATCTCCTTAATCAACATGGTAGTACGACACTCTTTGACCACCATTTTGGACACACTCGACACAAACTTGCTCATCCTTGCCTGAGAGTTGGCAACCATAGTTAGAGCATACTCTTTCACACTCATATTTCCTTGGAAAAGATTAATGAACTTGAGCACCTTTGCCTCCCTCATCTCAAGATGAAATAAACGATTAAGAAAAACCCTTTTAAATTTCTCCCAATCAAGAAAACTCACATCAATAGCCCTCTTTTGCTTCCATTATTTGAACCAAACTTGAGTTGCACCCCTAAGTTGATAAGAGGCCAATTCCTCCTTTTCCACCATTGACACTCCCATAATCTCCACTATATATAAACCTAATCAATGAACTCTTGAGAATCCTCATCAATTTTTGACCCATTAAACTCTGGGGGATTCATCCTAGTGAAGTCTCTCACACTTATCATTGACGTATCCATGACTAGGTTCAAGGGGGCAACGACTTCTCTATTAGCTTGGATCATTATATCTTGAGCCAATACTTGAAATACAGATCGAAATTCAGTATGAGTCACTTGTTAGCCCAAAGTGTCAATCAAAACTTGAGGAACTTTAGGCTCAACATAGTTAGCCAAATTCCTTCTCACATAAGCCCTTCGGGAAGCCATACCCTGAAAAGCACCAGGCAAGAGTTAGGAAACAGACTTTTATAGAATTGAACTCTATCGTGTAACTTTAGAGTAGTAAAAAAGTGGAGTTTCCTAAATGTCTAGTAGCCTTTTATTCATAAATAAGGCGTGATTCACAATCATAAAAAATGCTATGCTCAACAAGGCTTGTCAAATATCCTAGAACCTTTTCTAAAACCAAATGCTCTAAAAATACCAAGTTTTCCATGACCCAAAGTACACCTTAGAAGTGACATGGCAAATAAAACCCTGAGAGGCCCTAAACAGTCCACTTAACATATAAAATAATTACAATAAGAGAGAATAGGCAATAAAAGTCTCATATCATAAGAAATCTTAATATAAGTGTGAATACTAAATTGTGTGTGACATAGTCTTTCTAACATCATAAGAGTAGTTGGGACGTAACCCGTACACCACATACAAGTCTAAAACTGAAAAAGACAACTAATATGCTAAAACATCAAAAGTATGGTCCTCGATGCATGAGGGCTCACGAATTCATGATCAAGCAGAGTTATACCGATCTAAGCACATCTGGGAAGAGAAGTGTTGGACCCTATAATATAAAATAATATAGGCATAAATATGCATTAGTACATTGAACGTACTAAGTATGGGCAAATGCATAAAAAAATGTACATGATCATAATAAGACTTTAAACATGATATGATATGCATGGCAAAGTTTACACATAGTAAGGAACTTTGATGAAATTCATGGATTATAAACAACGTCAATGCATTCTTAAAACATAAGGACAACTTTTAATAAAACCTTTGAAGAAGTCATAGTTCCTTTGTGACATTTATTGTTAACCAACAAAAAGACCTTGTGATCTATAACATGGAATTTGATGTAACCCTCTCTTAGAAAAGATATTCTACTTGCCAAGGTAGACTCCATAACATTCATTTATAATTGTTATTATGGATCCACTAGCTATGTTATTTAAGACAATCTTATAGGGCACACAGTTTGAGTCAAAAGAATTGCTACTGAAGACCAAACTTCTACTAGCACTAGGGCCTCCATTCCAAAGTTCTCTCAGTACTAAGTAAGTCTCAACCGAAAAGACATAATCATATTCATATCAAAATACTTAGAAAGGCACAATTAACTTACAAATTCAACAATAATTCATCATAGGGTAGCTCCTTTAAATCATGATTTCATAAACTTCTTCATATTTGATACTTACCTTTCTAAGCATCTATTTTATTCATATGTTAGAAAACCTTTCACATACTTATTATAAAAACATCCATTATTCATAATTCATCCTTTTCATAAAACATGCATAGCTTTCATAGTTGTAATTCATGAGTTAATACGCTTTGATCATAATTTATGTTCATAAAACAATCATAGGCATGACTCCATATGAAATCAATTCAAAACCATATAATTGAATCAAAGTATGCATAATAAGATTGAAAATAAACAATTCAATCATAATAAATAGGACCCATGGAGAATTGCATGAAACCCTAATAAAATAGGGTGAATTCAATTCAGGAGATTGATATTCTTTTGGGACCCAATGGATTAAAGGAATCCATTGGTGACTTCCCACATACCTTGATATGAAAGCCTGTCAAATCAAGAGAAGGAGAATACCTTGAAGCTTGAAACCCTAGCTTTTCTTCCTTGAGCTTGAGAGACAATTAGGAGAGGTAACCCTTGAGAAAATTTGTGATTTTGAGAGAATGGGAGGGAATGGGGTACTTTTGAAGAGTAAATTCAGTTACATGGGTAGTTATAGGTCCAAAACGACATAATTTAGGGGTTAGTTAGGTAGGAAAAGAACAAAATACCCATAATTAAAAATTGTTGGAGTGACCTATATTTTGACCTATGATTCGTAAGACTTTCTACGGACCATCTTGGTCAATCGTAGAGTCACTTACTAGGCCTAAAAATCTAAACTAGTCCTACAGTCAATCCTAATACTCTATTAGGGTTATGCAACATCCCAACTGATTTTTAAAGATGCATGATTTCCATCTTATCAAACATGGTTGAAGAATTCTTATAAGTCTTTATGGATGACTTTTCCATATTGGGAGACTCCTTCGACGAGTGTCTTAATCACCTTAATAAAGTTCTTTAAAAATTTGAGAAAATTAAATTGGAAAATGTGTCACTTCATGGTGAAGAAAGACATATTTTTTGGGGAGTAATATTAGAATGGGGAATCACAGTTGACAAAGCAAAGATAGAAATTATTGCAAAATGCCACGACCCCCCCCCCCCCCCCCACTCACATTTATGCAAAAGGGTTGTACGATCTAAAAAAGACGCAAAATTTGTATTTTACAGGCAATGCTTGAAGGCTTTAGTGTCACACTACAGCTCAAGGTTGCAAATAGTACCATGTGCCACATTTAATTATGAGTCGACTCTTGTTGGATCACTATGCTATCAATGTAATACCAACGATAAAATCAAGAAAATAAACGAGCATATCTCAACTTAAAAGTAATTTCTGGCCAACAAGGGCTGAGATCACCCAAACTATACTCTTTTACGGAATTAAAGCTTTCAACGCAAGATATAGTATCCCAACTAGGTTGAAGTCGAATTCCAGAGACATCGTACTAGACTTCTTTTATGATTTGATGTTGAGATTCAAATCAGTAACTATTATGGGAAATTGAGATTTTTTATCAACATCTACTAACTATTTTTAACTAGTTGGATTTTATCAATAAGAAAGATGAATTAGGGTTAGAGTTCTTAGTTATCGAAACTCAAATAAATATTTTACTATTAATTCATTCATGTGTATTCCATGTGTCAAAACTGAAAAATCTATAGGACTCCTACAAACTATTGGTCCAATTAAGAGAATATCACCCTAAATCCTTTTTCGGCACTTGGATGTCGAATTAATTTATTCATCCATCAAAAGTATCAAATAAACTATTTTGTCTCGAGCTCAACTTACTAGATGGTAGGTGGTAGTATCAAATCCTTATTAATGATCCTTTTTCTTGATCTGCACTTCTATAGTCAAACAAGTCAAAATACAAATGAGTTCTTTATGATGTGATAAACCATTTAAACAAAATGTTGAGTGTGAAAGAAACTTAATACACAATGATCAACCTTTCATGAAAAGATATTTATAATCAATTATCATCATCCCTACTCTATTTTCCATAACCCTAGTTATGAGTTTAGCTACTCATAACTATCGAAAAACATTAACTATAATAAATCAAACTACAAGAGAACATTAATGTACAAGAAAGTAGTAAGATGCAGCTCTTGAAAGAGAATTTTTCTCGCTCCACAATAATCTACTAAAACAATAAAGTAAACCCTAAAAAAGAAGATAATGAATTCTCAAAACTAATACTAAGTTGTAATCCTCTACTACTAATTATTAATCTTAAAAACATCATTTAAAGAAATATATAATAATATGGTCAAAATCTTAATTCCAATTGTATGCTACTTTGTCTAGGTCAAACCTAGTCTAGTAGATAAAGTGCCACGATGCGGGGCATATCATGTTGGGATATGGTTCGTGGTATGTCGTCTATCTCAAACTCTGCCCTCTTTTGTTTTGTCCTTAAATTTTATCTCTTATCCAAGTGCGATCTGAAGCTCATCTCATGGTCATTTTTGTAGCTATTTTTTCTCCATTTAAGTTTGGCTTACTACGATCCACATTTCTATCACGTCTAGAAGCATTGTTGGTCCCCAAGCAAAACCTTATCCTGCCTAGCTACAAGTGGAAGACTAACTCAAGCATACAAAAGCTTCAAAACTTAATTCACTTCAAATACTCAACTTTAAAATATTCTGAACAATACTGAATAAATAACTCTAAATACGAATAATATATTCAACTTGCCATATATAGACAACTTAAGTCTTGAAAACATTTAACCAAATAAATGAATAGACTTCTGAAACTTTACGCTTTATCTATGAAGCCTCTAAATGCCAAAGATGGGAGTCGGGAAAAGACCCATGACATCCTGACGAAACTGAAAAGTAAATGAAATCCTCCGGAAGCAAGGAGGCTTACCATAGCTAACTGGAATTGTAAAGGGTACCAACAAAACACCTGTTGATGATCCTGAATACCTATATATGCATCATGAAATGATGCAAGCCAAATGGCTCAATACGTAGAATGTACGAGCATGTAGGGGGGAATTCTAAAGCATAACATACGCTTGAACTAGTAGAATAGAAACATATATACATACATATTCTCAAATCACTCAACTAAACTCGACTCAAAGAAACATAGTTCAAATCAATGATAAGATATTCAACTCAGTGAAATAAGGTTCAACTCAATAATACGATACTCGACTCTGGGTACTCAACTCTGGATACTCAACTCAATATAAAGCAACAATACATATGTAATATATGGAAAGATTTTAAACAGTAGAATGCAACTCAATTTGTATGTAAGGATACAAGATAAACTCTGATTGTATATGAAAATTCAAAGTAAACTATGTGTATATATGAATACAAAATATCTCTGTGGAAGTTTCTCTAACCAACAACCATCACTATGAGCTATATGAAGATACAATGTCTTATCGCACGCTACAAGGGCAGTTCGATACTTTGTCGGGGTATAGAACCTACTCACTAAGTGGATCCACTAGTCTATGCTAGAAAGCATTAAGGAATCATCTAAAAAGTATGACCCTTTTCTACCCATGCTGGCTACACGGTTTATAAAGACTTTTAATTGCTAGAACTCAAAATTGTCCCCATATCGGTGCTCAATACTACTCCCAAAATGTAACTAGCTCATATGTCTAAAAACATAACTCTTTCTGTGTTTTGAGATTATTACTTAAAAATCTCTATCTTAAAAGAGATGGTACTAAAAATGCACAAAACTCTTTTGGAAATCTCAGTTTCCTCTCATCTTGAATGTAAAAACATTACTCTTGGGAATACGTAGTTCCTATATATCATTTTTAAGAAAATGAACTCAGCTCTACTCTTCCTCAACTCAGTGCTCAAGTCTTTAAAACAAGTTTTAAAACAATTTGTAAAAAGACTTCTTAAAATAGGGTTCATGTCAAATTATGGATGTGAACAACTTAATTCAAGGTTTTCAATAACCATGCATAAAACTCAATACTTGGAACTCAACAACTCTAGAACTCAAGGAATCAATGACACTACTCATTTGAAGAATGCTCGACTTGGAGGGTTCATGCAGAATTTTGGGCATGAACTACTTAACTCAAGGACTCAATGATACCTCTCATATCAAGACTTCTCAACTCCTACTTACTTCCTCAAAACTTAGCTCAAATCGAAAATTGATCTCAAAGGATTTACAATTGAACTCAAAGACTTCCTTGAACTCTACTCTTAACTCTTTCTTCAATTTGAATTATGAATTCAAGAGTTATGATTCATGATATAAGGGATCTCAATAACAATATAGCAATTTGATAATTAGGCATAGAACTTTTAAAAGAAACATGAACTCAAGAATTCAAAATCAACTTATCTAGAGAATACTCAAATCTAGGGAAAGTATCCTAGATTACTCTCTTATTGATCTGAATGTAGATGTAGGGCATGAGGACTAACTAGTACAACACTAGTATACTCTTACATACCTAAAAGAATAAGGTTCCTAAATAATCTTTAAGAATCTTTAAGAAGAACTTGATTAGAAGCCTTGAAACCCTAGCTTGAAGGTAAACAACCAAGAAAACCTTTCTTGAGATTCTCGAATTATTTTCTTGAAATCTCTATTGCCACGAATTATAATTATTAGTGATTTATAACTGTATGGAGGAATTTGAGTTGAAAATAATAGAATTCTTGGAGAAAAACTTACCTTGAAGAAGAATCTTGAAAAACGATTGGAGAATCTTGAAAAAGATTGGAAGAGTCTTGAATGGAGTTTTTTATTTTGATTTTTCCTTAGGGTATTGCCCTAGGGTTTGAGAGAGAAGAGAATAATGGATTAAAATATGAAAATATGATTGTTTTGAGCCTTTTATTAGTCAAGAAATTCATTTAGGATTTTCTTGGAGGTAAAAAGACAAAAAAAAAAAAAAAGACTATTTTTAATGTTTTCCCATCAGTTAATTTGTAACAGCAATGTATAGGTAACTAAAATAGTCATAATGTTTTACTCAGAAATTGGATTGATGCGAAATTTGTGGCGTTTAAAAGTAGATTCAAGTACCTTTAATTTGATAGGTTATGGCTCACGTAACTCTTTATATTCTAAGAGATATGGTCATTTGAAGTTGACCCAAGTAGAATTTAACATCAAAACTTAATTGATAAAAATACTTCAAGAACACTTATCAAGAACTCATCAAGAAATTAAATTGCTCAATATTTATGGATAGATTCACAAAATAAACTCATGATTGGAATTTGGATGGATAAACCCAACACTATGGAAGCTTACATACCTCAAAGAACTAGGTTCTTGGCGAAATGTTGAATTTCTTGAATGAACCTTGAAACTTTGAACTTTTTTTCCTCTTGAATCTTCTCTCTAAAACCCTAAATGCTTTTGGGGATGAATGAATCTAATTCTAATCAGTTTAGACTCCTAAAAATTTACTAAAAATGCTTAAATCCGATTGGGTAAGGAAAAGACCAAAATACCCCTCATATTTTCGGGTAGCTTTCCTTAATTGGACAACCCGACTTCAAATGGGCATATCTCCCTCATATGAGCTCAAAAATTAGAAAACTCGATGGCATTGGAAAGAGGATTCCAAGAACTTTCATTTGATATGTTATGGGCCACCTAACTAATCATGTACTGAAGGTTATGGTCATTTTAAGTTCACCCAAAACTTAGATGGACCTAGGAATGACTTGAATGAATTCTCTTTAATTCTTTTTGGATCTCAAGGTGTTATATCTAGAGACCTGACCTTAATACTTAAGAAATTTGAAATTCCTCGGTAAAATCCTACTCACCACAAAGGATGATTCGAGTGAAATTTCTAGGTAAAATCCTACTCACCACAAAGGATGATTTGAGTCTTAGTTAAAAAAAAAAATTGGGTGTTACAATATCTCCCCCTTGTGATCATTCGTCCTCGAATGACGACTGCACTGGGTATGGTATGGGATTACTCTTATCATATCTGCCATACCAACTAGAATTTTCCTATATTACTATTCAGAACCAACTAAGGGCTCTCATTTCGTCACGACCTAGACCATCGTGATTGGCACCCACACTAACCCTCCGGTAGGAGAACCATTACTATAACCCAAACTAAAAAAATTAACCAAAAACTAAGGAATTTAAGGTTACGAAAGTAGATTTAAATGCAGAAATCAAATAGAGTTTCCATAAACTCCAAAAATCTAACACCGACTAAGAAAACATTATGGAAATTATTCCCTAAAACTTGAAAATCGATGTACCAAAACTCTAACAAGGAACCATAAGTCTAAAGATAATGGGTACAAGCCAATTAAACATATGAATATCTAAAGTACTAATCTAATTCTGAATACGATGGACTGAGAAAAAGGAGAACTCGTGGTAGTCTGGAAGAACTGGCTCACCCTTGAATTCGAATCGATCATTGGTCTCCTAAACAAGGTCTGTCTATAGAAGCATGAAGATGCTATCTACTCAACAAAGAAAGAACAAGTGCAGTATCAGTACATAATCATTATGTACTGGTAGGATCACACGACTATTTCAATAAGTGGAACATATACAAGTAATCACATCATAATAAAACAGGCATATACCAAACATATACAATATCAGTCGTAATTTCAGGATCAATGAACAATTTCACATTCTCAATAATTAATTTATATGACAAGTCAAAGGTTCTCTCATGGAACCCATACCCAAACTGTTAGTGTGCTAGATCGTGACACCCGTTCCAAGTTAGTGTGTCGGAACGTGACACCCTTTCTAATGTGTATATCGGTATGTGACATCTGATCCCAGGTAGTGTGTTAGAATGAGTCACATGTTTCATTCAACATGCGACTATCACAATCACAAGGTACATTCTCATAATCATACAATCAGGTGTTGATTCATGACATACAATCATTCATTCATATTTATTTACGATTAGTGTGATCAATAGTGTAGCATTCACATTCATATGTGCACTATAATGAAGTAATTACTAACATACATTGCACAACCATGAAATCACAACCATCACCTACCTCGAAGAAAGCTTGAACCCTCCTAAGACTTCACATTCTGGATTTTTTCCGCTTGTTCTTGGTCTACAAACAATCAATATAATGCGAGGATCAATAAACGAGGCTTAATTACCCAGATTACAATCAACATTATCAACCCTAGGCCAAACCCATGATCCTAATATGCAGCTAGGACTTTTTCCCACCATCCAAACAATTCCAAAACCGTCCCCTAACAATAATTACCCCTAAATTTACATTCTACGGATCGAAAAACAGATTCAGGGAGTAAAAACCTTACTTTTAACTTCCTTTAACTTCAAGAATGGTGAAAAACTTTCAAGAAGTCGCCCTGGTTTGTCTCCTAACTCTTAAGAACGAAGTTTACAAAATAATGACCCTTTTCGGGTTTATTTCTGACTTAATTCACGACTGGCTTGCTATGGCAGCCCCCATCCCGCCACAGCGGCCCTACCTTGGCTACTTGAATGGAAGCAGTGAGTCGATTTAAAAGTTTCAAACCCTTATTTCACAACACACCTTCATTCCATGAAACTTAGAAATTACCCGTTCATGTTAAGATCAGTTTCGGGTGTTCTACTCGCCCGAATTTGATTCCATAAAGTCATATGGGTCCCTTAACTTCTTAGCTATCCACTCATGTAATCAAATTAATAATTAAATCTATCATTCACTACCAAATCTTCCTAGAACTCCCAGACTCCAATTTTGTCAAAATCTAGACTAGGCTAGGAAATTTAAAGTTACTACCAAAAAGTTTTTTGGCCCAAAATTTTTCCCCATTGGCTTTTCTATAACGACAGGAACAAGTTCTTACAATAGATACCAATGTACTCATCACTCATCCCCGAGTGAAAAACTAAGGAAAACAGGCAAAAGTAAGGGTAGAGTAGTACCTGAATCAATGAATAACTGAGGATACTTGTCTCGCATGTCCTTCTCATTTCCAAAGTAGCTTCCTCAACTGGACGATGCTTCCATTGAACTTTCAGGGACTTAATCTCTTTGGTCCTCAGCTTTCGAACATCACAATCAAGAATTGAAATTGGTTCTTCTTCATACTGAAGGTCTTTGTCTAGCAACACTGAGTCACATTTTATAATGTAGTCCTCGTCACCATGATATCTCTTCAAATTAGACACATGAAATATCGGATGAACTCCCAATAAGTTAGGAGGTAAAGCCAATATATGCACTACTGTCCTACACAGTCGAGAATGGTCCAATGTATCTAGGTCTAAGCTTACCCTTCTTACCGAATCTCATAACCCCTTTCATGGGTTACACTTTAAGAAGCACCTTCTTGGCAGTCTGAAATACCATGTCTCTTACCTTATGGTCTGCATACTTTTTCTGTCTACTTTGGGCTGCCAAAAGTTTAGTTTGAATACTACTCACTTTATCTTGAGCATCCTTTACTAATTCAACCCCCAAAGGTTTCACGTCTCCTGTCTCAAACCATCCTATGGGTGATCTACATCGCCTTCCATAAATTTCCTCGAATGGTAGCATATCGATGCTGGAGTGGTAACTTTTGTTATAGAAGAACTCACACAGGGGTAAGAACCTATCCCAATGTCCTCCAAAGTCAATCACACATGCCCTCAACATGTCCCCTAACACTTTGATAGTTCTCTCCGACTGTCTGTCCATTTGCGGATGAAAAGTTATACTAAAAGTGAGTTGTGTGCCCAATTCATCATGTAATTTCCTCCAAAACTTGGATGTGAACTGCATACCACGGTCTGAGATGACAGAAAGGGGCACCCCATGCAGCTTCACTATCTCTTTCACATAAACCTTAGCTAATTATTGCACATTATTATCTATTCTGACTGGAATAAAATGGGCTGACTTAGTCAATGTGTCCACCCCTACCCAGATAGAATCACACTTCCCCAAAGTCTTGGAAAGACCAACTACGAAATCCATAGATATCCTTTCCCACTTCTATTCCGAAATTGGCATTCTCTGAAGCAAACCAGCAGACCTTTGATTCTCATATTTTACTTTTTGGCAATTTTGACACTTACCCACAAACTCCGCTATATCCTTCTTCATGCCAGACCACAAATATAGTCGCTTCAAGTCTCGGTACAGCTTGGTCACACCCGGTTGAATAGAATACTGCGAACCATGAGATTCTGTCAATAAATTCTCAATCAAGTCATCTACTTGAGGGACACAAATCCTTCCTTTAAAACTAAGCACATCCCCCTCAACAAGAACCATATCTTGTGCCTTACTAGACACTGTCTTTTTTCTAAGCTCCTTCAGATTCTCTTCCTTAAATTGTTTGGCCTTGATCTCTTCAATGAGTGTGGCCCTTACCTCAATGCTAGCTAACACCCCACCTTTCTCTGAGATGCCCAACTGCGTCAACTTAGATTCCAATCTTTGAATTTCCTTAGCCACAGGTTTCTTGGACACACTTAAGCAAGCTAAACTACCCATACACACCGCCTTCCGACTTAGTGTATCTGCCACTACATTAGCCTTACCCAAATGATATTGGATGGTAACATCATAATCATTGAGTAACTCCAGCCACCTTCACTGTCTAAAATTCAGATCCTTTTGAGTGAACACATGTTGTAGACTAAGATGATCAGTAAACACCTCACACTTGACACCATAGAGGTAATGCTGCTAGATCTTAAGAGAAAACACCACCACTGCCAACTCTAAAATCATGTGTTGGGTAATTCCTCTCATGAACCTTCAACTTCCATAATGCATTAGCCATAACATTCTTATCATGCATTAACACAACACCCAAACCCAAACGGGAAGCATCATAATAAATAATAAAATCTTTACCCTTCACCGGTAGTGCTAGAATAAGTGTTGTGGTCAAAAGAGTCTTGAGATTTTGAAAGATCTCATAACATTTTTTGATCCATTCAGAAGACACATCCTTTTTGGTCAACCTCATTAGATGTGTGGCAATAGAAGTAAAGTTCTTCACAAATCGACGATAGTAGATAGTGAGCCCCACAAATCTCCTAAATTCAGTCACGGAACCAGCCGAACCTAATTCTTAACCACTTCAATCTTTTGTGGATCTATCATTACCCTTTTCCTTGAAACTATATGCCTCAAAAAGGCAACCAAAGTCAACAAAAATTCACACTTAGAATATTTTGCATACAACTTTTGTTTCCCAAGAACATCCAGAACAATACGAAGATGGTCTTCCTATTTTTGCTCACTTTTTGAATAGACCAAAATGTCATGAATAAATACTATAAAAAATGAATCAAGGAATGGCTTGAATACACCTGTCATCAAAATCATGAAACTTGCAGACGCATTTGTCAACCCGAACGAAATAACTAGAAACTCATAGTACTCATAGCGGGTTCTAAATGTCGTCTTGGGTACATCTTCATGCCTAATCTTTAACTGATGGTAACTAGACCCTAGATCAATCTTACAAAAAATTGATGCACCTTGGAACTTGGTGATATACCATGATTTTACAACATTTTTAATACATTTCACTTAAGAGTTATGTGTGTCTACAACCATTTTGTATTGGTATTAATATATTTTTATCTTGTTTGAAAGAAATAAGTTCGGGTGTGGAAGTTGAGAGACACATCTGAAGAATGTTGCAGAAAAGGGAATCTACGGACTTGACCTATAGACCGTAGGTCCAGTCATGTTTCGTAGGTAGTAGGTGTAGATGGACATGCAATGCTTGAAGGAAAATAAGGGAATTCTTAACCAAGTGTGGAACCATGGTTACAAATGACGGTCCGTAGATCGACCTATGGGCCGTCCTATAGTTCCGTTAAATATGATTCAGAGAAGGGGGGTTCCAGTACTTGATTTTGAAAGTTTATGTATGGAGCTACGGAAGAGGATCTACGGACCATGGATCGAACCACGTTCTGTCCTGCTGATCCGTCGATTGTTACTGAGAGTTAGAGATTTTGAGTTTTGGAAAATTGCCTAAGTCCCAAACTACAGAAGGGACCTATAGACCGTAGGTCAGTTCACGGTTCATAGGTCAGTGTCATAGATCGAAACCGCGTCCAGAAACTTTATTTCCTTATATCTTTTTCCTTTTATTTTGGACATGTTTTTCTATATATATAAGGCATGTAAACCTCATTTTTAGAGGTAAGACACTATTACTTTAGTTCTAGTTTTTGGCTTTGGAAATTGACTTGCAATTCTATAAATTCTTGATTTCCTAAGTTTATTTTGAAGATTTTAACTTTCAAATTCATGTTGGGTTTTTGGATTTCTTCTACTCATTACGTAAGTTCATGAATTCTTCTTCTAATAATATGAATTGTGTTCTTGCTAGCATGGGTAACTAAATCCACAACTAGGGTTGTGGGAACCATGAGCGATTAACAAAGAATGAATAACAACTAAGTAATTCTTGAATAATGTTGAAGCATGCATTGATAATTCTTTCGTCTATAAGTTTTTTTAACGGTGCGCAACGTTAGAACTCGCCTTGCTGCTTGCCGGACTAAGGAGGTAGTTAATAAGAAAAGAATTATCAACATAGATTTACTGTGATACTATCTAATAGTTTAATGTCAATTGGTTCGGGTGAAAATTGAGCCATACATTGATGTGATATCTAATATGAGGTAAAGGTAAGGGTTAGTAAATTATACACTCGCAGCCGGACCAAAGTGTGGGGTGAAATTCTCTATCTGTCGGACCAAGGATTTAGAGATACATAACTTACCACTTTGCATATGATACACTAGGATAGATTACTATTGTTAGGATTACCGCGTTATGAGGTTATGGGGAACACATACACCCTAGTTACTTTCTCTCATAAATAACAACCAAAGTTTTAATCTTACTTACTTGTTCTCTAAACTACCATCAGTTCTTTATTACACAAATACCCCCCCCCCCCCCCACGTAGTTATCTCTAAAATAAGTTGACTAAACAAATCTAATTATAAGTTAAGCTTAAGTCTACACCATATTCCTCGTAGGATTGAACTCAACCTACAAGTTGGGTTCTTTACTTGATAACGATCACTTATACTTCTTCAGGGAGGTGTAATTTGAGCGTATCAAATTTTGACGCTGCTATCCAGGGAATAAGACATTTAGATTAAGTTTAACTACATTATTGAACTTCAGTCAATTATTTCCTAATTTTACTTTTTCTTTTGTTTTTGTTTCTCTCAGGTTCCTACTCTAGTGTATGCCAAATACACAGAGTCAAGGTGAACCACTAACTTCTTACGATCCAGAATTGAACAGAACTTTGCAAAGGATGAATAATCAAGGGGTCCTAGCCAATCATATCGGAGAAAATCTAGGCGATGGAGTTGAGTTGCACCCTCCTAGGGTTGATAATGAGAATGCTGAAAATCAAGATGGTACACTATTGGGAGATGAATTAAGGGTATAGAATCCACAAAAATTGAGGTTGCGTGATAACTATAGGGTCAACTTCAATACCATTGAATTTGAAGGACCTATTGTTCTACCTCCTCTACCTCGGGGGAATATATTCGTGGTGATGAGCTGTCTTATATAGATTCTTACAGCGAGGGGTTTGTTCTCTGCTATGGCATCATAGGATCCACATGGGCACATGACCAAGTTGAGGAGTGTTTGCAAGAGTTACGTGGGTCGACCAGATTTGGACATAGATGTCATTAGGTTGAGAGTCTTCCCTCTATCATTGACTGGAAATGTTTTTGTATGGTTTAGTGAGCTTTCTTACAACTCAATTCACATATGGGATCAATTATGTAAAGTGTTCATGGAAAAATACTTCCCAATGTCAAAGAAGCTTAACCACAAAGATAAACTCAACAACTTCGTAGCACTGCTTGGAGAGTTTGTAAGTAGTTCATGGGACAGGTTCACTGCTTTCATAAGAAGTGTGCCAAACCACCGTATAGATGATGAGTCATTGAAGGAGTATTTCTATAGAGGCTAGGATGACAATGGTAAGGCTGTGTTTGATACTATTGCAGGAGGATCATATGGTGAGTGCACTTTTAAGTAGACCACTAAGAAACTGGAGAAGATTTCCTAAAACAATAAAGCATGAAGCACTCGAAAGTCAAACATTGGAAGAAGCACTTTTGCAGTTCAATCTGCACCTAGTAAATTTGCCGATGACATTCGTGAGGAGATGGCTCAAATGAAGACAAAACTTGGGTTGGTGTTGTAGCATGTGAGCGGAGGTACCGAAAATATAAATGTTGTGAATTATTTGACTAAAAATCCACCACCGGTTGAGGAGTGCTACTATAAAGAGGATAATTGGCGCCAAGGTCAAGGAAACCAAGATCGAAACTATGGCAACTACAATCGAGAGGGTCATTATGTGCGGGATGGGAACTCCAATCATTACAACAACTACAATCAGAATAGCTATAGCAATAGAAACGATAGGGTTGGGCCATATGTTCCTCCTCAAATTTGGGAATCAGGTAATAGGGAAGATGGGGGTAATATGTCACGTATTGAGGATATGATGCAGAAGATGATGAAGAGGTTTGATTCGACTGATGAGAATGTGAAGGAGATGTGAAAAGACTTGTCTAGAATCGATCAAAAAGTTGATGCCCATGCAGTGTCGATCAACTATCTTGAGAAGCAGATGAATCAGTTGTCCACTATAGTCAATCCACAACAGACTTGCACACTTCCAAGCAACAACATCCAAAATCCGAAAAATGATGGACATTGTATGGCAGTCACTACTCGAGGGGGTAAGCAGACCATTGATCCACCTATTCCGTCTGAGGTTGAAAATGTGGTTGAGAAAGATGATGAAGAGATTAAGGTACTGGAGAATCCAAGAATGCTATAGAGAAGGAAGCAGATATAACCCAAAAAATTGTGCCCATGCCTAGACCTCCACCTCCATTCCCACAGAGGTTAATCAAGAATAATGAAGAAGGGAAATACCGCAGGTTTATAGCAATGTTGAAACAACTTTCCATCAATGTTCTATTGATAGAAGTTTTGGAGCAAATGCCTAGGTATGCGAAGTTTATAAAAGATTTGGTGACAAAGAAGAGGTCCGTGAGTTTTGACGATGATGATAGGTTGCAACATTGTAGCGCTATTTCTACATGGTCCCTTGTGCAAAAGAAGGAGGATCCTGGTGCCTTCACTATTCCTTGTACCATTGGGTTGCTGCATTTTGCGAAGGCATTGTGTGATTTGGGTGCTAGTATTAATCTGATGTCATTGTATATTTACAAGAAGTTGGGTTTAACGGATCCAAAACCAACTGCAATGCGATTGCTCATGGCCGATAGAACTGTGAAGAGGCCCATTGGTGTGCTCTAAGATGTACTAGTGAAAGTGGAGTCTTTTATCTTTCCAACGGATTTTGTGATCCTTGATTGTGAGGTTGATTTTGAGGTTCCCATTATCCTTGGGAGACCATTCCTTGCCATTGGGCGTGCCTTAGTCGATATGGAGAAATGGCAGATGAAGTTTCGATTGAATAATGAAGAGGTAACTTTCAAAATTTGTTGGTCCATGAAGTCGGTATCAGTGGTGAATCATATTGTAGAGAGCGGTTCTGAGGTGTCTATTGAAGAGAGGTTGGGTATTGATGCACTAACAGCAGTAATGATGAATTTTGAGGGTGATCGTATTGAAGACTATGATGAATTGGTTGCCGCACTTGATACGTTCGAATTTCTTTCAAAACCAACGAGATTGGAGTTAGACATGAAGAATCGCGACTCTGCACTAGCAAGATCATCTGTTGAAGAGGCTCCAAAATTGGAGCTTAAGACTCTACCATCACATTTGAGGTATGTATTCTTGGGGAGAGATGGTACTTTACCGGTTATCATTGTAGCATATTTGAATGTGACACAAGTTTTAGGCATTGGTTTCTATGTTGAAGAGGTTCAAGTGGGCTATTGGGTGGACTATTGCTGACATTATTGGGATCCCTCATGGCATTTTTTGTCATAAAATCCAACTCAAGCTGGATCACAAGCCTAGTATTGAGCACTAGAGAAAACTAAATATGCCTATGCAAGAGGTAGTGAAAAAGGAAATCATCAAGTGGTTAGATGCTGGAGTTATTTAACCATTGCAGATAGTAGTTGGGTTTGTCCTGTTCAGTGTGTGCTTACGAAAGGTGGGATGATTGTGGTTCCGAATGCGAAAAAAGAGTTGGTTCTGATGCGGTCCATAACTAGATGGAGAGTCTGCATGGACTACTAGACGGTTTATATAAAAAATAATTAGACTGGTTTTAAGAGTCGCCACTCAATTTTTAAGATAATATTAAGAAAATTGATTTGTTCAAAAGATTAAAAATAGAAAATCTAATGAAAATATTTAAAGGGGGTTTGGAGTTCATAATAGCATTTTGGAAAAGGGTTTGAAAGCACCCAAAATGCCCGCTAACACACAGTTATTCGATAATTAACTATTTGGCTAAATATTTTTTTTTAAAAAAAATACGCCTACTTGAATAAGTGAAAGTAAATATATATATATAGTTCAAAATGGCTATCTTTTTGGGCATTGATTAGGAAAACCTTAAAATTAAACAAACCCATAGAGTACATAATAGCAAATAAATGAGATAGGGAAAGAAGATTTGGGCCCAAGTCTGGATCTATCCGCCTGGGCCAGTACTTTGTCCTAATATCACTTTGGGCCTTTTAACCCATTTGCACTTGTCCTAGATTATAATAAAAACTGAATTTCTTTCTTCGAGATTGGCTCAATTCTTGGCCCATTTTATACCCGTCCTAGACTAAATCTTGAATTTTATTTCTTTGGGCCTTAGGCCCACCTTCCACTTCTCCTAAATTCTAACAAGATAATAATAAGTAAAATAACAAGGGCTTAGGCCCAAAATAACAAAATACAGCTTCTGGAAATTTGGGGGCTTTTGGGCCCACTTCTTCATTTTCATATACACTAGTTGTATACAATCCCGAATCAGCCCCAAAAACCTGTTAATCAATTTTTAGGACCTACTCTTCGATTTCATGACTGGTTGACTTGATAAAGGTATAATTGGGCCTGGCCCAATAGGAAAATGCAAGGAGATGAAATAAAGTCCATGAGGACTCATTCCCAGTTCCATGCAAACACACAACAAAAAAGAAATCCAGTAAGTAACAAATCATGGTTAATACAAGAAAATGCCCGAATGAGACCAAATTTACACACTACCGTGGTTCAATGTACGCACTATAAAAGACAAAGTATATCACAAAGGGTCCCAAATCAAAACACGTCAAAATTTCAATGATCTCAAACTACTAAAGCCATAATTCAAATTGAGCTAATACAAGGCCAGCCATAAATAAATTAATGCTTCATCCTAGGATTTTTAATTGAAATAATTAAGCCATGACCAATTAATGACCATATGGCTTTGAATAAATCATGCATACACAACAATAGTCAACACCAAGCATTAAGAGGGTTGATATATTCTAATAAGTGTGAGTAACAAAAAGAGTAAATGGATCAAAGCAATACTTCTCATAGCATGAATCAATATTACGAGAAAAATTAAAACTATAGAAATAGCATGTGATAACCAAACATTAAACTTATCATAAAGTAATACACATAAAAACAATCCTTTCTTTCTTAACCAATAGTGAACTCCAAATGAAATAGAAGAAGACACATATCATAATCTTGCACGATTAAGCAAAGTAAAAAACAACCCGTGTGATCCTAAAATGAAGTTAAAAGTTTTGCACATGCACAAATCCGCAAAATAGTATTAATAAAGTAAGACAGGAATGACATGAATAAGCAAGGGACTTTAACATTTTTACAACTTCAAGTAAAGAAATGGGGGAAGAAACATCATGTTCACTCGAGACTGAGAAAATATCATGACGAACCAAACAAAGATAAACTGATGCTTCAAGAATCAGATGGTAATGCTCCAAATGAATGGATAGAGAAAGAAAAATATGATAAAATTAGACAATTAAATCAGAAGATGAGACTTGACGAATGACCACTAAATGAACTTAAAAAACATGGAGAAACAGAAAGTGAAAATATACACGAAACCATTAAATCAAAGCTTAAACAAACAAGCCATTTAGACAACTCATTGAGACAAAGCTAAGCACAAGGCAACTTGGACTAAGGCAGCCTAAAAATAGAGGCATAAAAGATAGAGGAAAATAAGCTATTGCATCTAACACGCAGTAAATAATGTAACATACAAACTTCACGTCAACAAAATTTCAAGAGTCTTCCTTAGTTTAAAAAAAAATAACAACATTACAGCAGCAAAAGATGAAAGAAACTCTAGATTGTAAGAAAGTAATGAGGATAAGAAGATACTGATTCCTAGAATTTAAGGCAGTCATACAAGGAATAAAACAGCAAGAATGAGTTCAAACATGGGAGGGGATTAATTCTACATCAAAAACTGAATCAATATAATCTATTGAGAACAGAATATCACATAAATAAATCACCAACTTGACCACTAACAGTGGACCAGTCACCTAATGAGGCTTTTTTGACATTAGAAAATTGTCGCTTTTAAAACAGAAGAAAAGGCAAGGAAGATATTATGAAGGAGGAGGTATTACCTTTTTATGGGCAGTGAACTGGAAACAACAAGTCAGCGACTACGATCCTTCCTCCACAAGACTCGAATACGAACAAAGAACTAAAATTTCGGGCAGAATCTAAGGCTCGAACAAAACTTGAGAAAAACTGATACAAAACGATCGAAACTAAATTGTATCTGCCTTGAATGTATTTCTATGTATATATTTTAGCTATTTTTTGCTTAAGCTGCTCTGAATGTTTTCGCTAAAAAAAATATCCAACCCCTAATAATGAATAAAGAGGAGGTTTATATAGAGAAAATCTAGGGTTCATGTTTTTTGGGGGGAAAGGGATGATATCGGATAGAAATAGGGGCAAAATCAAAAATCCCCAACCCACCCCCAAATTCAAAAGCGCCCCAATGACTAAAGCAAAACTATTGCTTGTACGAAATCTCACCAAATTGCCATAAAATCTAGACGAAAGGAGTAGCGTGGAGGTCTGGGTCGATTCATTGTACTCGTTGTTTGGCGTGGCTCAATCTCATGGCCACAAGGACGATTAGACGCGGCTATTGCAGACTGGACGAGCCCTACTATACGACTTCACTAGCAAAACAAAAAGATAAGACGATGAGAAAATTAGACATCGTGTGCTTATTTCGAACATTAGAGCTGTTGTTGACGCATTTGGATTGCTTGTTCTGTCCACTCGCCCTCGCGTAATGGAGACAAAACGTGTATAGGGTCGTTTACGCATTGTTGTTGTTCATGTCATCTATATTGCTATTTTTGATCGATGTGTTGTTAACGTGAAAGAGGAGAAAGGAATTGCTCGGTTTCTTTTTTAACACGAGTTAGGCCGGGTACGGGTCGATTAGGAGAATGGGTAAGCTGGGAACTTTTAGGTAGGAGCAGGCTGAATGGTGGAAGAATGGGCTTGGGTATTCTCTGGGTTAGGAATTTGGTGGGCTGCTGGAAATGCAAAACAAAGGCCCCAAAATTGATCCTCTAAAGGGTTGGAAATAAAATGAGGAGAAGGCTATTATTAACATTATAACCAATTGAGGTTAAAAAATTAACCGGCTTGAAATTGTTTTGCGAATTCGGCCAAAAGTTCAACAAGATGAAATCAAATAAGTTAATTAATGAGCTTCACAATCTTAACAAAATAAAATAACTAGCTTAATTATATAACTAGACAATTTAAAACATAAACTGTTATATAACTAAAATGATTAACCAAATATTTAATTAAAACAAAATCTTTTTGAGACGATTTTCGAATATTCATAAAATATACTAATTATATACATAATTATGTAAAACATATATATTATCTAAAAATTATAATAAGTGACAAAACTTATTTAAAATAACTTGCAAACTATTTTTTGAAAAAAACTAATTATTTTAGATCATTTAAAATTGAGGAAGCTTGATGATCAATCTATATCGGGGAGGGTCAAAATTGGGTGTCAACAACTGTCCCTCGTTTTACTTGGATTGATACAAGAAATTCCAGTAAAATGAAATTGACTAATCCAATTTTGAAAGACCACATCTTCGTCTTTCTAAAAAGGGATTTTGGTATGAACTTTAGGAATTATGGACGAACCCCAAAAATAGGTTTCCTATATATCTTAGGCTATATGAGAATTTAGGCCACTTGTAGTTCGATACGCTTGATTTGATGCATGATTTTGAAAGAATTCAACAGTCATCCCTGTACCGAATTATGAAGGGACCGAAATGCTCAGGAATAAGATTTAAGAGCGAATGGTGGAATACTGCCAAATTTTCAACATTGATCCTGCCTACATATCCCTCAACTTAGGGAATCAGACTACTTGTAGTTCGACTCAATCGGTTGAAAAGGAAATCCCTTACGCTAAGATATCCTTTGGTTCAGGAAGAGTGATAAAATAAATCGAGTATGAAAATGAGGCTTGCAACCTCTTAGCCATGAATGTGGCATACTTCAAACACATAATTAAGAACTTGCATAGATATAATTTCCAAAGCTCTTTGTGCATTGTCACTCGGATTGGAAAGCTGTTTATGGTGAAAACCAAAATTTTTTGGATTCGAAACTGAAAACGATACACCTAAGTAAAACCCACATGCCTTCTCATAAGGATGTCATTTGATTGTGATAGAAGTTGCTCCTCAGCTCGAGTCCTGAGAGTTTGGTACTCCTTTTTGGACTATGTGTCAGTTCGTTGCTAAGAAAAAGTTCCACGTTCTACTGCATCATTGTTGATGTCGTCCGCACTTATGGTTTGTTTAGGAGAATTCATCCTTTCGGATGCTCTCGACAAAGACAAAGATAAAACTCGTTAGCATAAAAAAAAAAGTAGTTCAAATGGGGAGATAACATCTTTTACCATATTAACACTTAATTGCTCTCCTTGAACATTTGACGTCAACTTCATCGGACTTGACGTAAAGCAAATAAAGTTTGTGTCTCATATTTGCAACATAATCTCCAATTTACTCTTTCTTTGACATCGAAGTAATAAAATAGGCTAATGTAATATGTTTGACAGTTCTCTTGATGTCGTCATTGATGGTTCTCTTTTTGATGGGTGAATATTTCTCTTGCGATGCACGACTCCTTTCTCTTGCGATGCATGAATCATTCTCTTTGTGCATGACTTCTTTCTCTTTGTGACACAAGACTCCTTTCTCTTTGTGACGTATGACTCATTCTCTTTGACACATGACTTATTTCTCTTTGTGATGCATGACTCCTTCTCTTTGTAACGCATGACTCCTTCTCTTTGTACATGACTTCTTTCTCTTTATGACAAATGACTTCTTTCTCTTTGATGCATCACTACTTCTCTTTGTGCTTGACTTCTTTCTCTTTGATAATGCATGACTCTTTTCTCTTTGTGCATGACTTCTTTCTCTTTGTGCATGACTTCTTTCTCTTTGTGCATGACTTCTTTTCTTCGTGAAGCATGACTTCTTTCTCTTTGTGACGCATGAATTCTTTCTCTTTGATGATGCATGACTCTTTTTTCTTTGTGATGCCACCCTGGTACCGAAACGAAGATAATGCTTCATCGAGCAACATAGGTGATTTCTGGGGGCAGTATCATCTCAATCGACAATACAAATAAATGACCCTCAGAATAGTGGTATCATCTCATTCGACAATACGACATAAATGACACTCCGTGTAGTAATATTATCATGTCTGATAATATGATGAAGATAATATCCTCCAGGTATCTTTTGTTGACAGAAAATAGTAAAATGTGTTTCCTCGGTGTTTTCATTTGTTCCATATCTTGACATAGTAGCATGTTCATTATGGACTTCGCCTTGCTTAGAATTGAATGAAATAAACTTATTCATATTCCCAAATCTTTGATATAAGAAACATTAAATATTTTCTGCATCCACAGAAAAGTTGTCAATATTGGGGAGCTCCTCGCCACTTTGACTTCTCCATATTCATTGAATGGAGGAATATGATGACTTAGAGGAAAACCTATAAACCTGCATCCACAGAAAATTTTTAGTTTAAAATGAACTGATATGTGTCGAATCCTTTGGTCGTCTGCTCCTTGTCTTGCTATCTCCGGTTGATTCCTCCGATCTCCCACCTCTTGATAGATAAGACAACTTTTTATATGCAAAATAATTGAAACACGCAAGAATAATTTTAAGAAAAATAGGTTTTCAAAAATAATATTTGGAAAAGGTCACTGTCAAGTGTCATGTCACGCCAAGCTTAGTGAACGTCTATGAGATTGATGCCTCGAGGTCTACCCAATTATTTGTTGGGAAGTATTCAAAGTTTCTATAAATTGCCAATGAACCTTGTTGAAATTTTTGAGGTCATCCTCAAACATTTCTGTCCCAATTAACTGTCTTGGTGTATACTGAACTTTTGATGAACAAATCACAAAATTTTTGAGATCTTCTCAACAATTCTGTCCCAATTGCAAACCTCAAAGTAACTTTAGTCTTGACTTTTTGGAGAGATCTTCCTCTTGAAAATTTTTGAGTCCATCTCAAAAATTCTTTCCCAATTTCTATTTTGAAGAAAAATAGAAATCTTACGGGAGATGTGACCGAGCCATTGTGGCGCCTACGTATCCCATTGAGGCAGGAATTAGGTCAAACGTAGTTCCCCTCAAAGTCTAACCGAAAATGGGAAAAATTAAATAAGTAACTGACCGAGGCCAACATAGGCCGCCTACATATCTCATTCGTGAGAATTAAGGTCGAACGTAGTTCAAGATACAAGGAAAATATCAAAAGGGGATAAAGGGGTGACCGAGGCCAACATAGGCCGCCTACATATCTCATTCTTGAGAATTCAGGTCAGATGTAGTTCATTACAAAGGGATAAATTTAAACCAGACGATTACAAGAAAATAGAACAATTACAAGGAAATAACAGAAATACAAACTGAAGCTTCATATATAATATCTCTTGACAACATTTGAGTTGATTGGTTTTGGCCATTCGGCACCATCCATCTCCGACAGGACCAAGGCACATCCAGATAACACTTTACGAACCATGTAGTGTCTTTGCCAATTTGGTGCAAATTTCATTTTGTACTCATCCTGATGAGGGAAAATGTGTTTGAGGACTAACTGACTAATTTCAAATATCTTGGTAGTTACTTTCTTGTGGAAAGCATGAATCATTCTCTGTCGATACAATTGACCATGACAAACCGCAACCATTCTCTTCTCATTAATCAATGTTAACTAATCAATTCGCTTGTGAACCCAATTAACATCACTCAATTCGGCTTCTTGGATTATTCTCAATGAAGGTATCTAATCTTCGATATATATAACTACTTCTGTTCTATATACCAACGGATATCCAGTTGCTCCAATCAATGTCCTCACAGTCATTCTGTATCCCAAGAAAGCATACGGCAACATCTCGTGCCAACCTTGGTGATTGTCAGTCATTTTCTTTAAAATCTTTTTAATGTTCTTGTTGGCAGCTTCTACAGCTCCATTCATTTGGGGACGATAAGCGGTTGAATTTCGGTGAGTAATCTTGAATTGTTCACATATCTCTCTCATCAAATGACTTTTGAGATTCGCTCTATTATCAGTAATGATGGATTTTGGTACCCCAAATCTATATATCAAATTGTTGCGAACAAAATCAGCTACAACTTTCTTGGCCACCAACTTATATGAAGCTGCTTCCACCCACTTGGTGAAATAGTCAATGGCAACCAAAATGAATCTGTGTTCGTTAGAAGTGGCTGGCTCTATTGGACCAATGACATCCATGCCCCAAACTATATATGGACAAGGGGAACTCATAGCATTGAGTCCGTGAGGTGGCACTCAAATCAAATCACCATGCACTTGACATTTATGACATTTCTGTACAATCTTGCAACAATCATGTTCCATAGTCATCCAAAAGCAACCGGTTGAAGGATCATCCTTGCCAAAGTGAGTCAATTCATGTGAGTATCACAAACTCCAGTGTGTATCTGTTCCAGAAGCTTCACCGCCTGACTAGCACCAACGCATCTGAGAAGACCTAAGTCTGGAGTCCTCTTATAAAGGATTTCCCCACTTAGAAAGAAATTGTTAGCCCTACAACGTATTGATTTGTTCTAGTTGATCATTGTATTCTCAGGATAGGTTTCGGTCTCCAAGTACTTCTTTATGTCAAAATACCAAGGAAAACCATCTAGTTCTGCTTTAAGATATGAACAATAAACAGGCTGCTCTTTTACCTCTTTATCCAAGGGATCAATATAACTTGTATCTGGATGTTTAATCATTGAGGCAATGGTGACAGGAGCATTAGCCAACTCATTCTGTGTCCTAAGAGTGTATCTGAACTCAATATTTTGGAATCTTTTACACAACTTCTGTATATACTGCACGTACAATGTGATCTTTGGGTTCTTCACGGCCCATTTCCTTGAACCTGATGAATCAACAAATCTGGATCTCCAATAACTAGAAGCTCATGAACATTCATGTTGATGGTCATCTTCAAACCAAAGATACAAGCCTCGTATTATGTCATCTTGTTCGTGCAATAAAATTGGAGTTTAGCCGCCATAGGATAGTGTTGAGCAGATTCTAACACTAAGACCACCCCGATACCTTTTCCTTGGTGGTTCGCCGCTCCGTCAAAGAATACTCTCCAACCAAGGTATGCTTTAGAAATATCTTCACCCAGAAATGCTACTTCATCAGAAAAATAAGTCTTGAGCGGTTCATACTCTTCATCAATTGGGTTCTCCGCAAGATGATCAGCCAAGGATTGTGCTTTTATCGCCTTCTGAGTCACATACACAATGTCAAACTCACTCAAAAGAATTTTCCATTTAGCCAACTTCCCGATCGGCATCGCCTTCTGGAAAATATACTTTAATGGGTCCATTCTAGAAATAAGGTATGTGTTATAATAAGACAAATAATGTCTCAACTTCTGAGCAATCCAGGTCAAAGCACAACATGTCCTTTCCAAAAAAGTGTAATGAGCCTCAGATGGAGTGAATTTCTTGCTCAAATAATAAATGGCTCGCTCCTTCTTCTCAGTTTCATCATGCTGACCAAGCACGCATCCGAATGTGTTATCCAATACAGACAAATATAGCAACAATGGACTCCCTTCTCAAGGAGAAACCAACACCGGCAGATTGGATAAACAATTCTTGATGGCATCAAAGGCAGTTTGACATTCTCCGGTCCACTTGGTCAAGGAATCTTTTCTCAACAACTTGAAGATGGGCTCACACACCACAGTGGATTGAGCTATGAACCGAATGATGTAGTTAAACCTTCCTAGGAAACTCATCACCTCTTTCTTGGTCTTCGGAGGAGGTAACTCTTGAATTGCTTTGATCTTGGAAGGGTCAAGCTCAATGCCCCTCCTACTGACTATAAATCCCAACAACTTGCCAACTGGCACTTCAGAAGCACATTTGGGGGGATTTAGCTTCAAATTGTATCAACGCAGGCGATCAAAGAATTTTCTCAAATGAGTCAAGTGATTTGAACTCTTGCGAGATTTGATTATGAAATAATATACATATATCTCAATCTCCTTGTGAATCATATCATGAAAGATGGTTGTCATAGCCTCATATAAGTAGCACCGGCATTCTGAAGACCAAAAGGTATCACCCGATAATGATATACACCCCAAGGCATAATGAAGGTTGTTTTTTCTGCTTTTTTTCGTCCATTAGGATCTGATAGTAACCTGCATAACAATCCACAAATGATTGCATCTCATGCTTAGCACAGTTATCAATGAGAATATGAATGTTTTGAAATGGGAAATTATCTTTTAGGCTTGCTTTGTTGAGATCTCTATAATTGACACAAATCCTGATTTTTCCGTCTTTCAATTCTTTATGGAAGTTATACCTATGGTAGATTGATAGGAGTCTGCACTCAACAGGGCATAAATTTTTGCAATGAGTTAAAATTGTCTAGACAACTTAAGATAGATAAGCAAAGAGAAAGATCTCAGCTACGATACTTTTGTACCCAGTTTGGTTTACCCGAAATTTCGGGCAAGCAGAAAACCAAACATAGAGGAAATAATTCCGATGAACATTATCGGAAAAGAAGACATAGAAATAGGTCTATAGAAGAACGGGATAAGAGAAAAGCCTCTCGTAAATCTAATAAATTTACTAAAAATAGGTCTAGGTGGGAACTCGCAAAGATTAAGTGTTATAAATGCGGAAAATTCGGTCATATTGCACCTAATTGTAAGCTTGAAAAGCTAAAAACCATAGAACTAGACGAGGAGGTTTATGATAAGGTCTATAGTTTCCTGTACACTTCTAGTTCGGAGTCAGATTATGATTCTAAGTCAAGTTCGGATAAAAATAATTTTCTTGAAATTTCTGATAATACTCAACATAATAATAATAATAATGCTTGTGATACTTGTAAATTTGGGCAAGGTGATATTTGTTCTTATGAAAATGATGAATTTTGTAAATTACAATCTCAATTTGAAGACTTGAATCTTAATACTATTACTTCTGATAATGTAATAGAACTTTTAAAAGAAGTTACTAATAATGATCTCCGTGAAAAGATTATTCGATTAGCCACTAATAATACGGCTAGTTCTTCGAAAAATTTTATTAAACAAAAGAATGATTTCAAATTTGAATATTCGGCTCCTTATTCTATATCAAAAATTCATAATAGACTTAATAAACAAACTGTTACTACAAGAGATTCTTTTTTTGATGACTTGAAAAATGAAATTGAAAATTTGAAGAATGAGATTAATCAATTAAGCAAAATCAAATGATTTGTGATCACCGTATTACTCAGATAGAAACTACTAATAGCGAAAGGAAAAATATTGTTGAATAGAATACTCTTGCAAAACCTGTTATTCCTGATCCTAGACAAGGTATGTTTCTAGGAATGATGTAAATTGTCACTGCTCATAAATGGTATGTTAAATGCACCATTTTGATTGATAATAGTTTTTCTATAACTAATGTTGCTATGATTGACAGTGGAGCCAATGTTAGTTGTATTCAAGAAGGACTTGTACCTACAAAATATTTTGAGAAAACAACTCACTTGGTTAAATCTGCATCAGGTCATGCTTTAGATATAAAGTAGAAATTGCCTAATACACACATTTGCCAAAATAAAGTTTGCTTACCGCATTTGTTTTTCTTAGTCAAAAATCAGTTATACCCTCCAATAATTCTTGGAACACCATTCATAAATGCTATTTATCCATTACCTAGCACAACTACTAAAGGTTTTTCGTCCACCTATGAAAATCAAAATATTAGTTATACTTTTATTAATGATCCTATCTCTCGAGATATTAATGCATTAATTAATATGAAACAAAAGCATGTTGATTCTTTATAGCTGGAATTATTTAGTATGAATATATTTGATACTTTAAAATCTACTAAAGTACAGAAAAAAATTAAATTTGATTTTCGAACAAATGGCTGTTGATATTTGTACTGATCATTCCCAGCGCTTTTTGGAATTGTAAAAAGCATACTATGATTCTTCCCTATGAAGATAAATTCTCAGAGGATAATATTCCTACTAAATATTGTTCTTGTCAAATGAATGTTGAATTGGTAGAATTCTGCAAAAAAGAAATTGATAATTTATTAATGAAAGGTTTGATAAAACCTTCTAAATCTCCTTGGACATGTACTGCATTTTATGTTAACAATGCAGCAGAAAAAGAACGAGTTGTCCCCAGGTTGGTAATAAATTATAAACCTTTGAATAAATATTTTAAATGGATTAGGTATCCTATTCCAAATAAAAGAGACTTCCTATCATGATTATATGATGCTAATATCTTTTCTAAATTTGATTTAAAATCAGGATATTGGCAGATTCAGATATTTAAGGAACATTCTTATAAAACCACTTTTAATGTGCCGTTTGGTCAATATGAGTGGAATGTTATGCCTTTTGGTTTGAAAAACGCACCTTTTGAATTTCAGAAAATAATGAATGATATTTTTAATCCATATTTGGATTTCATTATTGTTTATGTTGTTGATATTTTGGTTTATTCAAAAACTCTTGAAATGCATATTAAACATTTAGACATTTTTAAAAATATCGTTATACAAAATGGTTTGGTGATTTCTAAACCGAAAATGAGCCTGTTTCAAACAGAGGCAAGATTTTTAGGACATCTTATTTGTCAGGGGAAAGTAACCCCTATTCAATGATCTATTGATTTTGATTCTAAATTTCTGGATGTTATTACAGATCGGACGTAAGTATAAAGATTTTTGGGAAGTCTCAATTATATTTCTCCCTTTTATAAAAATCTATCTAGAGATCTGGCTCCGTTATATGAGAGATTAAAAAAGGATCATAAATTACCTTGGACTGATAGTCACACCACTTTGGTAAAGAATATTAAATTACAAGTTCAACCTTTACCTTGCTTAACTCTTGCTAACCCTGCTTGGCAAAATATTGTTGAGATAGATGCGTCTAACATTGGTTATGGAGGAATTCTAAAACAAATTAATCCTCGTGATAAAACTGAATATTTGATCAGATTTCATTCAGGAAAATGGAGCGATACTCAGAAAAAATATGCTACGGTTGCTCATGAAATGTTAACCATTGTTAAATGTGTATTAAAATTTCAGGATGATTTATATAATCAAAAGTTCTTGATAAAAACTGATGCTCAATCTGTAAAATACTTGTTTGATAAAGATTTTAAACATAATGCTTCAAAATTGATGTTTGCTAGGTGGCAGGCCCAGTTAGCTCCTTTTGATTTTGATATTCATTATGAAAAGGGGAGTGATAACTCTCTTCCGGATTTCTTATCCAAAGAATATCTATCATTTTAAATGGGATTCTTAACTCCTCTTCTTTGAGATAAAATTTTAATTACCATCATAAAAGTTGTACCTCTCAATAGAGATTTACAAGAATTAATTATATAAAAAGTAGTAGATGCCATGATGAGAGAGATCATCTCAGAAATATTTTTATATGAAGAAATTATTGATTTTTATGACATTGACATCGAATAAAACTAAATGTTTTGTTTGCAGGATGGATCCTCCTTGGGTGACCAAGGTTAGAGGAAAAAGAGGTTATGGAGGACGGGGAAGATCATCTCTAGGAGCATCAGGATCGTCATACGGATCCTTTTCATCAAGCTCCCCTATTATACAAAGAGGAGGAATGAGTTTGGTCAATTTGAAGACCAACCAAAAAGAAGCACCTTCTTCTTCGGCAATACATCTGGACGATAGTCCAGTAGATAGCCCGTTATACGCACAGCTACAATCTTATTTGTCTCAAAAACAAGGTGATACCTTTGCTTCGGTTGCCAAAGAAGAGGTAGATGATATCAAAACCTATGAAAAGGTAACAAAGAAAGAAATAATATTTCTTTTAGAAAACTCTGATATTTAGAGAAAAGAAGAGCCCTGGAAGATATTCCAGCGTTACTTGGTTAATGGTTTGTACTCTCCGGGTGAGTCATACAAAATTCAATCATATTACGAAACGATACTTGTGAGTATAGGTAGTGTTGATTTTCAACACTTCTCTAGATACAATAACAGTGGGAATGTTTATAAATTCTCTAAAATGATAATTAAACAGATTATATCTGTGGAAGATTGGGGTATATCCATGATGAAAGAAAGATAGATAAGTCTAAATAAAGTCTCTATGAATTTTACATACTGGACTATATACATGCATTTGATAAATTCCTCACTTATAATAACTAGCGACACAAACATATTTGGTTTATAAAAGTTTGTGCAAAGATACTTGCAGAATCTCTTCCTAATTGGTTTCTTAATTGGTGGTCATACCACGGTCCGACAACAAAGATTTTACCAGATCCATTTCTCAAGTTATACAAAGAATGGGTTAAAGTCTCCCCAGATTTGAACAAGTTATATCATGATGATCATATTTGTTATATTGAAAGAATTGAACTGATCTATTTCTTTATTGAATTCTCGATTCCATGGATTCATAAATGGGTTCCTGAAGTGGGATTTACTGAAGAACAAATCCCCTGTTTATACAGAACATACTATAATAATTTTTGGGATAAAATAATGAAAAAAGATCCCAAGAAAAAATTAATACATGGACAATAATTATTAGACCTTATTGGAAAAAGAATTCAAGAATTTTGTCTTGTCCCAAACAAAGGGTTATACAATATAGTTTTGTCAGGCATATGGCCTGGAAAATATCCATTCAAGATGGTGATAAAGAAGAGATGATTAATAAATATCTCGAGGAAGTAAGAAGAAATCGACTTGTCAATATTGGACAATATGAGAAGTCCGACACTTAAATGCAAAGTGAATCAAGTGATGACGTGGCAGAGGTTCAACCAATAAGTGAACCTAATACAGAGGATGTACTAGAAAGAGCGGAAGATTTCATCCGCAAACTAAAATAAAGGACAATATGTAAAGTCTATCTTGAATAGTAGATTTACTATTAATGCACAGTAGATATATTGTTATAGGGGCCCGTTGATAAGGACCCATTACTATAGTAAGATTCCTTTTCTTTTCTATAAATAAGAGCATTAATAGATAGAAGATGCAGGTTTTAGAAATCCCCTCTCTCTCTCTTCTTTTATTCTCTCTTCTCTTTTGTAATTTCTCTCTTTGGTTTGTAAGTTTGCTTACCGGAATACAACCGGAATTTATCAATAAAGTTTGAAATTTTTATAGGCCTCGGTGTTGGCCATTAAAGGTACTACTATTACTTCTTATATAAATTTTATTTTCTCCGATCTAGAGCTGTGACTATGTCCGGCTAAAAGCTTCATATTTATGTCGCATATCTAACTTCACTTTTATATCTACTATGAAAGATCTAGACTTTATCTAAATATGAATAAATTTTTATATGGTTTCCTGACTTGGTTCCGAGATGGCTGGTACAGTCAGATTTGATGCAATACGTTATTGTCTTTGTCTTAGTGACTCCGTCTAGCGAGCCGTGATTATAAGCCTGTCAATGAGTTGAAAAGGGTGCCTATACCCAGTTAGAACTGCTAGACACATGGGCTCAATAACAATATGTATTCAAATCTCGACAGACCCCTTGCTTGGGTAAAAGAATTAAACCTTCCATACAATCATTAAACTATATAAAAATTTGTAAGTATTTAGATTCGGATTTCTTCCTTTAATTCGGATGTTGACAAGCTAGATTGAAGATGACCGCGCGGACTACCGCTCGTCTTTTGAGATCCTGTTTTGTTGGTATCTTATTATTATTATTATTATTATTATTATTATTATTATTATTATTATTATTATTATTATTATAATTATTATTATTATTATTATTATTATTATTATTATGATCATCATCATCATCATCATTATTATTATTATTCTTTTGTTAAACAAAAAATTAATTTTGAATTTGAATATTCGACCCCTTATTCTATAACAGACTTAATAAACAAATTGTTTCTACAAGAGATTCTTCGTTTGATGATTTGAAAAATGAAATTGAAAATTTGAAGAATAAGATTAAATCAATTAAGCAAAATCAAATGATTTGTGATCATCGTATTACTCAGATAGAAACTGCTAATAGCAAAGGGAAAAATATTGTTGAAGAAAATACTCTTGCAAAACCTATTATTCCTGATCCTAGACAAGGTATGTTTCTAGGAATGATGCAAATTGTCACTGTTCATAAATGGTATGTTAAATGCACCATTTTGATTGATAATAGTTTTTCTATAACTAATGTTGCTATGATTGACAGTGGAGCCGATGTTAGTTGTATTCAAGAAGGTCTAGCACCAACAAAGTATTTTGAGAAAACAACTCACATGGTTAAATCTACATTAGGACATGCTTTAGATATAAAGTATAAATTACCTAATACGTGTATTTGCCAAAATAAAGTTTGCATACCGCATTTCTTTTTCTTGGTCAAAAATCAGTTATACCCCCAAATAACTCTTGGCATCCCGTTCATAAATGCTATTTATCCTTTCACTAGCATAACTACTAAAGGTTTTTCTGCTACTTATGAAAATCAGAATATTAGTTATACTTTTATTACTGATCCTATCTCTCGTGATATTAATGCTTTAATTAATATGAAACAAAAGCATATTGATTCTTTACAGTTAGAATTATTTAGTATGAATATATTTGATACTTTAAAATCTACTTAAGTACAAGAAAAAATGAAATTGATTTCTAAACAAATGGCTGTGAAAAATATTTGTGCCGACCATCCCAGTGCTTTTTGGAATCGAAAAAAGCATATTGTGACTCTTCCCTACGAAGATAATTTCTTGGAGGATAATATTCCTACTAAATCTTGTCCTTGTCAGATGAATGCTGAATTGGAAGAATTCTGCAAAAAATAAATTGATAATTTACTACAGAAAGAGATGATAAAACCTTCAAAATCTCCTTAGCCATGTACTGCATTTTATGTTAACAATGCAGCAGTAAAAGAATGAGGTGTCCCCAGGTTGGTAATAAATTATAAACCTTTGAATAAATATTTAAATGGATTAGGTAACCCATTCCAAATAAAAGAGATTTACAATCACGATTATATGATTCTAATATATTTTCTAAATTTGATTTTAAAATAGGATATTGGCAGATTCAGATATTTAAGGAGCATTCTTATAAAACCGCTTTTAATGTGTCATTTGGCCAATATGAGTGGAATGTTATGCCTTTTGATTTGAAAAACGCACCTTCTGAATTTCAGAAAATAATGAATGATATTTTTAATCCATATTTGGATTTCATTATTGTTTACATTGATGATATTTTGGTTTATTCAAAAAATCTTGAAATGCATATTAAACACTTAGACATTTTCAAGAAAATAGTTATAAAAAACGGTTTGGCCATTTCTAAACCAAAAATGATCCTATTTCAAACAGAGGTAAGATTTTTAGGACATCTTATTTTTCAAGGTAAAGTTACCCCTATTTAGCCATCGATTGATTTTGCTTCAAAATTTCCTGATGTTATTACAAATCGGACACAATTACAAAGATTTTTGGGAAGTCTCAATTATATATCTCCTTTATATAAAAATCTATTTAGAGATCTGGCTCCATTATATGAGAGATTAAAAAAGGATTATAAATTACCTTGGATAGATAGTCACACCACTTTGGTAAAGAATATTAAACTACGAGTTCAATCTTTGCCTTGTTTAACTCTTGCTAACCCTGCTTGGAAAAAAATTGTTGAGACAGATGTGTCTAACGTTGGTTATGGAGGGATTCTAAAACAAATTAATCCTCATGATAAAACTGAATATTTGATCAGATTTCATTCAGGAAAATGGAGCGATACTCAGAAAAAATATGCTACGGTTGCTCATGAAATGTTAACCATTGTTAAATGTGTATTAAAATTTCAGGATGATTTATATAATCAAAAGTTCTTGATAAAAACTAATGCACAATCTGTAAAATACTTGTTTGATAAAGATTTTAAACATGATACTTCAAAATTGATGTTTGCTAGGTGGCAGGCCTAGTTAGCTCCTTTTGATTTTGATAGTCATTATAAAAAGGGGAGTGATAACTCTCTTCCGGATTTCTTATCCAGAGAATATTTATTATCAACATGAGTTTCTTATCTCCATATTTTACTGATAAAACATTGGTTACTATCTTAAAGATTCTTCCTCTTAATCAAGACATGAAAGAAGAAATCTTATGGAAAATTATAGATGACATTCTAAGGGATGTCTTTGCAATCCACTTGATTGAAGAAATCATCAATTTTGATGATGAGTTATATTATTAATGAATATTATGCATTCAAAAAAAGCTAAATGTTTTATTTGCAGAATGGATCCTCCTTGGGTGACCAAGGTTAGAGAAAAAGAAGATTATAGAGGACGGGGAAGATCATCCCCAGGAGCATCAGGATCGTCATACGGATTCTCTACATCAAGCTCCCCTATTATACAAAGAGGAGGAATGAGTTTGGTCAATTTGAAGACCAACCAAAAAGAAGCATCTTCATCTTCGGCAATACATCTAGACTATATTCCAGAAGATAGCCCGTTATACGCACAACTACAAGCTTATTTGTCTCAAAAACAAGGCGATACCTTTGCTTCAGTTGCCAAAGAAGAGGTAGATGATATCAGAACCTATGAAAAGGTAACAAAGAAAGAAAAAAATATTTCTTTTAGAAAATTCTGATATTCAGAGAAAAGAAGAGCCTAGAAGATACTCCAGAATTACTTAGTTAATGGTTTATACTTTCCGTGTGAGTCATACAAAACTCAATCATATAACGAAACAATACTTGTGAGTACGGGTAGTGTTTATTTTCAGCACTTCTCTGAATACAATACCACTGAAAATGTTTATAACTTCTCTAAAATGATAATTAAACAATTATATCTGTGGAAGATTGGGGTATATCCACGATGAAAGAAAGATAGATAAGTCTAAATAAAGTCTCTATGAATTTTACATACTGGATTATATACATGCATTTGATAAAGTCCTCATTTATACTAATGAGCGACACAAATATACTTGGTTTATAAAAGTTTGTGCAAAGATATTTGCATAATCTCTTCCTAATTGGTTTCTTAATTGGTGGTCATACCACGGTCCAACCACAAAGATTTTACTAGATCGATTTCTCAAGTTATACAAAGAATGGGTTAAAGTCTCCCCAGATCTGAACGATTTATACCATGATGATCATATTTGTTATATTGAAAGAATTGAGCAGATCTATTTCTTTATTGAATTCTCGATTCCATGGATTCATAAATGGGTTCCTGAAGTGGGATTTACAGAAGAACAAATCCCCTGTTTATACAAAACATGATATAATAATTTTGGGATAAAATAATGAAAAAAGATCCCAAGACAAAAGTAATACATGGACAAGAATTATTAGATCTTATTGAAAAAAGAATTCAAGAATATTGTCTTATCCCAAATAAAGGAATTATACAAGATAGTTCTGTCAAGCATATGTCTAGGAAAATATCTGTTCAAGATGGTGATAAAGAAGAGATGATTAATAAATATCTCGAGGAAGTAAGAAGAAATCTACTTGTCAATATTGGACAATATGAGAAGTCTGACAGTTCAATGCGAAGTGAAGCAAGTGATGACGTGGCAAAGGCTCAACAAACAAGTGAACCTAATACAGAGGATGTACTGGAAAGAGCAGAAGATTTCATACGTAAAATAAAATAAAAGATAAATTGTAAAGTCTATCTTGAATATTAGATTTACTATTAATGCACAGTAGATATACTGTTATAGGGGCCCATTGATAAGGACCCATTACTATAGTAAGATTCCTTTTCTTTTGCTATAAATAAGGACATTAATAGATAGAAGAGGCGGGTTTTAGAAACCCTCTCTCTCATCATTTGTAATCTTTTTTTCTCTCTCTCTCTCCTGGGTTTGTAAGTTTGCCGGAATACTTGCTGGAGATATAAACAAAGCTTTCAGTTTGTATAGGCCTTGGTGTTGGCCCTAGCTACAAAGGTCTTTATTTATTCCTTTCTTTTTACTTTGTTCTCTGATCTAGAATTGTGACTATGTCCGGCTAAAAGCTTCATATCTATGTCGCATATCTAACTTCACTTTTATATCTACTATGAAATATCTAGACTTTATCTAAATGTGAATAAATTTCTATATGGCTTCTTGACTTGGTTTCGAGATGGCTGGTACAGTCATATTTGAGGCAATACGTTATTGGCTTTGGCTTAGTGACTCCGTCTACCGAGCTGTGGTTCTAAGCCCGTTAATAAGTTGAGAAGGGCACCTTATACCCGGTTAGAACTGCTAGACACATGGGATTAATAACAATTTGTATTCAAATCTCGACAGACCCCTTGCTTGGGTAAAAGGATTAGACCTTCCATACAGTCATTAAACTATATAAAAATTTGTACGTATTTCAATTCAAATTTTTTCCTTGAATTCGGATGTTGAGAAGCTAGATTGAAGATTACCGCGCGAACTACCGCCCGTCTTTTGAGATCCTGTTTCGTTGGTATCAGAGCCTAGGAACTTTCATAATAAGTATGAGACTGATATGAAGTATACGACATAGATATGATCTTTGTCTTCATGGATCTTGGAGAAACTAGTACTAAAAGGACAAGATTAGAAGAGGTTGATATACCTCACAACCTTGATTTGTTAAACAAATGGACTATTCCAAAAATTAATATTAAAACCATTTATGACTATGGTTGGTTTGATAAAATCTCTAATAAACAATTGATTAAAACTACTGAACAATCTTTGGCGTTAAATTCTTCAGAATAGACTATTCGTTTGTTAAATAAACGAGATATTGACTTATATAAATTGCACTATAATTTCTTGCATATTGGTATGATACAAATTGTTTTTAAGCCATTATCTCTTAAAGGATTACCTGAAACATTTTTAGCTGTTTTACGAGATGTTAGAAATTTAAATTTTAGACACATGGGCTTAATAACAATACGTATTCAAATCTCGACAAACCCCTTGCTTGGGTAAAAGGATTAGACCTTCCATACAGTAATTAAACTATATAAAAATTTGTATGTATTTCAATTCAGATTATTATTATTATTATTATTATTATTATTATTATTATTATTATTATTATTATTATTATTATTATTATTATTATTTATTATTATTATTATAGTGCAAATTTCTTTATCGTTGAGTTCATGTAATAGCTCAAATTTTTCAGGTTGAAACCTTCAGGTACTTGCTCTAACCAGATATGTAAGTCTTTCCAGAGTGAGCAAACAAACAATTGGAAGGAAAAGTGTCCCACAACAAACAAAAGATTTTTATCTAGGGGAATTCGAGATATAATATTTCACCATTTTAATTAAGAAGTTTCATCACTTTTATAGTTTGGATACTGTTGTTGTTATTTATAAAATTATTTTAGAAGGAATTCTATTGGGTTCCTTCCATTGATAGTGAAGTGAAGATACAATGGCCTAGGTGAATTCATTTCTGGCGTAAAAAAAAAAAAGGAAAACGACCAAAATATATTCCAGAAGAAACATGGGAAAGTTGGATGAGTATTTGGAAAAGTCCTGAGGTTATTTAAAAGTCAAAAATAATTCAAGAAATCGTTGTGGCGGTGAGAATGCAGTTGCCAAGGGAACTCACACAGGAGGCTCTATTACCATTGGAGTGCATCACAAGAGACTTGTAAGTATATTTCATGCACCCTAATTTACTTGTGTCACAGTGACTACTTCCGACTGAGTTAGCATTCAGCTTTTATCCCTAAGGATGTTCTGGCGTTTTGAACGGGAGAAAGCCTCTGTTAATATCGATGTAGGGGTGATGTAGATGTGTCTCCTAGCTAACCTTACTCTATTCTGAAATAACAAATAGTGTCTGTTATGAACTAACAAATACTTAAATCTTTTGGCACAGAACCATTTCTGCTAATACATCATCAAGTTTTACATGTGTTTCACTCTCGCACACATATGGTCTCGAATTACAATATACCATGTTTTTATATTTTCATGAATTTTTAAAAAATTTCAAAATTTCTTGTATAGGCTATTAAAAATGGTCGAGATCCAACACCAAGTGAGATACATTTGCACGTCCATACACATGGTCATGATGGAAAATCTTTTGTTGGTGAACGAGCTCGAGTCATGTATGTAAGTTGAATATTCTATAATTATATTCACTTTATATATATATATATATATATATTCTATTATTGTATTCACTTTATAAGTCTAAACCAGTAATATTAGAAGCTTCCTCGATTGTTCTGTACTCTCTAATGGTATTGGAATGTTGAACTTTGCGTATGAGTGTTACATAGGTGCAATTCAAAGGTTTAAACATATCAGTAGTGTTGTAAAGCTCTTGAGTATCATGTATTATATCTTAGACTGTTATTGACCATTCCTTTTTAAAGAAAAAGGCATTGTAGCCATCTCCCCCTGGTGTTTTCTAATCATTGATCCCCTTTAGCGCTGCCGTTATCTCCTCCTTTGCAGCTGGTTCTATTAGTTTCAATTCTTGTGTTCTTTTTAGTCTTGGTCTACTGCTCATTATGTCTCTTCTTATTGCTGATAGCACAGGAGTTGATGATCCAAGTAATTGCCTATATCTCTTCTTTCTCCTCAAATAGTTTAGGAAAACAGTGAACATTAATCAGATGTAGTTGCATTTATTTAAGATTCTCTTTGCGTGCTGAACCTTATTTGTGATAAATGAGAATTTATTCATGTTTAATTTTTAAAGTGGTGTTCAGTCCTATTGGTTTCATTCAGATTCTTTCCATTCCTCTAGCCTGACTTGGTTTTCTCCATTCCCTTATTATGATTGGCATGAATCTTTTATGATTTGTTAAGTGGTTTTGAAAAAACTGATAGTTACTTGCCCCTTTTCGTGACATCTCCTCAAAAGGGAATGGAGATTTCTTGTGAACTCGATGTCTTGATTTTATATTGTTATTGTGTTTATTTTATACAAATCAAGATAAATTGCTCTATCTCGATCTAGCAAACAATTTTCATTTTTTGAGGGCGTCATTTTTCTATCTGCTGCCAAAGGGTTCTGAATATTGGGGGAATCATGAAGAACATCATCAGATGTTTTGGAGTTTTAGATAATGCAACAATGAGTTCTAAAGCCCTTGAATTTGAGCAGCTTTGTTCATATTCTCTTGTTTCCAGTTTACTCATCTTGAGGGCGTCATTGTCGACTGTGTTTAATCGTTCTCCACTATCAGACTGACTATCGATGATAGAGTCCACATAGGAAGATGAAACAACAGAGGAGCATTGATCATTGAATAGGAGTGATTTGTGAGCCACGGCCTGTAACTTTCAACACTCAACTTCAAGTTTGGTCAGCTTTTTATGTTTTTTAGCTGCAGCTTGCTGCCAGTTTTTGCTGCTTCAGTACTTAAGTCCCTCTCTATAGTCATAATTTCCAATACTTCTGAACAAAAGAGAAGTTCCATTTATAGAGTTTTTTTATCCTTCTCTACACACTTAAGCTTGACAAGGATATCAGGATCAGTAGAAGTAGGCGTTTCAGCTTTACCAGCCGCCACTTATGTCTGGAGCTTAAGTAGCTATTTCTCAAGTGCAGTTTTTGAGACTCCAATTCATTTTTTCTGCCACAACATCTTTAATCATTTTCTGTTTCTCAACTCTAGCTTGTCTCAACTGCCCGATACATTCCTTGAGTGCACCATCGAGATAATTGACATGAACATCCGAAGTAAAGTTCTGCTGCACAACTGCATCTAGTTATTATTTTGCTGATATGATGTTGGTTTTGTTTGAAATTTACTCTTGTGAACTTTGTATTGCTCAATATGGCTGTTTTTGTTCTTAAACTTTTTTAAAACTTAATTTTTTAAATACATGAGCACTCACTGTTGTTTGTGGAGTCTGGTTGTGTCAATTGTTGTTATTAATAATAAATTTCACTAATTATCGGTCTCTTTTGCAGGAAAAATATCAAGAAATATTACAGAACCAAACACAAACTCAATCTGATGTTGATCAATGGCAGGCATATTATCAAGCAACAGCAGGGGAAAAGATAAGAAGGATATATGGTCTTGGAGCTCAAGGAAAAGTATTTTATGGACCAAATCTTCGTTTCTCTTCTGGATCTGATGTTTCAGGCTCAGTACCGTGTCCAAATGCTCAGTCAATACGGACAGAAAATGTGGATGAGTTGATGATGCAAATGATTCCTTCACTAACTACTCACTTGCTTCCTATATTTGTTGAGCATGTGCGTGGGTTGATTTCTCCAGCCGCATCTCGGCCTGACTCTTCTACCAACCATCCATCAACTATTGCACCTGTAATTCCTGCTCCAGCTGCAGCAAATACTAATGAGGATCGTGTATTGGTTTTTGATGAATGATTGTGGCTCTCTGGCCTCTCTTAATTAGTTTTGTTAGCTAGACTTTGTTGCAAATACTTTCAGCCATATATTTTGCTTGAAATTTATCTTTAGGGATGTTTTGAACTGTGTAATATAATTTGCACTTAGCTATGTACTTTGGATCTTGTAGAATATTAATTTCTATGAATTAATTTAATTTTGTGATTATATAATATGTGTTTGAACGTGTGCATTTAAAATATTACACAAAAAAAAAATATTGACGGATTTTTGACAAATTATTTTTGTCGCTAAAAGAATGGCGACAAAATTAGCGACAAATATTTGGTTGCCCAATATGATGAGACGATGAAATAATATAGATAATAAGCGATAAATTTAAAATACAATGATGAATTTTTTTGTCGCTAAAGAAAGACAAAAATTTATCAAAAAATGGCTATGGAATTAGCGACAAAAATTTGGTCACCAATAAGATGACACGACAAAATAAGTTACAAAATCAGCGACAAATATTACAAAAATGGTGACATATTTGTTCGTCGCTAAGCTTGCCAACGGATAACTTCCGTCGTGCATCCGTCACTAGATTTGTGACGGATTAAATTTTTTCGTTACCATATGGTTAGCTACGCGGAATATAGCAACGAGCAATATTCCGTCGCTAAACCAAAATAGTGACGGAATAAGCTATTTAGTGGTAGATTTTGTCTGTCGCTACACACAGTTTTTTTTTTATAGTGGCATCTAATGCAATTGTCAATAAAAGTTATGAGATACATTTTTACCACCATGAGGTGGTGTTGATTTCATATCACAAATGTCCGTATAAATCAACTCTAAGGAATTAGAATTCCTTTCAACAGATTTATAAGAATGCTTAACATACTTAGATTCAACAAAAAATTGAAAGTTTTATTTATTGCACTCAAAGTTAGACAAAACTTCTAAGTTGATCAGTTTTCCTTACAATGTTTTGTAATTGACATGTCCTAGGAGTTCATGTCACAAATCATTTGACACAACCAAGTAAGAACAAATAAATATATTGAGTTTGAAAAGCCCTCTATGAGGTAGTTTTTTTCTCAGAAATATTTTGTTCTGCTTAGTACAGTTTTTTATTGATACAAACATTGTTCAGAGTCAGCACATTGTCAAATTTCCTAAAGGAAAACAACTATTTTGCATATATATATATATATATAAAAGCATGAACTCCTAACTTGAATGTTAAATTACTATAATATCCCTAAGTTAGATTGTGACTTTTTTGATGAGTTGGGACTTTTCCGATAAGTTGTAAATTTTTTCAAAGGGTTGTGATTTTTCGATGAGTAGTGACTTTTCCAAAGAGTTGTGACTTTTTCAATAAGTTGTGACTTTTCCTAAGAGTTGTGACTTTTTCAATAAGTTGCGACTTTTCCAAAGAGTTGTGACTTTTTCAAAGTGTTGTGACTTCTCGGAAAGGTCATGATTTTTCAGATAAAACACAAAAAATATTTGTTCATACTATCCTTTGTTACTATAAATAGAGGGACTTCCTCTCATTTTCCAACCACAATTTTTTCTAATCTTCTACTCTTCTTCTTCTTGCATTTTAAATTTTTTAATGTAATTTATTGTCGTTGAGTGAGTTCGAAGTTTAGCAAAATATGAGGTACCACTATTCTGATGAAGTAAGTCATTCTATCCTAAGAAGGTATATTCCATAATCTTGAGTACTTGAGGAAAATAATTTAATTTAAATGGCATAATAATTATTTTTTTGCTTAATATACACATTAGTATGTAATGTTCCAATATATGAAGTTAACATGATGTAGTCTAAATTCATTTGTTTTTTTAACAATTCTCTTGTGATGTAGATATATGCTTCTGAATAACTTTTTCCAAAATTTAGAGAATTGTCACAATTTGTTTTTGATGCTCAAGACAAAAGAATGACTTTATTTATCAATATTACTTATGTGATTTAGACTCCCAGAAGTTTGCTTCAAAATAGTTATTATTATATAAACATTGCCCTTTTATTTTATTTATTTACTATTTCTTAATATTTTAATATTTTAGACGAAGAAAAGTTATTTACTTATTTACGAAGAAAAGTTCATATGACTTGTAATAATGCCAGTTGAAGTTTGTATTAGTTTAATTTTTATTATTTATTTAATAGCTAATTTTATGAGATAAATATTTCCATTAATGCAAACATATATTTTATATTTAGGTAGGCATTTGTATTTAAACTAAAGTATTATATATGTCACAAATGTATTATCAAGTTAACGAGATCTTTTAACTTGAAAATATATGTTTTAAAATGTTTTGAGTTTTTTTTAACAAAAAACTCAAATAAATGTGAAAATATGTGAATATACAAAATGTAGTTGTTCTCTTCACATGTTCATATAACATCTAAACAATTAACAATACACTTGCAAAACACATATGGTTAGATGACAAGAAAAATACAAAACAAATATTGTCTATAAGATAATATTAGTCAGATAAGACTAATTACATGATCAAACCTTATAAAATTGAAATAAATATATACATAATTGTATTTAACTAATAAATTATTTTATTGACCATTTTCATAGGTTTGCGTGAATAAGAGATATATATGACGATCCATATTGAATGTTCACAGAAGAATCTGCAATATTATTCTTTTTGCCAATCTTATTATTCAAATCTTCACTTAAATAAGCAATACTATTTACTATAACATATATTTTTGAAATTGGTAATCACGTGCAACACACGTGTCAAAAAACTAGTACTATTATAAGTGGGAAGCTCCAAAGATGAAAAGTTGGATTACCATTATTACCCTAGACTAAATTAAACATCTAATTAATTAAATAACTTTATTTTAATTATTTTTTGAATTGCAAGTTATTTATTAGGAGGAGAATGTGGAAGAACAAGAGTCAATTAGGATTTCTAGAATATTATATAAGTACATGAATCAAGGTTTTCCTCCTTTTAATATTAAGTTAATGAATATGAAGAGTTGTAGCTAAATCAATATATACCACTACCAAATACAAATTTGTTATCTTCAATTCTTCCACTAGCATTTCTACGTATTCATATGGTAAAGTTCCTTTTTTTTTTCCATCTTCTATTGTTTGTTAGTAGGATTTTTATGATTTATAGATTTTTCAAATTAGAAAGGATTGTTTCAATTCTAATTCTTTATTTATGATTGTTTCTCTTTCTAAAATTTCTTGTTACTATTTTGTGTAGAAATGTAAAATCACTATAGATATTGCCTTGCAATGTATCCGGTGCAATTTGGCTTGGAGTAATTTTGGTATTCTCAACTAATTACGAATAATTATACTTATTATGTTCACAACTACAAGGTTATGAAAATACAAATGGACACAAGAGAGGATTTTGTTTTTTAATTTTATTTTGTTTTTGCTTAAACTAATCAATAATTGGATGAAACAAGCTCAACAGGTATGCCTCTTCTTCTTTCATTTTGTTTTGTTACTTGAAAGCTTAAATCCTCTCATTTATCCTATTTCTTGTATGATCCGTTTTATCTTTATTATTATGTAGCTCTATTGGTTTTATTTTAGTAAATATATGATGATTTCAAGTTTTCTTATATGTAATTCATTTGTTTTTTAGGCTGGTCCATAAGTGTATATATATATATTCAAAGTTATCTTTTTTTATATGCATTTAATTTTTGCACTATAGAATTGTTTATATTGTTTTCTGTTTTCTACCATACTGTTAATATCTCTCAAATGATTGTGTTGTATTTCATAATTCAATTATATGTATATAACTTGATAAAAATTTCTTTTGTCAAAATTTACAGATGACGGAATTAATAATTTTGAATGAGCCAAAGAAGACGAACGGTACATATGCATGTAATTATTATTTATATCTGTCAATTAAATAATTAAACAATGATTATTTTATAACAAATAAATACTTTTTTTTTTGTAGGTTTAAACTATATATGAAATTGATAATGATCTACTAGCCATCCTAAGGAAGACATATGTTGATCGAATTTCTCTACAATTATTACAAAACACCACTCTCGTTCGACGACAAGTTCTCGATATGTATGCATATGTAAAAACATGGAGGGTATTATTCATTGCGGAAACTTTAAGGCATTAAATCTATTGTAACTATAATGTAGACATTTAATTATGTGTCGTAACATATTAAAAAAAGAACTTTTAACAAGTTGAATACTTGATATACTATAAGAATTGTATAATTGAAGTCATTATAGTATTAGTTTTGAAATTCACTTGATAACAATATTTTTGTATGATGCACCTTGCAAGGATCATAATATTAGTTGAATATGCTCGCCGTTCATTGATTTGAGCTTGTATTTTACACATCGTACACTTATATTTTAGAAGTATTTATACCAATTAGAACGATTTACACGTGCAATGCACGTGTTTGAAAACTAGTTATATATTATAAGTGGGAAGGTGCTTAGTCTAAAGTTGGATTATGAAATGCCCTTCAACTTTTTAATTATCATTATCACATTATCATTATCACATTATCAGTATCACATTATCAGTATCACATTATCATGATCACATTATCAGTATCACATTATCATTATCACATTATCAGTATCACATTATCAGTATCACATTATCATGATCACATTATCAGTATCACATTATCATTATCACATTATCACTATCACATTATCACCACCACCACCACCACCACCACCACCACCACCATCATCATCATCATCATCATCATCACATTATCAGTATCACATTATCATTATCACATTATCACTATCACATTATCACTATTATCATCATCATCATCATCATCATCATCATTATTATTATCATTATCATTATTATTATCATTATCACATTATCAGTATCACATTATCACTATCACTATCATTATCATTATCATTATTATTATTATTATTATTATTATTATTATCACATTATCACTATCACTATCATTATCATTATCATTATCACATTATCACTATCACATTATCACTATCACTATCATTATCATTATCATTATTATTATTATTATTATTATTATTATTATTATTATTATTATATTATTATTATTATTATTATTATTATTATTATTATTATTATTATTATTATTATTATTATTATTATTATTATTATTATTATTAAAGTGTGAAGCCATTTAAGTTGAATGACTTTTTAACCCTTCAAGAAATCACCATTAAAGTTGAATGACTTTTTAACCCTTCAAGAAATCACCATTGAAGTTGAATGACTTTTTAACCGTTCAAGAAATCACCATTGAAGTTGAATGACTTTTTAACCCTTCAAGAAATCACCATTAAAGTTGAATGACTTTTTAACTCTTCAAGATTTCACCATTGAAATTGAATGACTTTTTAACCCTTCAAGAAATCACCATTGAAGTTGAATGACCTTTTAACTCTTCAAGATATCACTAAACCTATCAGTCTCTTACAAATTGTCTTCTAATGACAATACTATACATTTGAATTTAGTTTAGAGATCATAAAGCTCTTATCATATGTTCTTTCAAGTATTTCTTTACATTTAGTTTTTTTATTTTTTTTCTATCATTGAAATTATATTTCTAATTTGATGTTTAAGTGTTTGATCTCTCACTTGAAAATATACAGCTAAAATTTTGTGTTATGAACTTATAATGTAATTTTATAATGTCGGGTATAAACCAGAGGTGATGCTTTTAGTAGAAATTGCGCCAATTCAAATGACGTATGTGACATGTTTCTCTAATCATAAGCTGGTTGTCTTCATGGTTGAAGTCTGTTCTCTTTTTCTACTGGCTGCTGCCACTATAATATTTTTTATGTGCATACATGGTTATTTGTTATTATGATTTGTTATGCTTATTGTATTCTTATAGTTGTCCTCCATCTCCCTTGAGTCTTTGGCTTTCTTTTGAGTTACTAGTGTGAATATGAGTTTTCTTGCATTCTGAGATGCTTCTCATGATAAACATTAATTCATTTCCTACACTTTGTTAAATAGGTATGAATAATAGCCATGGTCATGGGAGATAAGGGTTTGATGTCTCGAATACTTTGTCCTAATTTTAGTGGATACCTCACGTTTGGTACACTTGAAGGGTTAGAATTTGCTAGCTTCAGGTTTGCTCTCAAAATAGAAATTGTTATTTTATCAGATGTCTTTTAGCTTCATCAGGTTAGTCATGCCAAATTTCTATGTTGTGCAGTTGTACAATTCCTCACAAAGAAGCCGCTCTTGACTGTTGTACTGAAATTGACCCTACTGCTAAGGTATTAGCTATATCACGATCTTATAATACTTTCAGCTGTTCGGATGATTTATCATATCATATGCAATTTCTTCGTTAGTTGATTATCCTGCAGGCAATAAGGGTTGTCAATTGTATTATAAATAGACCTGATGGGAAGTTATTGGTTGCAATACAGACTATATCGGTGCAATATCCTCTATTGAAGAAGGATTGTAAGGTCAAATAGTCATTTCCAAGTGGCAAACATTGCTTTTTGATTTAGAGCTTAATGCTTGAGCTTCATTATTTCCTTTACAGGTTCACAACCTAGTGTATCTAGGCCACCTTGGCTAGTAAATTGTTTGTGGTCCTTTGTGCTAGTGGAGGTAAAAAGGCAATTGCTTATGGTGCAAAGGAAAAAGAGGGCTAGGGTGGTGATTGCTAATCGTACCTATGGTAGTTCAACACTTCATTTTTGAAATTATGTCTAGTTCATGACCATGAAGTTCTTCACACCCTACGTAGTACTTCTACTTTAGTATTGATTGTCAACTATGTTACTTCATACTGATGCTCTGTCTGATTTCTTGAAAAACGACACGAGAAATTTGTGATGTAGTTGGAGCTAAGGCTTTATCTCTTCACAATCTTAGCGATTTTCATCCAGAAAATGATATGATTCTTGCAAATACCACCTCCATAGGCATGCAACCAAAGGTTGATGACACACTAATCTCTAAGGTTTGCCTCCTTGCGCTCATCTTAGATGAAAAGAACTCCTTATTGAGTACATATCTTATTAGTTGAACAACTACAAATAATGTTGTGTTGAAATGTGTGTGCGGTTGCAAAGAGGGTTAAATATTATGTTGAAATATGAACTTTGTATTAGAAGAAAATAGTTTTTGATTTCTGTGAACCTGAATTTAGTTGATATCTAGAGAAGGATGATGTTCTGGAAGGATCCTTTGAACTAGACCTTGCCTACTTTCCTACTTACCAATTAGGTGTTTCTGCTTCATCCATAGACCAAAGAGCGATAACTAATTTAATGGAGTCTGTGAATTCTGCTGAAAACTGGGTTGCATCAGTACCTAATCAAGTTCATAAACCTGAGTTTTACAAATTTGATGATGAGAGATCACTGGAGAAGATTCAAATTGGTCAAGGTTGGGCGATATACAATGATGAAGATGCCTTGCCTCAGTACTATGGGCAAATAAAGAAGATAGATCTTCTCCCTAAGTTTGTGTTGCATGTGGCATGGTTTTATGTGTGTCCACTTCCAAAAAGTATAATACGATGGCATGATAAAACAATGCCAATTGGTTGTGGATTGTTTAAGTTTCGAAATAGTAAGCTCAACAAATATATTGTAACCAACAACTTTTCACATTTAGTATCTGTAGAACCTTTGAAGAAGGGTGTATACAATATCTTCCCTAGAACATGTGAAATTTGGACAGTATACAAAAACTAGAGTGCTCAACTGATGAAAGGTAATAATCTAGAAGATTTTGAATACGAGATTGTTGAAATCATGGGTGTTTCCGATAATTATGTAGATGTGAAGTTCTTAGTTTTGGTAAAAGGCTTCAAGTCTGTCTACATAGCTCGAGTGGAAGAAGAAGAGGATGATAAAGTAGTGAAAATATATGTATCGGAGCATCTCAGGCTCATCAAATTCCTGCTTTTCGCCTGACAGAAGAGAGAGGTGGTAGCTTGCGAGGTTTCTGGGAGCTTGATCTAGCAGGAATGCCTCTTTATTTACTATGTATTGATTGAAGCATTAAACTTTTGTTTTCTTTATCATAGAACAAAATGAGTTCTTATGGATTTCTAAAACTCAATTATGTTTCAAAAGAAATTGAGATTTCAAATATATTATTCAGAATGTTTTTTCTTTTTTATGGAGAGTTTAAAAAGTTTAGACTTTTAATACAATCCTTATTTTCTTATGCTTCTCTTATTAATGATTGTGAGTTGGTAATGCAACCATTACAAAGTACTATGTCACATCCTCCCAAAGTAACAAAGTGGCGTCCGTCCTACATCTTCCAAGAAAACCCTTGGAAGTGTGAAGTGCACATGACATAGTTTCTATCTGACTCTGTCACTCTTACGGGAGGACAATAGCTCACTTTGTGACCAATCTCTTTAACAGTACTCTTATCAATGAAGTTGTATGTGATTCCAAAGTCTACGAGTATGGCCAAATGCCTATTCTTCACGGTTCCTTTGACCAAAATAGTGTTTACCCCAGTATGGTTGCCTGAGAGTATGCTTAGACACCCAACTACTTGCATCTCTTATTCTATCTCTGTCATGACCCAAGCTTACACCCCAGAAGTGACACGACGTAATTGACCCAGAAGGGGTCTCATACAAGCCTCAAAGCATATTTATTGCATAAGATACTTAGAAATAGTGTAGAATTTAAAACTTTTCTTTTATAAATCCAACAATCGAAAGCAATTGGAAGTCTATCATCTCACATGGCTATCTAAACAACATACTTGAAACAAATACGGTCATGGACCTTTACAATCGACAAACTTAACAATAGTCTATTACATGAAAAGAAAGGAAACATCAATTACTTGTCCTCGATCTATGAGAACATACCACTAAGTCTTGGAGAATCTCAAATCCAAGCTTCACTAGAGAGAATCACTCAAATGCCGGAACCTACACTTGTAGTAAACATTAAGAAATATGGGTTAGCACAATTAAGTACTAAGTATAATAGGCATGCAAAAACATGCTTAAAACGAACATTTTGTTTGAAAGTCATGCTTTTATGCCATTTTGAGAATACTTCATGAACATAAGCATAAGAGGCATCATATTCAACCATAACCAACATACAAGTCATTTAACCACATTAGAACATAATCATCATATAAACCATTACCTTCACGTTAAGCCTTCACCTCAAGTAACCCTCAAGCTATACTTTGTGCAATGTATGGATAGTGTCCATACCACCATCCACTCTAAAGTACCACCTTAAGGTCACCAAAAGTGAACTTACCATTTGACCTTTCCATCCTTACACAATGCTCATACATAAGAGACATAAACATTACTTAAGCCATATCATCACATAAGGACCATCACCTAAGACAACCCTAAGTCATACCGTGCAATGTGCAAGTAGCCTCCCATACTACTACTCACACTAAGTACTCATTTGAAGTCACCATAGGCAAGGTACATTCTCATAATACAGTACAAGTATAGCATGCATCATCTCATTAAATACATAAGTCACATTCTTCATTAGCTTCATTTCATTAAAAGCACCTTCATTCATTTAGACATTAGATCAATATTCATCATTAACATCATCATAAGAACACATTCATTACACTTACATTATAAAGGAACACACCACAACCTCTCTCAAAGCCTACCTGTTAAATGCATAGATGAAGTCCTATATGACCACCCACACTAAGTAGTGCATTCTTAAGAAGCCATAGTTCATTAACATTCTTTGTGTGGGTAAGCCTTAACCGACATGGACCATGTGTGCTTGACATGGAATCCCGGTGTCACCCTCACCAGATAAGGGATTCCTACTTGCCCAAGGTTAGACCATTATTTTATAGCTTAGGGGGATACATTAGCTAGACCTATGTGGGCACATAGTTATGGGATAGAGAGATTGCTACTAGATACCCCACCTCAAATCACAGATGAATATCCATATCAAGAGATTGCTACTAAGTACCCCACCTCAACTCACGAATGAGCACCCATATCAAGCCATATCCACTCGGTGCTTAGAATTATTCCCCATAGAGTACTTAACATTCATTACATTAGTTCATTATGGAATAAGATATTGTTACTAGATACTCCGCCTCAACTCATAGATGAGTATCCATTTCAAACCCAACATTCATTCATTGGAAAGCTCATAGATTCAAAGCTAAGAATAGTCTTTCACCTAATAATCCCATATTGTGAGAAAGTCACTTCACCAAGTATAGCATGCATCATCTCATTAAATACATAAGTCACATTCTTCATTCGCCTCATTTCATTAAAAGCACCTTCATTCAATTAGACATTAGATCAACATTCTTCATTAACATCATCATAAGAGCACATTCATTAAACTTAACATTATAGTGGAAAACACCACAACCTCTCTCAAAGCCTACTTGTGCAATGTATATATGGCGTCCCATACCACCACCCACACTAAGTAGTGTATTCTTAAGAAGCCATAGTTTATTAACATTCTTTGTGGGGGTAAACCTTAACCGACATAGACCATGTGAGCTTGACATGGAATCCCGGTGGCACCCTCATTGGATAAGGGATTCCTACTTTGCTAAGGTAGGACCATTATTTTATAGCTTAGGTGGATCTACTAGCTAGACCTATGTGGCACATAGTTATGGGATAGGGAGATTGCTACTAGATACCCCGCCTCAACACACAAATGAGTATCCATCTCAAGAGATTGCTACTATATACCCTGCCTCAACTCACGGATAAGCACCCATCTCAAGACATATCCACTCGGTGCTTAGCATTATTCCCCATGGAGTACTTAAAATTTATTACATTAGTTTATTACAGGATAAGAGATTATTACTAGATACTTCGCCTCAACTCACAAATGAGTATCCATCTCAAACCCAATATTCATTCATTGGAAAGCTCACAGATTCAAAGATAAGAATAGCCTTTCACCTAAGAATCCCATATTGTGAGAAAGTAATTTCACAACATGTTATTATCATTCATTATAGTACAATTGAGAATAGACTTTCAATCAACCCATCATCATTAACATAAGCGTAGAAACTTCATTCATTAGTCATTCATGAGTATGTTTGTGTATGTGAGAATAACCTGTGACATAATCATCATCATTCATATAATTGCCTTCTAAACATGATCATAAATCATTCATAGTAATCAGATACATATATTCCATATCATAATCATACATTAACCTCCACATGTAGGGGTACAAGGAAGATATCCATCAATTCAATATCACAACACACATAGTAATCAAACACCTCCACATTTCAAGTGGATCAATAGCTCAAGCATAATTCTACTTCATCATGTAATTTGATCATAACTTACCCTTTCAAGGCCATGATCACAAATCACCAAAAAACCCTAGAATACTTCAATTAGGCATAAATAGTGACATTATTCAATAAACTAGATCAATATAAGCTTTAAAGAATTCAAGATACGTCATGATCAATCAAACCCATTTCAGAATTCACAACTTAAGAATTTGGGGGAAAAACTTGAGGTCTAGGAAGAAATCATCTTAATTCATCATTAAAACCACAATTCATTCATAATTCAATGCAATAATGCCTTCAAAAATTGTTTGGTATCGAACCCATGCCAAGATTGAAAACTAAACTTTGAGATTTGAAATCACTTTTGAAATTGGCTCCTTGAAAGAAACTAAGTCAAGGATGAAGACTACCATACCTTTAATGGATGAAATCCACGAAAATCCCTTGAAAAACTTGAAGTCTTGACCTTGGAAGCTTGAAGTCTTCACCTCCAATGGAGGTTTCTAGAGAGAGAACTTTTGAGAAGAGAGGTGGGTTTGTATTTTGGGTTTGAAATAATGAAGTCTAAAATATGTATTAATACTTTAAAAACCCTTAAAATACATTAATAAACTAATTAAAATCGTTCCCCAACTAAAATAGACTTAAAATCAATTTACCAATTAGCCCTCACCTTGGCCGACTTGGACAGAAAACTGGCACCAACCACAAAACCCCATCCACGGACCGTGGATGGGACCACGGGCCGTCCTGTGCCCTCATGGTTTGTGGTTGTGGCTAGGTTTTTGGGGCCATGACCTACGGAGGCCATCCACAGGGCGTGGATGGACCTATGGGGCATGGACCCCTTCCATAGGTCACCTTCAAATTGGCAACTTTTTGGTTTCAAGGGGTATTGGGGGTTAGGCTTTAGGATCGTCCTCAAGGACCCCTAGGGTGGTCCTTGGGGAGTCGTACCTTGACGTTTAACCCCTAAACCCCTCAACCATAGCTCGGGACAAGATTTTACACCCTCACATCTCATAAAAATTCAAAGACACACTAGTTAAGCTCTAGTTTCACCTATTGGTTTTACGGGTCGTTACATTATCCCCCACTTAGGAACATTCTTCCTCGAATGACACTTCAAACACATTAAGGGGTTAATGACTCAAGACTAGCAGCCCATTATGCATGCAACATCATAAACAAAAGAACAAAAATAGGAGGAAAACTCAACTCCACATCAATAATGTCTAAGCAACATGAGAAAGTAGGAACTACATCTACAAACTCATTATGCATCATAACTTCAACATTTCTTATTACATTGGAGGAATTACCTTCTCCAACTCATATCATGCTCATCATAACATCATATATGCAAATTCTTCATAAAAGCACATTAGGCATGTTCAACAATCAACCTCATGAAGCATATAGACAACTCATACTAAATGCATATCAACAAGAGGAACATAATTCATGCAAAACTCAATTTCTCATTTAAATATAAGCTAATTAAGAACATTCATAATATAAGGAGACCATGGAAACACATATTCACGCATGACTCCAAAACATAAAACAAGCTATAAGAAACTCTTGGTCTCAAGCTTGAATAAGAATAGAACGAAAGAGATAAGGATATCAAAACTCTCAACAACCTTACTATTCAACATACTATTACCCACTTAGGAGAAAACCCAACTAAGGCTAACATGAAAACAACATAGGAACCTCAACATGACATTCACAACCAAAAGGAACTATCACATACTGGTGCCTTCAAACTAGGAAGGTCCTCATTAAGAACCTCTTGCTCAAAAATAACCTTACCAACACAACTCAATGTCTCATATGAGTCTACCACACCAGGTCTAAACTCGTCAAACTCACTACACCTCATAAGGTGAGAACATCAAGGTAGACTAACTCATGAACATCAAGGACACTCATGAACATCAAGGACACTCCATGAACTTACCATCTAAGCATATTATCGCCCACTTGGGAGTAATCCTATACAAGTTCTTTTAAACGTCACTTCTTTCCATTCTAAGGTTGAAGCAAAACATCATCAAACCTTCACACTCAACAAATCTAGGCATTTCTAAAACACCACATTTTATCAACTCTATCAACATACCTCAAAAATCATCATGACTTTCTACCATTAACACACATAACCATAAAGTAACCCATCCTTACTAAAGGCAACATCATAATTTCTCACCTCTAATCTAACAAGGCACATAGCCATAATTGGCATCACAACCAACCTTTCTCCCTCACTCCTCCTAGCATAATCCTTCCAAATGGTCATACCCTAAAGACCATCGAATAAGGAATAAGCGAAAGACATTCTAGAGTTAAACTCTATGGAACAACTTGAAGAATATGAAATAAGTGTAACTTCCTAATGCCCTATAGCCTCTCACTCATAGATGTGTCGTGACTCACACCGATGAACAAGACTCTACTAGACGTGGCTTGTGAGACATAAATCCTAAAGACCATTTCCAAAACCTTGTGCTCTGATACCATATTTGTCACGACCCAAGCTTATACCCCGAAAGCAACACGGTGTACTTGACCCAGAAGGGACTCAGACGGACCTCATAACATATTCATTGCATGTGATACTTAGAAATAGTACAAAATTTAAAACTTTTCTTTTATAAATCTAACAAGCGAAAACATTAAAAGCAAGCAGAAATCTATCGTCTCACATGGCTATCTAAACAACATACTTGAAACAAAATAGGGTCACGGACCTTTACAATTGACAAACTTAACAATAGTCTATTACATGAAAAGAAAGGAAACATCAACTACTTTTCCTTGATCTATGAGGACATACCACTTAGCCTCGGAGAAACTCAATTCCAAGCTTCACTAGAGAGAATCACTCAAATGCTGCAACCTTCACTTGTAGTAAACGTTAAGATATATGGGTTAGCACAATTAAGTACTAAGTATGATAGCCATGCAAAAGAATGCTTTAAACGGACATTTTGTTTGAAAGTCATGCTTTTATGCCATTTTGAGAATACTTCATGAACATAGCATAAGAGGCATAATATTCAACCATAACCAACATACAAGTCATTTAACCACATTAGAACATAATCATCATATAAACCATTACCTTCACATTAAGCCTTCAGCTCAAGTAACATTCAAGCTATACTTTGTGCAGTGTATGGATAGCGTCCCATACCACCATACACACTAAAGTACCACCTTAAGGTCACCAAAAGTGAACTTACTATTCAACCTTTCCATCCTTACATAATACTCATACATAAGAGACATAAACATTACATAAGCCATATCATCACATAAGGACCATCACCTAAGACAACCCTAAGTCATACTTGTGCAATGTGCAAGTAGCATCCCATACTACTACTCACACTAAGTACTTCTTTTAAGGCACCATAGGCAAGGTACATTCATACACCATATGTCATAACAAGGAAGTAACTTAAAATACAGTCCAAGTATAGCATGCATCATCTCATTAAATACATAAGTCACATTCTTTATTTGCTTCATTTCATTAAAAACACCTTCATTCAATTAGACATTAGATCAACATTCTTTATTTGCTTCATTTCATTAAAAACACCTTCATTCAATTAGACATTAGATCAACATTCTTCATTAACATCATCGTAAGAGCACATTCATTAAACTTAACATTATAGTGGAAAACACCACAACCTCTCTCAAAGCCTACTTGTGCAATGTATAGATGGCGTCCCATACCACCACCCACACTAAGTAGTGCATTATTAAGAAGCCACAATTTATTAACATTCTTTGTGGGGGTAATCCTTAACCGATATAGACCATGTGAGCTTGACATGGAATCCCGGTGGCACCCTCATTGGATAAGGGATTCCAACTTTTCTAAGGTAGGACCATTATTTTATAGCTTAGGTGGATCCACTAGCTAGACCTATGTGGGCACATAGTTATGGGATAGGGAGATTGCTACTAGATACCCCGCCTCAACACATAAATGAGTATCCATCTCAAGAGATTGCTACTATGTACCCTGCCTCAACTCATGGATGAGCACCCATCTCAAGCCATATCCACTCGGTGCTTAGCATTATTCCCCATGGAGTACTTAAAATTCATTACATTTGTTTATTATGGGATAAAAGATTATTACTAGATACTCCTCCTCAACTCACATATGAGTATCCATCTCAAACCCAACCTTCATTCATTAGAAAGCTCATAGATTCAAAGATAAGAATAGCCTTCCACCTAAGAATCCCATATTGTGAGAAAGTAATTTCACAACATGTCATTATCATTCATTATAGTACAATTGAGAATAAACTTTCAATCAACCCAACCCATCATCATTAACATAATCATAGAAACTTCATTCATTAGTCATTCATGAGTGTGTTTGTGTATGTGAGAATAACCTGTGACATAATCATCATCATTCATACAATTGCCTTCTAAACATGATCATAATACATTCATAGTAATCACACACATATATTCCACATCATAATCATACATTAACCTCCACATGTAGGGGTAAAAGGAAGATATCCATCAATTCAATATCACAACACACATAGTAATCAAACACCTCCACCTTTCAAGTGGATCAATAGCTCAAGCACAATTCTACTTCATTGTGTAATTTGATCATAACTTGCCCTTTGAAGGCCATGATCACAAATCACTAACAAACCCTAGGATACTTCAATTAGGCATAAATAGTGACATTATTCAATCAACTAGATCAATATAAGCGTTAAGCAATTCAGTATACTTCATGATAAATCAATCCCAATTCACAATTCACAATTCACAACTTAAGATATTGGGGAAACATGAGTTCTAAGAAGAAATCCTCTTAATTCATATTTAAATCCAAAATTCATTCATAATTCAATGCAATAATTCCTTTTAAAATCATTTGGAATTGAACCCATGAAAAGATTGAAAACTAGGGTTTTTATGTAAGCTTTGAGATTTGAAATTACTTTTGAAATTAGCTCCTTGAAAGAAACTAAGTCAAGGATGAAGACTACCATACCTTTAATGTATGAAATCCACGAAAATCCCTTGGCAAACTTGAAGTCTTCACCTTGGAAGCTTGAAGTCTTCACCTCCAATGGATGTTTGTAGAGAGAGAACTTTTGAGAAGAGAGGTGGGTTTGTATTTTGTGTTTTGAAATAATGAAGTCTAAAATATTTTTTAATTCTTGAAAACCTCTTAACATACATTAATAAACTAATTAAAACCTTCCCCCAACTAAAATAGACTTAAAAGCAATTTACCAATTAGCCATCACCTTGGCCGACTTGGATAGAAAACTTGCTCTAACCACGAAACCCCATCCACAGACCGTGAATGGGACCACGGGCCATCCTGTTCCCTTGTGTTTTGTGGTTGTGGCTAGATTTTTGGGGCCATGACCTACGGAGGCCATCCACAGGGCGTGGACCCCTTCCGTAGGTCACCCTCAAATTGGCAACTTTTTGGTTTTAAGGGGTATTGGGGTTAGGCTTTAGGGTCCTCCTCAAGGACCCCTAGGGTGATCCTTGGGGAGCGTTACATTGACATTTAACTCCTAAACCCCTCAACCATAGCTCAGGAAAACATTTTACACCCTCAAACCTCACAACAAAGACACACTAGTTAGGCACTAGTTTCACCTAGTCATTTTACGGGTCATTACAATCTCACCTTCAATTATTATATTGTGAGAGATATCCTCCACCTCTGCATTAGTTTCTTCTACTATCTGATTAGGTTCAAGTTCTCCTATTAAGACACTTTAGTTGTTTCCTCTTGCAATTATGTCCAATTCCATACTTATCACCATATCTAAATAGAAGTTATTGTTTTTCATGTATTCATAAACCTCAGGGCTCAACCTGTAAGTAGTAGGCCTATTTGCCATCATACTAGTGCTCTTAACAACATCTGTATTTCTAATAGGGTTGAAGGTGTTTTTGTTCTTCTTAAGGGTAGCCTCAATAGCCTTCTCTTGCATTCTTGCTTATTATAGGTAAAACCTAAGAGAGGTGAGCTTAAACATCTTTACAAAAAACCTTATCTCTTATTTTAAGCCCCCAATAAAACTGGAAACAAAATAAGTCTCAAAAAGAGTTGGATTTATTACCAACATTTGAGCCTTAAGATCTTTAAATTTGTCCAGAAACATATCCAAAGATTCAGTCTGTTCGAGCCTATTAAACTCCTCCACTATATCATCTAAGTGTTCCACACCAAATCTATCATATAGCTCCTCTTTGAATTCGGACCAAGTCAAGCACCCCTACTTAAAACTAATGAATAGTACCACACCTTATCTAAACCATTCAAGTAAAGAGCATCGGACTCTACTTTTTCGCTCTCATCCATTCTATATAGGTTAAAATATCTCTCACATTTTTGAAGCCATAACTTAAGAGGGAGAATGGGAACCATTTAGAGCCTGTTCTGTTGATGATGCTGAACTGGAACGAAAAGGATGCCATCTTCTTGTTGCTGGTCGCTTACGTCTCGAAGAGGTACCCTTTCAAGATTAGTCAACCTATAAAGTATCAACTCAAGAGTACCTTGAATCCTGATTGGTGTATTACAAACAACTTGTTGATTCTGCAACAGCTCATCCAGTACTTCATCATACCTTGCAAGCCTTTCCTCTACCACTCTAGATCTAGTTCTTTCCACCATATCTACAACTCACAAGTCATAAGGATCAAAATACTAATACCAAATGCTAGCATTTGTGTGAGTTCAGACTCAATTTCTATAGAATCAAAATGAAATTATTAATCAAACCAAACAAATAATTATTTTAGAGCAATTTTCTGGTATTATGATAAGCAAATAACAACGTTTTTTTTCAAAACATGTCTTGATTATTAATAATATAATAACTACAAAAGAATGGGACATAAGGCCTAACACATCTTCACATGTAATACAAAAATGGAAACAGCTAAGCTAGGCTAAGCTATATATAGGAGTTTCCATCTAGGAAGGCTTCTTCTTCAGTTAGAGATTCTACTGAAGTTGAGGCCTCCATATTAGTCCTTCATGGTGGTTCATTGTAATGCTCCAAATATCTAAACTATGACCAAGCCATTCGTGAAATGAATATAGACTCCAAATTTGATGATTTCTAATATTGGATATATTGAAAAAAATTCCTTAATATGGGAAGATATTTTGATGTGAATAAAGGTTATAAGGAGCTCCTAGAGTATTAAGAGTTTGTGGCCTTATACCAAGAAAAATAAAGATCGTGAAGCCTTTGTTCCAACGCCTTCGACCATTCGCTAATCTAAGTTATGTGCTAAAAGTTATGCCCATTTTACTGGGCATAATGGGTCCTATACGATTCACTGCATGAAGTAGACATCAGCTGCGTGACTGTGCAACATAGTTAGTAGAACTGTTAGGGTCACGCGAAGTGCCAGGAGAAGTAGGCTCCAACTGCTGACCACACACCGGCTCCAAAGTTATCTAAGTCTTCTCTTCACGATTTAAGAGGGGTGTTTTACTCCTTTCCTTATCCCCATATCCCTAACCCATGACTATTAACTTCCCCCAAAAGTTAGATTCTAGGAGATTTTATAAGTTACGACAAATACTTCTCCTCTTCTTGCCCAACACTTGAAGAAGCAAGACCTAAGGTCAATTCTCAAAGTACCTTTCTTAGGTTCTTCGTCAAAAGATATGTTTGAACACTCCCTAAGTCAAACTACTCATACAAGGTTCATATCTATTATTCGCGTTTTCTAAATTATAATTTGAGGTTTGAGTTGACAGATGATTCCATGAAAATTGATTCCAAATGTTTCTTTGTTATTAGTTTTGTTCAAATACTTTATTATGATTCCAGAAATTAGATTGTTGGTTTTTGAATCGGTGAATTATCTCATATTATTTTGGAAAGGGTTTTTGTACAAATAAAGGATTTGGAAATCAGCGTGTCTTCTAAAAGCTTTAGTTTAAAATGATGAACAAAGGGTAATTTTTTGTCCTAGTTAGATATAAAGATTTTGCATTTTATATGTTGTTTTATAACTTGGAAAGACTTGGATGTTGGCATTAAACAAAATGTGTTAACATAAATGAGTCTTTGGTTTTAAGAGACGAGTTAAGAGTTTTAATTGGCTAACTATGAAGTTGACATGGTTACAATGGCTTGCAAGTCTTGGTATGGCGATACCAATGGGAATATGCCTTATTTAGATAACTCTTAATAAATGAAAACTTGTAAATGTTTTAATGGGGGTTTAAGGAGAGTTTCGTAGTATCACCAATAAGGTGTAAAGTCCTTGTGAGTCATTATCCGAAACTGCATTTGCTGATGTGGGAGGTCCCTATCCTGAAATGTGGATAGCCATTATAGGTTGTTGATCAGAGAAACCTATACAGTCTTTTATTTGGGAGAGTTTCATTCACCAGATTCATATATTTCTCATGTTCTGTGGTAAACATGGATTGGGGCCCTGGTTGGGCGGAGGCCGGACTCATATAGCCAGCAGGTAACATTATGTCATCGAACACTAACTTACTTAGGATTAATGATTTTTGAAATGTTTATATCCAAATATTTTAGTCTACACTTATGATTTTTCCTTTATTTTATTGTTATACTTTCTCTCTCTCTCTCTCTCTCTCTCTCTCTCTCTCTCTCTCTCTATATATATATATATATATATATATATATATATATATATATATATATATATATTATTCTGCTTATCCTTTCCCTTGGGTTGCATGCCAGTACTTGATGTAATGAGTGTCCTCGGATGCTACATAGTTTCATGATGTAGGGTCGGAAACAAAAGTTCGTTGTTCTAGGCAACAATAAATAATTGAGGGATAGCAATCAGTATTGTGGTGAGCTTTCCATTTCTAGAAAGTGGACTTTTCTTTATCTGTCTTCCCTTTGGTTTTCATTGTATGTCGGGGGCCATGTCCCGATGTAGACATTGTTATTCTGTTAGTAAAGGTTTCATAGACCTATGGTTAGTTGGATTTGTTTTTTTCTAATTAAAAGTCAAATTGGTTTTCATCTTTTGAGTTTTCTTGAAGGTTGATTAGAATGGGCCTTACTTTCCGCATTGGTATTTAAAATTGGTATTTGCATTGGATTATCTGGATTAAGAAGGTTGGTTGGTACTCTAGGGCCTATGCGGGTTCCGAGTGCCATGTTACATCTAGGGTGGGGTCTCAAGATATTACACTTATAATGCCATCTAGAGTTCTTTACTTTTTCGAACCTAATGGATGAAGGTCCTCTAGTAGTAACATGCATATGTTCTTCTCTAGTCTAAGTTTCATTTATGTCTCCTATTCTAGCATATCTGGCAAGAGAGTCAGATACTGCATTAGCCTCCCTAAAGCAATGCATCACCTCACAATCGATATCTCTGATCATTTGTTGTAACTTGGTCAAAGTTTTTTCTAGAGTCCAAGGGGGCTTGAAAGAGAAAGAGGGGGGGGGGGGGTGAATTGCTATTATTTGATTTTTTTTTCTTTAAGAATAGTTGACTTAAAGTGTTCTTTAGTCAATTAATGGTACCAGATAAGAGTTAATCAACAATCTTGAAAGTAAACATGACACAAGATGTTTTATACTGGTTGGGATCCAGTATGGATCTTGCGTCCAGTCCACTTAGGTTGTAAGGCAGTTTTCTTCAAGCTGTTGAACTTTTGCTGTGAGTACAGGGATGAGTGTAAAAAGCTTATGCTCAGTGTTTGTTTCACTCTCTTTTTGTTTTGATACAAAGCGTTACCAACAATACTTTTCTTTCCTATCTTATTTGTTTACACAGTAGAACTAGGTAACACAGTGCTTGATAAAAGTAGAAAAGGGAATGTGAGATGATTCAAACTTGTTGTACACTTCCTTCTTTTAATCGAGCCTTCATTTATAGTGTTTGAAGTCTTGAATCTTTTCTGTGAAGATATACAAGAGATTTAATCCATGGAAAATAAGGCAAGTGATCCTAATTTTCCAAGAATAAAAACACAAGACTGATTTCCAATCTTGATTCTTGTTTACCTTCCTTGATTTCCTGTTGATTGTAGTTGTTGCAGCTTCCTGGATTGACTATAAATTGTAGCCATTGTGTTCTTTAGTTTGGTTTCGAATATTCAACTTCCTTGATTAAGTGTAGAATTGGCATCTTCATCTTTCCTTGAATATTGGTTGTAATGTAGCCGTTGTGCTTTTTCAATGCTAGCTGTCGAGATGTTCACCTTACTTGTTTAGTGCCTTTTGTGATCTGTGCATTCTGAGGATCTCTACTTGGATCATTAATTGATTATTTATCAATCAAGATTCTTAATTGGTTATCTTCACTTGATTTAAGGAGATCCCTGATTGATTCTTTTCCTATTTGGTGATATGTTTGCCCTATAAGGAAAATGTTGTTTATCATTAAAACTTTACTCTAACAATCTCCCCTTTTTTGATGATGACAATATATAGTAAAGGTACTTCCCTGTTGTAGTCGACTTGTACGGCTGAGAGTTTAATTACTCCCCCTGAGTGTAGCATATTTTTGTTGACTAGTGGAGCTGAGTTCTCAACACACTCCCCTTGAAGATATGCAAGAGCTTTTCTTTGCTATGCAAATAAATATTCATACACCCAGTGATCTCAACAGAGGAAGTTAAAACAATATAGGCAATCACAAATATTAACAGCAAAGTATTAAGCAACACGCATACTAATAGCATATAGATAATTAATTCTCCCCCTTTGGCATCAGCAAAAAGGATAGAATAAAGAGTTTCAGCAAAAAATCAAACAACAGAGAGTCTTAAGATGAGGCACAAGCTCAAAACAGAAGCAGTTCAAAAACAGACACTATACACACATCAACGAGGATGCAAGAAATCGATCAGAGTGTTGACTATAGCAGTCGACATTTCATCAAATCTGGAGGAAAGAGAAGTGGAGATGGCCTTAGAACTAGTTTGAACTTCAGTAGCAATTTTGATGGCTTTCTTCATGATGTGATCCAACCTGAGACGAATACGAGCAACATCGGCACCTATTTCCTTTGTGACATCCTTCACACTATCGATTTTGAAATGGGCAGACAACAAAAGATCCTTCAGAAAGTCCACTTGCTCACTCATTGTAGACAACTTGGTCATGAGATTAGGAACTTAAGCAACAGTGATGGTCACATCGTCTAGCTTGGTATGAATCTCAGGAAGCTTTTCAAGAGAGGCGTTTAGCTTGGTAGGAGACACAACGGTGGAGGAGGAAGGCTTAGATTTCACAGGAGCAACAATCAAATCATCCGCATCTATCTTGAGAACCCAAGAGGAGTCAGAACGAGTGAAGTTGATGCTAAGAAAAGCACAAGAGTTATACCTCTGTTTAATAAGAACAGGAGAGAAGTCTCCAAGGCACATGAAGTGTGACTCAAACATGCGAGTGATAAGCATGCCAAAAGGAAGACTGAAGGGGTCAGAAATGACGTCAGCTATGGCGGAGAGGATGAAGAACGATAAATGCACTTTAACGCTAGAAACCAAACATTAAGCAAACAGAATGTCAGGTTGAGTAAGCGTAGAATGACAACCAGTCCTAGGAAAAAGGGTGGTGGCAACAATGTGAGCAATCACACGAGTCTCGATGGGAAGATCTTTAGCTCGGAGATGGAAAGGGAAATGCAGAGAGGGGTCAAGAACAATTTCACATTTTGCGTACTCAGAAGACATATAATAGGTTCATACACGACTATAGGCACAAACAAAATTTGGCCCAACCCTGAAACTCAAACAAATTTTTTATATCACAGTCTAAGGAGGAAAGAAGATCAAGATGAACAACCCTACCATGCACAAGGGTTTTGTCTTTCAGAGAGGAAAAGAGATTCATGAGATGAGTTCCAAAACTCCACCTTTTTATCAAGCGAATCGTCAAAGTCATATTCGAATTTCTTTTTAGAAGACCCACACTCGAAGGAATCAGCAGGAAGCTTACCTAAGTAGGAAGTGAGGAGGCAAGGAAAAGATCATCAGAGTCATAGTCGATAAAGATTGAGGCAGAGGCCTTTCCTTTGTTCTTGTTGCGAGAGCTTTTGCGAGTGGCTACATGAGTCTTTGCCATTTTAGAGAAAGAAACATAGAAGAAGAATGAGAAAAACAAAAAAGATATGAACGAGAGATTTAGAAAGAAGGAGAGGGGAGAAGGAAGGGACATGACAAGACTTAAAGAGAGAAACGAAGAGATGGGTTTAAACACGTACAAGGCAGATGTCGAAAATAAAGAAGCAGATACAGAAGGCTAAAAAAGAAAGAAAGGAAACACAATATTCATATCGACAGAAAATATATGGGAAAGAGCAAATAATTAATGGACATAATAATTCTAACAATTTAAAGGATTCTCAATGATATTTAAAGATTTTTAGAGAGAACAAAATCTTTCCTCCAAAAGAGGTTTTGTAAAAATTTCAGCTAATTGAAAATCAGTGCTAATAAAAGAAATTTCAATGTCTCCATTTAAAACCTGATCTAGAATAAAATGATGTTTTATGTCAATATGCTTAGCTCGAGAATGATGCACAAAATTTTTTGATAAACAAATGGCACTAGATTTATCACACATAATTTTAATAGGTTTGAAGGATAAATCATAATCATTTAATTGATGAGCCATCTACAGAATTTGAGCATATCATTGACCAATGGCAATATATTCAGCCTCTGTAGTTGAGAAAGAAACAGAGCCTTGTTTTTTGCTTTTCCAGGATATTAATGATTTTCCCAAAATTTGTCATGTACCACTTGTACTTTTTATGTAGTCCTTATCACCTGCATAGTCACCATCAGAAAATCCTTCAAGAAAGAAATTTTTCTCTTTTGGATACCATAAACCAATGGAAGTAGTTCCAACTAAGTAACGAATAATACACTTTACCGCCATTAGATGAGATTCTTTAGGGGCTGACTGGAACCGAGCACATTTTCACACACTAAAGATGATATCTGGTTGACTGGCACTAGGATAAAGTAAAGATCCAATCATACCTCTATATTTAGTTTCGTCGACTTTCCTACCTTCATCATCTTTGTCAAGAAAACATATGGAACTCATGGAGTGCCTAATACCTTTGATTTTTCCATGCCAAACTTTTGTGTGAGCTCTTTGCAGTACTTGGTTTGGCAGAGTAACGTACCTTTCTCAGATTGATAGATTTGTAGTCCGAGGGAAAAGGTTAATTTGCCCATCATACTCATTTAGAATTCACATTGCATAAGGATAGAAAATTCTTCACACAGAGAAATATTAGCTCTTCCAAAGATAAGATCATCAACATAAATTTGAATAATAAGGTTTTCGGAGGAGGATCTTTTAATAAAAAGAGTATTATCAATTTTTCCACGAGTAAAGCCATGATTTATAAGAAATTTGCTGAGACTATCATACCAAGCACGAGGTGCTTGTTTGAGACCATACAGAGCTTTTAAGAGTTTGAAAACATGATAAGGAAAATTTGGATTTTCAAAACCAGGAGGTTTTTTTACAAAAACGTCTTCTTCAATAAACCCATTTAAAAAGGCACTTTTCACATCCATTTGAAATAGTTTAAAACCCTTATGAGCAGCAAATTCTAGAAGTAAATAGATAGATTATAACCTTGCAACAAGAGAAAAAATTCCGTCGTAGTCGAGTCCTTCCTGTTGAGAGTAACCTTTAGCTACCATACCGGCTTTGTTTTGGATTACTTCTCCAGATTCATTTAGCTTATTCTTGTACACCCATTTGGTTCCAATGATAGATTTGTCATCAGGTTTAGGGACTAAGGTCCATACCTGATTTTTGTTTAATTGTTCCAATTCCTCTTTCATAGCCTTAATCCAATGTTCATCCAAGAGAGCCTATTTTAGCTTTTTCGGTTCTAACTAAGAGATGAGTGGAACCTGCGTCTCATTTCTTCTTGATGCTCGAGTTTTCATACCTTCACTTGGATTTCTAATAATAAATTTGCTTGGATAATCTGGTTCACATCTCCATTCATTTGGGACAGATTCGACTATAGAACCTATGGAAGGTTCTTCTGTAGTCGACTGTATAGTACTACTAAGCTCCCTTTGGATTGATATAGAGAGTTGATTTTCTTCATCATCAGAATTTATTATTGTATCATCAAATATATCATGATGGATTCTACAATATGTAAAGGATGCTTATTAAAGATGCAATTAGATCTACTAGAGTTTGAGTAACCGAGAAATATACCTTTATCGCTTCATGCATCAAACTTACCGATATTGTCTTTGCCATTGTTGTGAATAAAACACTTGCACCCAAATGGATGGAAGTAGTTGATGTTGGGTTGTTTACCATTCCATAGTTCATAGGGCGTCTTTTTTAGAATGGGTCCGATTAAGCATCGATTTAGCACATGACAAGTTCAGCTTCTGCCCAAAACTTGTGTGGAAGAGTGTGCTCGGCAATCATTATTCTTGCCATATCCCACAATTTCTTGTTCTTTCATTCCACGACTCCATTTTGTTGAGGTGATTGATAGGAGAAGTTGTGAGTGTAACCTTTCTCATTGCAGAACTTTTTGAACAAGTTATTTTTGAATTCTCCTCCATGATCACTTCCTATTGATGTAATATAGTAACCTTTATCTCTTTGAACTTTCTCACAAAAAAACTAAAAAACTTTTAAGGTATCACCTTTGTGATATAAAAACATAACCCAAGTAAAACGAGAGTAATCATCAACTATTACAAAAACGTACCTTTTTCCGCCAATGTTGGTTGTTCTGGTAGGTCAAAATAAATCCATGTGTAGGAGCCATAGAGGTTTATTTGTTGAGACAATATCATTACTAGAAAAGGAGTTTCTAGTTTGTTTTCCCATTTGACATGCATCGCAGATGTGATCTTTGGAGTAGTCCAACTTTGGTAATCCAACGACCAATTCATTTTTAGCTAGTTTCTCAATTAGTCGTATGCTCGCATGACCAAGTTTCTAGGGGCAGATCAAGGGATCATCACTCATTAATGCTAGGAAAATATGTTCTCCATTGTTTTCAACATAATCAGGAATGTATACATTCTTTTCTTTGCTTCCTTGTAGTAGATTGTTTCCAGAAGAATCTTTTATTAAGCATCGATCCTTTTGAAAGTGAAATTATAGATTTGAATCACATAGCTGACTAATACACTGCAGATTGTATTTGAGTCCTGACACTAAATAAATATTTGAAATATCACAAGTATCATTGAAGGAGATTGTACCAATACCAATTACTGTTCCTTTTGAGTTATCTCCGAAGAGAATGTTTCCTCCCTTGTATTCAGCAATGGATTTGAACATATTTTTATCTCCTGTCATGTGATTTGAACATCCACTATCCAGGTACCATTTTCCTTTTGATTTGTTGCAGTGTTCCTGCAAAACAAAATCATTATCTTCTTTTAGGTACCTAAACATTTTTAGGTCCTTCAAGGTTAGAGTTATTGGAGTTCTTTTGGGTCTCCAAACCTATTTAGATGAGTTATGATTTCTAAACCTACAATTGTAAGACACATCTCCAGACTTCCCACAATAATGGCAAGACTTAGGGATATCTTCTTCAGAATTGAAGTCATTATTGTTAGTTTTTGAATCAATCGACTTAAATGACTAGTTGCAACTAGAGTAATTTCTATTTGAAGATTTTTTGCTGTTAGAGACCTTTTTAGAGGAATTTTTTGAAGAAATTGTTTTTTAAGGAATTTTCAATAGCAGTTTTTAATTCATGAATTTCTTCATAAAGGAGATCTTTTTCAATTTCTCTTACTTCTAATTTGATTTCCAAATTTCTTTTTTCATTTCGAAGGTTTCGAAAATAAGAAAAAATTCTATTCAGGTCTGTCACAGCACGATCTAGCAGGTTTTTCAAATCACTACAGTTGTTACATACCTCAGTGCTTGATTCTCCAATAGCCATGAAGCATATGTTTCCGATTTCTTCATGTTCATTTTCAGAGTAGTCTTCATCATCCCAACTTCTTAGTGCTTTGTTCTTTTCATTTCCTCTGGAGTAATTTTTCTTTGATTCTGGACATTCACTTGGTATTTGACCATATTTACCACATTCATAGGATTTTCCATAGTTTATTGAATGATAAGTTAAGTACCTTCCACTTCCAGGATTTCTTCCTCTTTTGTTGTTCCTAGATTTTCTGAAAGATTCCATTACTAATCTGGTAATTAAAGCGATTTCATCTTCTGCTAGCTCTTCTTCTTCTTTGTCTTCCAGATTTTTTTTTAATGCCACAATTTTCTTCTTGGATTCTTCTTAGCCCTTTTTGTTGGGATGAGTTTTCTCAAAAGCTATTAGATCTCCTCTTACATTATCATAGGTTAGAGTAATTAAGTCCATGCTTTCGAGAGCAACGACTTTGGTGTGCCATTGAGGAGGCAAGCTTCAAAGGACTCTTCGAATGTGTTCTATGGGAGGATATGTCTTTCCTAAAGCTTTGAGTTCACCAATGATCTTACTCAATCGAGAAAACATGTTTTCAATAGGTTCTCCTTCCTTCATTTGAAAAAGTTCATATTCATATACTAGAAGACTGATGATAGTTTCCTTAACTTTATATGTTCCTTCATAGGTAACCTCTAGTTTATCCTACATCTCTTTGGCAGTATCACAGCATGATAGTTTTTCATACTCCTCGCTAGTGATAGCATTATAGAGAATATTCTTTGCTTTGGAGTTTATTTAAATAACCTCCATTTGTTCATTAGTATAGTTCTCCAAACTTGGAATAGTAAAGGATTGACTTTCGTCCGAACTCTTCGAGTTAGGAATTGGAATATCACAAAGTTTGATAACTCTCCAAACCTTTACATCATAAGACTTTATAAAGGTTTCCATTCTTACTTTCGAATGAGAAAAATGTTTCCCATTAAATTAAGGAGGTATTGTTTGAGAAGTTCCTTCTTGGAATAGTGCACTCATAATTTATTGAGCTATGATCTTTTTCTATCATGCTGTTAGACATAATTTTTGTGAGACAAGGCTTCTATACCAATTGAAAGTGCAAGAAGGGGGTGAATTGATATTTTTTTATTTTTCTTTAATAATAGTTGACTGAAAGTGTTGTTTAGTCAACTACTGGTAGTAATTAAGAGTTAATCCAAAATATGGAAAGTAAACTTGACACAAGATGTTTTTATACTAGTTAGGATCCAATATGGATCTTACATCTAGTCCTCTTAGATTGCAAGGGTGTTCTTTTCAAGCTATTGAACTTTTGGTGTGAGTACAGGGATGAGTGTAAACAATTTATACTCTGTGTTTGTATCACTTTTCTTTTATTTTGATACAAAGCCTTACCAACAATATTTTTCTCTCCTCTCTTTTCTGTTTACACAGTAGAACTAGGCAATACAATGCTTGATAAAAGTAGAGAAGGGACTGTGAGATGATTTAGACTTGTTGTACCCTTCCTTCTGTTAATCGAGCCTTCATTTATAGTGTTTGAAGTCTTGAATCTTTTCTGTAAAGATATACAAGAGATTTGATCTTTGGAAAATAAGGCAAGTGATCCTAATTTTCCAAGAATAAAAACTCAAGAATGATTTCCAATCTTGATTCTTGTTTAGCTTCCTTGATTACCTGTTGATTATAGTTGTTGTAGCTTCCTTGATTGATTGTAGATTGTAGCCATTGTGTTCTTTAGTTTGGTTTCGAATATTCAACTTCCTTGATTAAGTGTAGACTTGGCATCTTCATCTTTCCTTGAATGTTGGTTGGAATGTAGCCGTTGTGCTTCTTCATTGCTAGCTATCGAGATGTTCACCTACTTGATTAGTGCCTTTTGTGATCTGTGCATTATGAGGATCTCTACTTGGATCGTTAATAGATAATTTATCAATCAAGATTCTTAATTGGTTATCTTGACTTGATTTAAAGAGATCCATGATTGATTCTTTTCCTATTTGGTGATGAGTTTGCCCTGCAAGGAAAATGTTGTTTATTATTAAAACTTTACTCTAACAATCCCCCCCCCCCTTTTTATGATGACAACATATAGTAAAGGTACTTCCCTGTTGTAGTCGACTTGTATGGCTGAGAGTTTAATTGCTCCCCCTGAGTGTAGCATATTGTGGTTGACTAGTGGAGTTGAGTTCTCAACACACTCCCCCTGAAGATATGCAAGAGCTTTTATTTTATATGCCGATGAATATTCATACACCCAGCAATCTCAATAGAGTCAGTTAAAACAATATACACAATTACAGATATTAAAAGCAACGTATTAAGCAACACACATACTAATAGCATATAGATAATTAATTCTCCCCTTTTGGCATCAGCAAAAACGAAAGAATAAAGAGTTTCAACAAAAGACCAAACAGCAGAGAGTCTTAAGATGAGCCACAGGCTCAAAGAAAAAGCTGTTAAAAAATAAACACCATACACACATCAACAAGGACGTAGGAAATAGGTCAAAGTATTGACTATAGCAATCGACATTTCTTCAAATCTAGAGGACAGAGAAGTGGAGATGGCCTTTGCACCAGCTTGAACTTAGGTAGCATTTTGATGACTTCCTTCATGATTTGATCCAACCTGAGATGAATACGGGCAACATCAACACCTGTTTCCTTGGTGACATCCTTCACACTGTCGATTTTTAAATGGGCAGACAATAAAAGATCCTTCAGAGAGTCCACTTGCTCACTCATTGCAGACAGCTTGGTCATGACATTAGGAACTTGAGCAACAGTGATGGTCACAACGTCTAGCTTGGTATGCATCTCAATAAGGTTTTTAAGAGCGGCGTTGAGCTTGGTAGTAGACACTGAGGTGGAGGAGAAAGGTTTAGATTTCACAGGAGTAGCATCCAAATCGTCCGCATCAGTATCACCCAAGAGGAGTCAGAACGAGTGAAGTCGATGCTAAGAAAAACACGAGAGTTATACCTCTGTTTAATAAGAACGGGAGAGAAGTGTCCAAAGCACATGAACTGTGACTTAAAGATGCGAGTGATAAGCATGCCAAAAGGAAGACAGAAGGGTTCCGTACCATTAGACTATCCATTTCTAATATGACGTGAGAGTTAGAGTTAGCATGACACCATTCAATCCCATGTAAATTTGCTTGGAACTCACAAGAATTGTTAGTCGAAAATTTCATCAATTTGGCAAATTCCATAATCAATTCCCTATTTCCTCTCCTAAAAATTCCCCCAATTCCAGACAAACTTTGTCTTGACCTAGAGCTACCATATTTATTGATCTTCCAAGTACTTTCTTGAGGGTTTTCCAATTGACCAGTATTCTATTGATCTTCGACTTGTAGTTCTCAGCTATTGAGCGTGTAGTAGTCCATCCTCAATTAGCATCCATTCTTCTAAATTTCTTGGATATAGTTACATGTTCATTAAACAAGATTTGATTAGTAATTCCGAAAAGAGATGTATTTCTGTTATCATACCTTTTTGCATTTCTTGCTTTCCAAATTTCCCAAAGGGTGAAACAAGGAATGAGATGGCCAAAGTGTCCTGGACAATGCTGGAATTGTGAACTATTCCAAGAGGGCTGGCCATTTGATTCCAAATATTCCTTGCTAAATCACTAGAAGTGAACACTTGGCTAGTGTCTCCAGTTGAGAGATAGTGCAACAAGTACATCTAGTATCCACATGAATACAAATATCATAATGATATTATCTATAGGAGTTTCCTTTTAATGACTCTCCACATGAAGAAAGATATCTTAAAAGGAATTCCTTTTCCCTAAATTTGATTAAAAATGGGGTTTTTCTATTGTCTATGTCGAAGAAAATCCCAAGCAGTATAGCAAGAAAAATTTCCATCAATAGTAGGAGTCCAAATGCAATGATCTTTCTCCTCCATATTTCCAATGTCCACTTGAATCACCTGTTGAACTAGTTGATCAGAAAGTATGAGTCTGAGAGAGTCTTGACCCCATAAGCAATTGGAGAAATAATCTTCAATTTGATAAAGGATAGTCTTGGGGGAGAGGGGGTTCATTTGAAATTTAGTTAGGTTATTTGAATTGTTGAGATATTTTAGGTTGTTTTAAATTTAAACATATGTACATTATGTTTTTTGATTGCTATATAAAGCCCCTCAATGCTTAAGAAAATTATTGAAACAAATTGAAAGCTATTGAAAGTCATTTCAATCTATTGAGATAAATCAATCATTTTGTGCAGGCCCATTTTTTTTAAAAGACCAACAGTGGTTTTAAATTTAAACATATGTACATTATGTTTTTTGATTGCTATATAAAGCCCCTCAATGCTTAAGAAAATTATTGAAACAAATTGAAAGCTATTGAAAGTCATTTCAATCTATTGAGATAAATCAATCATTTTGTGCAGGCCCATTTTTTTTAAAAGACCAACAGTGGTATCAAGAGCTTTTTTGATCTTACGGGATTTGTGAAATTTTCCAAAGAACTACCATGCTACTTTTAACCCGCAAGGGATCTTTTCCAATCTTTTTAATGCATCAAGGATATCCATTTTAACCCGTCGAGGCTACTATGTTCAACCCGTGTTTTTTTTTTCAACGCATGGCCTTTTCTAATCCAATTTTTAACCAAAAATAATGGCAAACAATAATCTCTCTTTGAATGCCCCAAAACCTTTTACAGGCGAAAACTATCAAATTTGGTCTGTGAGAATAAAATCATATTTTGAAACATGTGTGATATGTGATGTTGTGCAGGAAGAAAAATCTTTACAACAATATTTTGCAAATCCTACAAAAGTTCAGATTAAAGACTTTCAAATAAATTTCTACACAAGACAATGTCATTGAAGGTGTTTTTGAAGCACAAAATCAAAAGAAGAAGAAAAAGGAAAAAGTTTTGCAAGTTCAAAAATAATGAATAGAATACAGAATCAACTACCAAAGAAAAAATGGAGGAGTATTTTTTCAATTGTAGTAACTAAAGCAAAAGAGGAGTGCTTAGTTTAAGATGAATTTCAATTTTGAATTTTACTTAGATTGTTTGAATTGTTGAGATATTTTAGGTTGTTTTAAATTTCAAATTATGCATATTATGTTTTTTGTTGGCTATATAAAGCCACTCAATGTTTAAGAAAATTATTGAAATAAATTGAAAGCTATTGAAAGTCATTTCAATCCATTGAGAGTCATTTCAATCTTTTTGTGTTGCCCTTTTTTTTTAAAAAAAAAGACACAACATGTCCATCTTTTGATCTTCTTATTGATTCTGAAGTTCACTTCCTTATAAGTAATGAATCAACTCTTGTCATTGTTAATCTCTTGACTTGATGCCTCTTGATACGTGCTAAATTGCATCATGATCAATTTAATAGAGTGTATGTCGATAGAAGAAAAAGGACTCTATCATCAACAAAGCATAGGTGATTCACTTAAGGTCCATTTTTGCTCATGGTAAACCCTTTGAAATGGACTTTGTTATTCAGATGATTGAGATCTTTGGAGAGGTCCTCAACACCAATAATAAATAAAGCAGGAGACAAAGGATCGCCCTGTTTGAGACCTCTTGAAGAATTAAAGAAACCTTGTCTTGACCCATTAACAATTACAAAATACCAATTGTTTGAAATGATTCTATATATGAGTTCTATAAAATGTTGTCTGAAGCCAAGCTTTCTAAGGATAGACATAAGTAAAACCTAAGAAACTTTATCGTAAGCCTTTGCCATATCTAATTTCATAACCAAGTTCCCGCCAACATTACCCCTTCTTATGTCATGGAAAATTTCTTGCAACAAAAGAATGCTTTCAGTAATTAGCGTTCCTTTGATAAAACGTGATTTGTTTTTAGAGATAAGTTTAGGAAGGACATGGCCAAGATTCAAGGAAAGAATTTTCCAGAGGATTTTGTTGGTAAAATTACTCAAGCTTATAGGCCTGAGTTGTGGAAAATGATCAGGAGCCTTTACTTTTAGAACTAAACCCAAGAACAAGTGGGAAAATAACCTAGTTAAATTAGCTCCAGTGAAAAAAACTCTCACATATTTAGTAATGTCTTGCTTGACAGTGTTCCAAGCAAACTGAAAAAACTTACCTTATATCAATCTAGACCTACAGAACTGTTAGGATCTATGGAGAAAACAGCAGTCTTAATCTTCTCCTCAGTAGGAATAGCTTCCAAAGAGTCATTGTCAATATCAGTAACCAAAGTATCTAAATATCTCAAGAAGGAATCACTGGAAGCTCCGGTATCATTTGAGTGAGTGAAAATATTGCTGAAGTAATCAATTTCTGCTTGGGATATTCGGTCAGTATTGTCTAACCATCTGCCAGTAGAGTCCTTAATCCTAAGGATTTGAGCATGTCTTTTTCTCCCTTTGGAGTTAGTTTCACCTTTGTCTGCCCAATTGACTCTAGCTTTTTGCCTCAGAATGGAATCTTGAAGCTTCAACCATTTAATGTAATCAGCCTGAGATTTGTAAAAAAGGATTCTATTGTGATCGGGGTATTCATTTCATGTTGTTTCTCAATTAACCTGTTATGTTCCTACTTTTGTTTGACAATATCAAAAACGTCTCCAATGCATTCTTTGGACCATTTGCTAAGAGCTTTAAAATGGTTTTTGAGTTTATTTTGTAATCTCCACATTGGGTTTCCGGTGATCTCATTGTCCCAAACTTCCTTGACCACATCTACAAAACCTTCTTATTCTGTCCAAAAATTCAAGAACTTAAAATATTAAATGTGGGTGACCTCATCTTGTGCACCTTGAAGCAATAAAATATTATGATCAGAACCAGTTTTAGGGAAATGATGAATTCTGGAAAGGGGAAATTTGGAGGCACATGCATCATTAATAATAACTCTATCAAGTCTCTTACTAATTCTCCACCTCATTCTCCTACCATTGCAGCAAGTGTAAGCACCTCGAGTGAATTGATTGTCTATAAGACCACAATCATCCATACAACTTATGAAGTCGAAGCTCTTGGATAAAGTATGAGGCACTACACCCTTCTTCTCATCAGCATTCAAAATAGTATTGAAATCTCCGAACATAGCCCAAGGACCATTAACCATGCCACAAACTATCCGAAGTTGTCTGTTCATTTCGGTCCCCATTTGTTCATCCTCAAGTATGCTAGTCTTCTCCTCTTCATGCACCTTTCCTTTCTCTATGTTGTTCCTGGTCCTTTGATCGTTTGTCATCCTGTTTGACCTTCTTTGTTATCAATATTGTTCTTCTAGGGTTCTCTTTGTTTGATTTTGTGCTCTTGGTGTTGTTTTGTCTTATCCCCTCTAGGCTTAGAATTCTCAACCTTTGAACTTTTGACATTCTAGGTCTATTGAAAATCACTAGCAGTATCGAGATATAAAGGGTTGTCTATAGGGGATCCAATTTGTCTCATATAATACCATGTATGGCAGTGGTATGGTAAACCTGGTAATTAGACCCATATTGGAACAAGAGGAGAATCTTCCTTTGGTCTATAATCGAGGGTCTATTTTTGAAGCCATATAACCATACCATCTATTTCAGTAGACCTTTTGAACCATATTGTTTTACAATCATCATCATTTGTGACATCAACAAAGACCGTACAAAAATCATACACACCTATTTTGATGTCTCCTTTGAGAGATATCTTTTCAGCAAAGATTGAGCGAATGCGTTCTTTGTTAGGCCTTGTTCAAAGAAACTTCCCAATAATCGTGTATCGGCACTCCTCCGCCATCACCCCATTGTAGTCACTATATTTGAAGATTACAGCAGGCATACCATTGTGAATTGATTTGGGCTTTGACAATTTGGTCTCCATTATACATCATGCTCTATGGCCTATGTATTGCATCTTGACTATCAGAGTGTGTGTATACTGATGCCAAATATTTGGGCCTAAAAAGTATCTTTCAATAAATTTCGGAGCCATTTAACTTATTCACCAGCTTCATCTAGAGCGATAAACTCAGATTCTATTATAGAGCGAGCGATACACATCTATTTGGAAGATTCCCAGCTCCTCCACTAAGAGTAAATACATATTCACTCGCGGATTTTTCTTCATTTTATCGGTGATCCAATTTGCATCAGTATATCCTTTCAATACTATTGGATATTTGTTCTAATGCAATGCATTATTTTGATTATGTTTTCAATACCTAAAATCTTTTCATTTTCATCAACGAGTTTGATTAGGATTACTAATGAATCGACTTAGTTTACTAATAGCACATGCTATATCTCATCGCGTACACTTCATGATATACATCATACTTCCCAATACTCTAGCATAATTCAATTTTGAGTCACTTTCACCTTCATTCTTTTAAAGTGCAAAGCTCACATTTATTGGAATCCTGGAAGTACTAAACTCCAAATACTTTAACTTGTCAAGTACATTTTCAATGTAATGAGACTATGACAATGCTAAACATTGTGGAGTTTTGAGAATTCTTATACCTGGGATCACATCAGCATCTCCAAGATCTTTCAGAATTTCTTTCTAGCTTATGTTTAGAAGTATCTATGTCATAAGTGTCTCTTTTGATGACCAACATGCCATCAACATACAAACAAATAGTGACCTTGTGATTTGGAGTATATTTAATAGAAACACGTTTATCACTTCCATCATTCTTATATCCATTTCCCAAAATGGTTTGGTCAAATTTCACATATCACTATTTGGGTGCTTGTTTTAGTCCATTAAGTGACTTAACATGTTTGCACCCAAGAACCATAAAACCCTCAAGTTGTTTCATGTAAATTTCTTTCTCCAATTCTCCATTTAATAAGTTGTTTTCACTTCCATTTAATGAATTTGAAGGTCATAAACTGTAGCACGGGAGATCAATCAGCCTCCAAGTGTGATTACTCAAGATTAAATCAATCTCACTATTCACAGTCTCTTTTCCAATGATGTAGTTTGCAGAAGACATAGCTTCATTAAATATATGAGACTTATTTTCAAGAAGAAATGTTACAAAATCAAATTTGAAGGAAGTAGATGTCCTCTGACATTTAATATACCTCTAAATTTATTTATCAAGTACAATATCCTTTGGTTCTTTCCAAGGTCTTTTTAGACCCTTCACTAGACTACTCAAGTCTAATTTTACAGTTGACATTCTTAGGTACGATTTTGATCCTGTTGGCAAGACACCCCAACATTTTGAAATATTTCAAGTTGGACTTCCTTCTTTTTCATTTATCATATGGAATAGATTGTGTCTTGAACAACAAAAAACTTTTAATTGCTTTCTTTTTGTACAAACAAAACTTTTTGTTATTCTATTTTTCTGTAAGAAAGCTTCTCCACACAAGTTTCGTGGTAAAACTGAACCTATAAGTAACGCATCCATCATTTCCTTCAAAGTTTTTTTTTTTTTTTAATCTTGCAATTCCATTAGATTAAGTTGAGTATGATAGTAGTTGAATGGATAATTTCACTTCCCAAACATATTTCGAGAAAAGGAGATTTATACTCTCTATCCCTACAACTTCTTATCTTTTTTTCCCAAATGATTTTCAACTTCAATTTTGTATTGCCTAGACATTTCTTTTGTGTCATCCGTACCATATACTTTTTTACCACCACGAGATGGTGTTGATTTCATATCACAAATGTCCGTATAAATAAACTCTAAGGAATTAGAATTCGTTTCAACGTATTTATAAGTATGCTTAACATACTTAGATTCAACACAAATTTGACATTTTGATTTATTACACTCAAAGTTGGACAAAACTTCTAAGTTGATCAGTTTTCCTTACAATGTTTTGTAATTGACATGTCCTAAGCATTCATGTCACAAACAATTTGACTTAAGCAAGTAAGAACAAATTAAAATGTTGAGTTTGAAAAGCCCTCTGTGAGGTAGTTTTATTCTCACAAATATTTTGTTCTACTTAGTATAGTTTTGTCTGATACAAACATTGTTTAGATTCGGCACATTGTCAAATTTCCTTTCCTTTTTAGAAGGACCTTTCCATAAATTTCAATTTTGTTGTTATAGAATTACTCATAAACATAGTTTTGTTGGTCCAATAACAGCAGTATGACCCAAATGTGTCTTTCACAACACAAACATGACAAATGACTTTCCACAAATATTCATGTGTATACACATAGTTGTATTTTAATAGACAAATATTTTCATGAAAAAAAAAACCCAACATTTTAAATGACACTCTTTCATAAAAGAAAACAACTATTTTGTGTGTGTGTGTGTGTGTGTGTGTATATATATATATATATATATATAATTTGGTAGTTTCATATTAGTCATACCATATACTAGTAAAAGAGAAACTCAACTACCACAATATCAAATATACTCCAAGAGTTTTGTGTGGTCAAACATAACACAAGAATGTCACTAAATCAAATTTTATCTTTATCAATATATATTTGAGTATTTGAAAATAAATTTCGCAAATATTTTTTCTCCATACTATCAAATTGCCATTGAAAGCATGAAACCTCTTTTGGAAATATTATTCTACAAAAGGATTATAGTGCTTCAATTCTCTTTGACAATCTTTACACAATATCAAAGTTCATTCCATAGAGGCACGTAATGTAGGCACAAAATCATTGACTTTAAGTCACTAGTCCTTTTTGTTTTCTTGCTATCACAATTAGATATACCACTTAGTATTTAGAATACTAACAATGAAGACAAAAAATTTGTACAATTTGTTTCTATTTAACAATTAAATTTTATATTCTTCAAATAGTCAATTGAATGAACTTTGAATGTGGATGAAGTTTTTATGAGTTTCAAATTCAAACGGAGTAGAAAACCAAAAGTACAACACTGACTATTAGGTGAAGTTTTCATATTTTTCAAACTAATTGCACAGTCTAATTTATATAAAGTAGAAAACTACAAAATGTTTTAGTCTCCAAAAATTAGACACAATCAAATTTTATAAGGAGTATAAAACTACAAAAGTTTTTTCTTTTTTATTCTCCAAACAGGATAAAACATATTATTAGATTATCACATAGATATGCTTTTCTTTTCAAATATCCTTCCAACTAAAACATTTTGACATAGTATGTTATCTAACCAAAATATGCATATCGCATTCTGCAAACTAAAGAATTTTAAGGACAACACTATTTGCTAAGAAAAATTCATTAAAAAAACATATGGTTTGCAGATCTTTTCCAAAGACATACGATATTTATCATGTAAACTATTTTCCTCCTTATATAAATGATAAAAAGGTTACCTGGTGTAATCTTTAACCAGAATACCACCAATTCTTCTGGTACATTATCACTTCAACCTTGCTAAATAGGGCACGAAATTCTAGAAAAGTAGTACAGTAATCTTGTACTTCCATGACCAGTTTCCCTCAATTAGTAGAATACAAAATATACCAGCAATATATTAATTTCCTTAAGATACTTAGTGTAAAAACTTTGAAGAACTTGGTAAGAAACAACAAAGTTTGAAGACTATTTTCCAAACTGGAAAATTAAATCAGTAGAAAAATAGAATCAGAAACAGATTAGAAATAATATATGAAATATTTTTATCAAATAAGAAATCGAGCCCACTAAATGCAAAGTATGTCCTTAAGGAAATTATTCCCCTCAAGTACCCGAGGTTAACTGAAAATATCCTCTCATGATAGAATGATCTTACTCACCGGTGCATCGCTACCTATACCCATAGTGTCAGCGAACTACTCAACGGTAGTAGAGTACACTTAGAATGCTAAATTTTGTAGTAGAAGTCCATAAAATTGGTTGTTATAAAATGAGAGGAAATATCTCTATTTATAGACAACAGAGGGTAGTATGAACAAATGTTTATTGTGTCTTATCGGAAAGGTCACAACCCTTGAAAAGTTACAACCTATCATAAAAGTCACAACTCTTCATAAAAGTTGCAACTTTTAATTGAAATCACAATTCTTCATAAAAATCGCAACTCTTCACTTTTCGTTGAATCCATTTAAAACCCAACGAACATACTGTTAAGGGGTAGGGGGACTTTGTAGAGACAAAGCACATTACACTACTTTATATGTTTTTCTATAATTGAGTCATTTTTATTATTTATATTTTTTAACTACACATTGATTGTAGTTAATTAATTGAAGGTCTCCTGATTAACGATGCCATTATATTTTGTTGTTCTTGAGAAGATTGTGAGATTAAATTTTAGTTGAGCAACATCACTTCAAAGAATTAAGATATTAATGATTGAAATTTTATAGTGAAGGTAAAAATAACAAATCTTTGGCGCAATCTAAGTGAATAATAAGATTCATTCAAGAGAAAACATTAAAAAATGAATATGTTTGACGTAAGAAATGATCCATTTTTTAAAAGATTATTGATTTACCATTTTCGTTCCTACTTATCAAATTAAATAAAATAATATTCAAAATTTACTCTCGGAGGTCCTGGCTCCTACTCATCAAATTAAATATTTGGGAAAATATCACTAAAAGTAAAATTCAAAATTTACCTTCTTGACTCCTACTCATGAAATTAAATTAAATAAAATCCCAAATTTACTCTCCTATAGTCCTACTCATCAAATTAAATGCTTAAGAAAATAAAAGAACTAAAAGTCAAAATTTACCTTCTTTGCTACTACTCATCAAAGTAAATGAAATAATATTTCAATTTTACTTTCTTAGCTCCTACTCATCAAATTAAATGCTTAAGAAAATATCACAAGAACTAAAATTTAAATTTTTCCTTTTGACTCCTACTCATCAAATAAAATCAAATAAAGCTTAAAATTTATCCTCGTGACTCCTACGCATCAAATTAAATCAAGTAAATGTTATAAACAATTAAGAGAAATTGTTGACGAGAGTTATTACTAATCCTCATGGATCCTACTCATCAAGACATAATGTATTACCATAATCTTGACAATTTTCCTATTTATAAAACTTTCTTCACTCTCCCTTTGCTTCCAATCCTCTTCCATTTGCATTCTCAAACAACCCAAGCTATCGGCTTCACTACAAGTTTCTTCTTCAACTCTCTGTATTTTTTTCTTGTATAGTAATCAAAGTCAAGTTCTTTTTTGTTTTCATCAATCAAAGAGTGATCATTTATCTTTTTTTGTTTGTTTGTGGGGTTCTTTAATCTTATGGTTTGAGGTTTGATTTTTGTTAACTTTCTGCAATGATTGCATTACCAATTCACAGTAATTAATAAGAGAAGTATAAGCAAATATGGATTGTATTAAAAATCTAAAATTTTTAAACTCACCTTAAAAATAACATTTTGAATAATATATTTGAAATCTCAATTTCTTTTGAGACATAATTGAGTTTTAGAAATCCATAAAAACTCATTTTGGTCTATGATAAAGAAAAGAAAAGTTTGATGCTTCAATTAGTACACTTAAATACACAGAGGCATTCCTGCTGGAACAAGCTCCCAAAAACCTCGCAAGCTACCACCTCTCTCTTTAGTCAGGCAAAAAACAGGAATTTGATGAGAGAACCTCAGATGCATTAACACATATTTTCACTACTTTGTCAGCCTCTTCTTCTTCCATTCAAGCCATGTAGACAGACTTGAAGCCTTTTACCAATGCTAAGAACTTCACATCTACATAATTATCGGAAACATCCACTATTTCAACAATCTCGTATTCGAAATCTTCTAGATAACCTTTCATCAGCTGAGCACTCCAGTTTTTGTGTACTACCCAAAACTACACCTATTCTGGGGAAGATCTTGTATGCACCCTTCTTCAAAGGTTCTGCAGCTACTACATGTGAAAAGTTGTTGGTTACAGTATATTTGTTCAGCTCACTATTTTGAAACTTAAACAGTCCACAACCAATTGGCATTGTTTTATCATGCCACCATATTGTACTTTTAGGGAGTGGACACACATAAAACCATGCCACATGCAACAAAAAATCAGAGAGAATATCTATCTTCTTTATCTACCCATAGTACCGAGGCAAGGCATCGTCATCACTGTATATCGTCCAACATTGACCTATTTGAAACTTCACAAGTGATCTCTCATCAGCAAATTTGTAAAACTCAGGTTCAGAACCTGATTAGCTACTGATGGAGCTCAGTTTTCAACAGAATTCACATAGTCCATGACATTAGTTGTCGCTCTTTGGTCTATGGAAGAAGAAGAAACACCTAATTGGTAAGAACCATTGTCTAGTTCAAAGGATCCTTCAGGAACATCATCCTTCTCCATCATCTCTTCAGCAATGCCTCTAGCCTTGGTGGCCTCTTCTATGTTGCAGTCCACCACTAGTCTAGAATGAAAAAAGATCACTCATTCATCATAAAGATAAAAATTTATACAAAACTCAAACCCCGAACCATAAGATTAAAGAACCCCACAAACAAAAGAAAAGATAAACGATCACTCTTTGATTGATGGAAACAAAAAAAGAGCTTGACTTTGATTTAGATACAAAAGAAAATATAGAGAGTTGACGAAGAAACTTACAGTGAAGTTGATAACTTGGGTTGTTTGAGAATGCAAATGAAAGAGGATTGGAAGCAAAGGGAGAGTAAAGAAATTTGTATATATAGGAAAATTGTCAAGATTGTGGCAATACATTATGTCTTGATGAGTAGCATCCAGGAGGATTAGTAATTTCTCTTAATTGTTTACAACATTTTATTTGATTTAATTTGATGAGTAGGAGTCATGACGATAAATTTTAAGCTTTATTTGATTTAATTTGATGAGTTAGAGTCAAAAGGAAAATTCCAAATTTTAGTTTTTGTGATATTTTCTTAAGCATTTAATTTGATGAGTAGGAATCAAAAAGGAAAAATTCCAAATTTTAGTTCTTGTGATATTTTCCTAAGCATTTAATTTGATGAGTAGGAGCTAAGAAATTAACATTGAAATACTATTTCATTTACTTTGATGAGTAGGAGCCAAGAAGGAAAATTTTGACTTATAGTTCTTTTATTTTATTAAGCATTTAATTTGATGAGTAGGACTATAGGAGAGTAAATTTGGGATTTTATTTAATTTAATTTGATGAGTAGGAGTCAAGAAGGTAAATTTTCAATTTTAATTTTAGTAATATTTTCCCAAATATTTAATTTAATGAGTAGGAGCCAGGACCTTGGAGGATAAATTTTGCATTTTATTTTATTTTATTTGATGAGTAGGAACAAAAATGGTAAATCAATAATCTTTTAAAAAATGAATCATTTCTTACAAAAAATATAGTAATTTTTTAATGATTTATCTTGAATGAACCTTATTACCTAACCAATTAATTTATTCACTTAGATTGAGTCAAAGCTTTGTTATTTTAACCTTCACTATAAAATTTCAATCATTAATATGTTAATGCTTTGAAGTGATGTTGCTCAACTAAAATTTAATATCACAATCTCCTCAAGAACAACAAAATATAGTGACATCGTTAATCAAGAAACCTTCAATTAATTAACTACAATCAATGTATAGTTAAACAAATACAAATAATAAAAATGACTCAATTAGAGAAAAACATATAAAGTAATGTATAGTGTGCTTTGTCTCTACAAAGTCCCCCTACCCCTTAACAATATGTTTGTTGGGTTTTAAAAGGTTTGAATGGAAAGTGAAGAGTCCCGACTTTTTTGAAGAATTGTGATTTCAATTAAAAGATGCGACTTTTACGAAGAGTTGTGAATTTTATGAAAGTTTGTGACCTTTCAAAAGGGTTGTAACTTTTCAAGGGTTGTGACCTTTTCTGATAAGGCACAATAAACAGTTATTCGTACTACCCTTTGTTGTCTATAAATAGAGATATTTCCTCTTATTTTATAACAATCAATTTTCTGCACTTCTTCTACAACAAAATTTAGCATTCTAAGTGTTCTCTACTACCGTTGAGTGGTTCGCTAATACTATGGGTATAGGTATTGATGCACCGGTGAGAAAGATCATTCTATCATGAGATGATATTTTCAGCTAACCTCGGGTACTTGAGGGGAATAATTTCCTTAAGGACATAATTTTCATTCAGTGGGCTCGATTTCTTCTTTGATAAAAGTATTTCATATATTATTTCTAATCGTCTTCTAATTCTATTTTCTCTACTGATTGAATTTTCTAGTTTGGAAAATACTCTTTAAACTTTGTTGTTTCTTACCAAGTTCTTCAAAGTTTTTACACTAAGTATCTTAAGGAAATATACTGTTGGTATATTTTGTATTCTACTAATTGAGGGAAACTGATCATGGAAGTACAAGATTACTGCACTACCTTTCTAGTATTTGGTGCCCTATTTAGCAAGGTCGAAGTGATAATGTACCAGAAGAATTGGTCGCATTTTGGTTAAAGATTACACCAGGTAACCTTTCTATTATTTATATAAGGAGGAAAATAGTTTCTAAAAGTTTACATGATAAATATCATATGTCTTTGGAAAATATTTGCAAACCATATCTTTTTTGAATGATTTTTTCTTAGCAAATAGTGTTGTCTTTAAAATTCTTTAGTTTGTAGAATGAGATATGCATATTTTGGTTAGATAAGATACTACGTCAAAATATTTTAGTTGGAAGGATATTTGAAAAGAAAAGCATATCTATGTGATAATCTAAGAATATGTTTTATTCTTTTTGGAGAATAAAAAAGAAAAACTTTTGTAGTTTTATACTGCGTATAAAATTTGATTATGTCTAATTTTCGGAGACTTAAAACTTTTGTAGTTTTCTACTCTGTATAAATTAGACTGTGCAATTGTTTTGAAGAATATGAAAACTTCACCTAATAAGTCAGTGTTGTACTTTTGGGTTTTCTATTGCGTTTGAATTTGAAACTGATTTGAAGTCATAAAAACTTCATCCACATTCAAAGTTCATTCAATTGACTATTTGAAGAATATAAAATTTAATTTTTAAATGAAACAAATTGTACAAAAATTTTGTCTTCAATGTTAGTATTCTAAATAGTAAATGGTATATCTAACTGTTATAGCAAGAAAACAAAGAGGACTAGTGACTTAAAGTCAATGATTTTGTGCCTACGTTAGGTGCCTCTATTGAATGAATTTTGATATTGTGTAAAGATTGTCAAAGAGAATTGAAGCACTATAATCCTTTTGTAGAACAATATTTCCAAAAGAGGTTTCATGCTTTCAATGGCAGTGATAGTATGGAGAAAAATATGTGCAAAATTTATTTTCAAATACTTAAAAAATATATTGATAAAGATAAAATTAGATTTAGTGACATTCTTGTATTATGTTTGACCCCACAAAACTCTTATTTCCCTATCACTTTCCTTACGATGTATTAGATAGCTTTGAGACTTATGTTTTAGACTTCTACTTCGTCAAACTCTATTGAAATATGAAATGTTTTCTTTTGAACTCGTTATTTCTATTATCTTGAATTATGTACACTAGGTGGCTTATGTAGGGCCTCTCGGGGTCCTATATGCCATGTTACACTTAAAGTATACATTGGGTCATAACAACCCTAGTATCAGAGTACAAGGTTTAGACAGGTCCTAAGATATCTAATAAGCCACATAGAGTAGAATCTTGTTCATGAGTGTGAAGCATGCCACACTTATGAATGAGAGGTTATAATATCTTTAGGAAACTTCACTTATTCATCATTATAAAGTCGTACAATAGAGTGTAACTCTATATAACTCTCTCATAATCCTTACCTGCTATTTTTCAGGATATGGCCCCTCAAAGAGCATACAAGAGAAGGAATACGAATGAGAATGTGGAACAAGAAGCTCCTCACGAAGCTCCACGAGTTCTGGCTGATACTTTGGCCGAACAAGTGACTAATGTAGAGTTTAGGCCTACTATTCAAGTGTTGGCCCAAGCCATGACGGCTTAAGACAATAAGAAGGCTATGGTACCCATGAACCCAAATGTGGGTACCATGGCAACTAGAGTGAGGGACTCCACTGGGATGAATCCCTTGGAGTTTCATAGTTCCAAGGTTGACGAAGATCCTCAAGAGCTTATTGATGAGGTATACAAGGTGTTGATGATCATTGGAGTGATTCCTATGGAAAAGCCAAAATTCACCACTTATCAACTTATGGATATTTCTCAAGTTTGGTTCAACCAATGGAAGGAAGAGACGACATTCGATGTTGATCCTCTTGATTAGAAGAAGTTTAAGGTTGTTTTCCTTGATAGGTTCCTTCCCCTTGATATGAGAGAGGAAAAGGTGCTCGAGTTCATTAACCTTCATCGAGGAAATAAGAGTTTGAAGGAGTATGCCTTGAAATTCACACAATTTTCTCAATATGCCAAAACTATGCTTGCCGACTCTAGGGAAAATATGAACAAGTTTGTTTCAGGTGTGTCGTAAATTATGGTTAAAGAGTGTCGCACCACCATGCTCATTAAAGAAATGGACATTTCTCATCTAATGATTTATACTCAACAAATTGAAGAGGAGAATCTTAAGGAAAGGTCTAGGGTGGCAAAGAGAGCAAACACTGGAGATGGTGACTTTTTACATTCAAGGTTAGATGGACATGGTCGTTCTAAGTTCCAACAAAGGTTTTCTGGCCAAGGTTTCTCAAAAATTCTTTGGCTCCTAAGTCAACAAGGAAAGGGTGTCTAACCCTAATCCTTAAGAAGGAAATGGTGGTGGCATTGGTACTTCGGTTCCTGCATGCCAAAAGATTGCCAAGAGTCATTTGGAAAAGGCTTGATGGGTACCAATAATTGCTTTGGTTGTGGTAAAGGTGGTCACCGCTTGAGAGATTGTTTGTCTAGAGTTGACAAGGGAAAGGATGGTAGGCAAGCTCTACCTAGTGGTTTGGGTTCAAGTGCTCCAAAGAATAACCGGTTCCATGCACTTCAAACTCAACTTGATCAAGAAGTTTCTCGCTATGTTGTTACCGATATGCTCAAAGTCTTTCATCTCAAAGTTTATGCGTTGCTTGATCCTGCTGCTACCTTGTCTTTTGTGATGCCATATGTGGCTATGAGGTTAGATGTTCTTCTAGATGTGTTAATAGACCCTTTTTCTTTCTCTTCACTTTTTGATAAATCTATTATGTCTAAGAGAGTCTATGTCTCATCTCCTTACCCTATAGAGTCACTCATGTTGATCTTATAGAGCTTGATATATTAGATTTCGGTGTTATTCTTGGCATAGATTGACTCCATTCTTGATAAGCTTATGTTGATTCTAGAACCTGAGTAGTCAAGTTCCAATTTCAAAATGAACCTTTCCTTGAGTGGAAAGAGAGAAATTCTATGCCTAAGGATAGTTTGTTTGTTGTCTTAAAGCTAGAAAAATGATATCTAAAGGCAGCATATATCATCTTGTTTGGGTTAGGGATATGAATTTCGAAACCCCTATCTTTAAGTCGGTCCTCGTTATTAATGAGTTTTTGGAAGTATTTCCCGATGATTTATGCAATGTTCCTCTCGAAAGGGAAATAGACTTCAATATTGACCTTATCGAGATACACAACTTATCTCTATTGCTCCTTGCCGTATGGATTCGATAGAACTTAAGAATTAAAGGATCAATTAAAAGATTTCTTAGATAATGGTTTCATTTGACTGAGTATCTCGTCATGTAGTTCTCCAGTTTAGTTTGTTTGAAAGAAAGATGGTTCACTTTCCATGTGTATTGACTACCAGTAATTAAACTAGGTAACCATTAAGAATAAGTATACTCTTCCAAGGATTGATGGTTTTCTTGATCAACTCCAAGGAGCATGTTACTTCTGAAAGATTGACCTACGGTTGGGTTATCGCTAGTTGAAGGTAAAGCAAGATGACATTGCAAAGACGTCTTTTCAAACACAGTTTGGTCATTATGAGGTTTTGGTTATGTATTTTGGTTTGAATAGTGCTCTTGCCACACATATGGATTTGATCGATTTATTGTTTAAACAATTTCTTGACATGTTTCTGATTTTGTTTATTGATGACATGTTGATTTACTCAAGGAGAGAGGCCGAGCACACCAATCATTTAAGGATTGTGTTGCAAGTTTTGAACGACCAACAACTCTTTGCAAAGTTTAGTAAATGCGAGTTTTAGTTGAGATTTGTGGCTTTTTTGTTCATATTGTTTTTGGAAAGGGTATTGAGGTAGATCCTAAGAAGATGGATGTGATTAAGAGTTGGCCTAGACCTCTATCCCCTTTTGATATTCAAAGCTTCTTGGCTTCGGCTGATTATTATAAAAGGTTTGTTGAAAGATTTTCTTCGATTTCCTCTCCATTGACAGCATTGACCCAAAAAGAGTTAAGTTCTTATGGTCAGAAACATTTGACAAAAGTTTCAAAGAGTTGAAAGATAGCCTACCTCCGCTCCAGTGTTGACTTTACCGGAAGAGTCCAATGGGTTTGTAGTTTATTGTGATGCTTCAAGGATTGGACTAGGGTGTGCTCTTATGCAAAATGCGAAGGTAATTACTTATGGTTCACAACAACTTTAAATTCATGAAAAGAACTATTCTACCCACAATTTGGAACTAGTGGTAGTTGTGTTAGGCATTACTTATACGGTGTTCCTGTTGATATCTTTACCGACCACAAAAGTTAGCAATATGTATATAAGCAAAAATATCTAAATGTTCACCAAATGAGGTGGCTTGAGTTGCTAAAGGATTATGACATGCGTGTCCTCTATCACATTGGCAAGGCAAATGTGGTTGGCGGGGATACTCTTAGTTAGCTATAGATAGGTAGTGTTGCTCATGTTTATGATGAAAAGGATTTGATTCAAGATGTTCATATATAGCCCCAATTGGGTATCCAGTTGGTTGATTCTAATAAAGGTGGTGTGATTGTTCGTAATGGTTTAGAATCGTCCTTTGTGTCGGATGTGAAAGCGAAACAAGGTTTTGATATGAATTTGGTTGAATTAGAGGAAGAGGTGCTTAAGATGTCCATTGAGGCTTTCTCCCAAGGGATAGATAGTGTGCTTTGATATCAAGAATGTTTATGTGATCCCAATGTTGATGACTTGAAAGAGCGAATCTAATCAGAACCCCATAGTTCTCGATATTCCATTTGCCCAGAAGCCACCAAAATTTATCGTGACTTAAGGTTTATTGATGGAATGGAATAAAGAATTATATTGCATAATTTATGGCTAAGGATCCTAATTGTCAACAAGTGAAAGTTGAGCATAAAAAACTGGGAGGTTTGTCCCAAGTCATTAGTATTCCTACTTGGAAGTGGCAAGATCTTAATATGGACTTTATTATTTGTTTACCCTGCACCCGATGGTAACATGACTCGATTTGGGTTAATGTGGATCATATGAAGATGTCAGATCATTTCATTCCCGTCAAAGTTTCTTATTCGGCAGAGGAGTATGCTAAGTTGTATATAAGGGAGATGGTTAGGTTGCATGTAGTGCCCCTATCCATTATGTCTGATCGTGGAACCCAATTTACTTCTCAATTTTGGAAATCTTTCCAAAAGGGTCTTGGTACTCGTGTTAAGCTTAGAATGGTCTTTCATCCTCAAACTGATGGGCAAGTGGAGTATACTGTCCAAACTTCAGGAGATAGTTGAGAACTTCTATGATTGACCTTAAGGGTAATTGGGCTAATCATTTGCCTTTGATTGTGTTTGCATATAATAATAGTTATCATTCAAGCATTGGTATGACTCCATTTGAGGCTCTTTATGATAGGAGGTGTAGATCTCTCATAGCTTGGTTTAAGTAGATGAGGTTGCTTTGACAGGTCCCTAATTTGTACATAAGGCCATGGATAAAGTTTGGCTTATTCGAGAAAGGTTGAAATCAGCTCAAAGTTGACAAAAGTCCTATGCCGATGTTAGAAAAAGAGATCTTGAGTTTGAGGTAGATGATTGGTCTACTTTAAAATTTCACCAATGAAGGGTATCATGAGGTTTGGAAAGAAAGAGAAGCTTAGACCCCGTTATGTGGGCCCATATCAAATTTTGAGGCGTATTGGAAAAGTTGCTTATGAACTTGATTCACCTAATGACTTAGCATCGGTGCATCTTATTTTCCATGTCTCTTTGTTGAAGAAATGAGTTGGTGATCCGACATCTATTGTACCATTGGAGAATCTTGGTTTAAAAAAAAAAGTCTTTCTTATGAAGAAGTTTTGAGATTTTGGACCGGCAAGTGAAAAAGTTGAGATATAAGGATGTTGCATCCGTAAAGGTTTTTTGGAGGAATCAAAGGGTTGAGAGTGCTGCTTGGGAGGCCGATGCCAAGATGATGTCCCTTTACCCCGTCACTTTCCCTCAGACCCTACTCTAGCTAGAGGTATTTAGCTCGTCATGGTTCATCCTTTTCGTTTCATATGTATTAGTTGTTCTCATGTTTCCTCATTCATGCATACTCATGAAAACTTGATTTTTGAACAAATGCATGAACTAGATTGACTTCTTTATATGTGCATTTGCGTGTAATTTACATGTATGTCTTATGAAATGATGTTATGAAAATGTTTATGTGCTTTTGATGAAGTTGCATTCTTGTTGGGTGATCTTAGGCGTATTTATATGCCTAAGTTGTTGATAATTGCCCATGTTTTGATTGAATTAAAGAATGATCTTTAGTTACTAGCTTTATTTTTGTGTAACTTATGATGATTGTGCACTAATACATGTGATTAGTTGTTTCATTAACTCTTGAGGAAATTGGAGTTGGAATGAAAAAAGAAGGAGCAAAGACACGCAAGAAAATGACTAAGGCAAAAACCACCAGTGGCTGGTGCACTAGTTGGCGCGGTGCGCCACTGGTGGAACTTTAGAGAAGCTTCAGTAGCGTACTGCAAGGCACGACGAGCCAAGGCTGGGATTTCAAACACACCTGGCAAGTGCACTACTAGGTGCAGCGCGCCAACACTAGAATTTCAGCAGCATGTTTTTTGGGCAATGGTTGGCGCAGCGCCCCACCCTTGTTCTGACTTTTCGAGCAAAAACATAATTAAATAGGACTCCTAGTTGAAGTAGAAATTGGTTTTAATTTTCCTAACATCTATAAATAGACCCTTAGGGATATCTTGTGGGGATTCAACATTATTTTGGTGTGCAAGTGAAAGATTCATCTTTTTTAATAGGTTTTGATCTTCTAACTCTTCTACTTTTCGAAAATTGCATGAAAAATTTTATTTTGTGGTTTTCTAATAGTATGAGTGGCTAAACACCGTTGTTCTGGGGCTGTAGCTACGAATCGAATGTTGAATATTTAAGGTTTATCAATTAATTCTTGGTTGTCATTATAAGTTACTTCTATATTCTTGTTTTAGTATTTTTTGCTTGATCACCATAAGATAAATCTATTGTCTAATCCTAAAATCGAGAGAGGAGGGATTAGATAGACTAGAGATATAGAGAGCTCGATCGATCCATTAAGTTGAGGTGATTTGTGTTTAGGAGTGCCGCCCGAAACTTGCTTGGTTACGAAATAGGATGAAATATAAATGCTCGCCAATTAGGCCTATTTTTCCTGGATCAACGATGTAGTTAGACAGCTAACTAGAGTAGGCGACTAGAGGTTTAATATCTGACTCATACAGTTAACTTTGTAAACCAGTAACTTGACAGCTGATATTAGTTCTATGCCGAGAATATGATACATGAGACTCATTATATGCTGCAGCCCTAAAATTGTCTTTTACTTGCTTGAAACATCATCTTAAAGTCGTTCATGATTAGTTACTTTATTATATTGCATAAATAGTAGAAGTAGTTAACAATCATCACCATTTCTGAAAAGGATTACTTTTATTTTATTTGTAGAGTTAAGTGTTAGATATAAGTTGATCATAAGTCCCTTGGGAACGATAACTCATTTCATCACTGTTAACTCATGGAAATTGTAAGAAAAAATGTGAGTGTAAATTTATGAATGATTTGCTAGAATTTGTTCACCAACTGTTTCTAATGTGTACCTCGAATTTCGTTGAACTTTGAACTTAATCAACTATTGCAAATAACCTGGAGATATTTTAAGAAGAACAAGAGTAGAAAACTTTTTTAAAAAAAGTAGTTTAAAAGTGAGAAGAAACCCCTCTTTTTATAGCTACCAAATAGTAGTATAAATAGGTGCTAATTGTGCCTTATCAGAAAAGTTACAACCTTTTGAAAAAGTCACTGCTCATCGGAAAAGTCACAACTTTTTGCAAAAGTCACAACTCATCGAAAAAGGAACAACCCTTTGGAAAAGTCACAACCCTTTGAAAAAATCACAACCCTTCAGAAAAGTCACAACTCATCGAAAATGTCAAAACCCGTCAAAAAAGTCACAACCTTTTGGAAAAGTCACAACTCTTTGAAAAAATCACAACTCTTTAATATGAAAGGACATCTACTTTTAATATAATACAAATAATTAAATTACTAAATTAAATAAATTAAGTATTTTTAATTGGGGGTATTATAGTAATTTAACATTGAGTTTAGAAGTTCATGTTTTTAAGGTAGTATAGAAGATATAGGTAGAAGATATATATATATATATATATATATATATATATATATATATATATATATATATATGTGCATGCAAGTAGTTCAAATCACGTTTGGCAAGGCCAGCCCAGCATATCAAGCCCTTAGCCAACAAATTCATGCTCTCAATTTATATAAGTGCAAGAAGTGGTAGATATATCTCAAAGCAAAGAATAAATGGGAGTCAACTTTAGATCCTTTTTGCAGTTATGGCAAAAATCTACTATGGGAATAATTAAATTTACATATTAACTCCTTTTTTAATCCTTTTTATTATTGGTCAAAGAGAATTGAATTTACAAATCAACGCCTACCAGTATTATATATATAAGTGCAAGAGGTGGTAGACATATCTCAAAGAAAATCAAGGAATTAGAAAAATAATTTCTATACCAATGGAGAAGTTCTTCCATATTAAACTGGTGATTCCAATTATTTTGTCATATTTGCTAGTAGTTTTGGGCAATGAAAAATCTTTTTCACCACTAACTCGAGTTACATCATGGAAGCTAGAAAAAGATTTATGTCTATTGATCCAACTAAGATTCCAGATCCTCCAATGCCATCTTATAATTTTGCGCTTTACAATCGCGGTTTATTTGGAAAGTCAAAGTTGAAAGACTATGACCCATTACTTGAAAATAGGTTTGCTCGTTCTCAAGCTATAGCGAAGAATTTGGCTATGACTCTCGAGAATAGTAACATGATTGGTGAGAATGGAACTCTGACAAGGCCACACAGAGCACATAAGAGTAAAAGGGACAACGGAAATGTTCCAAAAACAACAGGTCTACAATTCGCATATGGTAAGTATGTAGCATCTTTTATTCTTGGTACTGATCAACAAACTACAAGGCACTTGCTAATAAACACTGGTAGTGATTTAGTTTGGTGGCAATGTGGGCCATGTGGAGAAAATAAGTGTTATGAACAAAAAACTGAACCTTTATATGATTTATTCAAGTCAAATACATATCGAAAACTCGAGTGTGTTGCAAAAAGTAGAAGTTGTGTATTCAAGTCCAAGGTAATTGACTGTATTCTGCAAGTTAATTCATGTATCTATGATTACAAATATGGGGATGAATCAAGAACAAGAGGTTGGATTGCAAAAGATGTGATTACTTTTGTTTTAGGCCAAAATCAGGTAAGCATTCTTTTTGGATGTGGCAGAGATCAATTGAGTGGATCATCTTTTAGTCGTGAACTTTCTGGAATTGCTGACCTCAGACGAAGAGTAAATGTAGGTGGATATTCTTTACAATTGCAATTTGGAACGGATTTAATGGACTTATGTCTACCGGAGTTTTACTCCACAAAAACATCTACAATTAGCTTCCACACAACACCATTTAAGGAAAAAACATCAGCAAGACTATTACCAAGTTCCAGATAGCATACATATTATTTCATCAACCTTTTTAAAGTTTTTATTAACAATAAGGAAGTCCCATGGTTCCCATCACTGTCGCAGAATTTTGGAAATGACATGACCGGTGGTTGCTTCGTAGATACAGGAGTAACTGTCACCAGTTTCCCTCAAAAATTTTATATAGTATTCTGTGATACATTCAGAAAGGAAGTAAATATTCCTAAGAAAGTAAATATTCCTGTGTATGATGCTCCACTTGGAAATTTTGACACTTGCTATATGGTGGATCCAGGTGTGGTACCAACTTTCCCTGTTGTGAAGATGTACTTTGATCAACAAAACCCAGAAAATTTATTGTTACTAGAACAAAAAATGGGTTGTAGTTCATGAGAGGGGGCTATTCTGTATGGCTTTTACGAAATAGGAAGTTATCAACTCCAAGGTATAGGATTAACTTTTGATACAACAACAGAAACTGTTTTTTGAATTAGATGCATGTAGTTAATTGATTAACTACAAAATTGCTATATGTTGCAATCTAAAGTTGTACCCAAATCTATTATTTTTTTTCTTTATTTTTTTGCAACGCAAAATGGGGAAAAGGATAAAAATGTTGGTAATCGAACCCTCAACACCAAGGTGAAATTTCAGGGTAGCCAACCAATTAAGCTACTACGAGTCCCCTATTACATGTTTATTTTCATCTTCTTCTTTTTTGAATATTATTGTTGATTGACACAACTAAAAATAGGCAAACACGTCTTAATTTGTCTCATCTGTAATCGAGGACAAATGCTGAGCTGAGGTAAGGAGCAACTTTCAGGTAGGAATCGGACCTTCTAGATTATGGTTGTCTAATTTGAGGAATATACAAGTCCGATATACCAATGATTTTTTAGTAGTGGCTAGGCATGCTGAACCTTCAAGAAATTTACCTAATCATACATGATGTTATCTTAATTTCAAGAATGTAGATGCATTATTAGACTTGTAAGGAAATTAGTTTTTTGGTTCTGTGCCACCATGAGTTTTAAGGTATTTTAATCTAGCTTACAACAGGATGAATTCAAGATTACCAGAAAGCTTGGGGAGCCTTCAATATCTCATAAACTTAGGTATCGAGTAATATTGATTAATCTTTCTCTAGAACATAATAAATTAGATTCGCAAAATGTTTGCACTAAAATTCTTAGATTTGTGCTATAACAATCTTAGTGCTAAAATTGTAAAGTCATTAGAAGTTCTTGTGTTTCTCAAATACCTTAACTTCTCATTCAATAAACTTAGTGGAGGAATTCCCACTGGTAGCCCTTTCACAAATGTAACAAGTTAATCTTTCGTGTCTGACGGTGCACTCTATAGTGACTTCCCATTTAACATGAAACAACACTAACCAGATTAACAAATAACTCAAGAAGAAAAAGAGTTCTTATAGGGTTATATATTTTGTTAGGGAATGGATCACTCCTGATGAAGCGTATATGTCCCCTAATAGTCAATGGAGCAGGTCCCTTGACACAGTAAGAACAACAATGTAAACACAAATAATAAATTCAACAAATCAAGCACTTTACGTGGAAACCCCATTGCTGAAGGGCGGTAAAAACCATGACCTGTCCTCACAGGCTTTTCAATCCAACTCCAACTCTCTCAAACGGAGCAACAATTTAGATTACAACAGCTTGCAACCTAGGAATTTACATGTAAATCCCTTCCACCTCAGTGTAGCAACCCTACTACAAGAGAGTAACTAAGTAATAACTATATTGGTCACTAAGCTACCCAAATCTAGATAACTTAGACTTTACTAAGCAACATATGGTTGCCCACTAACCCACCTACATCTAGATGACTTAGAATTTTGACTAAGCAACAACACAACTGCCCACTAAATCAGTTAACTTTAACTGAGATTGACACAAACAAATGATCTAATTCCTTTATAGCTCAGGAATAGATTTACAACATAAGAACGGAAGTAAAAACCTAAGACAACTAAGACACAAGCTTCTCTATCGGGTCCCTGTTGCTCTTGAGGAGAATACTTCTTGAAAGGAGTGGTTTTTGCTGGAGTTCTTGAGAATTTTGGGAATGCAAAAATTGAGGTTGTGTGTATTAAAGGGTTACCTTATTAAGAATAGACACAACCTTCAAGGCCATACTATTGGCTGAGGATTCTGCCAAGTTTGGAGACCGTGCACCAACCTCACCAAACTTTTGTACTTTTTCCAGTTATTATTGTATGAATAGTGGTGCAAAGGATCAAGTCCCCTTACAAGGTCCCTCTGTTTGTAAAATCATAAAAACTGCAAATAACATTTCCCCCTTTTTTGATGATGTAACACCCCAAAAATCCAACGAACTAAGCTAGAGCGTAACATGTAAACTAGTAACCTAAATAGGGTGGAACGTAAAGATTAGAATCCTAAAATAACCTCCCTAAGTTAGTACTAATATTTTAGTGCCTAAACATCAAGGCTTGACCCCCCAAGGACCCCCTAACGGTCCTTGAGGAGGACTATAAGTCTCGACAAAAAGCTATCAAAAATAGCATGAACCATGAAATAGGCACCAAGGAGCCATAGGTGGACTCACTCCCCTTAGGTGGGGGTCATGAGTCGAGGCTAAACCTCCCCCAACTCTCCAAATTTCTAGTACCATACCACGCCCATGTAGTACGACCCGTATACCTACTCACACCCTATGAGTAGCGTCTCATGAGTGAGGCCTGAACCTTTGCCAAAATGACAAGCCCAGACCCAAACCACGAGTGACTAGTATGATCTGTGGGTCCATCCACATCCCGTGGGTGAGGGGTCGTGGATGGGGTCTGAAAAGTTATCATAAGTTCGGCTAAGGGTGTATTACTTTAGGTAAATTCTACTTTAACTATTAAAGGGTGGGGACGATTTATATTAGTTATTTAGACATATATAAGTACTTTTTTAACTATTAATCAACTCTTTTACACATCATAACTCACAAGACTCAAATCATAACCAACTCCCCTCTCCAAATATTCTCTCTCTAGAAACTCCATTGAAGGGCAACAACAAGGTCAAGATTAGGGTTCAAGGAGCAGCCTTTCTTCTTCAATTTCGTGAAGGATCTCTAATCAAGGTATGGTATTCTTGATTTATGGATATTTTCCTTCCATAAAGCCCTTCAAAACTCTATTTCTCAAAGTTGAAGTTCTCCAAAATCTAAGGTTTTTAATCAATGGCGTGGATTCACTTTCAAAACTATCTCAATGTGTTTATTGTCTTACATTATGGTAAAATTGATGAATTACTACTGTTTTCCTAAGGAATTATCTAAGAATCCATAAATCTCTAGATTTTCCCTAAATTGGATCTTGAAGCATGAATATGGGCCTTTGTTAGTGGATTGTATTTGAATTATGAATGTGCTGGATTGATTATTTGAATTAGGTTATTATACATGTTCAATGAAGTAATTATAAAGATATTAATGAATCATGATTTATGAACGTTGTAGGGAAATTTATGAGGATTTTTCCTATGTTCATGAGGATTGTCTATAAGCTTATGATTCACTTAGAAAGTGAAAACTCAATGACTATGGCGTAATTGTGGTATTGATTGAATGATCATCTTCCCCTATGCCCTTACACATGATTATGCATGAAGTATGTATGTTTATGAGAAGCTTGTTTTGTTGATTGAAAGGTTGTTCTCATGAACACACTATGAATATATTGTGAAAGGTTTACTCACATGTTGATGATTATAAGGTTGAAAGGACATTCTCACCTAATGAATCTATGAGCTATTATGATGCTATGTTGGTTTGAGTGCCTAGTGTATTCTTTCATGAACATGAACTTAAGTAAAGACTAAAATATGAGTTAAAGGGAATTATGCTTAGCACCGAGCGGATATGAGTATGAGATGGGTTCCTCTACGCTAGTAGTCTGGGTTCCCAATATGGTTATCTCATGAGATAGAAACCTCCATGTTAGTAGTCCGGGTTTCTAGTAGCAATCTCCATATCACATAACTATGTGTCCACATAGGTCTTTAGCTAGTGGATCCACCTAAAAGATAATATGTTAGTTCTACCTTAGGCAAGTAGTACACCTCTTTTTAATGTGGGGGTAGAACACTAGATTCCATGTATCTCAAATAGTCTATGTTGGTTAAGGCTATATTTCCCTATATGATAAGAATATGAATATGGCAAGAACATGAACTATAACTATGACTTCTTAAGAGGTACTACTTAGTATGAGTGGGGGTATGGGACTCCATTTGTGCATTGCACAAGCAGGCTTCAAGAGTGGTTATGGTAAGGTTCTCTTATGCTATGAAGACTTATGAATTATGCATGTATGACATGTATTGTTGTTAAGGATGACTTTACTTGCTACAAGGTATGAATATGAATATTTCATTGCCTATGAATGTAGGCTAATGATGAGTCAAGGTAAGATATGTATGATGTTGGTGATCTAAAAGTAGTACTTGGCAATTGGTAGGGTTATGGGATCTTGCCTTTGTATTGCACTAGTATAGCTTTGGGTTGCTTCTGATATGGGTTGACATATGTTTCTTCACAAATGTGCATGATGGCCTTTAAACTTAAGAAATGCATGGTTTTAACTAAATGTCCCTTCTAAGCATGTTTTAAGGATTTTTATGCATGACTTCCATACTTAGAACAATATTTGTGGTAACCCGTATTTTCTACATTTTCTTATAAGTGTAGGTTCCGGTCATTGAGGTATACTTCTCTTTTCAAGCAGATCTTGGGTTGACTATTCTTTAAGCTTGTTGAGTCCTCTTGGTTCGAGGACAAGACATTATCCATTTCTAGTTCCATTTGTACTTTCTATTTTCAAGACTATGTTGTAAAGGGCAATGACCCTAAGATTGTATTCGATTGTATTAGATGGTGATTGAGAAAAGGTCTAGACTCTTATACTTCTTTTATGAAAAAGACTTCTATGGTAAAAGTTTTAAATTTCTACATTATTTTTATTACCTATGTTTATGATTATGCTAAGGGGTTGTATGATACCTCTTCGGGGTCGAGTACGCCGTGTTACATCGAGGGGGTACCCCTGCGTCGTGACAGATGATGAAAAACTCATACTTCCATGTCTTCCTTCTCTCCTGTTGTCATATCATCTCCATGCCATACTTTCCTTTTCCCTTCTCCCCAATTGGTCAGTTCTATCTAGGCATCCAATATTTTTCCCCTTTTGGCATCATAAAAAAGAGAAGTGGTAAACCAAGATTAAATGTAAGCCTGCAAATCAAGATCATAGCATGTGGCAATAGATCATAGTAGAAAAGAAAGATAGGACAAATCACAATAAAATAGAAGTCTACTTCATTGCACAAGAGTAAGCATTAAATACATTGAAAATAAACTGCTAAAGAGAACCCGGGACACTGCTCACACAAAAAAAAAATAAAAGAAGGGAATTATCAGAATGGAGGCTGATGGGTAAGGGATTTGATGACAAAAGTGAGCCGATCATTGGTAGAGTCATGAGCTTTGATCAACTTCTCTTGAAGAGCAACACTTTAAGACAGAAAGTTTGTGTTCTTCACTCTTAGCTCAATGACCTCTTCAGTACCAATTTCCTTAGTCTGTGCTTTGGCCAGTTGGGCCTTTAATAGTGCTACCTTAGCATCCTTCTTTCCCACAAGCACCGTTATTTCCTCCAGTTCATGCTTGAGTTTTATCCCGTTCAGGGACTAACCAAGACATCTTGCTTAGTTGTCCTATTTTACCCTCTATGCACTCACACTCAACCAAGGTACTTGGAGAGATGGACTGTTTAATAGTGCCAGTAGTGCCTGCTCCTACTGGATCATTCAGTTGGTTGAACACTTTTGTGAGGAAATACCCATATCCCATTCCATGTTTGCCTTTACGTTCCACGAAAATTTTTATGCATATGCTCCAATATAAGTGATGAGAGATTCAGTGGTTTGACCTAGCAAAGTGATTCCATCAGAAATAGATCAGCCGTAGAGGCTACTATTCGCTTCTCGGATTGTTAGAGAAGTACTTTATTGACAAACTCGAACAACAGTTGGTATTCCCCTTTCATAAGTTTCTTTTGAATATCTGCACGGTGCATGTCAGGAAGTTTGGGACACTCATTTGCAAAGTTCTAACTACAGAGTTTTTCAACTACGTATGTGATCCCCTTTCTAGGTACATCCAGGATGTCCCCCAGCAGTTCCTCATTTAAGTGAACGCTTTTATCCCCTATCAACGTGTTAAGGCTTCTATCCTCAGTAAACTCCGCATTGTAGTAGAACTCCCTAACTCAGTTTTCATGCAGTATGGGGAATTTATTCATGAACAAGTGAGTCCATGATTGAATCTCCACTATGTCAGTCAATGAGTTCATTCCTGACTTCGTGATGATCGCGGGGTCAAAAACTCTCCCACTTAGGACTTTCTGCAAACGCATATTGTCAACAATGTCCTATTTGGTATCCTCATTGTCATTCTTCTTCCTTTTGGTACCAGGTCCTTATTCTGACTTGTCTTCAGCAACAGATAAAGCCTCTATTCTTTTCTTTGGTTTTTCCTTTTCTTTCTTCTTAGGTTGTTCTTTTCCCTTTCCTTTTGTTGTAGCATTAACCTTTTTGACCAAAGATACTTTGGATTTTGGCCTTCCTTTGTTCTTTCCTTGTTCCTCCCTTCTTCTTTGTACCTTAGACAGTGGGAGGTCCTCTGACACCGTATCACTCTTAAAGAGTTCATTCGAAACTACCATAACTCCTTTAGCAGGAATCTCAATCTCCACTTCCCCGACCTTTCTTCTTCTTTTATTTTCATTAGTGTTTGTTTTTGTTGTCTTTAGAGCATCACCCATAAGTTATTGAGTGGTTGCTATGGTGGACGGTTTCCTTTTTGGTGTCTCCTCGATGACTAACTCCTTTCCCTTCGTGGTGATAGGGACTATTCTCTTTTGTACAACCCATCTAAGAGGAGTGTTGTCCTCATCAGTGTCTTTTAAATCACTGGAAGGAGGGAGTCCAACATTTGGTGTTTTGTCAAATACCGGTTCAGTGTTCCCAAGAAGATCCTCTGCAAAACTACTTCCCTCATCATTCCTCAACCCTTCTCTCATCTATGTCAAACTCTTTATAACCATGTTCTCACTAGCAGCGAGAATATTGGATTCAGAGTGCTTACTCTCCCAAAGGTAACCCTCAAACAAACAATCAGATAGCATAGACAAATGGGGACTAGGTTGACATGAGGGTGTCGGGTTATTAAGATTTATGGGAGACAGGGGAGTAGAACAAATGGTTTTAGTAATGTTAACCAGAGGAATGGTAAAAAATTTTGTCGAAAAGGAAGCATCAGAAGACATATAGAAGGCTACAAGATCTATTTTGTTTGGGGGATCTAGCATTTTCATAGGATAGGATGGTGATTGAGATATGATCAAAAGGGGAGAAAGAAGAAGACTTGAAAAAAAGAAGATTAAGGTTTTTAGAAGATTTAAAGAAAGAGTTTGAAACGTCTGAGTAGAGGACTGGATGGAAGAAGTATAAAAACAAATAAAAGGATGTATCAGTCCTTAAGTAGACGCGTCGCTAAGACTTAAAGCGATGGGACAAATGGTCAGAATGGTCGATGACTGACATGTGGAGGTCTCAATGGTTCTCAATGATAGTTTAAAATCAATGAACAGAATACTAACCATTTAGACAAGACCTGGTCCCTATCTGCAAGTAGAGAATATTGACTTCTAAATGGTTGAGATCTTTCCTTAGTCCTCCAGCTCCCTGTGAGTGCATATCTGTATAAAGGTACAAAATTGGTCTTGCGAAAACAAGGCATTTCAAATAATAAGGATACATGCCCTGTATATCATAGCCAATAAGGGTTAGATGCCTTGAATAAAGCCAACTCAGTCAAATTTCATCATCCCCGGCTTTAGTCTGTCACTCTCGAACTGATCCTTGCTTAGAGCCTTAGTGAATATATCAGCAATTTGATCTTCGATTCTACACTACTGTATACAAATGTTCCCTTTTTCAACACTCTCTCTTAGGAAGTGATGCCTAACATCAATATGCTTGGTTCTCTTGTGTTGAACTGGATTCTTCCATATATTGACTACATTTGTATTGTCACACATGAGTGGAATGGTATGAGTGAGTATTCCAAAATCCTTCAGTTGTTGCTTTATCCATAGTAGTTGTGCACAACAAGATGCAACTGCAACCAATTCTGCCTCAGTTATGGAGAGAGCCACATAATTTTGTTTCTTAGTTCCCCATGAAATGAGTGAGGAAGTGCTCTTCATGTCCACCTGGTAACCTGCAAAATCTGCATCTGCATACCCTACCAATTCAAATGAGTATCTGGTTGGATAGAACAGGACCAGGTCCTCTGTCTATTTTAAATACCTCAAAATATGCTTGGCATCCTTCAAGTGTGATTCCCTGGGACATGCTTGAAATCTTACACACATGCCTACACTGTAAACTATGTCAGGACTGCTTGTTGTTAGATACATCAATGATCCAATAATCCCTTTGTACATAGTCTGATTCACTAAGGCATCAGAATCATCTACTCCCAATTTTGAAGTAGTGCCCATGGGGGTGTCAATGGGCTTTGAATTTATCATATGAAATTTCTTGAGCAACTTCTTGATATACCTTTCTTGACAAATGGATATGCCACTTGAGGCTTGCTTGATAGGCAAGCCCAAGAAGAAAGTTAGCTCTCCCATCATACTCATTTTAAATTCATTCCCCATTAGTGTGGTAAATTCTTAACATAGGACCTCAGAGGTCGCTCCAGAAATAATGTCATCCACATGCACTTGAATGATAAGCAGCTCCTTGCCTCTAGCCTTCAGGAATAAGGTGTTGTCTATCTTGCCCCTTTTGAATCCATTTTTCAGAAGAAATTTGGACACCGTTTTATACCAAGCTCTAGGAGCCTGTTTCAATCCACGCAGAGTCTTGTCCAACTTGAACACATGATTTGGGCAATCAATATCCTCAAAGCTAGGTGGTTGCTTTACGTACACTTCCTTAGGTCACCATTTAGGAATGCATTTTTGACATCCATTTGAAACATCTTAAATTATATATAGGCGATAAAGGCAATAAGAATTTTGGTGGCCTCATTCTGGAAACAGGAGCAAATGTTTCATTATTGTTAATGTCTTCTTCTTGATTAAAGCCTTAAACCACCAACCTTGATGTGTTCCTTGTGATAATACCATTTTCATCAAGTTTGTTTCTGAACACCCACTAGTCCCAATAATGGTTCTGTCAGTAAGTCTAGGTACCAGGTGCCATATTTTGCTCCACTCAAACTAATGGAGTTCTTCTTGCATGGAATTGACCAATTAGCATATTTCAAGGCATCCTTGATATTCTTTGGCTCAATGCCGGATATGAATGCTAAGAATGCAATCAAGTTTCTGACTTTGGATCTGGTATGCATCCCAAAATTTAAAGGGGAGACAAGATTGTCAAGAGGATGAGTGACTAATGTTTCCACCTTGACTAAGCATTCAGGAGTTGAGGCTAATCTGTTTGCTCTTCTTCATCTTCAGAGACATTTTCTTCAGGTTGAGATACATCATCTGGATCTATATTGTCAGATGTACCAGGTCCCTCTCCAAGCTTATCATATTCTTTTACTTCTTCTATTGGATCCTAATCAGCAACTCCTGGATCTTGACTTCTTTCAGTCAGTGATTCATTTAATCCATTTCTCTGAATCTGAAAAAGTTCTTCTAGCTCATCCTCGTCTTTGTGATTTAAGTCGGATAGGACACCAGCTTCATCAAAAATCACATGAATTCTTTCTTCAATACATAAAATCCTTTTATTGTAGACTCTATAGGCCTTGCTTGAGGATGAGTATCCCACAAACACTCTTTCATCGCTTCTAGGATCAAATTTTCCTAGATCATCCTTGCCATTGTTCAACCCAAAACACTCACATCCAAAAGCCCTTAGATAGTTCAGTTGACTGCTTCAGCTCAGAAATATTTTGGAAGAGTTGAGTCAATGAGCATGGTTCTGGCAACATCAACCAGAGTTCTGTTCTTCCTTTCGACAACACCATTTTGTGGGGGGTGTTCTGGGAGCAGAAAAGTCATGATGAATTCCATTTTCAGCGCAAAAGTTGTCAAACTTTGCATTTTCTAATTCAGTTCCATGATCGGATCTGATCTCTGCAGTCTCGCAGTTCAACTTTGCCTGAATCATTTTGATGAAAGTCATCAACACGTCATACGTATCCTCCTTGGACTTGAGGAACATAGTCCAAGTGAACCTTGAATAATTATTAACAATCACCAAAATATACTTCTTCCCACCTCTACTTTGAATTCTCATAGGCCCGCACAGATCCATTTGAATTAGTTTGAAAGCTATGGAGGAACTCACTTGCTTCTTTAACTTGAAGTAGGATCTGGTAGTTTACCTTTGGCACATGCATCACACACCTTGTCATCACTGAACTTTAGTTTTGGTAAGCCACGAACCAGGTCCTTGGAGACAAGTTTGTTCAGCAAAGAGGAGCTCACATGACCGAGCCTTCTATGCCATAAGTTATCATTCTCACTTTGAGCACCAAGACATGTTAGATCATCTCCTTGAGCAATATCCAAGTCAGCCACGTACATATTCTTTCACCTTCTTGCCGCCAAAATCATCTCCTTTGTTACCAGATTGTTAACGATACATTTTTCTGATAGAAATCTCACTTCATTTCCCTTGTCACATATTTGAGACACACTGAGAAGACTATAGTTCAGTCCAGTCACATAATATACATTTTCAATAGAGTGTTCTAGAAATTTTCCAATTCTCCCAACTCAAAGAATAACCCCTTCTTTCCATTTCCAAAAGAGACACCTCCACTTTGAAGTTCCTTGAGTGATAGGAAGTTCTCAGTCCTTCCAGTCATATGCTTTGAACTAGGGGTGTCAAATGGGCGGGTTGGTTGAAATTGGAGATATTAAAATGGGTTGCAATAGAAATTAGGTTGGGTCTTGACCCGCCCAAGTTTAGTTTGGGCTCAAATGGGTTGGGTTGAAATGGGCTAAAAAATGGGTTGGGTCTTAACCCGCCCAATTTGACCCGATTAATCTCAATAATTTTAATGTAGTGATATTTAACTTTTATAATCACAATGCGAATCTCAGATCAAGATTTTTATTTTTTAAAAAAAGTAACAAATGGATATATAAATCCTAAAAGATGTTAAATAGATAATAATTCATACCTTTAATATAGAAACATATCTTAGTAAAGAGTTTTAAAACGGGTTGAAATTTAAGATTGAAGTGGGCTCAATTGAGGATTCTCTTAAAATGGGTTAGGCTTGAATGGATTGAGATTGAACCAAATTCAAATTATTTTGAGCCCAACCCTTAAAATTCTAGGCAGTTTGGGCAGGTTACCTATGTTTGGGTTCATTTTTGACACCCCTACTTTGAATATCCACTATCCATGAACCAGCATTAACTGCCACTTCCTACACTCCCCTGCAACAAAGATCACTTATTACACTTGGGAACCCATTTCAGTCTGAGTCCCCAGTAAATAGATAGAGGCATGATAAGTGAACTTTTTGTCCAATGTGGCAGAACCATCTTTCGCATTTTGGAAGTTTTGGTAGTGGGAGCAGGTCCTTTGTTCTGTGTAGTTTTCTGAGTGGTGTAGGAACAAAGGTATTCTTAGAACCTTTTAAAGGCTGGGCATTCCCATTGCGGCCACAATGAAGGCACAAGAAATTATCGGACACAGACACATACTTGCTGTGAGGATTATAGGGAGGATTAATGTTCAAACTACCTAGCCTTTTCGCCACTACTTTGGCCTTGACTAGTGATACTTGAAAGTAGCTTCGAAGAACTTGCCCATCTCATAGATTTTTCTAGTTCTTCTTTAAGCCGGATCAGTTCCCTCTCCATCTAATTGTTTCTCTCCAAAGCCAGTGCAAGTTTAGTTTCAGCACTATTCAGACGAGTTTTAGCTCTAGTTGAAGATTGCTAGCTTCTCCCTTTCCTCTGCCACATTTTCCACTCATCATTTTCGGCTTTTCCCTAAGCTCTAGATTCTCAGTTTCAAGGAGTGTTAGTTGTTCCTCCACAACAGACATATCCTCAACCAACGCAACCTTTTCTTTATGAAAGATGTCTAGGCTATTGTTCATCAAGTCCTTTTCAAGTGTTAACTCAGTAATAGAGTAAATCGATACAACTGTTAGATTCCTCAATTTCTTAACAGAATAAGTATGCAAGTTTTGTTTAAGGTCAGAAAGTGTTACCTCTTCCATAGATCTTCATCATCAGATTTTGCCATGAGGGCAAACATGGTGTTGAATACATTTTCATCATCTTTGACTGCGAGCATGGATTTAGGATGTCCTGACTGATCTGAACACTTGAGGAGTCTCTCTAGACAGCAAGGGCTTTCTTTACGACATAGCCAGTAGCAGCTCTCATTCCCTTTATGTCAGGGATCGGGTCCCTTCTCCTGTCTTTATCTCCTCCGGGTCTTGGGTAGTCTCTGTTTTTGACTTTGGTCATAGGGCAATCCCTGATGAAGTGCACTGGTTTGCCACACTTGTGACACATATCATTTGCATTTGCAGTCCTACAGGAATTTCAACCTTTTCGGAAGCCTCCATGTTTTCTCACTATTTTCTGGAATCTCCTATTGAGGTAGGACATGCCCTCTTCTTCATCAGATGTATTTCCTGATGCCACCTTGAGGGATAGAGATTTATCCTTTTTCATTTCCTTCTTTGACACATTTTGATTTCTATTCATTTCATGTGTTTGAAGACTTCCAATTAGGGCATCCATTGTGATTACTTTCAGGTCCTTGGCCTCAATATTAGCATCAACCTTGCTTGACCAAGATTTTTGAAGAATCTTCTTGACCTATTTCCTTGGATGAATAGCTTCTCCTAAAGACCGTAACTCATTCGTGATGGAAGCGAATCTTGCATTCATATCATGGATTGTCTCTCCCTCTTTCATAGTGAAGTTCTCATATTGGGTAGTTAGCATGTCTACCTTTGACTCTTTCACTTGCTCAATGCCCTCATGAGCAGTTCTGAACCAATCCCAAATCTCCTTTGCTGATTTATAGGTAGAAATACAGTTGTACTCTTCAGCACCTATCCCACACACCAACTTCTTGGCTTTGTAACTCCTTTCGATCTTCTTACAGTCAACGTCATTATACTCTTGAAGGATCTTTGGAATGACTCTAGTGATTTCTCCTTCCTTTACCTCGGTTGTAGGAATAAAGGGACCATCTAGCACAATGTCCCGCAACTCACTGTCTTCGGCCATCAAAAAGTCATACATCCTCATCTTTCACCAGCTATAAAATTATCCATTGAAACAATACAGTCTTTAGACGATTGTCCTTCCTCCAAGTTAAGTGGAGCAGCCATTCTTCCACTGAAATCTCTCTAGGTGTTAACCAGATAAAGAGAACCCGCTCTGATACCAATTGATGAAGCGTATGCGTCCCCTAACAGTCAATGGACCAGGTCCCTTGACATAGTAAGAACAATAATGTATACAAAAACAATAAATACAGCAACACAGGCACTTTATGTGGAAACCCCCTTGCTCAAGGGTGGTGGAAACCATAACCTATCCTTACAGGCTTTTCGATCCAACTTCATTTCTCTCAAACGGAGCAACAATTTAGATTACAACAGCTTTCAACCTAGGAATTTACCTCTAAATCCCTTCCCCCTCAATGTAGCAACCCTACTACAGGAGAGCACTAAGTAATAACTATATTTCCCACTAAGCTACCCAACTCTAGATAACTTAGACTTTACTAAGAAACACACAGTTGCCCACTAATCTACGTACCTCTAGATGACTTAGAATTTCTACTAAGCAGCAACACAGGTGCCCACTAAATCAGTTAACTTTAACTGACTTAGACTTTGATCGACACAAACAAACAATCAAATTCCTTTATAGCTCAGGAATCGATTTACAACATAAGCACAGAAGTAAAAACCTAAGACAACTAACACACAAGTTGCTCTATCAAGTCCTTATTGCTTTTGAGAAGTATACTTCTTGAAATGAGTGGTTTTTGCTTGAGTTATTGAGAATTTTGGGAATGCAAAAACTGAGGTTGTGTCTATTGAAGGGTAACCTTATTAAGAATAGACACAACCTTCAAGGCCATGCTATTGGCCAAGGATTCTACCAAGTTTGGAGACCGTGCACCAACCTCACCAAACTTTTGTACTTTTTCTAGTTGTCGTTTGTACGAATAGTGGTGCAAAGGATCAGGTCCCCTTACAAAGTCCCTCTGTTTGTCAAATCATCAAAACTGTAAATAACAACTCCTCACGTTGTTGGATATGTGGTGTTAAAATTGAGAAACATAAAGAATAATACAAATAAAGAATATGTGTCTCTTGTAAAAAGGCATGAAAGAATTTCCTATTATGAACTTGAATAGGAAAAAAGAAGGATTGAGTTAAAGCAACATGCTTGGTAATGGGAGTTTCAACATGGTATACAAAGGGATACTTAAGGATGGTATCCTAATCGCACCAAAGTTTTTCAATGTGCAATTGGAGGGAGAATTCAAAAGGCTTGATAGGAAATCTGAAATACTCCGCAACCTCCACCATAAAAATCTGACCAAAGTCATCACTAGTTACTCCAACCTTGACTTCAAGGCCCTAGTGTTGGAATACATACCCAATAGGACGCTTGATAAATGATTATACCCTCAACAAATTTTCTTGAATATATTGCACATATTAGATCTAATGATAGATATTGCATCTGCAATGGACTGTCCTTGTTTCTACACTTGTGTAGGTTATGAGCTGAGATCATTGTGATTACTCCTCTTCTTCGTCCGAGGATTATTATGGAGAATTTGTGAGGTAGGTGCTAGTTATCTCAGCGGACAGCTCTTGCTCTTTTTTATGTTCTTGTTCTATTCTAGAAACAAAGACATTCAGATGTATACTTCTTGAATATATTGTAATACTTAGAGGCTTGTACAATGATAACCAAATTTTGGGAGTTATAATTGAGTTATGCTATGTTATTCGTATTATTGAGGTTATGATAATATTTCATTCTATTTACTTTCGCATTCATCCGTTACTAGTATATGTACACGTGTGTTGTGCGATTAGATGATAAATGTAACCGTAAATCTTGATTTATTTTCAAATCTTCAAATTTTCAAATTTTACTTATTATAAGATAATATTATAAAGTTTATTTGAGAGAATGCCTAACATTTAGCACATTAATATGTTATAATAAAATATTTATGTGAATAAATCAATATAAGCTTAGTTTATCCTCTAAATTTGACAATATACTTTTTTTTTAACATTATTTAATTTATTTATTGATAGCATTATTCAAATTATAAATACTTTCACCCTATTCATATTATCCTCTTGTTAGAATAATAAAGATATAATAAAATCTAATCATTAAATTAAGATACTATATGACTAAGAAAAACCATATGATTATGATAACTCTTACATAAAACTTCTTTTTAATCACTTAAATATCAAATTATAGGCATGTTATTCAAAATTTTAAATTATGTCTTTCAATTTCTCTAAAAGTCATATATCAAATATATGATATTTTAAAAATTTTATATAATTATATGTAATATTTTAGTATAATATAATTCTTACCATTGAATGATATTTTCAACGGTAAACCCACTTCTAAAATTTAGTGGGTCCCCATCCAAATAATGTTACTTGGTATTTTTTTTTTTTTTACTCCACAAAGTCTTTGAGATAAAAGTACACATATCAAACTTATTTCTTCTTACTTCAATAAAAAAAAATGAATGAAGAATCAATTCACATGAAAGCAGTTCTATCACTCAAATTATAAAAAATAATTTCAGATAAAATAATTAAGAAACAGGGGCATATGGGTACATGACTACTACACTTTCTATTTTATTTTTTTTTAGAGATCTTTACTTAGTTATTTAAAACAATTTTAATTATATATTTCATGATTTTTTAAATTTAATTTCAGATAATTACTAATAAAATAGAAGGTTATCAACACAATTTTTCATTGATTATAGAATAGTATAAATAGTGAATGAATAACGAGGAGTTATGAAACTATTTTTTTTTTATTAATATTCATTTATATAAACTAATAAAAGGACTTTATAACAAATAAGCAAAAAACAATAAAAATTTAACTTGTCAAAAGAAAACTATAAATATCAACTGTTAATAAACAGTTTAAAGTGTTTGAATTTTTTTTAGTAATTTGTGTATATATAAAAAATAATTAAAAATTTTCATTAACTCCCACAAAAGGAATTACATACGTAGTTAAATACGTACTGAAATTTAAAAAATTGTAAAACGTTAAAGTAATAGTAAAAAAGTTAATATTTAGTATCTTTCAGTTCTTTTCTTTTTTTGTGTTTGCAATTTTTATTTTTATTTTAAAATTTAAATTATTTTTTATAATTTATAAAAAAAAAATAGTATGGTGCTAACACGTAACACTATTTACTTCTCTAGATGACTATTATCTGCATTTGATTTTCAATAAATAAGGAGTTGTGGAGATATAATTAAAAACATTCACATTAAAAATATGATAACTTCCCACAGAGATATAATTAAAAACATTGAATCTTAAAAAATTGTAAAAAGCTAAAGTAATAGTAAAAATTTAATATTTAGTATTTTCAGTTCTTTTTCTATTTTCTTTTACGGAAAAGGGTCAAAAATACCTCTAAACTATTCGAAAAGGTTTAAAAATACCTTTCATTCACCTATTGGGTTAAAAATACCCCTCAGTCCACCTTTTTGGTCCACTATTATCCTTAGAAGGAAAAAACATACATGCATCGGGTGTATACACCAAACTAATGCAATTTCCATTATTATGTGATTTAATGAAGTAAAATACATGTTAATTAATTATGGTTAAGTAAAGTGAACTATAACCAGTAAACCCAAAGAATACAGTAAATAAACAGTAAAGTAAAACAGTAAGAACAGTAAATACAGAAAACACAGAAAATACAGAAAATACAGCAAATACAGTAAATGCAGTAAATATAGTAAAGACAGTAAAAATACTAAATACAGTATATAGTATATTTATAGTAGTATAGTATATAATATATGTAGTAGTATATATAATAATATATATAGTAGTAGATATATATATATATATAGATATATATAATATATTATATAGTAGTAGATATATATATTTATATAATATATAGGAGTAGATAGTAGTAGATATATATATAATATTATATACTAGTATATTAATTTAGTAGTCCTTGTCCAGTCCTTGTTTTGTGTCAACTATGTCCAGTCTTTGTTCCTTGTCAAATATGTCCAGTATTTGTTCCAGTCTTTGTTCCGTGTCAAGGCTTTGTTTCAAATATTTTGTACGTCCTACTCAGTACTCCCTCTCTCATTTAGTTTAATCAAGTTAGTTCATGACTAAATCCCTATTTTCCCCATGTTTTGTTTTTCAATTTTTATTTTTGTTTTTATCTTTTATATTTGTTTTTGGATTTTGTCTTACCCATTTCATATCTTCTTCTTAACCTTTGTTCTTAACAACTTCGTCTTTAACCACACATTATTATTATTATTATTATTATTATTATTATTATTATTATTATTATTATTATTATTATTATTATTATTATTATTATTATTATTATTATTATTATTATTATTATTATTATTATTATTATTATTATTATTATTATTATTATTATTATTATTATTATTATTATTATTATTATTATTATTATTATTATTATTATTATTATTATTATTATTATTATTATTATTATTATTATTATTATTATTATTATTATTATTATTATTATTATTATTATTATTATTATTATTATTATTATTATTATTATTATTATTATTATTATTATTATTATTATTATTATTATTATTATTATTATTATTATTATTATTATTATTATTATTATTATTATTATTATTATTATTATTATTATTATTATTATTATTATTATTATTATTATTATTATTATTATTATTATTATTATTATTATTATTATTATTATTATTATTATTATTATTATTATTATTATTATTATTATTATTATTATTATTATTATTATTATTATTATTATTAGTAGTATTATTATTATTATTATTACTATTTCTAAAATTTGAAACGTAGAAAACCTTAAAAAGTAATGGTAAACTCAATTGGTGGTAATCCGACCGGTTGCCAATCTTATAGGAGTAATTTGCTCCTTGGAGTTGATCAAACAAATCAACAATCCTTGGAATATGATACTTATTCTTAATAGTAACCTTATTCAATTACCGCTAGTCAATACTCATTCGGAGAGAACCATCCTTCTTTCGAAAAAGCAACGCAGGAGCACCCTATGGAGAGATACTCGATCTTATAAATTCCTTATCTAACAAGTCCTTCTTTTAATTGGTCCTTCATCTCCTTAAGCTCTATTGGGGCCATTTGATAAGGAGAAACAGAGATAAGGTGCAGATCTTAGAGAAGGTCAATATCGAAGTCTATTTTCCTTTCGAGAGGAATACCGATAACATCATCGAGAAACACTTTTGAAAACTCATTTACAATAAAAATTGACTCAAGAGTAGGGGTTTTGGAATTTATATCCATAATCCGAACAAGATGATAAATGCAACCCTTAGAAATCATTTTCCTAGCTTTTAGGCAAGAAACAAAATGACCTTTGAGAACACAATTTCCGCCTTCCCATTACATTCGGAATCTTGAAAGTGACCAATCAGTTCCTACAATCTATAGAAGCATAACATGCATGAAGCCACTCCATCCCAAGAATAACATCAAAATCTAACATATCAAGTTCTACATGATCAACATGAGTGACTCTATGAGAAACAAAAATAGAACGATTTTTATAGACTCTCTTAGCCACAATAGCACCACCCATGGGAGTACAGAAATGAAAGGAATTAGAAAGAATTTTTAGACCAACACCAAATCTCATGGCCAACGATAAGGTAGCACATGGATCAAGTAAAGTATAAACATCAAGATGAAATACTTTCAACTTACCGATCATCACATCTAGTGAACCCTCACGATCTTGTCGAGTCTGAAGAGCATAAAATCTATTTTGCTTCGGAGCACCCGAGCTGGAACTACTAGGTTGATCTTGCCTACCATCTTTAACCTTGCTAGCTTGCAATGGGCAATCTTTCAACTTGTGACCACTCTTCCCACAACAAAAGCAACCATCTGTACCGACTAAGTATATGCCATCATGTTTCTTGCCACACCTAGGGCAAGTTAGGATAGAAGACCCATTTGCACCATCTCCTTGAGGTTTAGGGTTAGACACCCTATCCTTATTGAACTTATGAGCCGGATCATTAGAGGAACCTTGACTGGAAAACTTTCACTAGAATGAGGAAACCCTTGTCCATCGGACTTAGAATGAGAAAATTCACTATCACTGGTCCTTGCCCTCTTAGATTTTTTGCCCTTTCCTTGAGCTTTTCCTCCTAAACTTGGTGGGCATGTATCATCAAACGAGAAATATGCATCTCATTGATCAACATCGCGGTACGACATTCTTTGACAATCAAGTCGGAAACACCTGACACAAACTTACTCATCCTTTCCCTAGAATCAGCGACCATAGTCGGAGCATACTTAGCCAATTGAGTGAAATTCAAAGCATACTCCTTCAGACTCATATTTCCTTGTCGGATGTTAATAAATTCAAACACTTTAACTTTTATAATTTCAAGAGGAAAGAAATGATGAAAAAAATGCTCCCTTATATTTCTCCCAATCAAGAGGACCCGCGTCAAAATCCCTCTTACTCTTCCATTGTTAAATCCACACTTGGGAAACACCCTTGATTTGATAAGCAGTAAACTTTGCTGTTTTGACCGTCGAAAATCCCATAATACCTACTATCTTGTAAATCTCATTAAGTAACTCTTGAGGATCCTCATCAACCTTAGAACCATGAAATTCTAAAGGATCCATCCTAGTGAAGTATTGTATCCTTACCATCATCGTACCCATATTTAGGTTCACAATTGCATTATCCTCTCTATTGGCTTGGGTCGTCATAGCTTGCCAACACTTGGAAAACGGCTCAAAATTTGGCAGTCACTTGTTTGGCCAAAGGATCAACCGAAACTTGAGGAACCTCAAGCTTAACACTGTCATTTCATGCATTCCTTCTCACATAAGCTCTTTGAGGGGTCATATCCTAAAAAGAATCGAATACAAGTTAGGGGAAAGATCTTTATAGAGATAGACTATATGAAATGAATTTAGAGTAATGAAAGATGTGAAATTTCCAAAACACTTTGTAGCCTCCTATTCATAAATGTGTCACGCTTCACCCTTTTGAACAAGACTCTACTCAAAACTGTTTGTCAGACATCCTATAACCTTTTTCTAAAACCTTGTGCTCTGATACAAACTTTGTCACGACCCAAAGTACACCTTAGACGTCACGTGGCGTATAAGACCCCAAGAGGCCTTACACAAGCCACTTGACATACATTTAATACAAAATAATAGACAAAAGTAAAGAATTTGATATCAAGAAAATAACTTGACATTTCAAATAGGAAGTCTAACATAGTCTTGACAAGCCATCTATTAAATCAAAAGAAGTGGTCGGAACGTAACCCATACACCATGTAAAATATTTGAAACATAAAAACATAAGAAAAAAAAATAAAGGTGACATGGTCCTCGGAGTAAAGGACTCACCAAGTCTTGAAATCTCTAGGTGCGAACTAGCCACAAACATAGGAAGAGAAATTGTCAAGCCCTACATTAGGAAAGAAATGTAGGCACAAATATGAATTAGTACATAGAGTGTACTATGTGTGAGGTATATGCATAAAAATGTAAATCAGGACCATAAGGGGACATAATCGAAAACATGATGTGCATGACCAAGCTAAACATAGTAGAAACCATTAAAGAGAATCATAATCATGAACATGTTCAATGCATCTTGAAATCATAAGGGAGCTTCATAAAACATATCAAAAGTACCTTAGTTCGTTTTGTGGGATATTACCTTTAAACGACAATAGACTAAGCGAGCTATACATAGAATCCGATGTAACTTCCACATTGAGAAGGGAGAGTCTACTTGCCAAGGTGGAACTCTGTATCCTGTCATATGCTATATGTTGATCCACTAGCTAGGACACTCATAATTCCTATCCTAAAAAAGATTATGTAAGAGAACAAGAGTAGAGAGAAACTTCACCCCAATTGGGGAATCGCACATGAGCCTATTACGAAAATTCATACCGATGTGATTAATTGAACCTATCATGTTGTATAATAGCCACTAAACAATAATGCAATTACGAAGAAAGAACAAGTCTGAATGTCTCCAGTTCTAGAATAGAAACAAGATATAATATAAGGGTAAGTGACGCCTACTGGAGCAACTGGCAGCTACCTCACGTACATCACAATGCGAGCCTCGGACATTTAAATTCTTAAAATAGTAGGGGTTATTGAAATGAGAAAAAAAAATGGTCTTGAAAAGTGTGGTTTTTGCATTTTTGAGAAATGCTCTAACAAAAAGTATCACAAATGCATATATTTATCTTGAAATAAATCACATGTTATTGTTTGGATATATTGTGATGACTTTTGGCACTAACATGACATTTATAAATAAACTATGAAAAATATGTTGAGTAGCCATTTAGCATGAAATGGTTTGGGTGAGAAAAATTTCATTCTTGAAATGAAAAATACCATAAAACATATTTTCTTTGTCAAGTCACATTATATTGAAAACATTGTGAAATACAGTTTTGTTGATTTTGTGAGTCTTGCAACTCCTTTGATTCAATTGGTAAAAATGGTGTGACAAAAAAAGGTATTTATTAGCCTAATAAAAATATGATATATGTGACCAACAACTTGACTTGATATTGCGTTTGTAGTAAAAGTACTTAGCAGGTACAAGGAAACCAGATGAGAAAATTTGGTGCTATTTGTTGGAGATGAGAAAAGCAAATTGTATTATTTGCCTACTCTACTATGGAGGTTGAAATAGGAAAATTTAAGCTTTCAACTAGTCAAAAAGTGAATTGATTTTACTATATCAAACACTTTATTTTGAGAAATAAATTTTTCTAATTTTGATTAATTGTGAAAGCACCAATATTATTGGTAGAGTACAAAATCGTTATTACAACGGTAAATTCAAACTCATGAGGAGAAAACACAATATTCTGAGATCATATTGATTGTTGTTATACAATCAATATTAATCGTGTTAAGACTTGTGATACTGTTGTAGATTTATAAACTAAGGGCTTAGCTAGATAAAGAGTCTAAAGCACATCAAGGATTGATGAAATTGAAGCTCATATATTTTGAATCATATACAAGGAAACCCAATTTGGGACAAGAGATCCTATAAATAGATTCAATGGAAAAAACGAATAATATGATGACTTGTCAAGAAACACGCTAATATTAATTTTATCAAATCCCTATGACGTGAGTGCATTGATTCTTAGCATGTCATGCATCCCTCCGTCAAAATGAAGGATGATTTTGTACCAACATATAATTGATTGGGGATGGTTATATTTGAACCGAAACTATAACTAGAGGTATATTTATATTATTTCTAATAATACAATGATATAGTTGACCCTTTTCCGTTTAGCAATTGTCTTTGATAAGCCTTTCAGAATGAGGTATAAATCCCAGAGCATACCCCTGAAAGGCTGAATATTGAGAAAAGATCATTGAGGAGAGTGGAAGAACAAAGTTTCTTTCCCAAAAGAACAAGAGTGAGACCTCAAGTGAAGAGGGAGATAGAATAGCAGAGTACACGTAGCTGGTGTGCACCAGCTAAGTCTAGTTCCGTTCTTTGATATGCATCCACACCTAGACGCCTCCACTAGGTGCGTTGGTGCGATAGGAAACTGTATGTTTAAATTTACCAAACTTCGGTATTATATATACATACGGAAATTTATCACTACCACATTTTCTGATATCCAAAATGTAAAATTAATAAATATTCAACCTTCCTTATTCAAGTCTCAAGACAAATTTACAGAAATAACAGAAGGAACAGGAATGAAGTGTTGTGAACTGTATAGTTTTATTAGATTACAGATACTGATATCAATCAGTCTGACTTCTTCATCTCACAACAGCAAACGTTATGTTGTTCAGCACAACCAAACCGTAGGGACAATTTGTCTTCAGAACAGCAAAGCCACACGCCAAACTACCTTTGTAAATATACAGTACTAGTAAACTAGAAGATTTCCCATAATTTTTATTTGAAGCACACATGGATTACAAATTTGAAGACTTGCTGTCCTCACATATTGTGCTACCTACTAATATAACACCAGTTGAAACATCTGAACAACTCCGTCATACCTTTAAGATGCCAACACCAACTTCAAATTGGTTGTGGCTAAGACAGCCTGTGGATACCCATCTATTCCATTAGGTGCATGCATCCTCCCTTTGCTGAGCTTCGTACACGAGCGTCTTATGGTCCTCATTCCAGTTTCATTGACCGCTATATTGCATCCTTTGGTGCAGTGACCTTTTACAGTAGGAACCACTGCGTAAGGGTGCACCATGGCTGATGAAACTACATTATGCAGGTTGTGGAGTACTTATTCAGTTCTTCCTGCCTTTGTGCTGCCAGCATCTTTTATTACCTTCCGAAGGTTTCCTTCTGCAAATAGAACCATTACGCAATGTTGCTCCACAAGTTGGAGAATAGTTGACTGATGAAATGTCTATATTCAGATGCTTTTTGCCACTTCTAATTTTGGCAACTGGACCTGCAAGTAAACTTGGTATTTCAACTCCTAATTGCTTAGAAATGGGCTCTTTAACCCTCATACCCTTATGTCCTTCACACCGCTTTCTTCCTACTGCAGGTTGCCTGGTGCAGAAACTACCATCATTTAAATGAACTCCACATATGACATTGTAGTCCTGGTGGATAAGAGAACTGGAGAAATCTTGAGAGTCTTGTGTACCCGCTCTGTTAGATAAAATATGCTGACAATCATTTCTAGAAGAAGTCCTGTTTTCCAGTATAGGATTGTGGGTCCACTGGCCAATTTTGTCTGTCATTGGCAGAGAAATGCAGCCTTGATTTCTCCGTCCCTTGTGCTCCATACATCTTTTGTTTCTCTGGAATGGTATTCTTGCACAAGGAGCACCACTATCCAAGATAAAACCACAAATTGGAGCATTTTCCTCACCTATACTCACACACGGTCTTGTGCTCTCATTTCCTTCTGCAATCAACTTGGAGTTTACACTGTTTACCTTCATTCCCTTGTGCTCAGCACATCTTTTATTTCCTGTTATTGGAGGCCTTATACAAACAGATCCATGACCTAAAGCCACGCCACAAATAATATTTGGATCACCATTTACAGCAAAATTTAGTGAAACTATCCTTGGCAGTGATCGTCCAAATTTCAAAATTTGTGGAAGAAAGTTGGTGCTTTTGAAGCTATCATGAAAATCAGATCCATTCTCCAATAAAAGGGGCTCGCATGCCTTGATTCTAATGCCCTTTCGTTTCCCAAGGGACAATTGAAGCTTCCTGATGAAAGCAGGAAAACGAGTTTCTGTTGAAATGCCATCAAGCTTGCGGAGGACATCATTGTGGCGACGTACACCATTACTTCCTTTATTCCAAGCATAATCAAATTTGTTGAGCAGCTGGGCTTCAGTTCGCTCAGCATCTTTATTGTCATTCATCTGTTAAATATCATGAAACATTACCAAAACCTATAATGGAATTTATGGATCATTGTAACTAAGGTACAAATAATCAATACAACATGCAATTACATTCACTGATACATGCTCAACTGCGAAACTACATGGCTGGCAGACAATTCACAATGATTTCTCAGAGAACAGAACAAAATGATGTGCTGAAAGCAAAACTCAACATGGCATTTTAGTGTACCCATCTATAGCTTAGGGAAAGAACCTCATGGTAGTATTTTATCAACAAGATTACTAAGTCTAACTAGGAGAGCTTTAATCTGAATGCCAAATAGAAAACTGACAAGCGAAAGCAACAACTAATTACAATTTTTGTGAAGGAAAAGTAACATTATCAAATCTAACTTCACATTTATCCCAAAAAAAAAAAAAAAAGAAAAAAAAGAACAGTTTTACTTATAACTTGCATCACCAAGCGAGAAACATCTTTTTCCGTTTCAATAACTAACAGGAAACCACAAATTGACACATCTGCAAGCTGCTTAAATATGTAGATAGGAGAAATATGTACTTACAGGTGCCCACCTATAAACAATAGAGAAGCCTCTTGAGAATGTTTCTGTAAATAATCCAGCTCTCTTTGGACCAGATATATTTTCATCAACGCGCAGCTCGCTATTGGAACAGTCATTCTCTAAATGAGCACCTACACGTCCATATTGCTGCAGCCTAGTCCTAACATTATCTGATTTTCCAACATATACAGGAACAATATAATCAGCGCCAAGTCTGCTAGCCTCTCGCTCAGTCTTTCGTCGTGACACAGCTACTCCCAGTTCATAAACTCCAGAGCATGAGGTACAGTTTGGCAGGTTCTGAGTCCTATATCTCTCTGTTCCTTCCTTCCCCAGTAAATAATCCTCCCAATCATTAGGCCCAACCAGAATCTGGCAGTAAAACAGTCATGATGAATCAGAAGCACAGTAGGTAAGTTGCTAAATATAACTTTGTTACAATTCATCATCAAAACCAACATGGAGAAAGATAATTGAGATTACCACACTACAACTATGTTTTCCTCGCAAATTAGATACTCCCTCTATTCCATATTAATTGAGTTTTTGAGGCAATGCACATATACTAAGATATACCTTCAAACACATAATTTAAATCATAATTTCCACAATTGTCCTTTGTGAAATCATAAATATTACTTTGCAAGTAGTGTAATTTATATTTTGAAAAATAAAAAACTTCAATTAAGGAAAGGTAAAATATAGAAAAAAAGTTCAAACATTCATCCTAAACTTTGAACAATTCAATTATTTTAAACAATGAAAAAAGTCTCAAAAAATTCACTTTAATATGGAACATAGGAGTAATATTTAAGAGATTCTACATTTCTACAACTACTATGTTATTTCTCCATTTCTTCACTTCCATAATCATGAATTACCTAATCAAAGACAAGCAAGGACAGCACCAGATCTAAATCTAAGCAACGAAAATGAAATATTTGTCGAATTACACAGAAAAAGAAAAGTGAAAGAGATTTGATGGAACCTTCCAGTCGGAGAAAGCGGAATCATGTTTTGTGCGTTTACAGTCTTCTCGTTTGAGCCAACCGGTGAAGGATTTGTCAGCAGCTGCCATTGAGCTCTTCAGCTGCACTACACTCACTGGTATTTCCACTTTTTTTCCTCACTCCTATTTCCACCTTTTTACTTATTTTGTGCGGAATTACATATATTAGTTATTTCAATTTATATATGGTATAAAATAGCATATCAATTTTTATGGTGTAAAATAAAATAGTATATCAATTTATATATGGTGTAAAAAAAAATATATATATATATATATTTGATGTGTTGCACGTGATTATTAATTCAGAAAATGTAAGCGAAGATTTGAATAATAAGCTTTGCACAGAATAATATTGCAGACTTTTTTGTGAATGTTCAATGTGGATCGTCGTATATATCTCTTATTCACACGAACTGTGAATGTTCAATTTGGATCGTCGTATATATCTCTTATTCACACGAACCTATGAAGATGGTCAATGAAAAATTTTATTAGTTAAATGCAATAATGTATATATTTATTTCAATTTGATGAGGTTCAATTATGTAATTAGTCGTATTTTAGTAATATTACCTTATAGACGATATTTGTTGTGTACTTTTCTTGTCATCTAACCAGATGTGTTTTGCACATGTATTTCACTTAATCTGTTTAGATGTCCTATAAACATGTGGAGAACAACTACATTTTATTTTTTAGAACTATTTTTGTACATTAATTTTTATTTTATAACTTATAACATAATATATGACGTTCTTTTTGTTGGCTCTTATATTTGACTTCTCGATTGACAGTGTACATAAATCAAATATAGTTATCTACTGTCCATAGTTAATTGAGAAAGGTTTCCTTTTTTTTTTTTACCGAAAAAACTAAAAATTAAAATTAAAAAATATGTTCTATCTGTGAAATCATATATATAATTACATGTTTATCTTACACCCAAGAAAGATATAACTCATATACTTGTAAACATTTTTCAATTTATTCAACCAAGCTTGTTTTTGCATTAATGAAAATATTTATCTCATAAAAATTATCTATTAAATAAATAATAAAATTAAACTAATACAAACTTCAATTGACATTATTTGAAGTCATATCAACTTTTCTTTCTCGAAAATACTGAAATATTAAGAAATAGTAAATTAGTAAAACAAAAGGGTAATGTTTACATAGTAATAATTATTTTGAAGCAATCTTCTTGACAATCTAAATTACACAAGTAGTATTGATAAATAAAGTCATCTTTTGTCTTGAGCATAAAAAAATAGTGACAATTCTCTAACTATTAAGAAGTTTAATAATTTTGGAAAAAGATATTCAGAAACATATATCTATATCGCAAGAGAAATTGTTAACTTTACAAATGAATTTAGACTACAATAAAAATTAAACTAATACAAACTTCAACTATGTTATTACAAGTCATATGGAATTTTCTTCGTCAAAAATGCTAAAATATTAAGAAATAGTAAATCAGTAAAACAAAAGGGCAATGTTTATATACTAATAACTATCTTGAAGTAAATTTGCTGACAATCTAAATCACATAAATAACATTGATAAATAAAGTCATTCTTTTGTCTTGGGCATAAAAAAAATAAATTGCAACAATTTTCTAACTCTTGAGAAGTTTAATAATTTTAGAAAAAGATATTCAGAAGCATATATCTACATCACAAGTGAAATTGTTGACAAAAACATATGAATTTAGACTACAATGAAAATTAAACTAATACAAACTTCAACTGGGTTATTACAAGTCATATAGACTTTCCTTCGTCGAAAATACTTAAATATTAAGAAATAGTAAATCAGTAAAACAAAAGGGCAATTTATATATAATAATAACTATTTTGAAGCAAACTTTCTAACAATGTAAATCACATAAGTAGCATAAGTCAATCTTTTGTCTCGAGCATAAAAAAAAAATCGTGACAATTCTCTAACTCGAGAATTTTAATAATTTTTGAAAAAGATATTCAAAAACATATATCTACATCACAAGAGAAATTGTTAACAAAAAACAAATGATACATCATGTTAACTTCATAAATTTGAACATTACATACTAATATATAAACTAAGCCAAAAAATAATTATTATATCATCAGAATTATTTTCCTCAAGTACTCGAGGTTAAGGAATATACCCTCTTAAGATTGAACAATTTACTTCATCAGAATAGTGGTACCTCATATTTCGCTAAACTTCGAACTCACCCAATAACAATAAATCACACAAAAAATTTTAAAATGCAAGAAGAAGAAGAGTAGAAGATTAAAAAAAATTGTGATTGAAAAATGAGATGAAACTCCTCTATTTATAGTAAACAAAGAATAGTATGAACAAGTGTTTTTTGTGTCTTATATGAAAAGTCATGACCTTTCCGAGAAGTCACAACCCTTTCAAAAAGTGACAACTCTTTGAAAAAGTCACAACTCTTTGGAAAAGTCACAACTCATTGAAAAATCACACCCTTTGAAAAAAGTTACAACTTATCAGAAAAGTCATAACTCATCGAAAAAGTCATAACATAAGTTAGTGATATTATAGTAATTTAACATTCAAGTTAGGAGTTCATGATTTTAAGGTAATACACACACACACACACACACTGATTTCGTATTAGTTAAGTGAATATTATCAACCTTTATGAAGGGGTATGGGCCGTAATTATTTATGAGAGTAGTGGTATTTCTTCAATTACTTTGAATTTGGGTATGAACATGTAATTATTTGGGTTTTATGGCCCATTTATGTAATTTTTCCTTATATATAAGAGAGAGTTGATCTCCTTATTTATCCTGGATTATGGATATTTAGGAGATTCCCTTATTATCTTCATTGAGTTGTTTGTATATTAATGCTTTTGAAGTTGTACTCTATTTTTAATGGTCAAAAAAAAAAAAAAGAAAAAAAACTAAGCCTAACTAGCTGTTTTAGGGGTAATATTGGTATTTAATATTTTCAATTGATGTTGCCTTTTGTACATCCTGAATAAAATCGTGAACTGCCTCAAATAACTTATCTAATGGTCCTGAATACTATTGTATATTTCACAAAATTGTTCTTGCAAGATAATTGTGATATGAGCACAACTTTTAGAATATATAATCAAGACAAATTTATCTTGATAATACTGATATATATCCAAGATGATGTGACATTAAGATAAATAATCAATCATTGCTTAAGAGAAAAAAAGTTCATTGTTTGAAATACGATTGCATACATGTAACACCTCGGTATTTAAAAGAACTAAAAATAGAAAGAACTAAATTGGAAATAGCGAAATTTGAAATTCTGCTAGTTAAGCTTAAGATATGAGTTTTGGGTCAACTTCAAATGACCATAACTTTCAGTACATAATTAGTTAGGTAGGCTATGAGGTATCAAATGAAAGGTCTTGGAATCATATTTCCAACGCCACCGAGTTTGCTAATTTTTGAACTCGTATGAGGGAGATATGATTGTTTGAAGTCGGGCTATTCAATTAAAGAAAGTAACCCGAATTTAAGAGTATTTTGGTCTTTTCCTTACATAATCAAGTTAATTCATTTTTAATAATTAATTAGGGGTCTATACTGATTTGGTTCATTTTATGCACTCATAATTCACGCTAGGAAAGAAGAGAAAGATCAAGATTTCGTCAAGTTCTTGAGATTTCGTTGCGGATTTCGCCAAGGATTTGATCCCTAAGAGGTATGTGAGTTCACATAGCGTTGGGTTCATTCACCCATGCGCCAATCATGTTAATTTCATCGTAATTTTGTCCTAAAACATCAAAGGATTGATTTTTTGATTTGTGTTCTTGAATTTGCTTTCGTTCTTGAATTAGGATGTGATTGATGAGTTGATTGAGATAGTCGTATCGATTTTAAGAATTGTTTTTGAGTTGATTATTGGGTAAGTGTATTGGGCAACCGAATCTAAAGAGAAATTGAGAAAAATAATTGATTTTAGTTAAATTAAGATTAGAAAATGAGTTGAAAAATTTGCCAGAATTGACTGGAGGAGGGGTGGCGTGACGCGCCACTGATGCAGGGCTCGCGTGGTGTGCTAGCAGTGCACCAAAAAGGATTCTATGAACTTAGGGGCTAGCTCCCCATGCCAACAGTGTGCCAGAGTCGCCTGCTCCCACCCTTTTTCCATCATTTAGCCTATTTGAGTCCTTCTAAAGTGTAATAACACTTCCTATCGATTCTAACTACTCTAAACGACTTCTAAACATCTAGAAATCATCCGTAAGCATGAATAATAACCTTGAATCCATAAATTCAAATTTCAGGGTAGAGCTAAGAGTCAAGTCTTGAGAGTTCTTAGAGTCTTTTTCAAAAAGTCTTTTGTGATTGTTTTAAACTTGTTTTAAGACTTAAGCATTGAGTTGAGTAATAGTAAGAGTGAAGTTAATTTTCTTTAAAATGATATATGGGAACTAAGTATTCCCAAGAAAAAAAAAATTCACATTTAAACAAGAAAGGAAACACCGATTTCCAAGAGAGCTTTTGAGCTAGTTTTGATTATCATCTCTTTTAAGAGAAAAATTTTGAGTAATAATCACAAACCACATAGAATTTATGTTTTTAAACATATGAGCTAGTTACATTTTGGAAGTAGTATTGAGCACCAATATGGGGACGAGTTCAAATAACTCAAAGTCTCCTTAAATCGTGTTGCCAACATAGGTAGAAAGGGTCATACTTTTTAGATGATTCCTTAATGGTTTTAGCATAGACTAGTGGATCAGCTTAGTAGTAGGTTCTATACCCCTACAAAGTATAGAATGTCCCTGGCAGCGTCACGCAAGACATTGTATCATCACATAGCTCATAGTGATGGTTGTCAATTAGAGAATATCCCATAGAGTTACTTGTATTTTCATATACAGAATTAAGTTAATATTGTTTTTTAATACATTGAGTTGTGATCTACAGTTTCAAAGGTTTTCTTTATATTGTATCCTTATTATTGCTTTATATTGAAATGAGTTGAGTTGAGTTGAGATGAGGTAAGTTTCTTCAGTTCCATTTCAAGCTATGTCTTATTTTAGAATTCCCCTCACATGCTCGTACATCCATTGTAATGACGTCATTTGGCCTGCATCATTTTATGATGTAGATAGAGGTAACGAGGATTAATATCCAGCGCTTCATTGATCCAGTTGAGCTTCAAAGTTGTTAGTGAGCCTTCTTACTTTCGGAGGGTATTATGTTTTGTCATTTTAGCTTTGTTAGGATGATCAGGGGTCTTGTCCAGACATCCCTCACAGTATTAGAGGCTTCATAGATAGTTAGACATTATTAGTTCATTAGTCTTTTTCATTTCAGTTATTTTATTATAAGACTTGAGTTGCCTTATTGGCCGGTTGAATGTTTCCTTTATAATATTCTAAGTTTTTTCCATGAGCTTATATTTTTTGAGTAAAGTCTTCCGCTGAGTAGTGAGCTAGGTCAAGGGTTTGCCTGAGGCCAACAATGGTACTCGAGTGCCAGTCGCGCCGAGGGTGTAGGCTTAGGGATTGACAAACTTGGTATTAGAGCTTAAAGTTTAAGAGTCCTAGGGTATCGATGAAGTCGTGTTTGTAAAGTCCTAATTATCGGTGTGAAACATGCACATATATAATTAGGAGGCTGTGAGATTTATAAACTATCTCATTTCTTTCATACTTATTTCCTGAAATAGAGTTTATCTCTAAAAGGTTTCTTTTAATTCATGCTTGCGTGTATCTTTCAGATTATACCTCCACGAAGATCTGTCAGAGGTTGTCCTGCTAGGAGGAATATTGAGGAACAAAGGGTACCTTATGCACCAAAAGTGCAACCCCAAGGAAAAGTCACCAATGCTGAGTTTAGTGAAGCTACCCAGATGTTGAGCCAAGTTGTGACCAATCAAGCTGGGCAACAAAGAGGGAATCATTCGAAAGTGATTGATACTTCAAGGATCCGTGAGTTCTTAAGCATGAATCTCCAAACTTCAATAGTTTAAGTGCAACAGAGGATCTTAAAAAATTTATGGAAGAGTTCCAAAAGGTATTTCAGGTGATGCATATTACTGATGTTGAGTGAGTGGAACTAGTTGCATACCAATTGTAGGGTGTCGCTCATTGGAAAAAGAATCGAGCCGAATGTGCATCACTTGTGAGTTGGGCTATGTTTGAGGAGGCCTTCTAAGGATGTTTCTTTCCCCGTGAATTGAGAGAAGCAAAGGTATGATCATTCCTCACTCTTAAGCAGGAATCTATGAGTGTTCATTAGTACAGTCTTAAGTTCACCTAACTTTCCCATTATGCTCTGAAGATGGTTGTTGACATGAGGATCGGGATGACTTTGTTCGGTGCTGGGTTGTATAGTTTGTCAAGTAAGGAAGGCAAGACGACTGTGCTGATAGGAGATATGGACGTAGCTAGGTTGATGATCCATGTGCAACATGTTGAGGAGGAAAAACTGAGGATAGAGAACATTTTAGAAAAAAGAAGGCTAAGACACCAAGGAATGAGTTTGGGTAGCAAAAGAGTAATGCAAACCTGTCTTATTTCCATCATAAGAAAAGACCTTCTCCATCATCTGCTAGTGCACCTGCACCAAGGAACAGAGGTGAGTTCAACAATCATAATTCACAAAAGTTCAGAGCTAGACCTCGTAATCTCAAGGTAGTATGGCACAAGGAGGTAATGAGACTCTTGCATGTGCTAAGTGTGGTAGGACTCACTCATGAGTGTGACATAATAGCTCCACTGGTTGCTTCAAGTGTGGTCATAACGGTCTTTTTATGAAATATTGCCCTAAGAATAGACAAGGTAATGGTAATGGGGGTAATAGACCCCAATAGTTGCTCCACCAGACAGAGCTGCATCTAGAGGAGCTACTTCAGGGGTAGGCAGAGGAGAAACCCATCTGTATGCTATTACTAGTTGCCAATAGCAAGAGGATTCGCCAGATGTTGTCACTAGTAAAGATCAAAGTCTTTAATTTTGACGTTTATGCTTTGCTAGATCCAGGGGAGAGTCTATCTTTTGTGACTCCTTATGTTGCGATGAATTTTGATGTTCTTCCTGATAAACTTCTTGAGCCCTTCAATGTTTCTACACCTGTTGGTGAGTTTATTCCAGCTAAGAGATTCTATCGTGATTATACCATTTTTTTCAATCACAAGAGCACCATGGATGGTTTAGTTGAGTTAGACATGGTAGATTTTAATGTCATTCTAGGTATGGACCGACTTTAGGCCTGTTATGCCTCAGTCGGTTGTAGGACTCGAGTTATTAAGTTTCAATTTCCTAATGAGCCAGTTATAGAGTGGAAGAGTAGTTCAACAGTACCTAAGGGTCGTTTCATTTTGTACCTTAAGGTGAGAAAGTTAGTTTCCAAGGGGTTTATCTATCACTTAGTCTGGTTAATGACTCTAGTGTTGAAACACCTTCTATTCACTCAATTCTAGTAGTAAAAGAATTTCTAGAAGTCTTTTCAAATGATCTTCCTGGCGTCCCTCCTGAGAGAGAAATAGAGTTCGTATAGATATTCTTCTTGATACTCGTCCTATTTTTATCCCGCCATATAGAATGGCACCTACAGAGTTGAAAGAGTTAAAAGAGCAGTTGAAAGATCTCCTTGAGAAGGATTTTAATCAACCAAGTGTCTCACCTTGGGGCACTCCGGTCTTATTTGTAAGGAAGAAAGATGGTTCCCTTAGAATGTGCATACATTATCGCCAGTTGAACAAGGTTACTATCAAGAATAAGTATCCTCTTTCGAGAATTGATGACCTCTTTGATCAACTTTAGGGTGCCACTTGTTTTTCTAAGATTTACCTTAGATTAGGCTATCATCAATTGTGAGTTAGAGAAAATGATATCCCGAAGACAACATTCAGGACCCGCTATGGTCATTATGAGTTTCTGGTCATGTCGTTCGATTTAACTAATGCTCATGCAACGTTCATGGACCTTATGAATATAGTATTCAAACCTTATTTAGATATGTTGTTATCATATTATTGATGACATTCTAATCTATTCGAGGAATGAGGAAAATCATGCTAGCCATCTCAGAATAGTTCTCCAAACTCTCAAGGATAAAGAGTTATATGCTAAATTCTCTAAGTGTGAATTTTTTCTTGAGTCCGGGCATTCTTAGGCCATATTGTTTCTGGTGATGGGATTCGAGTTGACACTTAGAAAATAGAGGTAGTGTAGAATTGGCCTAAACCCATATCTCCAACTAATATTAGGAGTTTCTTGGGGTTGGCCAGATATTATAGAAGGTTCGCCGAGGGGTTCTCATCCATTTCATCCCCTTTGACTAAGTTGACTCAAAAAATCTGAAGCTTGTGAGAAAAGCTTTCAGGAATTGAAAAAGAGGTTGACTACTGCCCCAATATTAACCTTACCAGTGGGTATACAAGATTTTGTTGTGTATTGTGATACGTCTAGAGTTGGACTGGGTTGTGTATTGATGCAAAATGGTAAATTTATAACTTATTTATGCCTCTAGACAACTTAAAGTTCATGAGAAGAATTACCCAACCCATGATCTAGAATTGGTCACTGTAGTGTTTGCTTTGAAGATATGGTGTCACTATATTTATGGTGTTCATGTAGATGTGTTCATCGATCACAAGAGTCTTCAGTAAGTGTTTAGTCAAAAAGAGCTTAATCTCAGACACAGGAAATAGTTGGAGTTACTCAAGAATTATGATATGAATATTGTTTATCACCCTAGTAAAGCTAATGTTGTTGCTGATGCTTTGAGCAGATTGTCTATGGGTAGTACCGCCCATGTTGAGGAAGACAAGAAAGAGTTAGCAAAAGATGTTCGTAGACTTGCAGGATTAGGAGTTCGACTAATGGATTCCAACGAAGGAGGAGTAGTGGTGATGAATGGGGCCGAATTATCATTAGTGTCTGAAGTGAAAGAGAAATAGGACCAAGATCCTATTTTTCTTGAATTAAAGGCAAATGTTCATAAGCAAAAAGTGATGGCTTTTAAACAAGGGGGAGATGGTGTATTGAGGTATGAAGGTAGATTGTGTGCCAAGGGTGGATGAACATCAAGAAAGGATCATGGAGGAAGCTCATAGCTCCAGATATTGTGTCCATCTGGGTTCCAGAAAGATGTATCGTGACTTGAGAGAAGTCTACTGGTGGAGTGGTATGAAAAAGGGCATTGCAGAGCTCATTGCTAAGTGTCTGAATTACCAACAAGTTAAGCTAGAGCATAGAGGCCTGGTGGTATGGCTCATAATATAGTACTTCCAGAATGGAAGTGGGAGATGATCTATATGGACTTTATTACTGGTTTCCCGCGGTCTCATAGGCAATATGATTCCATTTAGGAGATTGTAGATCGAATGACTAAATCAACCCACTTTTTGCCGGTAAAGACTATCCATTCAGCAGAGGACTATGCCAAATTATATCTTCAAGAGGTAGTTAGACATCATGGAGTCCCAATATTGATTATTTCAGATAGAGGTGTATAATTTACAATACAATTATGGAAGTTTTTACATAATGGTTTGTTTTTGAAGGTGAACTTGAGTACTGATTTTTATCTTTAGACTGATGGTCAAGCAGAGCGCATAATTCAGACTTTAGAAGATATGTTGAGGGCTTGTGTGATTGATTTCAAAGGTTATTGGGATCATCACTTACCTTTCATAGTGTTTGCTTACAGTAATTATTATCACTCTAACATCCAAATAACTCCGTATGAGGCTCTTTATGGGAGAAGGGGCAGATCTCCTATTGGATGGTTCGAAGTTGGTGAAGCTGGGTTGATAGGACCAAACTTAGTTCATCAAGCTAGGGAGAAAGTGAAAGTTATTAAACAAAGGCTAAAAATAATGCAGAGTCATCGAAAATCCTACAATGATGTTAGGAGAAGAGACTTAGAGTTTGAAGTTGATGATTGGGTGTACTTGAAAGTTTCACCTATGAAGGGTGTTATGATGTTTGGTAAGAAGGGGAAGCTTAGTCTTCGGTATATTGGTACTTACAAGATATCAGGATTGATAATGTAGCTTATGAGTTGGAGTTACCGCAAGAGTTAGTGGCAGTTTATCTAGTGTTTCACATATCTATATTGGAAAAGTGAATGGGAGATCCTTCACTCATTATACCTACTGAAGATATTGGTATAAATGATAACTTGTCTTATGAGGAGATTCCTGTTCAGATTCTAGATTGTCATGTTCGCAAGTTGAGAACCAAGGAGGTAGCTTTAGTCAAGGTCCTATGGAGGAATCATTTTGTTAAAGAAGTTACTTGGGAGGCTGAGGAAGATATGAAGAGATACCCACATCTCTTTGAGTCTGGAGAAATCCGAGATCAAGGTACTAATTCTCTTCTTAGTACTCTTTAATTGATATAATGAATGTGATAGATTTGCATGTTGGGTGTTTGAGCTGGGTGTTAGATGTTACTAACCTTAGTCTACTTAGAGTAATCTCATTCAAGGACGAATGTTCCCAAGGGGGAGATATTGTAACACCTCAATATTTGAAAGAACTAAAAATAGTAAGAACTAAATTGGAAATAGCAAAATCTAAAATTTTGCAAGTTAAGCTTAAGTTATGAGTTTTGGGTCAACTTCAAATGGCCATAACTTTCAGTACATAATTAGTTAGGTGGGCTATGAGGTATCAAACAAAAGGTCTTGGAATCCTCTTTCCAACGCCACCGAGTTTGCTAATTTTTGAGCTTGTATGAGGAAGATATGTCTGTTTGAAGTCGGGTTGTTTAATTAAGGAAAATTATTTGGATTTAAGAGGGGTATTTTGCTCTTTTCCTTACCCAATCAATTTAATTCATTTTTAGTAATTAGTTAGGGGTCAAAACTAATTTGGTTCTGTTTATGCAATCATAATTCACGCTAGGGTTTTGGAAAAAAGGTTCAAGAGGAGAAAAGAGGAAAAAGGTAATTATTTCGTCAAGTTCTTGAGATTTCATTGCGAATTTCGCCAATGGTTTGATCCCTAAGAGGTATGTGAGTTCACATAGCTTTGGGTTCGTTAACCACGCGCCAATTATGTTAATTTTAGCATAATTTCGACTAAAAAGTTGAAGGTTTGATGTTCTTGAGTTTTGTTTTTGAATTTGCTTTCGTTCTTGAATTAGGATGGGATTGATGAGTGTATTGAGATAATCACATTGATTTTAAGAGCTGTTTCTGAGTAGATTCTTGGGTACATGTATTGGGTAACTGAATCTAAAGAGAAATTGAGAAAAAGAATCGAATTTAGTCGAATTAAGATCAGAAAATATGCTGAAAAATTTGTCGGAATTGACTGGGAGAGGGGTGGCGCGGTGCGCCACTGATGCGCCAGCAGTGTACCAAAAAGGAGTCTTATGGGGGTGGCGCCCTACGCCACGGTCACCTGCCCCCAACCATTTTTCATTGTTTATCCAATCCAAGTCCTTCTAAAGTGTATTAACACTTCCTATCGATTCTAACTACTCTAAATTACTTCTAAAAATCTAAAAATCATCCATAAACCTGAATAATAACCTTGAATCCATAAATTTAAATTTCAGGGTAGAGCTAAGAGTCAAGTCTTGAGAGTTCTTCGAGTCTTTTCAAAAATTCTTTTGAAATTGTTTTAAACTTGTTTTAAGACTTGAGCGTTGAGTTGAGTACGAGTAAGAGTGAAGTTCATTTTCTTTAAAATGATATATGGGAATATGTATTTGTAAGAGTAAATGTTTTCACATTTAAACAAGAAAGGAAACACCAATTTACAAGAGAGCTTTTGAGCTAGTTTTGCATATCATCTCTTTTAAGAGAAATATTTTGAGTAATAATCTCAAAACACAGATAATTTATGATTTTAAACATATGAGCTAGTTATATTTTGAGAGTAGTATTGACCACCGATATGGGGACGAGTTCAGATAACTCAAAGTCTCTATAAACCATGTAGCCAATATGGGTAGAAAGGGTCATACTTTTTAGATGATTCCTTAATGCTTTTAGCATAGAATAGTGGATCCACTTAGTAGTATGTTCTATACCCCGACAAAGTATAGGACAGCCCTGACAGCATGAGGCAAGACGTTGCATCATCACATAGCTCATAGTGATGGTTGTCGGTTAGAGAATCTCCCACAGAGTTACTTGTATTTTCATATACATTACTAAATTACTATTGTTTTTTCAATACATTGAGTTATGATCTACATGTTTGAAAGCTTTTCTTTATACGCATCATTATTACTGCTTTATATTGAAATGAGTTGAGTTGAGTTGAGACAAGGTAATTTTCTTCAGTTTTATTTCAAGCTTATGTCTTGTTTTAGAATTCCCTTCACATGCTCGTACATTCAATGTACTAACACCATTTGTCCTGCATCTTATTATGATGGAGATACAGGTAACTATAATCAACATCCACTGCTTCATTGATCCAGTTGAGCTTTAAAATTGTTGATGAGCCTTCATGATTTGGAGTATCCCTTTTTATTATGATTTTTCATTTGATCTTTGTTAGGATGATCGGGGGTCTTTTCCCAACACCCTTTATAATATTAGAGGCTTCATAGATAGTTAGACATTATTAGTTCATTAGTCTTTGATGTGTCATGAAATCTTGACACATTTGTTTCTCAAAACTAAGGATTAATACTAGAATCAAGTGTATTTTTGTAAGATTTGATGTGTTTGATGGATTTTAGACATGTTCTCACTTGTGTCGAAAAATGGAAGAAGAAACAAAAAGATGAGTGGTTTTAAGGAAAGACCACGGAGGCCAGTACGAGCCGTAGTCATCTTGACAGGCCATCATAATGCCCGTGATACTGAAGCAGTGAACCTGGAAATCATGATGTTGATAACCACACTCCAAGTAAAGACCACGGAGCCCTGGACAGGACGTAGTCCTCTTGACGACCCATGGTGATGATCGTGATAGATATCCAATGGGAAGGCCTTGAGGAGCTGAACTATAAGTTGACCAAGTGAAGACCACAGACACCCAGATGGACTGTGGTCTCTATAACGGTCTGTGGTGTTGCCCGTGGTGAATTTCCAGTGTACATGCATTGATGAGAGGTGTTTTGAAAATACAAAGTGATGACCAAGAAGGGTTTTACGAACCATGAAGCTCTTGATAGGTCATCGTGTTGCCCGTTGTAAGTCATGATATTTCAGTCCTACTTCGAGTTGGAATTTTTTTAGACTGACTATTTGATTTAATTAGTTTGTAATTTTTGGATTATCTTGTCATATCTGGAATGAATGACTAGTTTCTAAATATTCTTGACTTTAGTTCTTGATCAATTAACATTGAAATTGAGAATTAACATTGCATTAATTTTTGAATAATGACTGTTCTTTGAATCTGCACATCGTTGTAAGTGATTTATCTTAATGCAATTATTACTTATCTTTATTTACTTGATTGAAAACATGAGTGGCTAAACACCACAACTAAGGTTGTGAGAACTATGTCTGTAATCTAAGTGTGGATTCGTAAAACGAGCATAATGTGATTCATATTTGCAATACATAACTCATTTATTATTCATGCATTCTAATGAGTGCATGCATTAGAGGTAGCTTGTATCTATCAATTGTTCGAGATAAAAGTGATAGTTGGGAAAAAAGCTAAGTTAATCTGATGAAATAGAGTCAAGGTTTAAGTTCGAGAGAAGAGTACTTTAACATCATTATATGCGAGAGTAAAATCAATTAACCCTCTAGGACCGAGAGGACTTGGGTGGAAGTTATCTAACTAGACTAAGTGTTAGATATATCTAACTTGCTTGTAATTTGCAAAGAATGAATTTCCTGAAACTCATTTACAGACAAACACTAGATGTAACGTCATGGAAAACACAACCCTGGTTTCATTCATTTATCAATACAACCTTGAAATCAATACTCCGTTAATCTAGATTTTGTTTAACAATATTGGTTACTTGAACTTTACAACTAAACTCATTTTACCTTCCGCAATTACTTTCTCTAGGAAATAATAACAACATTTGGATAAACGCGACAGTGAAATCATTTTTGTAAGGAAATTCTCTGTGGGATCGACCTCAACTCAGGTTGAGTTTTATAAATTGACTTCGATCATTTATACTTCTTAATTGAAGTGAAACTTTGGACGTATCAGTCTTTTTCATTTCAGTTATTTATTATAAGAATTGAATTGCCTCATTGGCCAGTTGAATGTTTCCTTTATAACATTCTAAGTTTATTACATGAGCTTATCTTTGTTGAGTAAAGTCTTCCATTGAGTAGTAAGTCAGGCCAAGGGTTCGCTTGGGGCCAGCAATGATTCTTGAGTGCCAGTCGCGTCCAGGGTGTAGGTTCGGGGCCTGACATTATAGAAGTAATTGTATGCATTAGATTAATAAGTTATGATCAATTTTTCTCTCAATTGGTTTATGGTCAAGGACCAAATATTTTTATTTTATAATTTTTATGTTTTGTGTATGATTAATAAATATATCATGATGCACAAAGATAGACTCTTCAAAATATTTTGAGATATATGTTAGTTTGTCTAACTTAATGGGGAGATAAGAAGCAATATACGAGTTATAAATGTTCCTATTGAATGTCCCTAAGGGACAGAGTCTACGACATGTATGAAGCATGATAGACTAATCACTTCTAAGTAAAAAAAATCCTTGAAAAGAGGAAAGATCAAAGAATCTAAATGATCATAATAAGGAGACAATGAGCTTTTATAAAGCCTACAACATAACTTTTCTTGAAACCTCATAAGAGAGGTACGTACCTGAAAATAATGAAGTGGTGAGATCTCAATTAGTTATGTCATATTTTGAACCGATACAGATGATATATTGTTAATGATATCTTTGATAAAATAATGCTCAATATTGTAAAAGATTATGATGATATGAATTCTACGTCTAATAGAGCATGCTAGCAATGAAACAATTATCAATTGAAAAGTGGAATGATGCATCTTGTTAAGGATAATACATTTAATACTGAATGTTTTCATTAACAAAATTGATATGAAAATATTCTATGGATTCAAAATGTATGAATCATATGTAAGTTTTTGGTAAACTTGTTTATAATCCTCACATGTAGTAAAACAATCAAGAATCTTTTGTATTGTTATACAAGCTGATAACTTGAAGTGGAACTCTTGAAGAGTTTTCAAAAGGCAATAGATTATTTTTTGAAAGAAGTTGAAGTGAGGAACTTGCAGAATTTTTTGATCTTGAAGGATGATTCACAAAAGGAGATAGAAGGAAGAACATTTCGTCAAAGCTTTTCTACACACATGAGCTCCAAAGAATGGTGATATCAGCATGCCACAAATTTGTTCAAGTGATACTATGGTTGACCTATTTGCCAAGTCTCTACCAACTACATTTTTTGAGAAGATGGTGCACAAGTTTAGAATGAGAAGATTCAAGTTTTTGGACTGATGTTCACATTAGGGGGAGTTAATACGCAATGTACTCTTTTTCCCTCATAACATTTTTTTCCATTGCGTTTTTCTTGTAAGGTTTTTAATGAGGAATCCATAATGCATATTATTAGATATGCGTACTCTTTTTCCTTCACTAGATTTTTTTTCTCACTGGGTTTTATCTAGTAAGATTTTAACAAGGCATATTTATAATCTTTCAAATAGACATCCAAGGGGGATTGCTATAAACATATTTGTATTATTGTGAATTTCTATTATGTGGAATCCGTTATAGAAAACTTAGGACTCCTACTTGGGGACCAAGTCAACTTTCCTTTATAAATAAAGGGGTTTTCCTTCATGTAAATCAGATCTGTGAATCCCTAAATGTCTCTTCAAGAGAAATAATAAGTCTTCTCTCTTCTCCCAACTTTCTTCTCATTGTTTTTATATCGTTTCATAACAGTTAAACATTAAATTAATTATTTATTATTCTTTATCCACAAATACAAAGTTAAAGGTAATAAAAAAATTAAAAGGAGTCTCAAATAAAATATATATATGTCATGATTATTGTTATTAATGTTAATAGAATAGGGTCAACTATTTTAAATTTTAAATTTTAATTTTAATAAAATTCAAAAATTAAAATGCAATATTTATAAGTTAGAGGGAGAGTAATGGGAGATATTGGGCGTAAAGGTTAGTAAAAAAATATTTTTTTTATTTTCTTATTTTAAAAGATTACAATACAATTATTTTTTAAAAGCATGGGGGAGTTGTAATTATTTAAAAACTATTTTTGAATTAAAGTTTTTATTTTTTGAAAAATGATTAGTCACTCTAATTCAAAATTGTAAACAATTAATATAGGCAATCTATAATTTTTTTTATATATAAGAATATAGCCGTGAATAATTTAAATATTTAGAATTAATAAATATGATAATTTCCCAAAAAATGAAAATTACAAAGTGGGCTTATTAGATTTTTAAATTGAAAAAAAAAACTAATGTAAGCAATTTGAATTTATTTTGCTATAAATAAGTAGCATGTGTGGAAAGATAGTTAAAATATTTTGCAATAAAAAAAGGGAAAATTTTCAAAATGTCAATATTTTAGCATTTAATAGGGCCCCTCAGCCACATTTTCAATATTTATTAAAAATGTCAATATTTTAGTTTGTTATGTATCTGATTCACATTTTTTATTTGTTATTATTGAAAGAGCACTTTATTTCTTTATGTTATTTCGTTTATGACCTTGTATGTTATGTATAAATTATGTCCCTATCACTTTCCTTATGATGTATTACATAGCTTTGAGACTTATGTTTTAGCCTTCTACTTTGTCAAACTCTATTGAAATATGAAATGCTTTCTTTGGACTCGTTATTTCTATTATCTTGAATTATGTACGTTAAGTGGCTTGTGTAAGGCCTCTCGGGGTCCTATATGCCATGTTACACCTAGGATATTCTTTGGGTCATGACAAATCTGGTATTAGAGCACAAGGTTTAGACAGGTCCTAAGATGCCTCATAAGCCACATAGAGTAGAATCTTGTTCATGAGTGTGAAGCATGCCACACTTATGAATGAGAGGCGATAAGATCTTTAGGAAATTTCACATGTTTCATCATTCTAAAGTCGTACAAAAGAGTGTAACTCTATATAACTCTCTCATAGTCCTTACCTAATGCTTTTCAGGATATGGCCCCTCAAAGAGCATACATGAGAAGGAATATGAATAAGAATGTGGAACAAGAATCTCCTTACGAAGCTCCACAAGTTCTGGCCGATCCTTTGGCCAAACAAGTGACTAATGTAGAGTTTAGGGCTACTATTCAATAGGGAGGCTATGGTATCCGTGAACCCAAATGTGGGGTACCGTGGCAACTATAGTGAGGGACTCCACTAGGATGAATCCCTCGGAGTTTCATAGTTCCAAGGTTGATGAAGATCCTCAAGAGTTTATTGATGAGATATGCAAGGTGTTGATGATCATGGGAGTGATTTCTATGGAAAAGATGGAATTCACCACTTATCAACTTATGGATATTTCTCAAGTTTGGTTCAATCAATGGAAGGAAGAGATGGCATTCAATGTTGATCCTCTTGATTGGAAGAAGCTTAAGGTTGTTTTCCTTGATAGGTTCCTTTTCCTTGATATGAGGGAGGAAAAGATGCTCTAGTTCATTAACCTTTATCAAGGAAATAAGAGTTTGAAGGAGTATGCCTTGAAATTGACACAATTTTCTAGGTATGCCAAAACTATGATTGCCGACTCTAGGGCAAAGATGAACAAGTTTGTTTCAGGTGTGTCGTAAATTGTGGTTAAAGAGTGTCGCACCACCATGCTCATTAAGGAAATGGACATTTCTCATCTAATGATTCATACTCAACAAATTGAAGAGGAGAATCTTAAGGAAAGGTCTAGGGAGGCAAAGAGAGAAAACACCAGAGATGGTGACTTTTCACATTCAATGTTAGATGGACATAGTCATTCTAAGTTCCAACAAAGGTTTTCAGGCCAAGGTTCCTCAAAAATGCTTCGGCTCCTAATTCAACAAGGAAAGGGTGTCTAATCTTAAGCCTCATGAAGGAAATGCTGGTGGTATTGGTACTTCAGTTCCCGCATGCCAAAAGTGTGCCAAGAGTTATTTGGAAAAGGCTTGGTGGGTACCAATAATTGTTTTGGTTATGGTAAAGGTGGTCACTGCTTGAGAGATTGGTTGTCTAGACTTGACAAGGGAAAGGATGGTAGGCAAGCTCTACTTAATGGTTCGGGTTCAAGTGCTCCAAAGAAAAATCGGTTCCATGCACTTCAAACTCGACTTGATCAAGAAAGTTCTCGCTATATTGTTACCGATATGATCAAAGTCTTTCATCTCGATGTTTATGCTTTGCTTGATCTCATTGCTACCTTGTCTTTTGTGATCCCATATATGGATATGAGGTTAGATGTTCTTCCTGATGTGTTGATAGACCCTTTTTCTTTCTCTTCACCTTTTGATAAATCTATTCTGTCTAAGAGAGTCTATAAAAGTTGTCTCATCTCCTTACCCTATAGAGTCACCCATGTTGATCTTATAGAGCTTAATATATTAGATTTCGATGTTATTCTTAGCATATATTGACTCCATTCTTGATATGCTTATGTTGATTGTAAAACCTGAGTAGTCAAGTTCCGATATCAAAATGAAACTGTCCTTGAGTGGAAAGAGAGAAATTCTATGCCTAAGGATAGTTTGTTTGTTGTCTTAAAGATAGAAAACTGATATCTAAAGGTAGCTTATATCATCTTGTTTGGGTTAGGGATATGGATTTCGAAACCCCTATCTTTAAGTCAGGCCCTATTATTAATGATTTTCTGGAAGTATTTCCTGATGATTTATCCGGTGTTCCTCCCGAAAGGGAAATAGACTTCAGTATTGACCTTCTCAAGATACACATCTTATCTCTATTGCTCCTTACCATATGGATCCGACAGAACTTAAGAATTAAAGGACCAATTAAAAGATTTCCTGGATAAGGGTTTCATCTGATTGAGTATCTCTTCATGTGGTTCTCCAGTTTAGTTTGTATGAAAGAAAGATGGTTCACTTTGCATGTGTATTGACTACCGACAATTAAACAAGGTAACCATTAAGAATAAATAGCCCCTTCCAAGGATTGATGATTTTCTTGATCAACTCCAAGGAGCGTGTTACTTCTCAAATATTGACCTACGGTTGGGTTATCACCAGTTGAAAATGAAGCAAGATGACATTGTGACGACATCTTTTCAAAAACAGTTTGGTCATTATGAGGTTTTGGTAATGTATTTAGGTTTGAATAGTGCTTTTGCCACATATATGGATTTGATAAATTTATCATTTAAACAATTTCTTGATATATTTGTGATTGTGTTTATTGATGACATATTGATTTACTCAAGGAGGGAGGATGAGCACACCAATCATTTAAGTATTATGTTGCAAGTTTTCAATGACCAACAACTCTTTGCAAAGTTTAGTAAATGCGAGTTTTAGTTGAAATTCGTGGCTTTTTGGGTTATATTGTTTCTGGAAAGGGTATTGAGGTAGATCCTAAGAAGATGGACGTGGTTAAGAGTTGGCCTAGACCTCTGTCCCCTTATGATATTCAAATCTTCTTGGGTTCGGCTGATTATTATAAAAGGTTTGTTGAAAGTTTTTCTTCGATTGCCTCTCCATTGGCAGCGTTGACCCAAAAAAAGTTAAGTTCTTATGGTCGAAAGCGTTTGAGAAGAGTTTCAAATGTTTGAAACATAGCCCACCTCCGCTCCAGTGTTGACTTTATCGGAAGAGTCCAATGGGTTTGTTGTTTATTGTGATGCTTCAAGGATTGGACTAGGGTGTGTTCTTATGCAAAATGCAAAGGTAATTGCTTATGGTTCAAAACAACTTTAATTCATGAAAAGAACTGTTCTGCCCACAATTTGGAACTAGTGGTAGTTGTGTTAGGCATTACTTATATGGTGTTCATGTTGATGTCTTTACCGACCACAAAAGTTAGCAATATGTGTACAAGCAAAAAGATCTAAATGTTCACCAAATGAGGTGGCTTGAGTTGTTAAAGGATTATGACATGAGTGTCCTCTATCACCTTGGCAAGGCAAATGTGATTGGCAGGGATACTCTTAGTTAGCTATCGATAGGTAGTGTTGCTCATGTTGATGATGATGAAAAGGATTTTATTCAAGATGTTCATATATAGGCCCGACTGGGTATCTGGTTGTTTGGTTTTAATAAAGGTGGTGTGATTGTTCTAATGGTTTAGAATCGTCCTTTGTGTCGGATGTGAAAGTGAAGCAAGGTTTGATCTAAATTTGGTTGAATTGGAGGAAGAGGTGCTTAAGATGTCCATTGAGGCTTTCTCCCAAGGGGGAGATAGTATGCTTTGATAACAAAAATGTTTATGTGTTCCCAATGTTGATGACTTGAAAGAGCGAATCTAATCAGAACCCTATAGTTCTCGATATTCCATTCGCCTGGGAGCCACCAAAATTTACCGTGACTTGAGGTTTATTGGTGGAATGGAATAAAGAAGGATATTACATAATTTATGGCTAAGGGTCCTAATTGTCAGCAAGTGAAAGTTGAGCATAAAAAACTGGGAGGTTTGTCCCAAGTCATTAGTATTCCTACTTGGAAGTGGGAAGATCTTAATATGGACTTTATTATTTGTTTACCCCGCACCCGGTGGCAACATGACTCAATTTGGGTTAATGTGGATCGTATGAAGAAGTCAGATCATTTCATTCTCATCAAATTTTCTTATTCGGCAGAGGAGTATGCTAAGTTGTATATAAGGGAGATAGTTTGGTTGCATGTAGTGCCCCTATCTATTATGTCCAATCGTGGAAACCAATTTACTTCTCAATTTTGGAAATCTTTCCAAAATGGTCTTGGTACTCGTGTTAAGCTTAGAATGGCCTTTCATCCTCAAACTGATAGGCAAGCAGAGTATACTATCTAAACTTCGGAAGATAGTTGAGAACTTCTATGATTGACCTTAAGGGTAATAGGGCTAATCACTTTCCTTTGATTATGTTTGCACATAATAATAACTATCATTCAAGCACTGGTATGACTCCATTTGAGTCTCTTTATGGTAGGAGGTGTAGATCTCTCAAAGCTTGGTTCAAGTAGATGAGGTTGCTTTGATAGGTCCTAATTTGTACATAACGTCATGGATAAAGTTTGGCTTATTGGAGAAAGGTTGAAATCAGCTCAAAGTCGACAAAAGTCTTATGCCGATGTTAGAAAAAGAGATATTAAGTTTGAGGTAGATGATTCGGTCTACTTTAAAATTTCACCAATGAAGGGTCTCATGAGGTTTGGAAAAAAAGAGAAGCTTAGTCCCCATTATGTGGGCCCATATCAAATTTTGAGGCATATTGGAAAAGTTGCTTATGAACTTGATTTACCTAATGACTTAACATCGGTGCATCTGATTTTCCATGTCTCTTTGTTGAAGAAATAAGTTGGTGATTCGACATCTATTGTACCATTGGAGAGTCTTGGTATAAAAAAAGAGTCTTTCTTATGAATAAGTTTTGAGATTTTGGACTGGCAAGTGAAAAAGATGAGATATAAGGATGTTGCATCCGTAAAGGTTTTTTGGAGGAATCAAAGGGTTGAGAGTGCTGCTTGGGAGGCCGATGCCAAGATGATGTCCCTTTACCCCATCACTTTCCCTCAGATCCTACTCTAGCTAGAGGTATTTAGCTCGTCATGGTTTATCCTTTTCGTTTCATGTGTATTAGTTGTTCTCACATTTCCTCATGTATGCATACTCATGAAAACTTGATTTTTGAGAAAATGCATTAACTAGATTGACTTCTTTATGAATATGTGCATTTTCATGTAATTTACATATATGTCTTATGAAATGATGTTATGAAAATGTTTATGTGCTTTTGATAAAGTTTCATTCTTGTTGGGTTATCTTAGGCGTATTTATATGTGTAAGTTGTCGATAATTGCCCATGTTTTGATTGAATTAAAGAATGATCTTTAGGTATTAGCTTTATTTTTGTGTAACTTGTGATGATTGTGCATAATACACGTGATTAGTTGTTTCAGGAAGTCTTGAGGGAATTGGAGTTGGAACAAAGAAAGAAGAAGCAAAGACACGCAAGAAAATGACTAAGGCAAAAACCACCAGTGGCCGGCGCACTAGTTGGCCCGGCGCGCCACTGGTGGAACTTCAGAGAAGTTCAGTGGCGTACTGCAAGGTGCAACTTGCCAAAGTTGGGATTTCAGACACGCCTGCCTAGCTCACTGCCAAGTGCAGCGCGCCAACACTAGAATTTCAGCAGCATGTTTTTGAGGTGATGGCTGGCGCGGCGCCCAACCCTTGTTCTGACTTTTACAGCAAAAACATAATTAAATAGGACTCCTAGTTGAAGTAGAAATTGGTTCTAATTTTCCTAACATCTATAAATAAACCCTTAGGGATATCTTGTGGGTGTTCGACATTATTTTGGTGTGCAAGAGAAAGATTCATCTTTTGTAATAGGTTTTGATCTTTTAACTCTTTTTCTTTTCGAAATTCGCATGACCAATTATATTTTGTGGTTTTCTAATAGTAAGAGTGGCTAAACACTCTTGTTCTGGGGCTGTAGCTACAAATCAACTGTTGAATATTTAAGGTTTATCAATTAATTCTTGGTTGTCATTATAAGTTACTTCTATATTCTTGCTTTAGTATTTTGTGCTTGATCACCATAAGAATAATCTATTGTCTAATGTTAAAATCAAGAGAGGAGGGATTAGATATACCAGAGAATATAGAGACCTCGATCGATCCATTGAGTTGAGATGATTTGTGTTCAGGAGTGACGTTAGAATGGAAAACTTGCTTGGTTATGAAACAGGATGAAATATAAATGCTTGCCAATTAGGCCTGTTTTTCCCCACTCAACGAAGTAGTTAGACAGCTAATTGGAGTAGGAAATTAGAGGTTTGATACCCGACTCATACAATGAACTCTGTAAACCAGTAACTTGACAACTGAAACTAGTTCTACGTCCAGAATATGATACATATGATTCATTGCATGCTGCAGCCCTAGAATTGTCTTATACTTGCTTGAAACATCATCTTAAAGTCGTTCAGAACTAATTACTTTTATATATTGCAAAATTAGTAGTAGTAGTTAACAATCATCACCATTTCTGAAAACGGTTACCTTTATATTATTTGTAGAGTTAAGTGTTAGATATAAGTTGGTCAAAAGTACCATGGGAACGATAACTCATTTATTTAAGAATCAATATTACTTAAGAGACCATGTACACCTGCGTGTATATTGGGAGCAACAAGTTTTGGCGACACTGCCGGGGACTTAGAAATTGATTTATATTTGATCTTCTTAAGTATATAATTAGAATATTCAAGTGTTAATTACTTTATCTTAGCTTGTTTATTGCAGGCAGTTGACTCTTACTGGCTCGAAAAGGAGAACTTGTCGAACCAAACAACGAACTCGAAAGAGCTTTACTCCGACGCAAGAAAATGGCCAATCTAGGATACCAAGGATAATTGGGGTTTGGTCTTCATGGAAATAATAAGGATAATAACCAAGACAACGTGAAAAACCAAGAAATCTTGGAAAACTATGGGGTACCCCCTATCGTTCCAGCAATACCAGTTCATGATGTGGCAGTTCCACTCACAGCCAATGTGGCGTCTAGCATTAGGAAACCTCCATCAAGGGGTAGATTTTAACTAAAACAGGGCATGGTACAACTCATCCATTCGAATGGGTAATTCACTGGTCTCCCCCACGAGGATCCCCAAATCCACCTTAGGAACTTTAGAGAGATTAGTGATACATACATTCCAAATGGAGTCTCATCAAACTATGTGAAACTGACATTGTTCCCATATTCATTGTTAGGAGCTGCCAAGTGCTGGTTAGATTCTAAGCCACCAAACTCCATCACTACCTGGGATGATTTAGCAAAAAATTTGTTGAGTCAATTCTTTCTATCCAAGAAAACTGCATGGTTAAGGAGTGAGATATTAAGATTTAAGCAAAACCAGGGGGAGGATATGTACCAAGCATGGGCTCGTTTTAAACAAATGTTAAATGCTTGCCCGCAGCACATGCAAACTAATGAGGTACTTGCTCACACTTTCTTTGAGGGTTTAAATTATAATGTATATGTACTTCTTAATAGTGCAGCAGGTGGACAAGCTCTAGCAAAAACCTATGAAGAGTTATTTGAGTTAATCGATAGGCTCTCAGAAGGGAACCCAGGTTATGAAAGGGAAATGCCTAGGATCACAACCTAAAAGACTGTGGGAATCCTAGATGTAGATCAAGCTACCACCATAAATGCCAAACTGATGCAATGCAACACAATATAGCTATGCATTTCAAACAAATAACCTTAAACTATGCACCGGTAAATGTTGTACAACAAGAAACAAATTGGTATGGGGTATGTGGTAGTGGAGCTCATGAAACCAAACAATGTGAGGCAAACCCGGATTCCGTAAATTATGTGGGTAATGCGCAAAGGGGTGGAGGTCAGCAAAAATGTGTTAACACTTACAACCCTAGTTTGAGGAACCATCCAAACTTCTCATGGGTTGGGAACCAAAACCAAAATCAGGCGCAATGGGATGGGCAACCATACCAAAATCCTAACCAAGGGCGCAAATCCTAGTGCACCAAAAGGGGAGATGACTAATGAGGAGCTACCCCAAAACCTCATGGCTGAAATTGGGACAAAAATAAATGCTAGGATAGATAAGTAGGATGAGAACATCAGAAACATCCAAATGTCCCAAATGAATTTAGAGAAACAAGTTGGGAAAGTAGCCAATTCTCTCAACTTGCGTCCCTAAGGTGGGCTGCCAGGTGATACTGAACCCAACCTAAAGCAACTAAATGCGATAAGTACTAGAAGTGGGATACAACTAGAGGAACTAGCTCCAAAGAAGAGAGATATTGAGGTAGGTAATAAGGAAAAAAAAGTGGAAGAGGTAATAAAGAGCTCCAATGTTGAGACACCCGTTCCTCAAAAGAAACTAACCCCTCCATTTTCACAAAGGCTCAAAATTCAGAATGAGGATGAATGCTTCGTAAGTTTCTCTCTCTCCTTAAATAGGTTCACATTAATCTGCCTTTGGTTGACATTTTGCAGAGTATCCCAAATTATGCTAAATATGTGAAGGAGATAGTGGCTAGCAAGAGAAGGCTCACGAAGTATGAAACTTTAGCACTTACTGAAGAGTGCAACTCCAGAATACAAAATAGACTACCTAAAAAGTTGAAAGATCTGGGTAGTTTTACCGTGCAACTTACAATTGGGCAAAGTGTTCATGCCCTGGGGTTGTGTGATTTGGGGGCTAGTATAAATCTGATGCCCTTGTCATTGAATGAAAAACTTGGATTGGGTAGTCCAAAATAAACCACTGTAATTCTCCAACTCGCGGATATATCCATTGTTATGCCAAAGGGGGTGATAGAAGATGTGTTAATTCAAGTAGGTTCCTTGATTTTCCCAGTGGATTTTGTTGTCTTAGATTTTGAACATGATTCTGAAGTTCCATTCATCTTGGGATGTCCATTCTTGGCCATGGGTAGGTCATTGATTGATGTAATAGCTGGGCAATTAACTATGAGGGCACATGATAAGGTTGAAGTGCTTGATGTTTATTGTACTTTAAAATTACCTTCTATCAATGAAGAGTTGTCTGCTATTACAGTGGTAGATCACATAGTCGAATCGTAGTTAGTAGTGCCCGAAGATCCCTTAGAAAGAGTGTTAGTGGGCTATGTGGTGGATGGAGATACTGAGGCCCAAGAGATAGAGACATGTTTGAATCTAGCTCGCGTGGAGACTCATAAGTATAGAGTGGAGCCGTTAGATCGTGAATTAGGGACTCCACTCAAACCATCAATCAAAGAAGCTCCTAAGTTGGAACTAAAAATGTTGCCTGCTCACCTAAGGTATGCTTATTTGGGTACTAACAAAACTTTGCCTGTTATACTTTTTGCAGAGTTATTTGAAATACAAGTTGATGCGGCACTGAGGGTCCTCAAGTGGAGAAAGAAAGCGATTGGATGGCAAATGGCTGATATTCATGGAATTAGTCTGGCATTATGTATGCACATAATCTACATGAAAGATAATCATAGACCAAGTGCACAACATCAACGTAGGCTAAATCCTTTGATCAAAGAAGTGGTAAGAAAAAAGGTAATAAAGTGGCTAGATGTTGGAATTGTGTACCCGATCTCTGATAGTAAGTGGGTAAGTCATGTGTAGTGTGTTCCCAAGAAGGGAGGTAGGACAGTGGTAAGGAATGAAAAAAATGAGTTGATTCCTACTAGAACAGTGATTGAATGGAGAATTTGTATGGATTATCAGAAACTAAATGATGCCACCCAGAAAGATCACTACCCGGTTCCCTTCATTGATTAGAAGCTTGACCGACTAGCAGAGCAGGAGTACTATTGTTTCTTAGATGGGTATTCCGGATACAACCAGAGATTGTATCAGCGGATCATGAAAAGACCATGTTCACTTGTCCTTATGGTACCTATGCTTTCAAACGCATGCCAATCGGAATTTGTAATGCACTGGAGACTTTTCAAAGGTGTATGATGACCATTTTTCATGATATGGTGGAAGAATTTGTAGAGGTATTCATGGATGATTTCTCCGTCTTCGGGAAGTCTTTAGAGGTATGTCTCTAGAATCTTGATGAGGTGCTTGCTTGGTGTGAGGACATTAACTTAGTGCTAAGCTGGGAAAAATGTCAATTTTTTGTTACAGAATGGATAGTGTTGGGACATAAGGTGTCTAAGTTGGGTTTAGAAGTTGATAAATCCAAGGTAGAAGTTATTAAAAAATTGCCCCCTCCCATTTATGTAAAAGGGGTGCTAAGTTTCCTTGGTCATGCAGGTTTTTACCAGAGATTCATCAAGGATTTCTCCAAGGTTGCAGGACCTATGTGCAGTATTTTAGAGAAGGAGGTGAAATTTGATTTTGATGAGATGTGTTTGAAAGCTTTTGAGATGATGAAGAGGAACTTAATTGAGGCTCCCATCTTAATTACTCCTAATTGGGAAGTACCATTTGAACTCATGTGTGATGCAAGCGACATAGAAGTGGGTGCAGCGTTGGGATAAAGAAAAGATAAGGTGTTCCACTTGATCTATTATTCAAGCAAAACCCTGGACTCTACACAAACTAATTAAGCAATGACTGAGAAGGAGATGCTAGCTCTAGTGTTCTTCAATAAGTTCAGATCATATTTGGTAGGTACTAAGGTGATTGTTTTTACTGACCATGCAACTATCAGGTACCTATTCAACAAGATGGATGCTAAACCAAGGCTGATTCGGTGTATATTGCTTCTCCAAGAATTTGACCTTGAGATTAACGACAAAAAAGATACTGAAAATCAAATAGCTGATCACTTGTCTAGGTTGAAGGATTTTTCCCATGTGAATGAAGGTGAACAAATCTGAAAAGAGTTTTCGGATGAGTAGTTAATGGAACAAGATATCTCTCAAGTGCCTTGGTATGCAGACATTGTCAATTTGATCGTAAGTGGATATTACCCTCCGAATGCGACCACCTAACAAAAGAAAAACCTCAATCATTATGCTAAGTTCTATATCTGGGATGAACCGTTCTTGTTCAAGCAAGGTGTGTATCAGGTGGTGAGAAGATGCATTCCAGAATATGAATTCAAAAAGTGCTTGAAAGTTGTCATGCTAGCCCATATAGAGGACACCGAAGAGAAGAGCGCACAACGCATAAGGTACTACAATCTGGTTTCTTTTGGTCCTCGTTATTTAAATATTTTATTGCTTTTGTGAAGGGTTGTAATAAATGCCAAAGGTTGGGTACTATTTCAAGAAGACATGAGATGCCACCAAGTAACATTTTGGAGATGGAAATTTTGTGTGGGGTATTGACTTCATGGGTCCCTTTCTATCATATGGTGGAAACCAATACATTCTTGTGGCTGTGGATTATGTGAGTAAATGGGTTGAGGCTGTCGCTCTTCCTTCGAATGATGCAAGGGTGGTGATTAAGTTCATCAAGAAGAACATCTTCACTCACTTTGGCACTCCAAGGACAATCATAAGTGATGGAGGTAAGAATTTCATTAACCATCTAGTGAAAAATCTTCTTGCTAAGTGTGGTATTGCTACAACTTACCATCCTCAAGCAAGTGGCAAAGTGGAAGTTTCAAATAGAGAGATGAAGCAAATTTTGCAGAAAACAATGAATACGCAGAGGAAGGATTGGCTTGAGAAGTTAGATGATGCGTTGTGGGCGTATAGGACTGCTTATAAGACACCCATAGGAATTTCTCCCTATCACATAATGTTTGGTAAAGCATGTCATCTTCCGGCGGAATGAGAACACCAAGCATATTGGGCAATTAGGAGGTTGAATTTGGACCCTAAGCTAGCCGGTAGGAAGAGAGTGAATCAACTACCTGAACTTTAGAAGTTTAGGTTCCATGTGTATGAGAATGCCAAGCTCTATAAAGAAAAGATAAAAAGGTGGCATGACAAGCATATAGTTCGTTGTACTTTCACTCCGATAGAAAAGGTACTACTCTTTAACTCTAGATTAAGGTTATTCCTCGAAAAACTAAGATGTAAATGGAGTGGTCCCTTTGAAGTGGTAAGGATGACACAATATGGTACCGTGGAACTTAAAGGTGCACAAGGCCTAACGTTCTTGGTGAATGGGCAAAATGTTAAGCATTATTTTGGGGAAGATGTTGATCGTGATCTGGAGGCTCTTGAGCTAAATGATGAATGATCCAAGCAGAGTCGTGTCGCGACGTTAAATCAAGTGTTACACGTGAGGCAACCCGTGAAAAATATCTAATAGATAGGTAGTTCGTTTTTGGATTTTGATGTTTTCTTTAGCATAGTTCCAATTCTTAGAATCTAGGAAGTATTTTTATTTATTAGTTTTAGCTAGATAGGATGTTTCATTATTTGTAACTTAGTTTTATAATAGTGAAAAATTAAAAAAATAAAGTAATAAATAACTAAACCCAGGCGCACTGGCAGGCGTGCCACACGTGGCCTAAAACTTTAGAGCACAACTCCTAGCGCTTTGAGTGGTGCGTCGCGCCAGGAGGGAAACTTCAGAGCAGAGACCATGGTGCACTATGTGGCACACCGTGCTAGGTCTTGTACATCAGAGCACCTCTAGTGGCACAACACTGGTGCATCGCGCCTCCATCGCGCCTGCGTGCAGTTTCCTGATGGGTCGACCCAAATCGGGTTCGGCCCGATTCTAACCATGCCTACCCTCTTAAATCCCTAAAATCACCTTCTTTCCTCCACTTTCTTAACAATACACCGACCCACACCCCATATTCTCTCCAACTCTTCTTCTTCTTCTTCCTCCATAATTCATCCATAAATTCCCACATTCCACCATTAGTTCCAAAGTTCACCCATCAATTCCACCACTAAGCCTTTCACTTTCCTAAAACCAACTCTTCCTCTTCCACTCTCTCTATAAATACTCACCACCTTCAAACTCTTTCTCTTAACTCTCTCTCTCTCTACACTTTTATCCTTCTTTTTCATTCACCTTCTAAGTGCCACACGACCCCCCTTTATTTCTAATTTTTTCCTTTTCTCCATTCTTTCTTCTTACTAGATACTAATGGCACCAAAAGATAAGAACGTTGCAAGTGGAATGGGTTCCAAGAGGAATCAGAAAGGCGAAGCTTCTGGGTCTTCTAGTGTCCGGGAACCAGATCAAAAATTCGAGAAAAAAGATGTACAAAGATATGGATGGGAATGGTTTGAATGCTAGAAAGAGGCTAAGTACATGGGCGATGAATATGTGAATGAGGTAAGCTTACAATCACAATTTCCAAAAATTTACAATACTCTGACTGCTTTAGGCCTAAGGTTTATATTTGAACATCCAGGGGTTTGTAATTTGTCATTGGTTCGGAGTTCTATGCCAAATGGCACACCAAAACTAAGTATAAAATTGTGCCAATATAGGGTAAGGATGTGCAATTTTCTGCTATTGGGTACCATGAATTGTGATGCTGATGATTTCAATTGGTTAAAAGAAAAACCCCCTTATAGAGATATACGTCATACATTGTGTAGGGTGGAATCGACTGCTTAGTGGAAGAGAAGCAAGGATACTGGAGACATTCTACCCTCCAGTTTGCTAATTTTAATCAGGTAGCCCGAGTGTGGTTGAAAATAGTTTGTAGTGTGTTGCTGCCCGCTAAACATCTTACAAATGTGAAGCGATATAGGGTAGTTCTGGTTTATATGTTGATGAAGAGGATGCTGATTAATGTTTGGGCAATTCTGAGGCAAAATATGATGAAGTTCATAAATAATTTGAGGTGGAGGTTTTGTTATGGGGGGTTGATAACCCATTTTCTAAGGGCTGAGGGAATTGAGGAAGAATTGGTGGACCCGATTGTTGCTTTCCACCCCGACTTGACGGGTACGATAGTTGATGCAACTAGGAAAAAGGCACTTGACACGTCCCATGGATCTGTCTGGTCAGCCCAACGGAGGCAAGTCCAAGATGATAGTGTTATAGCTAGGATGTTCGGCATAGCAGAATTGCAGTTGCGGATAGAAGGACGTCCGGTCACTGATGAGGAGATGGAGACCTTGGCGGATCGCTACCCTTTGTCCGAGAGTGCAACATTTCTATGCAAGACTAGTCCTGCCTTTCTGGAGCCTCTAGATGATGATGAGGCCACGACAGATGAGACGATGGATAAGGAGGATGATGCTGATGTTGTCGATGAGGAGGCGAATGATTTATTGGTTTTTTATGATGGTCATGATGACGACGAGGCCTAGAGACCTAAGGGAGTATTCTTATCTCTATGCTTTGTTTTATTTGTACACTGAGGACAATGCTTATTTTTAAGTGTGGGGTGGGTAATATGTCTCTTTTGTATATATTTGTTTAATGCTTTATTGAGTCTAGCTTTAGTTCTAAGTTTAGTTTTTAGTTTTAGGCCTAAATTTTTAATTTTTCTTATTTTGGGTTCCTCATCGTTTGTTTTCGATACTTTTATTGAGGATAGTCCCTTTGAACCGACTAGGACTAGTATTACTACTTTATTGAGTCTTAGAGTCATCGTAGGAGGGATAGTTCCCAATGATGGATGGACGATGACCGTCTTAAGGGAAAATTAGTCATATAGAGGAGTAGGAGTGAGAAACCAACCTTGGTCTTTTGAAACTATGCCCAAAAAAGTTAGCTAGACGTCATGGGTAGTCATAATTGGAAAAATTCAAAAGATAGTTAACCTTGAAACAAGCATATGTTCTTAGTTTTGACTCTAAATAATAATGAATGGGATTAATTATGTAGTAGTACCGTAACGCAAGTTGTATGAGAATGTTATTTGATAAATCCTTATGTGCGTTGTGATGCCATGTGTGGTGAGTTATTGCTTGTTCTTGTTTCAATTGATATCTAGAACTTGCCCGGTGTGTGTGAATGAGTAGCTTGTATGACTTAGGGAATGTGATTAAGATGTTCATTGAAAAAGCCAATTTTTTACTCTAATTGTATGTCTACCAGTGAAATTATCCCTAGTGAAGCCCCATTGAGCCTTTAGCCTTGTTTGTTGATATGCCACATGATAAGACAAAACCCGTTTGTTTGATACCAAAGTCTTTTGTTCCTAATAAAATCCTTAATTCACTATGTAAAGAAGAAGGATTGAAAATGTTGGTTGATATGAGAAAGGGTAAAATGCTAAACTGTGTGGAAAAGAAAAGAATAAGTGAAACTCTGTTTTGGCCCTTGTCCTTAGTGACATTATGCACCTCAACGCAATTGAGGGTGGCTATTTCAAAAATATACTCTAAACATTGGCCCTGGTCATACCAAGGATATTATGTACCTCACTTGGACCTTAAAATCTCGAGTGATGGTGGTTAGTGCAAAGTCATGTAATTAAAGAAAAAAAAGAGAATAATGGGAAATGATAGAGCAACAAAGGGGAAAATATTCATGAAGTGTGTACTAAGAAGAAAGAAAAGCTAAGGAGGATTTTTGTTGGCAAAACAATTGCATGTGCATTAGGGAGGTGTAGTCACTAAAATGATTCCTAAATATTCCCTCCCTTACCTTAAGCTGACATTACAACCAAGTAGAAGCCCTCTTGATTCCTTGAGAAATACAATGCGAAAGTGACAATACACTGTGGGCAAGCTTATGGCATGTTGAGAGAAGTAAGAACTTCATTTGTGAGAGTGAGTTGATTGTTTGAAAAATAGGCCATGTTGTTAATAATTTCTTGAGTGAAAGGCTATACTAAACACAAATGAGTGAGGGCATTCATGGAATGTGTTCGGATTATCTAATTGGTGTGTTCATAGGAGTTTGTGTTAGCCCGAAAAAATAGTAAAAGAGTCATTCTTTCAGCATATGCATTGTAACTTGGTGTAAAAGTTTTGAAATGTTGCATACATTGTGAACTAAAAGATCATGATTAAATATGTTTGTTTGATTTCAAGGTGGGTTGATAAGTCCAAGGGATAGGAAAAAGAGTTGATAGTCTAAATATTATTTGAGGACAAACAAAGGATTATGTGTGGGGTGGTGATCTTAGGCGTATTTATATGCCTAAGTTGTCAATAATTGCCCATGTTTTGATTGAATTAAAGAATGATCTTTAGTTATTACTAGATTTTTGTGTAACTTGTGATGATTGTGCACTAATACACATGATTAGTTGTTTCAGGAACTCTTGAGGGAATTGGAGTTGGAACTAAGAAAGAAGGATCAAGGACACACGAGAAAATGACTAAGGCAAAAACCACCCGTGGCTGGCGGACTGATTGGCTTAGCGCGCCACTGGTGGAACTTCAGAGAAGCTTTAGTGGCGTACTGTAAGGCGCAACGCGCCAAGGTTAGGATTTCAGACATTGCCTGCATGGCGCACTGCCAGGCGTGGAGCGCCAACACTAGAATTTCAGCAGCATATTTTTAGGGCGATGGCTAGCATGATCCCCCACCCTTGTTCCAACTTTTCCAGTAATAACATAATTAAATAGGACTCCTAGTTGAAGTAGAAATTGGTTCTAATTCTCCTAACATCTATTAATATACTCTTAGGGCTATATTGTAGGGGTTCGACATTATTTTGGTGTGCAAGAGCAAGATTCATCTTTTGTAATAGGTTTTGATCTTCTAACTCTTCTACATTTGGAAATCGCATGAACAATTGAATTTTGTGGTGTTCTAATAGTATGAGTGGCTAAATGCCCTTGTTCTGGGGTTGTAGCTACGAATTGAATGTTGAATATTTAAGGTTTATGAATTAATTCCTTGTTGTCATTATAAGTTACTTCTATATTCTTGTTTTAGTATTTTGTGCTTGATCACCATAAGATAAATCTATTGTCTAATCTTAAAATCGATAGATGAGGGATTAGATAGACCAACGAATATAGTTCGCTTGATCCATCCATTAAGTTGAGGTGATTTCTGTTCAGGAGTGACGCCCGAACGAACAACTTGCTTGGTTATGAAATAGGATGAAATATAAATGCTCACCAGTTAGGCTTGTTTATCCCCGCTCAATGATGTAGTTAGACAACTAACTGGAGTAGGTGACTAGAGGTTTAATATCCGACTCATACAATTAACCCTGTAAACCAGTAACTTGACAACTGAAATTAGTTCTAAGCCGAGAATATGATACAGAAGATTCATTGAATGCTGCAGCCCTGAAATTGTCTTTTACTTTCTTGAAACATCATCTTAAAGTCATTCATAATTAGTTACTTTCATTTATTGAATAGTTAGTAGTAGTAGTTAACAATCATCACCATTTTTGAAAATAGTTACTTTTATTTTATTTGTAGAGTTAAATGTTAGATATAGGTTGATTATAAGTCCCTTGGGAAAGATAATTCGTTTCTTTAAGAATCTATATTATTTGAGCGACCACGTACACTTGTGTGTATATTGGGAGCAACATTGGGCAGCTAGACCTCTTCCCCTACCCTCTTTATGTTGCTTTGAGTCCCATTTAGGACGAATGTTCCCAAGGGGGTGATATTGTAACACCTCGAAATTTGGAAAGAGAGAAAATAAATTTTATTGGCTAAAGTGTGTGTCTACGGGTCGCATCTAGGAATCATAGAAGCTTTGATAGGCCATAGATGACAACCGTAGGATATGGGAAAATAACTTTCTAAATCCAAGTCTTAGTACCCATTGTACGGTTCACTAGGACAGTCTATCATCCTATGTACGAGTAATAGATAGCTTTGTAGGTGAGTTCAGACATGGTGAAATTTCGACGGTCAAAGTTTATTGTACGATTGGTTTCTATGAACCGTAGAAAGACATACAAGCCATAGAAGTGGTCCGTAAAAAGTAGGTACAAAATATGGTTTTTGAATCATTGTACGGTTGACCAGTATGGGTTATTTTAATCCTATACTACATCATTTTGTCTTCTACTCTAAATCCTATATAAATTTTTTAAGCCTCAAATAACCCATCTTCAACACATTCTCCTACATTCCCTAAGCTTTATAAAATTCACTCTCCAAATTCTCTCAAGTCTAAAGAAGAAGAAGAAGAGCTAGGGTTCATCCAAGTCTACAATCCTCCAATCCTCCATTATTTTTGGGCTTCTAGAATCAAGGTATGTGGATATTCACCATGGAATCCATTCTTCTATGGGGTTGTCACGACCCAGACCGTCGTGATTGGCATCCACACTAACCCTCAGGTGGGAGAACCATTAATACTAATCAGCTAACCCAAGAACTAAATATTTAAAGATACAGACGCAGGATTAAATGCAGAAATAAAGTGGAGTCCCCATAAACCCCGAAAGTCTAACAACTTGTTACTAAAACATTGCGGAAAATACACCTAGAATCTGAAAGTCAGTGTACCAAAACATTTAAAGTTCAAAAAGTCTAAGAAAAATGAGCACAATCCAACTAAACATATGAGTAAGTCTAACTAGAATGTCTGAGTCTGAAAAGAGTGGACTAAAACATAGAGAACTCATGGCAGCCTAGAAGAACTGGTTCACCCTTGAATTCGATTGATCATTGATCTCCTAGATGAGTCGGTCAGTAGCCAGCTAAAGATACCCTGTACTCAACAAAGAAAGAGCAAGTGCAGTATCAGTACACAACCACATTTTACTTGTAGGATCATGTAGCTATTCTAGTAAGTGAAACATACGAAAGCAGTCAAAACCAGTAAACACTCATATACCAAACATATACAATATAAATTATCATTTCCTGAGCAATGTGCCATTCCACATTTTCAATATCAAGTAATTACGCATAAATGACAAGTCAATGGTCCTCTCATGGAACCCACACCCAAACTCTTAGTGTACTCGAACGTGGTACCCGATCCCAATTAGTGTGCCAGACGTGACACCCAACCCATATATGTACTGGAACGTGGCACACGATCCAAGTTAGTGTGTTGCAATGTAACACCCGATCCATTCAACAAGCCACAATCACAATCACAATGTACATTTGCAAAATCATACAATCAAGTGTTGATCCATGACATACAACCATTCGTTCATACTCATTCGTATTTGATGATCAATAGTGCAACATTCGCATGCATACATGCATTACAATGAAGCAAATACGAACATACATCACACAAATATGAAATCAAACCATCACCTACCCTGAAACCAAACTTGAATCCTCCTAAGAAACTTGATTCTTCCTTATTTGGATTCTTTCCACTTGTTCTAGGTTTACAAACAATCAATTCAATACGAGGATAAAAAATTAAAGTCTAATTTACCCGGATTATGACAAACCCAAAACCCAAGACCCAACTCATGATCCTAAGGTACAGCTAGGGCTTTTTCCCACCATCCAATTCAGTTCAAAACCCCTCCCCCAACAATATATAATCAAGATTCTAAGTTCTTGGAATCGAAAAACTGATTAGGGGAGTAAATTCCTTACCTTTTGTAGTAAAAGTAGTCCAAAACTTTCAAGAAATCACCTGGGGTCGTCTCTTACCTCTCAAGATCGAAAATTGCAAAATAATGGCATTTTAGGGGTTTATTTTCGGCTTAATTCTCGACTAGCCTGGTGTGGCGGCCCCCATCCCGCCACTGCAGGCCCGTCCTAAAGGGAATAATTCTGCCCTAGCGGCTTGCATGAAAACAAAGAGTCAATTTTAGAGTTTCAAACCCCCATTTCACAACACACCTTCAACCAATGAAACTCAAAAACTACCCATTCATGCTTAGATAAGTTTCAGAAGTTCTACTTGCCCGTATTCGATTCCATAAAGTCATACAATTTCCTTAACATATTCGCTATCCACTCATACGATCAAATTCATTATTATATCTCTCATATGTTGCTAGATTTTCCTAGACCTCACTTACTCTGATTTCGTCTAAATCTGAACTAGGCTAGAAATTCTCAAGTTACTACAAAAAAGTTTTCTGACCCAAATTTTTTCCCCGATGGATTTTCTATAACGACGGGAATAAGTTGTTACAATAGATACCAATTTACTGTCACGACCCAGGGGTACCCCTAGATGTAACACGACGTACTAGACCCTGAAGGGGTCTTATACAAGTCCTTAGCATGTCATAAACTTAAGTAAAAGGAATGATGCGAAATTAAAAACTTTTTACAATCAAAGTATTTCATAAAACTCAAATGAAAGTCTAGACATTGTCTCAATAACCATCTAATAAAATCAAGAAACAATAAAGGTCACATCCCTTTTCAACATAGTCTCAAAAGAGATTGTAAGAAAGACACTAGAAATGAATAACTTCCGTCCTCGATCTATGAGGAATCACCAAAAGCTTGGAGAGAATCCATTGAAGCATTGAACACTAGGAGAAGCTCACCTCAACAACCGGGCCCTACACTTATAGAAAATGTAGAAATATGAGTTAGTACAAAAATGCACTAAGTATGATAGTCATGTATAAAAATCCTTAAAACGTGCTAAAAAGGACATTTTAGTTGAAACCATGCTATATGCCAAATTTGAATATCATCTTTGAAATAGTTGGGGAATGTAGCTCATAAGACGACTCATGTATAATTCATCATAGCATAAAGGACATCAACATAATCACAAGCATAGTCTCCAGCATAAATATAATGCATACCCCAATCATCATAAGACATAGTTCACATACATCGTTCAATACCAAGATTATCTCATCATAATAGAACCATCACATAAGTAACCCTAAGTTATACTTGTGCAATGCATAGATAAGATCCCATAATCCCATCTACACTAAGTACCACTTTTAGGCCACCATGCTCATACTTATAATGCTTTGATCTCATCCATAATTAATACTCATAGACAAGGAAACATTCATGTTCATAGCTTATCACAAGGAAAGCTACTCTTAGCAACAATCCATATCATACATGCAAAAATTCATATATCTTTATAGCATAAGGAAACCACACCATAACCCCTTTCAAAGCGTACTTGTGCAATGCAGAATGAAATCCCATGCCCCCACTCACACTAAGTAGAGCTCCTTGAGAAGTCGTAAGTATAGTTCATGTTCATGTTCATAATTCATGTAAAGCATGCAATAACTCATAAATCATCATATCAAAAGAGAAACCTACCACAACCACTCTCAAAGCCTACTTGTGTAATGCATGAATGAAGTCTCATACCCCCACTCACACTAAGTAGAACCTTTTGAGAAACCATAGTACATAACTCATGTTCTTGTTCATAGTTCATATTCTTGTTCATAGAGGGAAATAACCTTAACCGACATAGACCATGTGAGCTACATGGAATCCGGTGTACTGCCCATACCACAAAAAAGTGTCCTACTTGCCTAAGGTAGAACTGAAGTTTATTAGCTTAGGTGGATCCACTAATTAAAGACCTATGTGGGAACATAGTTATGGGATAAGGAGATTGCTTACTAGAAACCCGAACTAACTGAGGTAAAAGGTTTCCATCTCATGATATAACTGTTTTGGGAATCCGTACTGACTAGCATAAAAGGAACCCATTGGGAAGCTGGACTAACTGACATAAAATCTTCCATCTCATATTCATACGGTGCTAAGCATAATTCCCTTTATTATTCATGTTAAGTCTTAACTTTGGTTCATGTTCATGAAATAATTCCCTAGCACTCAAACCAACATGGTATCATGAAAGCTCATAGATTCATTAGGTGAGAATGGCCTTTCAACCTTCGAATCCTTAATATGTGAGTAAACCTTTCACATCATATTCATAGTGTGTTCATGAGAATAGACTTTCAATCAACACAACAACATTATCATAGTCATAGACATTTCATGCATAGTCAATGTGTAAGGGTGTATATGAGAAATAGCCTTTCAACAACACCTTAGTCACATCATAGTCATGTCCATGCATGGGGGGGGGGGAGGGGTGTGTGTGATTGTCCTTTCAATGACACAACAACAACATTATCATCATAGATATTTCACTGTCAAAGTGTTCATAAAACATGCACATAATATCATAATCATGCATAACCCTCATTAGACATGGATATAATCATAACTTAAGTAAATCATTCATTACATGCATAAACTCATGTACTCATATTATAGGTCATGTGGGTGAATTCCTTCACAATAATGCCATATACAACTCAACATACATAATAGCTTCCTTCTTAAAGCCTTAACATCCTTAGATTATTCATATTAGCTTTTACCCTTAAAGCCCTAGAAGTCATCTTCATGTTACAAGACTTACTCTCAAGTAATGCCTCACATGATCATCATGTATACCTACTTATCAAGGTAATCTAACCACATGATTCATTCTTAATCAATTATAGTCATATATCATTATATAAACTAAATCTCAATACCACTCAACCATGATCCATCATATAAGCCATAATCTAATACATTCATGTCTAGAAGATTTACTTTTAAGTAATTCATATCTAAGTGCTCTAATCTAAAATAATTCATAAAGAAGTTCATGAATCTTAGAAGGTCACATCTAAGCCCTCAATCCCCTCTTTCATGGCATAACACTAACCTTATCAATTTCACCCTAGAATCTTAGATTAATAAAGGATACATGTATAATCATACAAAAATCATGTAATTACACCATAAACAACCATTATTTATTCAATGGATCAACATATAATAATACTCACACTTTAAGATCTAATTTGGGGAAAGTAGGAAATTCATGGATTCTTCAAGAATTTATCTTAAAAACATAGCAATTCATCAATTTGATTATAATATAAGACAATTAAATAATTGAAATCATTTTTGAAAGGGAATCCATGACTTGGAGTGAAACCCTAGCTTTTAGGGGAAATTGTGAGTTTTGAAATCTAGTTTTGGAGGGACTCTATGGGTGAAAGCTACACATAGATGAAAATCAACCAACCTTATGAAGAATCACCACGAATTTGGGAAGAAAATGCTGCTCCTTCAACCCTAGACTTCACCTTCTTCTTCTTCTTCCTTGAATTCTAGAGAGAGATTATTTGGAGAGGAGTTGGGTTTGTTTTGGGTGGATGAAATAATGATTTGGAATCATATAATTAAGGTTATATTAAGTATATCTATGTGGCTTATTAATAAATCAAACGAACCTACTAAACCCCTAACTAATTATCAATTAACCCCCAAGCCCCTAACTTAAAAACTAAAAGCTAAAATCTAGCTCCACCCACGAGACCCCCACCCACGGACCGTGGATGGGTCTATGGCCCATACTGCACCTTTGTAGGTGAGGTATTGGAGCTCAACATTTATGGGAAGGTTAGGCCTTGACCCACGACCCATCTGCATGGGGCGTGGGTCCATCCACGGCTCATGGATGCCTTCGTGGGAGGCTGCTTTTTTGGACAACTTTTGGGATGTTTTGGGGTCCTCCTCAAGGACCCCTTGGGTGGTCCTTGGGGAGTCGTACCTTGATGCCCTAACCCTAAAACCTTTATTCTAAGTACGGGAAGTCTTTTTTTTTTTTTTTTTATGATTTTAACCCTCATACCAAACTCTAAAACCCTAACACAAGGCTCTAGAACTATCTAGTTTAGCTCACTTGTTTCTGGGGTATTACATTTACCCATCACTCGTTCCCGAGTGACAAACTTAGGAAGAATAGGCTAAAGTAAGAGTGGAGTACTACCTGAATCATCGAACAACTGGGGATACTTGTCTCGCATGTCCTTCTCAGTTTCCCAAGTAGCCTCTTCAACTTGATGATGCTTCCACTGAACTTTCACAGTCTTAATCTCTTTGGTCCTCAACTTTTGCACATCAAGATCAAGAATTGAAAGCAGTTCCTCCTCATAATGGAGGTCTTTATCTGACAACACTGAGTCCCATTTTATGATGTAATCCTCGTAACCATGATATCTCTTCAACATAAACACATTAAATACTGAATAAACTCTCGATAGGCTAGGTAATAAAGTCAATCTATACGCCGCTGGCCCTATACAGTCAAAAATCTCAAATGGATCAATCTATCGAGGACTAAAAATTCCTTTCTTGACAAATCTCATCACCCCTTTCATGGGTGATACTTTAAGAAGAACTTTCTCACCAGTCTGAAATGCCATGTCTCTTACCTTATGGTCGGCATACTTTTTCTGTCTACTCTGGGCTGCCAAAATCTTAGATTGAATACTCCTCACTCTATCTTGAGCATCCTTCACTAAATAAACCCCCAAAGGTTTCACATCTCCAACCTCAAACCATCCTATGGGTGATCTACATCCTTTCCCATAAAGTGCCTCAAACGGTGCCATATTTGGCTGGAGTGGTAGCTGTTATTATAGGAGAACTCACACAAAGGTAGGAACTTATCCCAATGTCCTCCAAAGTCAATCACACATGCCCTTAACATGTCCTCTAACACTTGGATAGTTCTCTCTGACTACCCGTCTGTCTGCGGATGAAAAGTTGTACTAAAAGTGAGTTGTGTGCCCAATTCATCATGTAATTTCCTCCAAAACTTGGATGTGAACTGCGTACCACGGTCTGAGATTATATAAAGGGGCACCCCATGCAACCCTACTATCTCGTTTACATACACCTTAGCTAATTGTTGTGCATTATAGTTTACTCTGACTAGAATGAAATGGTCTGACTTAGTCAATCTGTCAACCACTACCTAAATAGAATCAAACAAGGGGCACCCCATGCAACCATACTATCTTGTTTACATACACCTTAGCCAATTGATGCGTATTATAGTCTACTCTGACTGGAATAAAATGGTCTGACTTAGTCAATCTTTCAACCACTACCCAAATAGAATCAAACTTCCCCAAATTCTTGGGAAGACCAACTACGAAATCCATAGCTATCCTTTCCAACTCCATTTCAGAATTGGCATTCTCTGAAGCAAACCTGCAGGACTTTGATGTTCATATTTTACTTGTTGGCAATTTTGACACATAATCACAAACTCCGCTATATCTTTCTTTATGCCCAGCCACCAATATAGTTGCTTTAAGTCTCGGTACATCGTGCTCACACCAGAATGAATAGAATACTGTGAACAATGAGATTCTGTAAACAAATTATGAAACAAGTCATTTACTCGAGGATCACAAATTCTTCCTTTAAAACTGAGCACACCTCCTGCATCTATAGTCACATCTTGTGTCTTACCAGACACATTTTCTTTCTAAGCTCTTTCAAATTCTCATCTTCAAAATGTTTGGCCTTGATCTTCTCAATGAATGTGGCCATCACCTCAATTCTAGATAGGACCCCACATTTTTCTGAGATGCCCAACTGCATGAACTTATATTCCAAGGATACACTCAAGCGAGCTAGACTACCCATACTCACCACCTTCTGACTTAGTGCGTCTGCCAATACATTAGCCTTACTCGAATGATACTGGATGGTTACGTCATAATCCTTGAGTAACTCTATCCACCTTCGTTGTCTCAAATTTAGATCCTTTTGAGTGAACACATTCTGCAGACTACGATGACTAGTAAACACCTCACACTTAACACCATAGAGGTAATGTTGCCAGATCTTAAGAGCAAACACTACCACTGCCAACTCTAAATCATCTGTTGGGTAATTCTTCTCATTCACCTTTAACTTCCATGATGCATAAGTTACAACATTCTTATCCTGCATTAACACAAGACCTAAACTCGAATGTGAAGCATCACAATAAACAATAAAATCTTTACCTTCCACCGGTAGTGCTAGAATAGGTTCTCTGGTCAAAAGAGTCTTGAGCTTTGGAAAGCCCTCCTCACATTTTTCAGTCCATTTGAAAGGAACCTCCTTTTTGGTCAACCTTGTCAGATACGTGGTGATAGAAGCAAAGTTCTTCACAAATCGACTATAGTAGCTTGCGAGCCCCACAAAACTCCTAACTTCAGTCACAAAGCTAGGTCGAATCCAATTCTTAAAAGCTTGAATATTTTAGGGATCTACTATTACCCCTTCCTTTGAAACTACATTCCCCAAAAAGGTAACTGAAATCAACAATAAATCACACTTAAAAAATTTCTCATACAACTTTTGTTTCCCAAGAACACCCAGAAGAATGCAAAGATGGTCAACATACTCTTTCTCACTTGTCGAATAAACCAAAATGTCATCAATAAGTACTATCACGAATGAATCAAGAAATGGTTTGAACACACCATTCATCAAACTCATGAAAGTTGTAGGTGCATTTGTCAACCCAAACGACATAACTAGAAACTCATAGTGTCCATAACAGGTCCTAAATGTCATCTTGGGTTAATCCTTAGACCTAATCTTTAACTGATGGTAACTAGACCTTAGATCAATCTTAAAGAAAATTTATACACCTTGCAACTAGTTGAAAAGACCATCTATTCGAGGAAATAGGTACTTGTTTCGAATAGTGACCCTATTCAATTGCCTATAATCTATACACATCCTCATACTACCATTTTTTTTCTTAACAAATAAGATAGAAGCACCCCTATAATACCCTAGAATCTAGTAGGCTAAACTAGAGCCTAACGTGACGGTTAGAGTTGGAAATAACTTGCGGTACTCAATATGTATATTTTTGGGTTATAACTTCATGGTACAACCCCCCAAAGGACCAACCAAGGGTCCTTGAAAAGGACCCAAAAATTTGGCCCATAACAGTCCACCCACGAAGGGGGAACCAAGGCCAATAGGTGGACCCAGGCCCCATGGGTGAGAGGTCGTGGGTCAAGACCCCAAAAATGAGTTGCAGGACCCAACCCATGGACCACCAGCACGCCACTTGGGTCCATCCACAGACCGTGGCAGTGGAGTTGTGGGTGGTCACTTGAACTACTTTTTGGCAATTGACTCTAGGGGTGTTTTGGGGTTTTTCATTTTTATTTAATATTAAGTGACATCGTTTTGTATTAATTTAGAATAACTATATATAGTTTTAAGTCCTCCAAATCAAATCATCTTCCTCATAATTCCAAATTCCCAAATCAAAGCCAACTTTTCTTCCAAAACTCTCTCTCTAGAACTCCAAGGAAGAAGAAGAAGAATGTTCAAGCTAGGGTTTGAAGGAGCAAGCTTTTCCAATAAATTTAATTGGAATTCAAATCTATGGTATGGAAGCTCTTCATTCATGTATAGAAATCATCCATGGAGCCCCTTAAAAATCCCAATTTCAAAGCAAGAAATCCCAAAAGTTAGGGTTTGACTTCAATCTCATGGATTCCTTTCAAATTTGTTTTTAATGATTGAATTATGTTTTATTATGGATATACTAATGATTTTATATGGTTTTATGTTGAATTCCCCAAGAATCCATGAATTCCCCTATTTTCCCAATTTGGATCTTAAAGTGTGGGTAATGATTGATGCAAGTAGAATATGATAAAATTATGCATGTAGTAATGGAACTACTTGGATTATGTTATTATCCATGTCTAATGTATTAATTATAGATGTGTTGGTTGAATATGATATATGGTCCTTGAAGGGCAAATTATGAGAATTTTGTATGATTATGAGGGTTATGTATACACTTTAAGAACACTTTGAGAGTGAAGTTTCCATAATTATAATAATGTTTTTGTGTTGATTGAAAGGTTATTCATATGAACAAATAATGAACATAGTGTGAAAGATTTTCCCACATAATGGAGACTCTAGGTTGAAAGGCAATTATCGCCTAAATGAATCTAAAGTTATATGTAGACATGGACAGTGAAAGGCTATTCTCAATGAGAATTATGCTTAGCACCGAGTGGATATTGAATATGATATGGAAGCTCTTCCGTTAAGAAGGGCCGAGTTTCTAGAAGTAATCTCATGATATGGAATCCCCCCCGTTAAGCAAGGTTGGGGTTTCTAGTAGCAATCTCCTTATCCCGTAAAATATATGCCCCCATAGGTTATTTAGCTAGTGGATCATCCTAAAATCTAATATGAAGATATTCTTACCTTAGACAAGTAGGACAACCTTTTTCGGTGTGGGTAACACCAAATTCCATGTTAAGCTCACATGGTCTATGTTGGTTAAGGCTTATTTCCACTATGAACAAAAAGAGGAATTATGAATTATGGTTACTCAAGAAGCTATACTTAGCATGGGTAGGATTATGGGATCTTATTCATGCATTGCACAAGTATGTTTTGAGGGTACTTATGTTATGTTTCTCTTATGATATGATGATCTATGAAATGAATATGTTTATGACTTATGCATTCCCTTTTCCTTCAAAATGATGCTTTAACTTAGTAAATTGCATGCATTTAATTAAAATGTCTCTTTTAGCATGTTTTCAAGGTTTTATGCATGGCTATCATACTTAGTGCATTTTTGTACTAACCCATATTTTCCTATATTTTCCCCAAGTGTAGGGTCCGATACTTAAGGTTGTCATCATTTGGTTCAAGCTTGGATTTGACTATTCTCCTAGCTTGTGGTGAGTCCTCATGATTCGAGGATGGATGTATCACTTGTAATTTCATTTCTAGTAGTTCATTTTCGGATTATGTTGTCTGGGCTGTGTCGCTTTTAATTTGAACTATTGCAATAGATGGCTATTATGAGACAAGTCTATATTTCCGCTTTCCTTTATGAAAATTTGGACTTAAATGCATTTTTTAGTCTTTATTGTTCTATGTTGATATTATAATATGCTAAGTGTCTTACATGGAGCCTTTCGGGGTTGTATGTGCCTTATTACGTCTAAGGGGTACCCTTGGGTTTTGACTAACTTGGTAATTAGAGCAGATGGTTTAGAATGATTTTAGGATGATGTCTCATAAACCACATCTAATAGAGTCTTGTTCATAAGTGTGAAGCGCGCCACATTTATGAATGATATAGGCTATAAGATGTTTAGGAAACTACACTTCTTTCATTACTCTTAAGTTATGCCATAGAGTTTTACTCTATAAAGTACTTCTCCTAATCCTTCTCTTGTGTCTTCAGGAAATGAATACACGAAGGGCTACCGCAAAGAGAATGGAGGGTGACAATGTGAATGAAGGAGCTCCTCCTCAAGATAATCAAGTTAATCAATCTTCGGTTGATCTCGTGGTTGAGAATGTGACCCATGCGGAGTGTAGGTCAGCTTTCCAAATGTTGGCTCAAGTTGTGATGGCTCAAGCAATAGAGAAATGGTAGCTCTGATTAACCCTAATGTGAATTTGGCTGCTTCAAGGGTTAGGGATTTTGCTAGAGTGAATCCTCTCGAATTTTATGGCTCCAAAGTTGAAGAGGACCCTCAAGAATTTGTGGATGAGGTTTACAAAATACTTGATATTGTGGGGGTGACTTCGGTAGAGAAAGCGGAGTTGGCCACTTACCAATTGAAAAGTATTTCTCAAGTTTGGAATGAATGGTGGAAGGGTGATAGAACTGTAGGAGCAGGCCTGGTAGAATGGGAATCGCTTAAATCGATATTTCTTGATAGATTCTTTCCCCTAGAGTTGAGGGAACTAAAGATGCAAGAGTTCATTAATCTTCATCAAGTAGGTATGAGTGTGAAAGAGTATGCTCTTAAGTTCACCCAACTATCCAAGTATGCTCCGACTATAGTGGCAGACTCAAGGGCTAAGATGAATAAGTTCGTGATGGAAATGTTCAATATGGTAGTCAATGAATGTCGTTCAGCAATGCTTATCCTAAGTATGGATATTTCATGTCTCATGGTGCATACCCAACAAATTCAGGAGTCAAAAATCCAAAGAATGAATAGGGAGGTGAAGAGAGCTAGAACCGCGTGATGGGAATTTCTCCAATGCTAGGTCCAATGGACAAGGTTGACAAAAGTTCAAACAAAGATTTTCAAACCAAGGTTACTCAAATTCTTCTCCATGGGTCAACAAAGATAGGGTGCCTAACCTTAAACCTCAAGGAGGTAATAGTGGTGGTTCTTATGTGAATTGGCCTAATTGTTTAAAATGTGGGAAGAATCATGATGGTAAGTTCCTAGTCAGCACCGATGATTGCAATGGTTGTGGTAAGGGTGGTCATCAATTGAAGAATTGACCAACATTTACAGCGAAGGGAAGAAAAGGAAAGCAAGCTCCTCCAAGTGGTTCAAACTCCAATGCTCAAAAGCAAAACCACTTTTATGCTCTTCGATCCCGAGATGACCAAGAGATCTCCCCGAATGTGGTGACCGGTATTTTAAAAGTCTTTTCTATTGATGTATATGCCTTGTTATATCCCGGTGCTACTTTGTCCTTTGTGAAACCTTTAGTGGCCATGAAGTTTGAAATACTCCCCGAAGTGTTAGTAGAACCTTTTTCGGTCCCTGCCCCGTTTGGTGATTCCGTGGTGGCTAGAAATGTTTATAGAAGTTGTCCAATTTCCTTGTCCCATAGAGTTGCTTTAGTGGATTTGGTGGAGTTAGATGTGTTAGACTTTGATGTCATTTTGGGTATGTATTGGTTGTATGAGTGTTATGCCTTTGTAGATTTTAGGACTCGGGTGGTTAGATTCCAATTTCCAAATGAGCCTATTTTAGAGTGGAAGGGGGGAAATTCTATACCTAGAGGTCAATTTGTCTCTTGCCTTAAAGCTAGGAATATTATCTCCAAAGGATGTATTTACCATCTTGTAAGGGTGAAGGATGTTGAATTCGAAACCCCTTCCCTAGAATCGGTTTCGATGGTGAATGAGTATACTGATGTTTTCCCCCATGATTTACCTGGTATTCCTCCCAAGTGGGAAATAGATTTTGGTATTGACCTTTTACCGGACACGCAACCTATCTATATTCCTCCTTATAAATGGCTCCGGCCGAGTTGAAAGAGTTGAAAGAAAACTAAGGGATTTATTAGACAAGGGCTTCATCAGATTAAGTATCTCTCTATGGGGTGCTCCAGTGTTATTTATTAGAAAGAAAGATGGGTCTCTTAAAATGTACGTTGATTATCCTCAATTAAATAAAGTGACAATCAAGAATAAATATCCTCTTCCGTGAATTGATGATTTGTTTGACAAACTTCAAGGGGCTAGCTATTTCTCTAAAATTGATCTTCGTTGAGGTTATCACTAATTGAGGGTGAGAGGGGTTGATATTCCCAAGATGGCTTTCCGAACGAAGGTCAATTTTTGAAAAATAGCTAGCCCCTTGAAGTTGGTCAAACAAATCATCAATTCTCGGAAGGGGATATTTATTATTTATGGTCACATTATTTAATTGAAGATAGTCGATGCACATTCTAAGAGACCCATCCTTCTTTCTAACAAACAACACCGGAGCACCCCATGGAGAGATACACGGTTGGATGAAGCCCTTATCTAATAAATCTCTTAGTTGCTCCTTAAAATCTTTTAACTCCTCCGGAGCCATTCTATAGGTAGGAATGGAGATAGGTTGCATAGCCGGTAAAGGTTAATTCCAAAATCTATTTCTCACTCAAGAGGAATATCGGGCAAATCATTGGGAAAAACTTTCGGAAACTCATTCACTATCGGAAGTGACTCTAGAGAAAGGGTTTCAGACTCAACATCCATCACCCTAAAAAAATGGTAAATACCCCCTTTGGAGATCAATTTCATAGATTTGATACAAGAAACAATTTGACCTCTAGGGATAGAATTTCCCCCTTTCCACTCTAAGATAGGCTTATTTGGAAATTGGAATTTAACCACCCAAGTCCTACAATCTATAGAGGCATAGCATACATGCAACCAATCCATACCCAAAATCACGTCAAATTCTAACATGTCTAACTCTACCAAGTCCACCAAAGTAACTTTATGGGACAACTTCTATAGACTCTTCTAGCCACCACCAAGTCACCAACCGGGGTAGAGACTGAAAAAAGTTCTACTAACACTTCGGCGAGTATTTCAAACTTCATGGCCACAAAAGGTGTCACAAAGGACAAAGTAGCACCGGGATCTAATGAGGCATATAGATAAACAGAAAAGACTTATAACATACCGGTCACCACATCCAAGGAGCTCTCTTGGTCACCTCGGGATTAAAGAGCATAAAAGCAGTTTTGCTTTTGAGCATTAGAGTTTGAACCGCTTTGAGGAGCTTGCTTGCCTTCTCTCCCGTTGGCCATTAGTATCGGGCAATCTCTCATCTTGTGGCCATTCTTTCCACAACCATAGCACCCATCCGAGCCAACTGGGCATTTGCCATCATGTTTTCTACCACACTTTGCACAATTAGGCCTAGGACATACGAACCACCACCATTGCCTCCTTGAGGGTTAGGGCTAAACACCCTATCCTTGTTGACCCTCGGAGCACTAGAGAAGCCTTGGTTGGAGAACCTTTGTTTGAACCTTAGTTGACCTTGTCCATCGGACCTTGCCTTGGAGAAATTCCTATCACCGGTTCTAGCTCTTTTCACCTCCCTATTCTTGTCTTGGAGTTTCTTATCCTTCACTTGTTGTGCATACACCATAAGACCTGATATATCCAAATTATCGTGAAGCATTGCCGAACGACATTCTTTTCTCACCAATCTAGACATTCCTATCAAATACCTACTCATCATATCCCTTGAATTCGCCACCAATGCCAGAGCATACTTGGACAATTGAGTAAACTTTAGAGAATATTCTTCAACATTCGTACCTCATTGACGAAGGTTGATAAACTATTCCACATTAGCTTCCCTCAACTCTCGGGGAAAGAACCTATCAAGGAACACCGATTTGAACATTTCCCACTCTATTTGACCCACTCCTACTGGCCCATTATTCTTCCACTGAGTATACCATACTTGAGCCATACTCTTAAATTGGTAAGAGGCTAAGTCCGCTTTCTCTACCAAAGTCACCCCCATGACATCAAGTATCTTATAAACCTCTTTCACAAATTCTTGAGGATCCTCTCCCACTTTGGAACCAAGAAACTTGAAAGGGCTCATTCTTGCAAAATCCCTGAACCTAGAAGCCGCAGAATTCATATTAGTGTTCCTAGGAGAAATCACCTCTCTATTGGCTTGAGTTGTCACAACTTGAGCCAATAATTGGATAGTAGACCGAAACTCAGTATGGGTCACATTCTTAATCACGGGGTCAACCGAAGCTAGATTAGCTTGGTTAGCTTGAGGAGAAACTCCTTCATTCATATTCTCCTCTTCCATCCTTCTAGAATTAGCCTTTCGTGTATTCATTTCCTGAAGACACAAGAGAAGGATTAGAAGGAAGATCTTATAGAGTTAAACTCTATTTCACTACTTAAGAGTAATTAAAGAAGTGAAATTTACTAAACATCCGATAGCCTCTCATTCATAAATGTGGAGCGCTTCACACTCATGAACAAGACTCTACTAGACGTGGCATATGAGACATCATCGTAGAATCATTCTAAACCTTTTGCTCTGATACCATGTTTTTCACGACCCAATGGTACCCCCTAGACGTAACAAGGCACATACAACCCCGAAAGGAACCACGTAAGCCACTTAGCATATCATAACTTAAGTAAAGAACAATAGAGAGTAAAACAGATTTCGAGTCTTAAGAAATTTTTCATTAAGGCAAAGTGGAAGTCTAGACTTGTCTCAATTAGCCATCTATTACAATCGAAGTATCAAATAGGGTCACAACCCTAACAACATACAAAGAAAGGAAACTAGAAACTCATCATCCATCCTCGAAGCATGAGGACTCACCAAAATCTAGGAAAATAGTCGTTCCAAGCTTTTACCAAGTAGGAGATCACTTCAAGAACCGGACCCTACACTTATGGAAAAATGTAGAAAATATAGTTAGTACAAAAATGCATTAAGTATGATAGTCATGCAATAAATCATTGAAAACATGTTACAAAGGACATTTTGGTTGAAAACCATGCACTTTACCAAGTTTGAACTCATCATGAATACCTTGGAAAACATAATTCATAAACCATATTGTCATGCATAGATCATCATATCATAATGGCAACATATCATAAATACCCTCAAAGTCTACTTGTGCAATGCATGAGTAAGATCCCGTAATCCTACCCATACTAAGTAAAGCTTCTTGAGTAGCTATGGTCCATAAATCATATTCTTATCCATATTGACATATTAGGGAATAAGCTTTAACCGACATAGTCCATGTGAGCTAAACATGGAATCTGGTGTCCACCCATTTCGAAAAAGGGTTGCCCTACTAAGGTAGAACCATACTCTTAGCTTAGGTGGATCCACTAGCTAAAGACTTATAAGGGTACATAGTTGTGGGATAAGTGGATTGCTACTTGAAAACCCAACCTCAACTAACGAAAGAGCCTCCATCCCAAGAGATTATTGCTACGAAAACCCAATCTCAACTAACGGAAGAGCTTCCATCTCATATCAATATTCACTCGATGCTAAACATTAATTCCCACAATTTACATATTAAGTCTTGACTTAAATTCATAATCATGGAAGAATGTCTTGACACTCAATCCAACATAATCATACTATAGCTCCTAGATTCATTAGGTGAGAATATTCTTTCAACCCTAGAATCATCATATTCTGAGAACACCTGTCACCTTATATCATACTCATACATAATTATGCACATAAGGATAATCATCCAACAACATAATAACTAGATTATAAACATATTCACTGTACTCTTGACATGTTCATAAAGCATATTCATAAATATCATAGTCAGGCATAATTCACATATCTTTCCCTTCAAGGACACAATCCATCAAAACATCTAGAATTTCTACATTAGACATGAATGGTAACATGATTCAAGTAACCTAACTGTAGCAAACATAATCTCATATCATCCTTCTAAAATCAACAAATCACATCATAAGATCCAAATTTGGGAAATTAGCGATATCATGGGTTCTTGGGGGAATTCATCATAAATCAACAATAAATTATCAATTAAATCATAATCCATCATAAATCAACCATTAAAAACGTTTTTGTAAAGAACCCACAAGATTGAAGGCAAACCCTAACTTTGGGGAAATCACTAGTTTTGAAATTGAATTTGGAGGGTCTCCTTGGATGGAGATTATCCAAGGATGAAGGAAAACCATACCTTAGTGATAATTCTCCAAGGAAATTGAGTGAAATAGCATTGTTTCCTCAAGCTCTAGCCCCAATTTTACTCTTCTTCTTCCTTGAGTTCTAGAGAGAAATTTTTTTATAGAAGATGAATGTTGGGGGAAATATTTGGGGTTTTGGATATAATGATGTGAATGGGTTTATTTTGACTTAGAATGACTTATATAGGGTCTAGTATTAGGATTAAAATTATCTAGATGCATAGGAAATGACCCATATAACCTTGAAAAAGTTAACTGAGGGGGCCATTCATTGATTCATGGCTAGTAAAGGCCATCGTGAACCTTATTCGTTGGCTTGTTTTCTAAGTCTATCTCTGCTAATGGGTCTACCGTCCGTAGACCATTCTACTGGCCGTGAACTTGTCCGTGAATCATTGCCTTAGATTGTTTTTCACAAGGCTTGGGTTCACTAACCATGGACTCTTCCACCGTCCTTGAACCCTTGCTTGGACCATTACCTTTGAATATTTTTCACAAGGCATGGATTCAAGGATGGGTTCACTGATCGTGGACTCTTCCACCATCCTTGAACCCTTCCTTGGACCCTTGCCTTAGAATATTTTGAGGTGTTACAATGTCACTCCCTTGGGAACATTCATCCTCAAATGATGATCTAGACACCTTATGGAAGTAAAGACTCAAGATTAACAACCCATCATGCATGCAACATCAAAATAAGGCAAAATTCAAATGAGGATACATCAACTCCATCTCAAACATAATCAGTGCAACACAAGGAAGTAGGAACTACATCTAACAACCCATTATGCATGGAACTCAATATTTCTCATTTCCATAGGAGGAACTACCTTCTCCAACTAAAACCATGCTCAACACAATATCATGGAGCCAATATGCCATTACTCTCAAAAGCATACTAAAGCATGTTCATCAACTCAACTCATGAAGTCAAATAGGCAACTCATACTAAATGCACAATCAACATTAAATCATGAAAACTCCCTTTCTTACTAAACATGAATTTCATCAAGAACATGCATAACATAAGGAAATCATGGGAAAAACAACTACAACACACATGACTCCCAAAACACTAAAACTCAAGAGGAACTACTTACCTCATGCTTAGTAGACGGAAAGAGATGAGGATATCGGGACTTCATATATGCCTCGTACTCCCAAGTAGAACCCTTAACCAAATGATTTCTCCATAAAACCTTCACGAAAGATATTTCCTTGTTTCTCAATCTCTTGACTTGCAGGTATAGGATCTCTACCAGGACCTCTTCATATGATAAACTTTTGTCAACTCCCAATCATTCTAAGGGAATAATGGATGTCGGATCTCCAATACACTTATTAAGCATAGAACATGAAATACTAGATGAACCGAAGCTAACTCATTTGGCAAATCCAACTCATAGACAACCTTCCTAATACACCTCAAAATTTGATATGGGCCTACATATCGGGGTCTAAGTTTCCCTTTCTTGCCAAATCTCATCATACCATTCATGGGTGAGATTTTTAAATAGACCCAATCATTAACTTCAAATTCTAGATCCCGTCTTCTCACATTGGCATAAGACTTTTGTCTACTTTGAGTCGTTACCAACCTCTCCCTAATAAGCCAAACTTTCTTAATGGCTTCATAAACTAGCTCGAGAACTATCAACGAAATTTCACTTACCTCAAACCAACCAACCAGAGACCAACATCTCCTACCATACAAAGCTTCAAAAGGAGCCATACCGATACTTGAGTGATAACTATTATTGTAGGCAAACTCTATTAATGGCAAATGGTCATCCCAATTACTCTTGAAATCTATAACGCATGTCCTTAACATATATTCTAATATTTGGATGGTACGCTTCGCTAGCCCATCGTTTTGGGGATGAAGAGTTGTGCTAAGCTTAACCTTAGTACCACACCTTTTTTGGAATAACTTCCAAAAGTGTGAAGCAAATTGAGTACCCCTATCCGAAATAATAAATAAAGGGACCCCATGCAACTTCACTATCTCTTTTATATACAACTTGGCATAGTCTTCTGCTGAATGATAAACCTTTACGGAAATAAAGTGGGCTGCTTTTGTCATCCTATTTATAATGACCCAAATAGAATCATATTGCCTTCGGGTGGGAGGCAAACCCACAATAAAGTCCATATTTACATCTTCGCACTTCCAAGTGGGAATACTTATATCTTGGGACAACCTCCCGGCCTTTGATGCTCAACCTTAACTTGTTGAAAATTATGACTTTTGGCTACAAATCCCACAATATCTTTCTTCATAAAATTCCACCAATAGACTTCCTGTATATCATGGTACATCTTGGTGGCTCCCGAATGAATATAATACCAAGAACTATGAGCTTCTTCTAAAATGTGTTCGCTCAAACCATTAACATCAGAAACACATAACCGTTCTTGGTAACTAAGCACCCCATCTCCCTCTTAGGAGAAAGCCTCAACGGACTTCTTGAGTACCGACTCTTTAAACTCAAGTAATGTAGGATCAAGGTCTTGTTTAGACTTCATATCCATTATAAAGGATGATTTGGAACCATTATGGACCATGACACTACCCTTGGTGGAATCCCCTAATTGGACACATAGTCGGGCCAATCTATGCACCTCACAAACCAATTCTTTCTTTTCATCCTCTAAATGAGACACACTACCCATGGACAATCTACTAAGTTCATCCGCTACAACATTAGCTTTGTCGGGGTGGTAAAGGACACTCATATAATAATTCTTCAAAAGTTCTAACCACCTTCTTTGTCGAAGATTCAAGTTTTGTGATCGGTGAAAACATCCACATGGACTTCGTACAAATAATGTCTCAATATTTTCAAGGCAAATACTACCGCCACTAATTCAAGATCATGGGTAGGATAGTTCTAGAGAAAGAAATTTTGTGTAGAAGATGAACTTTGGGGAAAATATTTGGGGTTTTGGATATAATGATGTGAATGGGTTTATTTTGACTTAGAATGACTTATATAGGGTCTAGGATTAGGATTAAAATGTTCTAGTTTATGTATTAGATGCATAGGAAATTACCCATCTAACCTTGAAAAAGTTAACTGGCGGGTACCTTTCAAGGACGGCTTTCACCGGCCATTCATTGATTCATGGCCAGTAAAGGCTATCGTGAACCTTAGGCATGGATTTTTTTTTCTAAATCTATCTCCACGAATAGGTATACCATCCGTGCACCATTCTACTGGCCGTGAATTTGTCCAAAAATCATTCCCTTTGAATATTTTTCACAAGGCTTAGGTTCAAGGATGGGTTCAGTGACCGTGGACTCTTTCACAATCCTTGAACCCTTCCTTGGACCCTTAACTTATAATAGTTTTCATAAGGCTTGGGTTCAAGGATGGGTTCACTGGCCATGGACTCTTCCACCGTCCTTGAACCCTTCCTTGGATGCTTATCTTAGAATATTTTTTACAAGGATGGGTTCACTAACCGTGGACTCTTCCACCATCCTTGAACCTTCCTTGGACCCTTGCCTTGGAATATTTTGAGGTGTTACAGTTTTATGACGGAATCACTTAGTTGAGGGTGCAACTTGGGAGGCCGAGGCCGATATGAAGTCTCAATATCCTCATCTCTTTCCTTCTACTCCTATTCAAGCTTGAGGTAAATAGTTCCTCTTGATTTTTAGTGTTTTGGGAGTCATGTGTGTTATATTAGCTTTTCCATGATTTCCTCATGTTATGCTTGAAATTTATGTTTAATAAGAAAATGATTTTTCATGATTTATGTTTCTCATTTTGTCGTTCATTTAGTATGAGTTGCCTGTTTGACTTCATGAGATGAGTTGATGAACATGCTTTAGTATGCTTTTGAGAGTAATTGCATATTGGGTCCATGATATTGTGTTGAGCATTATTTTAGTTGGAGAAGGTAGTTCCTCCTATGAACATGAGAAATTTTGAGTTTAGAGGTAGCTCCTACTTCTTTGTATTGCATTGATTATGTTTTGAGATGGAGTTGATATTTCCTTCTTTGAATTGTGAATTATTTTGATGTTTCATGCATGATGGGTTGCTAGTTTTGAGTATGTATTTTTGTAAGGTGTCTAGATCATCATTTGAGGAAAAATGGTCCCAAGGGGGAGATAATGTAACACCCTTGAAACTTGTAGGCTAAACTAGAGCTTGACATGAGGGTTAGAGTCGGAAATAACTCTCAGTACACAATATATTTGTTTTTGGGTTAGAACTTCAAGGTACAATCCCCCAAGAACCAACCAAGGGTCCTTAAGGATGACCCAAATATTTGGCCCAAAACAGTCCACCCACGAAGGGGGAACCATGACCAATAGGTGGACCCACGCCCCATGGGTGAAGGATCTTGGGTCAGGGCCCCAGAAATGTGTTGCAGGACCGAACCCACGGACCACCAGCATACCACGTGGGTCCATCCATGGGCCGTGGCAATGAGGTTGTGGGTGGTCACCTGAACTGCTTTTTGGTAGTTGACACTAGAGATGTTTTGGGGTTTTCCATTTTAATTTAATATTATGTGACATAGTTTTGTATTAATTTAGACTAGTTATATATAGTTTTAAGACCCCCAAATCAAATCATTTTCCTCATAATTCCAAATTCCCAAATCAAAACCAACTTTTCCCCCAAAACTCTCTCTAGAACTCCAAGGAAGAAGAAGAAAAATGTTGAAGCTAGGGTTTGAAGGATCAAGCTTTTCTACTCAATTTCATTGGAATTCAAAGATAAGGTATGGTAGCTCTTCATCCATGGAGCCCTTTCAAAAACCCCAATTTCAAAGATAGAAATCTCAAAAGTTAGGGTTTGACTTCAATCTCATGGATTCCTTTCAAATTCATTTTTAATGATTGAATTATGTTTTATTATGGATATATTGATGATTTTATATCATTTTATGTTGAATTCCCCAAGAATCCATGAATTCCCCAATTTTCTCAATTTGGATCTTAAAGTGTGGGTAATGATTGATGCAAGCAGAATATGATAGAATTATGCATGTAGTAATGAAACTACTTGGATTATGTTATCATCCATGTCAAATGTAGTAATTATAGATGTCTTGGTTGAATATGATCTATGGTCCTTGAAGGGCAAATTATGAGAATTTTGTATGATTATGCGGGTTATGTATATGCTTTAGGAACACTTTGAGAGTGAAGTGTCCATGATTATGATGATGTTATGTTGATTGAAAAGCCATTCTCATGAACACATAATGAACATTATTTTAAAGGTTTTCTCACATAATAGAGATTCTAGGTTAAAAGGCAATTCTCACCTAAATGAATCTAATGTTATATGTAGAAATGGACAGTGAAAGGTTATTCTCACGCATGATCTAATGAGCTATAATGAAACAAGTCAGGACTTAATAAGTACTCCATGGGAATTATGCTTAGCACCGAGTGGATATTGAATATAAGATGGAAGCTCTCCAGTTAAGAAAGGTCGGGTTTCTAGAAGTAATCTCATAAGATGGAAGCTCCCCCGTTAAGCAAGGTTGGGGTTTCTAGTAGAAATCACCTTATCCCATAAACTATGTGCCCCTATAGATATTTAGCTAGTGGATCCACCTAAGAGCTAATATGATGGTGGTCTTACGTTAGGCAAGTAGGACAACACTTTTCGGTGTGGGTAACACCGGATTCCATGTTAAACTCACATGGTCTATGTCGGTTAAGACTTATTCCCACTATGAACAAGAAGATGAATCAAGAACTATGGTTACTCCAGAAGCTATACTTAGCATAGGTAGGATTACGGGATCTTATTCATGCATTGCACAAGTATGTTTTGAAGGTACTTATGGTATGCTTCCTTTATGAAATGATGATCTATGTAATGAATATGTTTATGAATTATGCTTTCCCTTTTCCTTCAAAATGATGCTTTAAGTTAGTAAATTGCATGCATTCAACTAGAATGTCCCTTTTAGCGTGTTTTCAAGGTTTAATGCATGACTATCATATTTAGTGCATTTTTGTACTAGCCCATATTTACCTATACTTTTCCCAAGTGTAGGGTCCAGTACTTAAGGCGGTCATCATTTGGTCCAAGCTTGGATTCGACAATTCTCCTAGCTTGTGGTGAGTCCTCATGATTCGAGGACGGATGTGTCACTTGTAATTTCATTTCTAGTTTTTCATTTTTGGATTATGTTGTGTGGGTTGTGTCCCTTTTCATTTGAACTATTGTAATAGATGGCTATAATGATACAAGTCTAGACTTCTGCTTTCCTTTATCAAAATTTTGGACTTAGATACATTTTTACTCTTTATTAATCTATGATTATGTTAGGATATGCTAAGTGGATTACATGGAGCCTTTCAGGGTTATATGTGCCTTGTTACATCTAGGGGGTACCCTTGGGTCGTGACAACCCCACGGGGATGCACTAGGATGGATAAAAACCTTTATTAAAAAGTTCTTGGATTTGAGCCTTAAGCTCTCTTAATTCTACCAGGGTCATGCGATACGGAGAGATGGAAATGGGGCGGGTACCAGCTTCTAAATGAATGCAGAAATATATATCTCTATCCGGAGGCATACCAAGAAAATAAGTAGGGAACACTTCTCTAAATTCTGACACCACAGGAATAGACTCAATAGAGGGAGACTCAACTTCAACATCCCGTAATAAGCCAAATATGCCAAAAAAACCTGCCCCACCAGTTTCCTAGCCTGAATGTAGGATATGATCTTAGTTGGCTTAGTCTTGTACACCCTTCCCACTCTTACTTTTTGGTACCCAGAAAATCTAGAGTCACAGATTAGTATTACAATTAAGCACAACATAATATGGGAACAACCAAGTCATGCCTAGGATTATATCAAAGTCCGTCATATCCAAAATAAACAAATCAACCTAAGTTTGGAAACCCATAAACATAACAGAACAACCACGATAAACATGAGTGACAATGACAGACTCTCCAACTGGGGTAGAAACATAGATGGGAGCATCAAGTATATCATAGATCATATCAAATCCCAAGGCAAACTAAGCGGACACATAAGAATAAGTAGAACCCGGATCATACAACATATTAGTCATTCGGTCACAGACAAAAATAGTACCTGTGATCACTGCGTCAAAAGACTCTGCCTCGCTCTTAGCTAGAAATGCATAACACTGAGCCCTGTCATCTTGACGACTGACTTCCCTACCTGGCTGCATTGTACCTCTGCCTGCGTTACTATTTCCTCGACCTCCACGACCTCGCTGATTTCTTGCTCGCCCACCTTGGGATGCCCTCGACCATTATTACCATTGCCTGCGAGCACCACTACTCTAGTATGATCTTGTGTTGGGTCCAACATACACGGGTGGGGACAATCTCTCCTCATATGTCCAGTTTCTCCATAATTATAGCAAGTGTGATCAAAAGACGGCTTGTTGCCAGCCAAAGGTGGGGATCCCAGGCTATCCTAAATCAAGTTCTGATATGAAATTCTAGAGTAATTACCTGTAGAAGAGGGCATAATGGACTGAATTGGTCGGGTTGCAAGTATCAGCCTCCCTGAACCTCTAGAGTAGAAACCTCTAAAGTTACCTTTGCTCTTAGCTTTCTTAGCCAACGCCTTAGCCTGTCCATCACCCCTCACTCCTTCCACTTTCTTCACAAAATTCGTTAGCTCATTAAAACTTTTCCTGACAGAAGTCATGTGCATAGACAATGCTTGTAACTCAGAGTTGAATCCCTTGACAAATAGACAGATCCACTCTTCCTCAATAGTCACCAATTATCTAGCATATCTAGACAAAGCATGGAACTTAGCCTCATAAGCATCCACAGACATATGACCTTGCTCCAAAGCCATGAACTCATCCTTTTTATGATCTCTGAAGGTCTGGGGCATATATTTTTCCTGAAATAGAGCATGAAACTGGGTCCAAGTGATTGGGGGTATGAATGACGATTTGCATTCCATATATGCTCTCCACCACTACATAGCCTCACCCTAAAGCTGGAAAGTCAAAAACTCTACTACATGTTGATGTACAATACCAAACTTATGAAGCCTCTCATAACAATCTAGGATGAACTCATAGGCGTCCTCACTCTCATAACCATGGAACACATGCAACTTCAATTTCAGGAACTTAGTCAACATCTCATGCTCATTTCCAGTCATCACAGGACCTAACAAAGCACGAAAAAAGGTTTCATTACCTAATGCTGCATCTCCCTTGGGACAAGTAATAGTAGCGGGGAGGTTAGTTGGGGGTTGAATAGCTTACACTGTCGGGAGGATTCCAGGACCAACTAATCCTTTTAGAAAAGACATGATTTGTTGAGCTAACACTGGGTCTAAGGAAGGAACGCCGGTATTCCTAGCTAGTTCATCCTCTTCCTGTCCAACATCCCCCTTGTCCTCAATCTCCACATTAGTTTCCACCTTTTTATGATGTGCAGGAAGGTCTTCTTCCCTTGGAACATTGATAGTTTGGGCTCCAGCCCTAGCGGGTTCCACTTTTCCTCTATCCTGCCCCTTGCTCTTCCTCTACCTCTGCCTCGACCACGACCTCTTGGTGAGGATTCCTTAACTGGCTCATTGACGAGATTTGTAGGCCTGACACCGTTGAACCTAGTGTTAATCATCTACGGAAAGAAGAGTGAAAGAGATTAGATACCAATTTGGATCACAAGATACTAATTAGAATCAAGTTATAGCATGAAAGAAGACAAGAGAAAAAGAGAGATTTCCTAAAGTCCTATAGCCTCTCGAAGAAAACTATAGATGTCTCCGTAACGTTTTGTAAGACTCTACCAGACTCATTTTGGTACACCGAGATCAACAAACCTAGGGCTCTGTACCAACTTTGTCAAGACACAGACCGTCTCATGGCCTCCTGGAAGAACTAGCTAACCCTTGAATTAGATTGATCACTAATCTCCTAAATTAGGTCTATAAGTTGCCGCCTGAAGATGCCTTATACTCAACAAAGAAAGAGCAAGTGTAGTATCACTACATAATCACAGTGTATTGGTAGAATCACGCAGCTATTCCAATAAGTGAAACATACGAAAGCAGTCACAACTAGTAACCACTCATATATCGAACATACAATATCAATTATCATTTCAGAAGCAGTGTACCATTCCACATTTTCAATATCAAGTAATTGCGCATAAATGACAAGTCAATGGTCCTCTCATGGAACCAACACCCAAACTGTTAGTGTACCAAAATGTCGTACCCAATCCCAATTAGCGTACTAGACGTAACACCCGATCCCATATATGCGCCGGAACGTGGCACCAGATCCAAGTTAGTGTATTAGAACGTAACACCCGATCCATTCAACAAGCCACAATCACAATCACAATGTAAATTCGCAAAATCATTCAATCAAGTGTTGATCCATGGCATACAATCATTCAGTTATACTCATTCTCATATGATGATCAATAGTGCAACATTCGCATACATACATGCAGTACAATGAAGCAAATACTAACATACATCACACAAACATGAAATCAAGCCATCACCTACCTCGAAACCACTCTTGAATTCACCTAAGAAATTTGATTTTTCCCTCTTTGGATTCTTTCCGCCTAGGTCTACAAACAACCAATTATATACTAGAATCAATAATTAAGGTATAATTTACCCGGATTACGACAAACCTAAAGCCCAAGACCCTACTCTTGATCCTAAGGTGCAACTAGGGATTTTTCCCACCATCCAATTCAGTTCAAAAACCCTCCCTTAACAATATATAATCAAGATTCTAAGTTCTACGGATGGAAAAATAGATTAGAGGAGTAAACTCCTTACCTTTTGCAGCAAAAGTAGTGGAAAACTATCAAGAAATCACCTAGGGTCGTCTCCTTGCTCTCAAGAATGAAAATTGCAGAATAATGGCATTTTTGGGGTTTATTTGCAACTTAATTTGCGACTGGCCAATTATGGCAGCCTCCATCCCACCACAGTGGCCCGCCCTAGCAGGAATAATCCCGCCCTAGCGACTTTCACAAAAATAGAGAGTCAATTTTAGAGTTTCAAACCCCAATTTTACAACATACCTTCAACCTATGACACTCAGAAACTACCCATTCACGCTAAGATCAGTTTCGGGAGTTCTACTCACTCGAATTCCATTCTGTAAAGTGGTACGGTTTTCTTAATGTCTTAGTTATCTACTCATGCGATCAAGTTCATTATTAGATCTATCATTTGTTACCAGATTTCACTAGACCTCACTAACTCTGATTTCATCCAAAGCTGGACTAGGCTAGGAATTCTCAAGTTACTACAAAAAAGTTTTCTAACCCAAAAATTTTCCCCGATGGCTTTTATATAATGACGGGAACAGGTCATTACAGGGGCCCCCAAAGTTTCATTCCAAATAAATTTCAATTAATCAAATTAGGGTTACAATTAATTGAATGTGGGTTTCATCTAATTATGAATGATTATGATTAATTAAGTCTTCTAATGCTTGAATTGATGTTAATCTATGATATTTAGTTGATTTTGCATTGACGCATGCCTAAATTATGCTTTTCAACCATGATCCTATGATGACCCCATTATGAATTTTTAAGATATGCATTTTTTAATAATATGATTGTAAACGATTAGGGGATGCTTTGAAAGGAAAGTATCAATGTTATTGTGAAAGAATTTCTCACTTACTGTGCTGATCATGATTGTGAAAGGTATTTCCCAAAAAAGAATTCACATTTATGAAAGGTTTTCTCATCCATGTTGAATGATGTTTGAGGAGCTATGATACGTCCAAACTTACACTTCAATTAAGAAGAATAAACCATCGAAGTCAGTTTATAGAACTCAAAGTGAGTTGAGGTCGATCCCACAGAGAATTTCTTTACAGAAATAGTTTCACATATGCATTTATTCAAATGTTGTTATTATTTCCTAAAGTAGATAATTGTGAAATGTAAATTGGATTTTAGATTTAAGATCCAAGTAACCAACAGTGTTATGATTTTCAGATTTAGAGAAATTAACAAGATCTTGATTTTAAGGTTGTATTTATGAATGAATGAAGCCAGGGTTGTGTTTCCCATGACATTACATCTAGTGATTATTCATGAACGAGTTTCAAGTAATTTAGTCTTTGCAAACTACAAGCGAGTTAAGTGTATCTAACACTTCTCAGTCTTGTTAGATAATTTTTCACTCAAATCCTCTCAGTCTTAGAGTGTTAATAGATTTTACCCTCGCATATAATGATGCTAAAGTTCTCTTCTCTCTTCTCTCGAACTTTAACTTCATTTCATCGGACTAACTCAAAATTTTCCCAACTATCAATATTCTCTCCAACAATTGATAGCTACAAGTTGATTCTAACGCGGGCACTCATTAGATTGAATGAATAACGAAAGTTGAGTCATATATTGCAAATATGAATCACGTTCTACTCGTATTATGAATCTGCACTTATATTACAATCATAGTTCCCATAACCCTAGTTGTAGTATTTAGCCACTCATGTTTTCAATCAAATAAGTGAAGATAAGTAGTGGTTGCATTAAAAGAAATAACTTACAACGATTTGTAGATTCAATAAAGAAATGATATTCAAACACCAAAACAAACTTTAATTCTCGATTTAATGTTAATCAATCAAAAACCAAAGTGAGAATTTTTAGAAATTAGTCGCTCGTTCCATATATGATGAGATAATCCAAAATTATGACCTAATTAATACAAATAATCAGTCTAAAAAGAGTCCTACTCAAAATAGGACTCAAATGTCGGGTAGCTTCACGGACAGTAAGACGACCTGTCAAGGGCTTCACGGTCCTCTGTGGTCCTTACTTAGGAATCTCAAAACATAGTCCTTGAAGTCCTGTCCTCTGGATCTTTACTACGATCGCCATCACGGATCATTTTGAGGACTGCTACCCGTGAGGCCGTCCGTGATCTTGACTTGGACCAAAATACAGCTCATCAAAGCCTTCTCACTGGAAATCTATCATGATAACCATCACGGACCGTTGTGAGGACCACAACCCGTGAGGCCTTCTGTGGTCTTTACTTGGTCCACCAAAATGCAACTCTTCCAGGACTTCCCACTAATTTGACTTCACGAGCCATAAAACGACCCGTCATGCTCACTAGGGCCCATCTGGGAGTCTGTGATCTTTACTTGGGCTAACATCAACCTTCACTTTGAAAATCCTGCCTACTAGACCTTCTTCACAAGTTTCAGGATAGACCGTGAAAGAGACCACAGACCGTCTTAAGCTTCGTGGTGCTTGTTCCAGACTGAACTTTCTTTTTTTTTTTCTATCTTCCACGTCCACATGTTTACCTGTACACACATCACCAAGCAAACCATATCCATATAAACACACTCGATTCTTGCAATAATCTTTAGTTTTGAGCATCAAATGTGTCAAGATCTCACGGCAAATCAAGTTATTCTATGTTTTGATCTCAAAAGTGTGTATTGGTATTGATTATTACCTCTAATTTATTAAAATGATATTCGACTTTTATCTATTCCATTGGGATTTACAGTTAGCACCAAGAGGGCTTTGAGGTGGAGGCTCAAATAGGGTTGTCTGTAGTAATAACCTCTAGTCCCTAACTACGTGCCCCCGTAGGATTGTCTTAAATGGCCTAGCTAATGGATCCACTTTAGGAAATAATAATATGTACGGATTCTATTTCTATAAGTAGTTTTCCCTTGTTTTGGTATGAGGTATATACCCGATTCCATGGTATAGTTCTCATGATCTTATTTTTGGTTAAAGCTAATACCTAAAAAAATAATTTTGTTTTCTTCAAGTTTTTCTTATGTGTTTTATGTTAATGTATTTGACTATGTTCCATGATACTCATGTTATTTCTTTCTTGAACTTTTAAATGTTTCAATATGATCATGCCTAATCATTTTCATGTATTATGTTATCATGCCTATATTTATGCATATTGCCTCATACTTAGTACATTTCATGTACTAATGAATACTTGTGCCTATATTGTTTCAATAATGTAGGGTTTGAAACTCAAACAGCCTTCATAGGCATAGAAGATTGGCGAGTACACATGTACCGAGGACCAAGACACTTTATTATTTTATGTCATTTTGTTTTAGACCTTGTATATGATGTATAGGTTATGTTCCAATCACTTTTCTTATGATATATTATTTGGCTTTGAGACTTATATCTTAAACTTCCACTTCGCCAAACTCTATTGAAATATGAAATATTTTCTTTTGAACTCTTTATTTCTATTATCTTGTATGATGTATGCTATGTGGCTTGTGTAGGGCCTCTCGGGGTCCTATATTCAATGTTACACCTACGATATACTTTGGGTCATGATAGAGATGACTCTCCAAAAATGAAGTAATGAGAGACTACCTAGCCATCTAGCATATGATCAAGGTTCATGGTTTCGAGAGCTTCATGTGTACCTAACCTCCTTATTTCCTAGAATGGGTACAGGATTTCTGTGCCACTTATAAAGAAGCTTTGCCGAAGATGAGAAAGGGCACAGTCTGGAAACTATTGGAAGAGGTCAAAGTTCATGGGAAGATGGTGAAATGTCATGCAAGAAAGATAAATTAGATACTAGGCACAAAAGTTAAACAACAATAGGTATTACAAACTTGGAATCAATCAAGGTCGAGAGGCACTAAAGGGGTAGATAACCCATCTCTTCTCTGAGATTTCCCCACCTTGGATGATTGAGGGAGAAAATAAAGAAAAAAAGGATATGAACGTTGCCTCTAGATATTGTCTCGAGTTCATCAATAGTAATATCATGCCATCCCAAAATGAGTCCATTCTTTATCTTCCAAAGGCCATACTAGCAAGTAGTATCGTGGATAGGACTGATTTTATGGCATGTATGTTTATTATAGATGAGATGTTGATGAGGGATCAATAGGAGAAAACTTCTTTCCCATTCCGCGCCATGATCACCCTGCTGTGTGAGGATGTGAGAGTTGTTTTTTGAGGGAAAACTGATGTGAGCATTACCCCCGCCTCCTCCAAAACACCCGGAGGATAGACATAGATTATTTGGAGATGATGCAGCTTGGAGGAAGCCGTCACCACCAAATAGTCAGACTCTATGCCTGTAATTGATCTTGCCACTCTAGAGGCCGAGGCCATTAAGTCTACTCCTTCCATGGAGCTATCACATACACCCAATATTTCTTCTATACCATCCATTTCTACTACTGCACATGCCCCTACTCCCATCTCTTGACCCCTTTGACCCAGGCCATGATATACCAAATAGGCAATATTTTCCAATCTTTATATTAAGGGTAGTTAGGGTGAAAATGGATATAACCAAGTTGATTGATCGGGAAATTGAGGTTATGTTGGCACCCCTAAGAGATAGGTTGACTCAATGTGAGGCAATCCTAGAGGTTAGATAATCTCGTAGATAGGATGGAGGCTCGAAAGAAGATAAAGGGTAACTATCATGCTTTTACTATGACGAGGGTTTATATATACACTCTTAGGGTTAATATGGACCAGTTGAGGTTCAAGGACAATTCTATGCTATGGGTTAAGGTTTTCATGCCGGATGCGCCTAAGTTTGTGCCTACCTCTGTGTCGAGTGTGAAGGTTCCTACAAGTGTGGCTGAGTAACCAAGTATAAGTGGTGTTACTATTGATGCTAAGAAAGATGAGGTGGGGTCGATGAAGATTTGTACAAGGAGACAAATAAGGAGGATATAGAAAGAGAGAAGGAGGAGCAGCAGATTTCCATGAAGTTGAAAAAGCTGTAGGATATTAATGAGACTATGGTCCATGCTACATTGGAGAAATCCCATGAGAAGACCTCTACAGTTGTCACTAGTGGGTCTTTTCGGACTCCACCATTCCTCCCAGTTATGTTTTGGGCATTGATTCCCTAGTTGATACTATTATTCTGCCTCATGTGTCTATGTTGCCAAGGAATGATGCCCAGGATGATGCAATCCCTCTGAGACTCCAGATCTTACTTAGCACTCCACAGGTGTAGCCTATTAAGGGGACTTTTATCTCTCCTTATGTACTTACTTATACTCCGCATCGAGGACACTGCTATGTTAAATTTTGTTGAGTGAGGGCACTTGTGCCATTATCCCCTCTTTTGATTGTATTTTAGTTTTTTCAATTTTAGTTTTTTAATAATTATAGTATTTTATTGTTTTTGTTTTGTTATAGTTATTTGATGGTTTAGCTAGTTTTTTCTCTTCATATTCATTTGAATCATGAGTTTAAAAGTCTTTTTTTGAGTTTTTTTGATAATGTTCGAAGATCGATTGTGTTCAATATTGACTTCTTGAATAGTATTGATGATGAGCATTGTATTTAGTATTGGTTTTGCAAAAAGAAATCAGTGTGGCTGCACTTTTCAATGATCTTTTTGAATCTTATGTTGACTAGATGCACTTTTGATATGAGCCTTGTAATAAACACCACACATAAGCTTTTGATCTTGTTGGGCTATGCTAAATGACTATCTTTGAAGTGCCTTGTGTGATGAGGTTTTGCTTCAAATCATGCTTGAGAATCCTAAAATTTGCCTTGTTTGTTTGATTGTCTAGCTTTGGTAAATGCATGAAGTGATCTTGGACATAACATGGCATACTTGACCCCAAAGGGCTCTCATATAAGCCCTTAGTATCATAACATAGGTAATAGAAATGAAAATATGGAACAATTTAAAACTTTTACAATCAAAGTCATTTTTCATAAAAGTAAGCGGAAGTCTTTAATAAAACCTTTGTCTCAAACCATCTATTTAAACTCATGAATAAAAGTCTTTGGGACGCAACCCATACAAAGTCTAAAAACATAAATAAATGACATAAAGGGAATAAGTGTTTGTCCGCGAAGCTATGAGGACTCACCAATTCTTCAACTCTTCTTGATCCTTGGAAACCTAGCCTTCAAAGCAATTCAATCTCCTCAAACCTACATTTGATTAGAATGTAGGCAATATGCGTTAGTAGATAATGTACCAAGTATGAAAGCTAGCACAACATCATAAGAGCATCTCAAATGGGTAGTCAACATAAGACATAAGCATAAAAGATAATAACATATTCATAACATAATCATCGTCGTCATAGCATAATCATCGTAGTAATAGAATGGTCTCCAACATAAGCTTCATATAAACATAAGTCAACATAAGACATAGTTAATGAGGATAGGAGACATATCATAATCATATAAGCATAATTGATCCTTGGTCATCTATACCATATTAGCACCATTCTCAAGTAACATCAAAAGCATACATGTGCAAAGCAAGAATAGCATCCCATAATACCACCCAAGCCAAGTATCCCTTTTTGGTCATCTTAATCATAGTCTATGTGCATGGATAGGTCATAATTCTTCCTACCATAAGGGCACCGTACTTCTAAGTAACCTCAAGACACACTTGATCAACGCATGAAAGGCATCCCATACTACCCTTCACACTAAGCATAGCCTTGAAGTCATCGTAGTCATATTCACCCTCCTTTTGGTCTTACTATTAGCTTACTTCATATAGACAAGGAAACTACCACCTTAGTCAATCATATCTTGGAAGGCAACTATTGCAACAACCCAAGCTAAGTCATACTACATAAGGGAACCCTTCAAAACTAGCCTCAAGTCATACTTGTGCCATGTATGGATAGCATCCTATACTACTATCCACACTAAGTACTCCTTTAGACTATCATGAATGTTCACTAGTTGGGGACTAGTCCCTCTATTTTATTTACCTCTTCAAGGCTACCAAGGAATAACCCCCTAATAGTCTAGACCATGCTATCATCTTACTAACATAACTAGGTTAAACTAAGCCAACTATCTTGGAAGACACACTATCATGCAAGTCCAAGCTACTCTAGGAAAGGTACAAGTGTCCTATCCTAGCTACCATGAAATAGTCCTATACCAAATAAGTCATGCTACCTTATAAATATACCAAAGTACAAATACAATCTATCCTTAGGATAGTATTATTCTCAATCCTAAGCTATCCTTAGGAGAGTATAAGTCCTCTATCCCAAAGTTACCATAAAATGGTCATGGCCAAAACAAGTCAAGCTACCATGAAGGGATCCTAACAATGCTAGTTCAAGCTACCCATAGGAGATTATACATCAACAACCCTAGGCTACCATGACTACATCTAACTCATGCGACCATGACATGCATTCTACAATGCTAAGTCAAGCTATCCCTTAGGTGAGTATAATCCTCCATCCCAAGCTATCAACCTTGTTCTTATCCTACTAAGCCAATCTATACATGAATGGAACATATTTCACAACTTCAAGCTATTCTGGTCTAACATGCTTTGATTCATTTCAGGTTATTAAGCCAACCTAGAATCCTTATATATGAGAGAACCCTTGTATCTCCTAGCAATTCATGCATAAGTGTGTAAGAGATAGAGAATACACAAGATCACATCATATTGAATTTACCCCCAAAGCCCTAACAATAATGGCTACAAGCACTACTTTCAAGCTTAACTTAATTCTATCATGATCCATGTCTAAATTAAAAGTTATTCTATCACATTCTTTACTACTAAGTGATTCTAGTCATAATTGATTCATAAAGGTTCTATTCTAACTTTATAAGTCAAGATCCTTCCTATTCAATCAAGTCTAGTTCAATTCATGATTATATGATCCTAACTATGATCAATTAGTATTCAAGACATTGATTTAGGAAGTTTGCCTTAGAACGTTCAACTTTGCCTCTACTAGCATAAACCAACAAAGATCACATTCATCAATTTAGATTAGGGTTTACTATATAAATTACATGAATTCATCATAATATCACTAAACAAAGCTAGATCAATCATAATTGGGTGATATCCACTAGATTGGAATCACACCCAAACCCTACCCACAATACAAGCACAACTCTAGCTAGAATTGGGTTTTTTATTTCACAAGTGGGGAAACTATGGGGGATCTATGGGTGGAAGAACTCATAGATGATTAAGCTTAGCATACCTCTTTTCAAAGGCCTAAACAAATCTTGAATCAATGGTGAAACATTGCCCTCTTCTCTTCTCTTCTCTTCTCTTTTTCTTCACTTCTAGAGAAAGAATATTTGGAGAGTAATTGGGGGTTCTTAGATGAATGACTTAAATCAATTAGTTTAGGGGTGTATTAGAATTATATAGGTGGATAATTAACTAACTAACCGACCTACCTTAACCCCTAATTAATAACTTAATTAATTCCCAAACCCCTAACTAAACTAAAACTCTAAAAACTGGCAGCACCTACGCCCACCCATCTAGGGACCGTGGATGAGTCTACTGCCTTTGCTGCACCCTCGTGGTTTGCACCTGAGGCTTTCCTTGGCAGGCATTGACCTACGCCCATGACCTATGGGCATGGATTGATCTACTGGCCATAGATGGCTATCCGTAGGTCACACATTTGACAGTTTTGGGGACTATTTTTGGGGTCCCCCTCATGGACCCCGTGGGTAGTCCTTAGGGGGTCGTACCTAGACGTTTAACCCCTAAAACCCCTATTCTAAGTACAGGAACCATTTCTTTTTAATTTAATGCTCATACGGCACTCCAAAACTCTTACAAAAGGCTCAATAACCCACTAGTTCAACTCACTAATTTACAGGGTGTTACAATATCCCCCACTTGGGGGCATTCATCCTCAAATGATACTTTAAACACTTCTTAAAGTCAAAGATCTAACTTATCAGCTCATTATGCATGCACTACATCTAAATGCACAGAATAAAGCAAGACAACTTCAATTCAAAACTAAACTCGTTCAATGCAACTCAAGGGAGTAGGAACTACTTCTACCAACCCAAAATGCATGAAACTCTATATCTACTCATTCTTAAGGAGGAACTAACATCTCCTCAGTAAAATATGCTCAATACTCCCTCATGGAGCCAAAATGCAACTTTATCTCAAAAAGCATTTATTCAAGGAGGAAATTTTCAACTCCGAACTAAGGCATGCTCATAACTCAACTCATGAAGTATATATGCAAATATACTCAAATGCACTACAACATGAGGAAAACAATTCATATAAGTCATTTCTATCAAGGCCCTAGCATTTTCATGAGCATGCATATAAGGAAATCATGGCAACACATAAAGCACACCATAACCCTACTAGATAGGCACACTATCCCCCACTTGGGAGTTAGCCTACACAAACTTTTCCAAACATCATACATACTAAAAACAACTTCAAAGTCCAACATAACAAGTCACAAAAGATAAGAAATCTGGAAATTTACTAAAGTATGAAACACATACCGGAAGGGACATGAGGAGATCATTCTTGATCTTCTCTAGATTGGAGAGCATAAAACCTATTCTTCTTTTGAGGCTCCACATCCCCACTACTAGAGGCAACTTTCTTACCTTCTCTTCTTGTAACCTTAGCCTTAGGTCAATCTTTCGTCATATGGCCACTCTCACCACAACTAAATCAACCCTCTCTATCGCCCAAACATCTACCCTCATGCCTCTTACCACACCTACCACAAGATGGCCATAGGGACTCATTACTCATCCCTTGTGGCCTAGGGGTAGACACCCTCTTATCCTTATGCTTAGGAGCATTAGAAAAATCTTGTCTGAAAAACTTTTGTCGATTCCTAGAACGACCATATCCATCGGACCCATTATGAAAGGACTTATCACCATCCATCCTCGACCTCTTCATCTACCTAGCCCTCTCTTTCTTGAGTTTTGACTCTTCTATTTGTTGGGCAAACACCATGAGGTGTGAGATATCCATATCATCAACAAGCATTGCCATACGACATTCTTCTTCTACCAAATTGGACACCCCCGTTATAAACCTATTCATCAGATCCCTTGGATTTTCTACCAAGCTTGGAGCATACTTAGACAAAAGGGTGAATTTCGAAGAGTACTCTTTAACACTCATACTACCTTGCTTAAGGTTGATGAATTCTCCCAATTTGGCTTACCTCAACTCCTAGGGAAAGAACCTATATAGAAATTCTGACTTAAAAGCTTCCTACTCTATAGGGCCCGCTTCTACAAGCCTAATTTTTTTCCATTGCTCATATCAAATTTGGGCAATGTCCTTCAATTGATAGGCGGCTAGTTTCGCTTTATCAATAGAAGTCACCCCTATGATTGCTAGCACTTTATAAACCTCCTCTATGAACCCATTTGGATCTTCTTCCACTTTGAAGCCACTAAACTCCGGAGGTTTCATCCTCAAAAACTCCTATACCCTAAAAGCACCCATCCCCCTTATTGGGTTTGCTAGGGCCACCACCTCTCTATTAGTTTGCACCGTCAAGGCTTGAGCCAATAATTGCATAAAAGTCCTAAATTCCGCTAGATTGCCCAATTGGAGGGACATTTGGAACTTAAGGAGGAGCATGGTTTGGAACTTGTGGAGGAACCTCTTGTTTTCTATTATCTCCCTCATCCCTCCTAGCATTAGCCCTAGTATTAGCCATAACCTAAAAAACCATAGGGCAAAGGTTAGGAGAAAGACCTACTAGATCTAAACTCTATAGCACGACTTTAGAGAATGAAGAAATGAGATTTCCTATACATCGAAGAACCTACAATTCATAAATGTGGCGTGCTTCACATTTATGAACAAGGCTCTACTAGACGTGGTTTGAGACAATCCTAGAACCATTCTAAACCTTGTGCTTTGATAACCAAATTTTTCATGACCCAGGGGTACCCTTAGACGTAACATGTCATACTTGACCCCGAAGGGCTCACATATAAGCCCTTATTATCATAACATAGGTCATAGAAATGAAAATAAGGAACAATTTAAAACTTTTACAATCAAAGTCATATTTCTTAAAAGCAAGCGGAAATCTTTACTAAAACCTTTGTCTCAAACCAACAATTTAAATTCATGATTAAAAGTTTTTGGGACGTAGCCCATACAAAGTCTAAAAACATAAAGAAATGACATCAAGGGAATAAGGGTTTGTCCTCGAAGCTATGAGGACTCACCAATTCTTCCAACTCTTCTTGATCCTTGGAAACCTAGCCTTCAAAGCAATTCAATCTCCTCAACCATACATTTGATTAGAATGTAGGCAATATGTGTAAGTAAAAAATGAACCAAGTATGAAAGATAGCACAACATCATAAGAGCATCTCAAATGGTTAGTCAACATAATACATAAGCATAAGAGATAATAACATATTCGTAACATAATCGTCATAGTCATAGCATAATTATCATAATCGTAACATGGTCTCCACATAAGCTTCATATAAACATAAGTCAACATAAGACATAGTTAACAAGCATAAGAGACATATCATAATCATATAAGCATAATTAACCCTTGGTCATCTACACCATATTAGCACCATTCTCAAGTAACCTCAAAAACATACTTATGCAAAGCAAGAATAGCATCACATAATACCACCCAAGCCAAGTATCCCTTTTTGGTCATCTTAACCATAGTCTATGTGCATGGTTAGGTCATAAGTCTTGCTACCATAAGGGCACAAGACTTCTAAGTAACCTCAAGACACACTTGTGCAATGCATGAAAGGCATCCCATACTACCCTTCACACTAAGCATAGCCTTAAAGTCATCTTAGTCATATTCACCCTTCTTTTGGTCTTACTATTAGCTTACTTCATAAAGACAAAGATATCACCACCTTAGCCAATCATATCATGGAAGGCAACTATGGCAGTAACCCAATCAATTCATACTTGTTTCATGTATGGATAGCATCCCATACTACTACCCACACTAAGTACTCCTTTAGACTATCATGAATGTTCACTAGTTAGGAACTAGTCCCTCTATTCTATTTACCTCTTCAAGGCTTCCAAGGAATAACCCCCTAATAGGCTAGACCATAGTATCATCTTACTAACATAACTAGGTTAAGCTAAGCCAACTATCCTGGAAGACACTATCATGCAAGCTACTCTAGGAAAGGTGCAAGTGTTTTATCCTAGCTACCATAAAATAGTACTATACCAACTCTGTCATGCTACCCTAACAGATATACCATAGGACAAATGCAAGCTATCCTTAGGAGAGTATGATTCTCAATCCTAAGATATCATTAGGAGAGTATAAGTCCTCTATCCCAAAGCTACCATGAAATAGTCTAGGCCAAACCAAGTCAAGCTACCATGAAGGCATCCTAACAATGCTAGTTCAAGCTACCCATAGGAGAGTATACATCCTCAATCCTAGGCTACCATGACATGCATTCTATAATGCTAAGTCAAGCTATCCCTTAGGTGAGTATAATCCTCCATCCCAAGCTATCAAGCTTGGACTTATCCTACTAAGTCAAGCTATACATGAAGGGAACATATTTCACAACTTCAATCTATTCTAGTCTAACATGCTTTGATTCATTTTAGGTTATTAAGCCAACCTAGAATCCATATATGTGAGAGAACCCTTGGATCTCTAAGCAATTCATACATAAGTGTGTAAGAGATAGAGAATACACAACAAGATCACATCATATTGACTTTACCCCCAAAGCCCTAAAAATGATGGCTACAAGCCCTACTTTCAAGCTTAACTTCATTCTATCATGATCCATGTCTAAATTACAAGCTATTCAATCATACACTTTACTACTAAGTGATTCTAGTCATAATTGTTTCATAAAGGTTCAATTCTAACTTTAAAAATCAAGATCCTTCCTATTCAATCAAGTCTACTTCAATTCATAATTATATGATCCTAACTATGATAAATTTGTATTCCAGACATTGATTTAGGAAGATCACCTTAGAACCTTCAACTTTGCCTCTAATAGCATCAACCCACAAAGATCACATTCATCAATTTAGATTAGGGTTTACCATAGAAATCACATGAATTCATCATAATATCACTAAATAAAGCTAAATCAATCATAATTGGGTGATATCCACTAGATTGGAATCACACCCAAACTCTACCCACAATGCAAGCACAACCCTAGCTAGAATTAGGTTTTTGATTTCACAAGTGGGTAAACTATGGGGGCTCTATGGGTGGAAGAACTTTTACATAGATGATTATGCTTAACATACCTCTTTTAAAAGCATGAAACAAAGCTTGAATCAATGGTGAAACACTGCCCTCTTCTCTTCTCTTCTTCTTCACTACTAGAGAGATAATATTTGGAGAGTAATTGGTGATTCTTAAATGAATGGATTAAATCAATTAGTTTAGGGGTGTATTAGACATATATAGGTGGCTAATTAACTAACTAACCAACCTACCTTAACCCCTAATTAATAACTTAATTAATTCCCAAACCCCCTAACTAAAACTAAAGCTCTAAAAACTGGCAGTACATACACCCACCCATCCCCGAACCGTGGATGGGTTTATTGCCCATGTTGCACCCTCATGATTTGCACTTGAGGCTTCCCTTGGCAGGCCTTAATAGTCCTTGACCTACGCCCATGACCTACGGGGCGTGGATTGATCAAATGGCCATAGATGACCATCCGTAGGTCACATAATTGACAGTTTTGGGGACAGTTTTTGGGTTCCCCCTCAAGGACCCCTTGGGTGGTCCTTAGTGGGTCGTACCCAAATGTTAAACCACTAAAACCCCTATTCTATGTACGTGAACCATTTCTTTTGATTTTAATCCTCATACGACACTCCAAAACTATTACAAAAGGCTCTAGAACTCACTAGTTCAACTCACTAATTTACGAGGTGTTACAATAGGTTTTGAGGATATTTTGAACTCTATCAATGAGCTCAACCATGCAGGGGAATTGAACTTGAGACGCCCTGCTCAACCAACTAAGTCACCCTTACGGGTAAAATTCCCAGCATGTTTTGCAGGACATAATTTCAAAGAACTCTTTTTTAGTGGAAAAAGTTTTTAGCCATTCCTTTAGTAAATTCACAATCACGTAAAACAATAAAAAACTCACTTTCCAATGCTCTTTCTCTTCCTAATAGTAGCACCCAAATGGTGCATAAATAAAATTAGCACCAGGTATAAAACTTGGGAAACCTTTTATCATATCTACACTAAGATATAAAATGAAAAGAATGCCTCACTCATTGAAAAATATAATAAACAGTACCAAGGCTAATAATATAGAAACATTTGTCGATTACACATATGAGACTGATGTATTGTCTTGGTCTCATGATTGACAAATGAAATCGTTTCCGACTTAAAGTTGAAACCAAAAAGAAAAAGTTCTATATGAGGGGAGTGGGAAAGACTACTCAATGTTAAGACTAAAATAAAGTTGTTAAATACCTGGTACACATCATAGAATTCCTTGTGAGCTATTGGATTGATGCCGCCACCGTGGTTGGAGTAATAGTGGAACACCACTCCACCAAAGTGAACCCTCTCACAAAAAATCATAACATTCAATTTATTTTAGATCGATTGAAGCAACATAAATCTATAAAATATAATGTATGAAGTTAAATATGTTAGGTTAAGAAATAAACCTTTCCACGTATTCAACAAGAAATGAAATGGGCTAAAACTTTGCATGAGCCAAAAAAATTAGCATGATAGACAAAAGCACTCAATTTTCAAGCAACCAATGAATTAAAAATGAGGAAAATAAGTAAAAATCATCAAATGACAAAGAGGTTCGTTATAACTGTGATGTTATTGGTGTCTTTTAGGGTTGTGTGTGAATGTAGCAGGCATAGTGATTTCATACACATCTATGCAACTATAGATTCATGAGAAGATCTACCGCACTCATGACTTGGAGTTCGAAGAAGTAGTCTTCACATTGAAGATTTAGATGCACTACTTGTATGGAGTTGATTGTGAAATACTCACCAATCATCATAGTTTTTCAGTACATTTTAAACCAAAAACCCTTTATCTAGACAATGAAGGTGGATGAAGTTACTAAAGGACTATGAAGTGATGATTCTCTATCATCCGTGCAAAGTAAATAATGTAGCAGATGCGTTGAGTTGGAAGGTGGTGCATATGGGGTGTTTGGATTTCATAGTTGTGTAGGAGTAACTTTGGCTTTAGATATTTTGTCCCTAGCCAACCATATGGTTTGCCTTGATGATTTTGAGCTAGACAGGTTTCATGCATGTGTGGAGGCTAAATATTGTTTGATAAAACATATCCTCGCACATAAGTTTGAGAACATGAGGTTGAGGGTGATTCAAGATAACGTACTTAATGGTGAAGCTAGGAAGGTGACTTTAGATTCAGGACCCGTTTGGCCATAGATTTCCCGAGTAATATTTGGGGAAAAAATTGGAAAATAGTATTTGTCCATACAATTTGTCATTATTTGGCAAATATTTTTGGTAAATATCCCAAATTCCCAAATACTAGTTTTTTCTAGTATTTGGGCCAAATCTCATTATTTAGGATCTTTTAAAAATTGAAATTTTACACCAAACTTTTATCTTTTACAAAAACATCCTCTATAGTAGTTGTTTGCGTTGTATTACATAATTTTTTACATGAACATCAAAGTAGTGATGAAAGTGATGATATGTTTGTTGATTAAAATGTTGAACAATCGGCTCAGGGTAACAAGGTCATGTGCTTTGTCTACTTCACGATGTATGGAATGATGCTTGTTGCACTCACTCCAAACCACAACATTGCTCTAGTGTCATGGACACTATTTGTTATTTGTTGCAATGAAGATCTAATTGACTTGTAATACAAACTTATGGTTAGTTCTGATAGTTTTTAAAATTTACGGGTATAAATCATATTTTTCTAAAAAAGTGAAATATGTTTCCCAAATACTATGGACAAACACATGATTAAATTTCACCCAAATAATATTCACTAATAATGTTTGGAAATCTATGGCCAAACGCTAGCTCTGAGGGTGTTTTAAGGATTGAGGGTTACATCTATGTCCTTAGAGATGGAGATTTGGAATAGTAGAATTTAGAGGAGTCCCATTGTTCTACATTCTCTATTGATCCCGGTGTGGTAAAGATGAATTGTGATCTTAGGAAACACAATTGATAGTGTGGTGTGAATATGAGCATTGCAATATTTATGGCTAGATTCTTTAACTATCACCATGTGAAGTACGAGCATAAAAGGCTAGGTGTTTTGACCCAGCGGCTAGCCATTCCAGAGTAAAAGTGGGAACTGATAGCTATGGACTTTGTGGTAAGCTAGCCACATACTCTTTGGAGATTTGATTCTATTTTGGTCATCATAGATCAATTGACCAAGTCTTAATGCTTTCTGCTAGTTTGGACTACCTACAATTCAAAGAGATTAGCTCAGATTTACCTTTGGGAGATCGTCCGTTTGTGTTAGGTACATTCCCTATCATTTCAGATTGTGGTACATAGTTCACTTCTTCTTTCTGGAGGTCTATTTAAAGGGATTTAGGTACCCGAGTTCAAATTAGCACTACTTTCCATCCACAGATCGATGGTAAGTAGAAGCAGAAAATTCCTCTCTTGGAGTACATGCTTTGGGCATGTGATATTGCTTTTGGAAGTTAGTGGGACCAGTCTTGGCTTTGAAAAAGTTTGTGTAAAATAATAGCTAACATTTGATTATTCAGATGGCTTAGTTTGAGCTGTTTTATGGTAGGAGATGTCGATCTCTAGTGGGCTGGTTTGATGCTTTAGATCTTAGGACATGAGGCACCGACTTATTCCATGATACTATGGGTAGTTTTCATGTGATCTAAGAGGAACTCCATATTTCCAAGTGTAGGTAGAAGAGTTATGTTGATCAGAGGGTGCCCTTTAGATTTCATGGTTGGTGATTGTGTGTTTCTACTAGTGCTGCCAAGAAGGGTATGATGAAGTTCAAGAGGAAGGGTCTAGCCATAGGTCTTTGGCCATTTTAAGATTCTAAGACACATAAGAGTGGTAGCTTATGAGTTACCTTACTGTAGCTCTTTCGTGAGTTCACCCAGTTTTTATGTCTCTATGTTGAGGCGGTATGTTTGCGATGAGTGGAACACCTCAATAATTTCTAAACTAAGGCACAAACGATTTTTCATTTGCCAAAAAGTTGTATCAAGTGATTATAAGATTGATCTTAGGTTTTAAGGTCAACTTTTTAGTGTGGACATGAATTTGGATATGAATTAAGGTCTCTAGAATCCCCTAATACGAAGTTGAGTTGAAAGTTTCCTTACTGATTAAGTTTTTATGTAAGATTATGCTTTGGTAAAGTTAGTCTAATCATATCTCTCAGAACAAAATGAATTAGGTATTCCACGTTCTATTAAACTAATCGTCTATGGGTCCTCTTTTCAACACCACCAAGTTTGTCTCATTTCGAGTTTGGAGTAAAAAGTAATGACCATTTTACCAAAGACTACCACATCAGAGTTTTCTAAAGCTCTAAACTAAGAAAGCCGCCTACGGGTGAACTATGACCCGTACTATCAACTCATGCAAAAAGACTTCAAAGAGTCAAATTTTGCGGTCAAATTCCAATGAACCTCTCTACAGGTCATATAACCTTCTATGTGTCGTAGTTTGGACCCATAGAATGAGTTTTTGAGCCTTAAAATTCAATATACACTAATACGGATTAAATCTACATGTCATAATTTAGACCCTTAGGTTGAAATTTTGAGCCTTAAAATTCAATATAAATTCCACAAGTGGGATCTGTACAATTGATCAAACCACGAACTATAGATGTTCTGTTGAAGGTTTTTGACAGCTCTTTAAGATGGGTAGTTTAGTCTTTTCCCATCCCTTCTAAGCCTAAACCCCAACATATTTATACATAAATAATGTTTTAAACAATATTAATCGGCACTATTACTCTCATTAGCGCTGCTAAGTCTAAGGATCCAAGAGGAAAAAGCTAGGGTTTTCAAGCATTCTTCCAATTTCGTCAAGAACTTTGTTCTTCTCGGTATGTAAGGTCATAGTGATGGAGTGAATTCCTCCTCATGCCCTACATCTAGCTAAATTTAGTAAAAGAGTAATCTAGGGTTTTTGTCCTGAGTTTTGAGTATTCTTGAAATGAGTAGTGTCGTTGAGTTTTGAGATCTTTATTTCTGAGTATTGAATTTTCTATATTTTTCTTGAGACCTTTGAGTTGATTTGTTCATGTCTATATTTCCCCATGAACCCCTTTTTGAGTTATAAATTTTGAGCATCTTTTGAAGAAAATATTCTTGTCTTAAACTGATTTTCTGAGAAAGAAAAGATGAGTTTTGAGAAAGAATTTTAAACATGATTTAAGTAAGAGTATAAGAGAAGTAAGTATTCCCAAATGTATCACTTTTTTACTTTGAGAAAAGAGAAATTTTGATTTCTAAATGAGTTAATGAGTTTAGTGATATTTCAGAGCAGTTAACTTTTTTAAGAGGATATTTTGAGAAATTACCTCAAATTGAGAAAGAGTATGTTTTATACATTTTAGCATGAGCATTTATTTATTGGGAGTAGTATTGATCACCGATATGAGAGTGAGTTCATACAATTGACATTCCTCATAAAGCATGTAGCCAACATGGGTAAATGATCATACTTTTTAGATGACTCCTTATTGCTTTTGAGCAGAGCTTTAGTGGATCTACTTAGTTGAGATGTTCTATATCCAAACAAGGTTTAGGAAAGTGATGGTAGTGTGGGTGAGATGTTGTATCATCACGTTGCTCAAAGTGATGGTTGTCAATTAGAGAATCTCCTAAACAGAGTTAAAAATGTTTGTTTTCTTATCATATCTCTTAATAAGTTGAGTCAGAGATGAGTAAGTACTTTGTAAAGTGTTAAATGATTCCACTCCCTTATTTATTTACATTCATTTGAGTATATATTTATATCTATTGCCGTCTTTTCATTCAGTCATTTTTCTTCGGCTATATTACATAATCGTACATTCAATGTAGTGATATCATTCAACCTACATCATTTTATGAAGCATATACATGTGTTCAGGATCATCACTATGTGATTCGTTGAGTTCAATTTGCACTTCCTATTTGAGAGTTTTGGTGAGTCCTCCTTGGCTTTTTAAGGGGGCCATTTTTCATTTCAATACTTACTTTGGGAGCTTCAAGGATCTTGTTGCAGTGTCCATGTTAAACTTAGAGGCTTTATAGATATTTAGAGTTGAGTTGTTTTTAGATACTCTTTCTTTAAAGTGTTTTGCAGATAGTTTATTTTGATTAAATGGGTATTTGTGACAATTGAGTTATATTTCTCTCTTTAAAGCTTTTAATTTGCTTGAGTCAAATATTTCGCTAAATAGTCGCCAGACCAAGGGTGTGCTTTGGATCCAGCAATGGCTTTCGAGTACCTGCCACATCCAGAGTATAAACTTGGGGTGTGGTAATGATTCTCACATGCTTTACTGGGATTTGGTTCAACTTGATTAGTAAGTTGCATTTGAGGGTAAGCCTACAACTATTCTAGACAATCAGGTTATAATGTTAAGGTCTAAGGAGATTCCATCAATGAAGGTTCAATAAAGGCATCATAGAATAGAGAAGGATACTTGGGAGGCAAATCTTGGCATACAGGCTTGATATCCTCCCCTTTTCAAACCTTTAGGTTCTTCATTTTCTTTTACGGTTAAGGATGAAAATCATTTAAGTAATAAATATTGTAATGACCACCGTAGTCATTTACTTGCTTTGCGTTCTTTTTACTATTTTTTCCCCTTCTCATAACTCCTTGTGGTATTTGTGTGTTGCTTGTATGGGTGGCATGCTCCCTGAGGGGGTCATGTGAGATTGGTATGGGTTTTTATTTTTTGGAGGTTTTTAAGTGAAAGAGTTAACTTTGGTCAATATCGAGATATTCTTATGTCGTATGAGTTTTTCTTCAACCCCTTCATCTTAAGAATGCTTATTTTGGGCTAGTGACATAATTTTTTGGGTCCCGAGACTTTTAGCATGATTTTGAACCATCAGGTGAGATAGTAGTGAAAGTTGGTAAAGGATTGTTTTTTGGTCAACAGTCTTAGTAAATGTGGTCAGATGAAAATTTTGTCAGTGTGGTTAGCTACAAAGTGTTGAGTTTTGTCTAGAATTACCTTTCCTTCAGATGAGGTGATTGGTGGATTTATGGAGTTTGTCACTTTGTAGTTTTCTTTTCCATTTAAGTATTTACTTTAATCAACATTCTATCGAGATGACGTCCATTGGTTATTCATCGATGTCGTTGACTTTTGAAAACCATTTTTGGTATGAGTAGCATAGTTCATTTGTATTCATGAGGTTTTGAATGAATCTCGGGCCTTTGTAGAGGAATTTTTTCAACTTAGATTTGAGCTGATGCAACTGATGCTAGTGCCACAAGATTTGCTCAGTGTGATTGTGATCTTGGGTCTGCATTCGCCTCAACCACTAAAAATGGCCATCACAATCGGGAGCTTGGAATCGCAACCACAAACACCAATTTCCTTGGTTAACACAATCACGACCATTGACCATTGTGATCATTATGTATGGTCAGTGGACTTAGTCAAATTAAAGTAAATCGAAATTGTGATCCTGGGGGTCACGCGATTGCATAGAATAAGTGAGTGCGGTTATCTCAGTCCTTCACGAACTCATCATGCATCCTCTAAAAGAGTAAGTCCTTAGGACATTTGGGGAGAAAAAATTGAAAGGGAAATCAATGGGAATTGCAAGGTTTAGTTGATTGATTGTGTAGACATGTTTTGGGGTCATTATTTCTTCCAATTTACTTGTTTTTTCATCCAAATATCCCTCTTAATTTCTATTTTTTATCCTCTATTTGTAGGCTTGATCTATACTTAGATTGTTCCAATGTTTGGGGAAAAAGTTCCTTGAACTAATTAGGACCTTGCGACAGAGTCAACTTTGTGATTTTATGCATGGTCCCAAGATCATATGTTGACACGCTTTTCGATTTCAAATCTTTTAATTGCATTATAAGTATAGTTTTGCATTCTTTTCTTTTCATGGTCCCAAGATCATATGTTGACATTTGATTATATGCATGGTCTCCGAATTTGCTGGCCAAAGTCCAAAGGGCAACTCGCCGAATTGACCCCATATTGCCAAATTTACCTAACATTTTGTAGAATTTTGTGAGCTAACCTTCAAGTTGGCAAGCTAAACTTCAACTTTGGCGGAGAAAAAAATGTGTTTGGCGATCGAAAACTCATTTTATGCCACTAATCGCAGGTTCTAATTCCTTAGTTTCCTTTTCTTGATTCTCAATCGCTCTCAACATTCCTAAACTAATTTTCAACTCGTAATTGATCTACTTGTTGATTATTGGTTCTTGAATTCTCTTCTTTGCTAGTGCCATTTATTTTCGTACTTTTATTCTGTTTATTTCATAGTTAACCTTTTGATTCAAGTCCATTTTGATTTAATCGAGTCGTCTGTCTTTCTTTAAACAAGAAACCATTTCGGCCAAGAGTAGAAATTGACACTTTGTGATCAACCGAGTATAAGCAATCTTCAACCTTAGCCGAGCCAATTTGAGAGGCAATCAAAAGTGTGTAAAACAAGTGATTGTGATTTCATTTTACTAACGTTGACATTGTTTATTGTTTTTGTTGAGTTGCCTTATTGCTAGGTACAATGGAAACCAGAAGTGAAGCCCAGACACCTATGGGAGGGGTTACTTTGGAATCTATAACAGAGGCAATTACTAATATGAGCTGGAGGATGGAGAATATGGAAGGACAAATGGCCACCCTGAAAGGGAGTGTGTCGAAGATGGATAATAGAATGAACAATGTGGATGGTCGAATTAACTCTACTAAGTCCACCCCATAAGCTACTTTTTGTGCTTCCACAAGTGGGCACCACCACACTATTTCTCCTTCTATCACACCCAGAGCCTTCCATCAAGCGTTCAACCCAACACCAATCTGTTTCGGTTATAATGTCCAAAATAACAATCGACCATTCCATTCCCAACTCAATCAAGAAGCTCCACGAAACCAAAACCGCCCTTACCAAGCACCAATAAACAAAATCCCACCCTACTAAATGAAACAAACCCAACAAATTCCCGTAATAGAGGCGAGGGATAATGAGTACTAAGTGGGATATGAAGGTGAAGGTGAAGAAGCGCCATGGAATTAAGCATAAAAGAATAGGCCAAGAGGTCAAATAGGGCATAGAGGAAGAGGAGGTATATTTGGTCCGGTACCACATGGGAGAAGACAATATGAGAACCAACCTCAAGGTGGAGAACCACAGGAAGCCTATGCCAATCAAGAGTATGGTCAAGAATTGAGACAAGAACATGGTAACCAATATCAAGGGGAAGTCCAAAGAGGTTACTACTACAACAACAACCAAGTGGGTGAGGGCCGAGGAAATTATTATGGAGACCAAGGTGGAAATGGAGGCCGAGATGTCAAAATCAACTCTATCAAGACTATTCTTATACCTTTCAAAGGGGAATGCAATCTCGATGTTTATCAAGAATGGGAGTCGCTTTGTAAAAGAATCTTACAAATCAATAATTTGACCGAGGTCAAGAAGGGTTGCTTTTCCATTGCTCAATTTGAGGGGTTTTCTATTACGTGGTGGGAATACATGAAAAGGTATCATCTAGTACTTCAAGATGGACACCCTCCACTATGGAACGGATTGAAAGCCCTTATGAGAGTCAAGTATGTGCCAGAAAGGTATCGCCAAGAGTTACATGCTATGTTGTACAACTTGAGGCAAGGAGGCAAAAGTATTGCGGTTTACTATGATGAGTTCCAAGCATTGATCTTCAAGCTAGAATACAACGAGAATGAAGAGCATGTCATTATTCATTTCAAGGTAGGATTGAACAAGGAGATATCTTCCAAGATGACTATTCACAAGTTTGCTAGCTTGAATAATATCTTCGTAGCGGCCATTGAGGTAGAGAAGGAACTCAAAAAAGAGAAAGTAACTAAGTACAACGGTGTTTCATCTTTAAGTTCTTGGAGTAAGAACAAGAGGGGAGCTCAAACATCTTCGGGTTGGAACAAAAATAAGGATTTCAAGAAGCCTTATGAGAAGAAACCCTTTTAAGTAAACACTCTAAAGTATTCACCAAGAGAAGAAGGTAATAAGGACCCAACCAAATTTCCCAAAGCATTCAATGTCACAAGTGTAGAGGATGGGGTCATATGATGCATGAATGTCTCAATCAGTTGAATGTTCTAGATCGAGGAAAGGAATTGTATCTTGGTGAAGGGGTAGATCAATAAGAGGGTTGTGAAGAAGAAACCCAAGAAAAGGATGAATTTGAAGGTAATGAAGATGAGGAACAAGACCCATGTGAGGGAAAAGATGTTGTCGTTCCTAATGGTTTGATAAGGAAAAGAAGCTTGGCATCAAGAAAGAGAGTTTACGGTACCCATTTATGTGGTGAGGTGAGTGATGATTAGCAAGGCCATGGATGATCCCAAGTCAAAGAGAGAATATTTTCCACTCCAAGTGCCTCATCAAAGATAATTTGTATTCCTTGATCATTGATAGTGGGAGTTGTGCAAATGTTGCTAGCACCGATCTAGTGGATTTCTTGAAACTTCCTACCACTAAGCATGTTACACCTTACAAGCTTCAATGGTTGAGTGAGTATGGAGAATCCAGTAGTCATAGACAAGTGTTGATCAAGTTCAAAATTTGGAAGTACCAAGATGCGATTCTATGTGATGTGGTCCCAATAGAAGCTTGTCATGTGCTACTCGGAAGACCTTGGAATATGGTCATCCAACCAAACATGAGGGGAGAACCAACAAATATTCACTTGTGTTGGATGATCATAAATATGTACTTAATCCTATGTCACCTTCTCAAGTCAATGAAATGTATCAAAAGATAAGTGACTAGAGGGAGAAAAGGAAAGGTGAGGAGGAACATGTGGAGGTCGAGGGCAATGAAGAGGAAGAAAGGAAGAAGTAAAGGGGAAAATCCCAAGCGTTGTTGGATAAGTATAAAGAGATAAGGGAGGAAGTGAAGGCCAAAAGTTCTTTAATCCTTATCACACATAGGGATCATGTGTTACAAACTAACCAATATTATTGTTCTCTTCCCCAGTCTATTTCCCTTCTTTTGTAGGATTATGAGGATGTCTTCTCAAAGGAACTCCCAAGTGGATTACCCCCTCTTCGGGGAATTGAGCACCAAATTGATTTGGTGTCGGCTCACAATTTTCAAACAAGTCGGCTTATCAAATTAATCCAGAGGAAACCAAAGAGTTACAAAGATAAGTTGAGGAACTCCTCAACAAAGTCTATGTAAGAGAAAGTATGAGTCCGTACGCCATTTTGATTCTCTTGGTTCTAAAGAAAGATAGAACATGGCACATGTATGTTAATTGTCAGGCCATCAAAAAGATCACGGTAATGTATCGTCATCCTATCCCTAGTTAGATGATATGATTGATGAGCTCAATGGTTCTTCTGTGTTTACAGACATAGATCTTGGGAATGTTTATCATAGAATTCGAATGAACCCCATTGATAAATGGAAAACCGCATTCAAGACCAAGTTTTGTCTATATGAATGGTTGGTGATGCCTTTCGGTCTCACTAATGCTCCTAGTTCTTTTATACATCTCATTAATCATGTGATAAAGCCATTCATAGGGAAGTTTGTGGTTGTCTATTTTGATGATATCTTGATTTATAGTAAAAGCATATATGAGCATATAGATCAAATTGTCACGACCCGATTTCTCGAGTCATGATAGAAGTTACTATACCCTACCAGTAGGTAAGCCAACCCATAACCCAGAACATCAAGCAATGAGCATAAAGGCATAAACTAGCTAAAACAATAATCTAAACAAGGACAAAAAGGCGGAAGCAAACCAAAATAAATATATACATAATCCCTCCTAGAACCTGAAAGTCACTAGTACAGAGTTATCTAATAAAGAGTACAAGACCCAAAAGTGGACCACAACAAAGTTTGTCTCAAATGCAACAAGACTAGATAAAACAAAAAAAGGAGACAAGGCAAACACAAAACGCCAAGTGCTCGCCCTCGTCTCCGAATCACAGCTACAAAAGAAGGCTACTACTCACCGCTGGTAACTGGTACTGGGACCTACATCATCAAATAGATGCAGAGCGTAGCATGAGTACCAAAACAATAGGTACTCAGTAGGCATCAAAGGCCGACTGAAGAAAAAGGGTAAAAACAATAAGAAAGGATAGAATCTAGACACAGAGAGGTCAAAGAGGATAAGAAAAGGGAGCACACGAGCATGCTAGAAATAAATGAAGTACAACTAAACTAAACCTAACTGGACCCCCATAAGCCCAGGTACACTCTTGTTCAGGTTTAAATAAACCTTGAACAGACCCCTTATAAGCCCGACAGGTACACAGAAAAGCTAAATCTACTGAGAAAGAAGAAAACCATGCTCCCAGCCCAAAGTAACTAAGATAACCCATCAGACTCCACTCAGCCAGTAGTGCACTCCCAGCCCAACTAGAAAGAGTGACCCTAGGGGGCACCCTACCAAATATTCCACTCCCAGCCCAGCTAGAAAGAGGGACCCGAGGGTGAGGGTGATTTCGGCGATCGTCCCCGGGCCTCTCTTTCTAACTGGGCTGGGAGTGTGTTGTTGGCTGGGTGTCCCTAGGTCGCTCTTTCTAGTTGGGCTGGGAGCTGACTACATGCCCAGTACCATTTACCAGCGGTGAGTAGTTCTAGCCTTCTTTTGCAGCTGTGATTCGGAGACGAGGGCGAGCACTTGGCGTTTTGGGTTTGTCTTGTCTCCTTCTTTTGTTTTAGCTAGTCTTGTTGCTTTTGAGACACACTTTTTTGTGGCCCACTTTTGGGACTTCTACTCTATAGTAGATAGCTCTATACTAGTGACTTCCAGGTTCTGGAAGGGATTCTGTATATATTTATTTTGGTTTGCTTCCGCCTTGTTGTCCTTGTTTAGATTATTGTTTTCGCTAGTTTCTGCCCTTACACTCATTGCTTGATGTTCTGGGTTACGGGTTGGCTTACCTACTGGTAGGGTATAGTAGGTGTCATCATGACTCGAGAAATCAGGTCGTGACAAGTTAGTATCAGAGCGTAGTATTTGAGACCTGCGTTTTATGTGCTTAGAAAAAAACAATTGTATTCTAATCTTGAAAAGTGTTCATTTTATGCTGATGAAGTTGTTTTCTTGGGATTTGTTGTGAGTTAAGGGGGGGTTGAGTTTTATCAGTCTAAGATAGACGCTATAGAGTTGGCCAATTTCGAATTCCATAAGCGATGTTAGAAGCTTTCATGGGTTGGCTAGTTTTTATAGGTGGTAGCCGCTCCCTTGACCGAGGTATTACAAAACGATATGAATTTTAAGTGGGGGGAAGAGCAAGCCATTGCTTTTGAGGCTTCAAAATTAATGCTTAGCTCCACTCCTTTGTTGCAATTACCCAATTTTGAGAAAATATTAAAAGTTGAGTGCGATGCTAGTAAAGTAGGAATTAGAGTTGTCTTAATGCAAGACCAAAGCCCATTGCTTATTTTAGTGAAAAGCTTAAGGTGCAATTTGAACTATTCCATTTACGATCTTGAATTATATTCTTTGATTAGAGGATTGGGTAGCAACTCTACTTGTGGCCCAAAGAATTTTTCATTCGGACCAATCATGAGTCCATAAAGCATATTCGAGACCAAGGAAAGTTGAACAAAAGGCATGCCAAATGGATTGAATTCCTTGAAATTTTTCCTTATGTAATTTAATACAAAAAGGTGACGGATAATGTGGTGGCAGATGCTTTGTCTAGAAAACATGTGTTGATAAATAAATTGTGTTCTAAATTACTTGTCTTTGAATGTTTGAAGACAATGTATCCCAAAGATCTCATGTTTGCTCAAATATTCCGAGATTGTGAGGAATGGGAGAGGGAAATGTGGCTTAAGGATGGATCTTGTACTCCCTATTCTAAGTTTGATGGTTTCTTGTTCAAAGGCAACAGACTATGCATGCCTATGAGCTCTTGGAGAACTATTTGTGAGGGAGGCTCACAATGGGGGATTAATGGGTCATATTAGTATTGATAAAAACAAGGGGAATTCTCGAGGAACAATTCTATTGTCCTAATATGCACAAAGATGTTGCTCAAATTTATGGTTAACGTATTGAATGTAGGAGCGCCAAGTCACACCTCCTTCCCCATGGTTTAATCACTTCACTCCCCACCCCTTAAAGACCTTGGCTTGATATTTCAATGGATTTTGTTTTGGGTTTGCCAAGGACAAAAAGAGGTAGAGATAGCATTTTTGTTGTTATTGATCGATTTTCAAATATGGCTCATATCATTCCATGTCATAAATGTGATGATGCCTCCAATGTGGCATCTTTGTTTGTTGAAAATGTTGTTAAATTGCATGGAATTCCTCAAACCATCATAAGTGATAGGGACCGAAAATTCCTTAGTCACTTTTGGAAAGAATTGTGGGGTAAACTTGGTACTGAGTTCTTGTTCTCAACTTCTTGTCACCCACAAACCGATGGCCAAACTGAAGTTGTGAATAGGACCTTGGGGTATATGCTTTGTGCCATGGTACATGGGAAGTTGGCCTCATGGGAGGAAAATTTTCCTTTGGTTGAGTTTGCTTATAATGGAGTTATTCTTAGAACTATTGTCATGACTCCATTTGAAGTGGTGTATGGTTTTAATCCCCTAACCCCTCTCAATCTCACTCCTCTTTCTCAAGATGTTGTCTTAATCGAGCAAAAGGGGGGAAACCATGAAGAAACTTCATGAGAAGGTGAGACTTCACCAAGAAAATAAGAACAAAGAGGTAACCAAAAAGGGTGAACAAGGGTCGCAAGAGGATTGTGCTAAAACCAGGTGGGTGGGTGTGCATTTTCACAAGGAGAAATTTCCCACTCATCAGAGGAAAATGTTGATGCCAAGAGGTGATGGTCCATTTCAATTGCTTGAAAGACTCTATGAAAATGCATACAAAATTGACCTTCCTTTGGAGTATCAAGTTCATAACACATTCAATGTTGGCGACCTTTCATCATTTTAAATTCTTGATGATGATAATCTGTCGAATTTGAGGACAAATTCATTTCAATAAGGAGAGAATAATGCGATTCAGATTGCACAAGTCAAGCTCGAAACCTTCAGAGAATGAAAGGTTTGTTCATGAAGTTAGAGGTCTTTGAGTATGTCTTGATGGCAAAGAAAGGGTTTCATGCTTTGATTATCGCTTGGGAAGTGAAGTAAAGGCAGTTGAAGAAACTGTCACTTTAGGCGAGCAGGAGCCATTCGGCAACTCACCCAATGGCTTGGGCGAGGACCCTAGCTCGCTGAAATTGAAAAAAGACTTCAATCGCCGAACTAGTTGGCGGCTCGCCGAGTTCCTTAGGCGAGCATGACCTAGCTTGCCCTTTATTCTTTTTGGGCCTCTTATGTAATAATTGCCTAAAACTATAAATACCTAGTTTGGATCCTCTTTTTGGGTAGACTATTTTGAATATTGATATTCTGAAACACATGAATGAGTGTTGAGAGCTTGGTACAAGCTTTGCTTACTTTTGCTTCAAAACGTGAGTTGCGAGGTGAATTCATTACCCTCGAGATGTTTGTAAGAGTTAGGTGCTTCTTGAAGAATTAACGGATTGAGGTATTAAGTTTTAATATACCTTTTGGCTGCCTTCTCTTTCCTCTTTTTGTGTCTATCTATCTATCTTTATTTCTTGTCTTCAGTTTTTACATTTTTATCCATAATTCGTGGCGAGAATTACAACACATATTCTAGACTATGTAAATGTTTTACTATACAACTTTCAATTCTGCAATCATTTTCTGATAATGATTTTTAATTATGAAACTTGATTTAATTGATGAAATTGTTATTTATTTATTTATTTATTGGCTTGGGTAATTGGTTCTCCCACCAGGGTGTAGTGCTTGAGCTTTTCATGGCGGTTTAGGCCATGACAAGTACCACAACATAAAATCATAAGTTTTTTATTTTTCAAAAATGATATTTTTCTAATTTTCCTTCTTGATTTAATATGGTGGAATTCTAGATATGCTTCCAATCAATGGTATTTGTCGTACCTAAATATATAATTTTCCAGATTTAGCTCCAGTCAACATCATTTAGCATACCTAATTAATTAAATTAGTTATATGTTATTTAAAGTTTGAAAAATTAATTTACAGATAGAGTAGAATTAAGTTCTTAAAATTATAAATAAGAGCTTTAAGATCGTTTAATGTTATATTTAGTGTCAAGCAATTTGAAGTGATGTTCTGTGAAGTCTTTGCTCTTTAATTTTCTATCTTATTTTATCAATTTCACAATGTAAGATCAGCTTTTTCTCAATTGTAGTATGTAATTTGGAGCATGAAGTTTCCAACATCAACCACCTTTATCACCACCTACCACCCTTATTCACCACGGATACTACATAATTATCACACAACTCTTCGACAGATCATGATCACTATCAATAACCACCCACTATAATTATCACTGATCATCGTCATAATTTTTATATTTTATTTTATAATATATATATAACACCGTATAAAATATTTTTTTTTATTTATATTTTACAAATATAATATTTAATATTATTTAAAGAAATTTTCTATTTAAGAAACTATAAATAAAAAAAATTATATATTTAGATGTAGAGAATTTTAAATTTTGATATATTCACTTGGAGAATATATGTGAGGCAACAATTTATCTAAATTGACAATTTTTTTTTGTGGTTAATTATTTAGGTATCAAAGCAATGTTAATTCAAAAAGACGATCCTTCAAAACTATGTTGCAGGAAACTATGCCGAGCAGGTATTAATTAATTACTTTTTTGTGTAAATTAGTTTGTGTACATTTCCACAAAACATATTTTGTTTACATGTTCAAATGTTTTTTTAATTGAAATAATTCATGTAGAAAATTACTTTTTTAGTACGTAATTGTTTGAAATACTTGGAGATACTATACATTATTTTCTACCAATCGAAATATCATACATGTCATCGTCAACATGTGTGCTTTTAAGAATTAATACTGAATTAGGGATGTTTTTTTCATTTAATAATGTTTTACTTGATTATATTATTTATCTGTTTTAACAAATCAAGACAAGTTTATTGTTTTCATTCAATACTATTTTTATCATTAAATAACCATATAAAGTAACAGTAGTCAAATATAAAATGTTCAAAAGATAATTCATAAAGCTAATTTAATAAAATAATCTTTTCAAATAGATTTAATAATGGATTCTATTAAATTATGTTTTTATAAGTGTTGTTACATTAGATGAGACACTATGAAAATAATTATTTATCAACACAAATAAGTATTATTTATTTAAAAAATATTAATTCATGCTAATTTGTGCAACTTGAAAATGACGCAATTCTTCTTTTGAGTACAACTCTTAGATAATAGTTTCAACCAACAAAATTATAAAAAAAAAAAAAAATTAAATAATTTATTTTAAATACTTAACATAATATTATTAGGCACGTGCACAACACATGCTATCCTTTACTAGCTTGCATATACATGGAAAAGTTGTGCAAACACATTTTGGTAGCATCATAACCTTTTCTCTTTCTTTATTTTAACATATATGTCATAATAAATTGTGCGGATTTATATCAACTAAAAGCGTAAGAGATACTTTGAATAGATTATTATTTTAAATTTTAAATATAGATTAAAAGTCTAAAACATGATTGATATCAAGTGTTATGTAAATCCTTTTTTAGTTTATGGTCTATCATATATATATATATATATATATATATATATATATATATATAGTGAGAGAGAGCGCTTTCTATTAGCATTTAATATTAGCAATTATCTTTCTATTTTTACTTGAATATGTCACTTTACAATCTAATTATATATTATTTTTTTTAGATATGAGCGTATAAAACTCTTGAAGGTATATTTCTTTGACCTTTTTTTTAATAATGTGTTAGTTTTATTATTTTTATACAACCATCATTTATTTTGATATAGGAAAAAAATCTGAACCCCACTAAGGATTTTGATTGTCAATTGCCAAAAAGTTCAAAATGTCAAACCAGGGTATGTTATGGTAAATTATTATTATTATTAATTTATTATTGTTGTTATTTTTCTTGTTCTTGTTCTTCTTGTTGTTGTTCAATAATGCATTCTTATTCTACTGTAAAATTATGTTTTATCCCTGATTTGTTTTTAGTATTTTAAATGGACTAATATTTAAATAAAATTAATTTTCAATTGAATTGTAAAACAATGTTTTAAACTAATACAATTATATGTTATTGTCAATTTTAATGAAATTACTATAGGTAGGAGTTATTGAGCAAAAAAATGAACATCGAAAGAGGAAGCATCCATGGTTCACTAGGTAATATTCCTTTTCTGATAAAAAAATTGTGAAAATATTTCTTGAAGTTTAAATTGATTTATTTATTTTTGAAAACATATTTTCTACATATATTTGAACCTTACACAAATCTTTCTATTTTAGTAATTATGTGCCAACTTGTTAAATAAAATGAATCTCAAAAGATATTAAAATCATGAATTCAATTTGAAAGAAAAAAATACAATAATACATTTGTACAAATACTAATAATAATTATTGGTTTGAAATGTAGTCTTATTCCTGTTAACAATCGATTGTACCATCCAAGCTCTGCTGCCAAAGGTCTACCAGTGGATCCTCACTTGCGTATGCTTAAGGAGAATCCGGACTTTTGTAAGTTAACAATTTTAAATATGATTATAAACCAAAATAAAAGAATATTCTCGTACATATATTTATTTTAATTAATTTTTGGTTCTTACTAGTTAAAATTTCAAGCAAGCCTAAGGTTGGTACTAAGGACAAAGTGGTGGTTGATTTGAACAATTGAGGAATATTGTGCTGGTGCCGGATGATATATTTTAGAATTCCAAATGATGTTATTGAATGAATCCTAATATTCTTGGTGTTGTTTTTTCTTTTAATCCTTCCAGTTTCATAGGTAGAGAAGTGTTGAACTTCTTTATTCAAGTTTGGATTTTGTAGTTTTAATTTGTTGTCAATTTTGAATTATCAATAAACTGTATTTCTAGGTAAAACTCTTCATGTCTGAATACAAACATCATGTTTCTTATTTTGAACATTTACTTATTAAGATTTACTTTATTATTTAGAATTGTTTTCTCCATTTTAATCTACTTGTCTTAGTTATTACTCTCATTGTTTCAGTTTGTTTAGTTGATTTTAACTTGATACAGTTTAAACAAGTAAAGAGGGTTTATGAATATTGTAATCTTAAACATATGTAGAATGTATCAAAATGCATTTTAATATCGTGATCTTAAAAATGTCATGTCTAAAGTTACAATTTTAAATATGTAAATTCTAACCCTTCGAACCTTGATGTTCTATACTTAACTTCATGCCAAATTTGACATAGAGAGTTCTACATACCCAAATTCACTTCCAAAAGGCCCTATGAATTTCTTAATGCCTTTGCTACTATAAAAGTGATCTGAGCTTAAACATACCGCCCAATTCATTATCAGATTACCTAAGACCACACCTTACTCAGTTTTCACCTAATACTTGCCTAGCCTATGATTTTCAATTTACTAGCCCGACGTTTCTCGCCAAAGTTCAAAGGACGACTCGCCAAATTTCCCGCTATATCTCCAAATTGCCTTAACATTCTATAAAATTTGGTGAGCTAAACTTCAAGTTGGCGAGCTGAACTTCAACTTTGGTGAACAAAACAGTGTTTTTGGCGATTTGAAACTCATTTTATGCTCCTAATCTCAGGTTCTAATTCCTTAGTTTCCTTTTCTTGACTCTCAATCGTTCTCAAGATTCCTAAACTAATTTTTTACTCGTAATTGATCTATGATCTACTTGTTGATTATTGGTTCTAGAATTCTCTTCTTTGCTAGTGCCATTTCATTTCGTGTTTTATTCTTTTTACTTTGTAGTTAACTTTTTGATTCAAGTCAGTTTTGCTTTAATCAAGTAGTCCGTCTTTCTTGAAACAAGAATCCATTCCAAACAAGAGTAGAAATTGACACTTTGATATCAACCGAGTATACGCAATCTTCACCTTAGCCAAGCCAAATTGAGAGGCAATCAAAGGTGTGTAGACACAAGTGATTGTTGTTTCATTTTACTAACGCTAACGTTGTTTTTTTTTTTTTAGTTGTCTTATTGCTAGGTACAATGGAAACCGGAAGTGAAACTCAACCACCTATGGGAGGGGTTACTTTGGAATCTATAATGGAGGAAATTACTAATATGGTTTGGAGGATGGAGAACATGGAAGGACAAATGACCACCATGAAAGGGAGTGTGTCGAAGATGGATAACAGAATGAACAATGTATAGGGTCGAATTAACTCTACTAATTCACCCCACAATTCTACTTTTTGTGCTTCCACTAGTGGGCACGACCATAATATTTCTCCTACTATCATATCTAGAGCCTTTCATTAATCGGTCAACCCAACACCAATCTGTTTTGGATCCAATGTCCAAATACCAATCGACCATTCCAATAACAACTTAATGAAGAAGCTCCACGAAACCAAAATCAACCTTACCAAGCACCACTAAACGAAAATCCACCCTACCAAATGCCACAAACCCAACCAATTCCCGTAATAAAGGTGAGGGATAATGATTACCAAACGGGATATGAAGGTAGAGGTGAAGAAGTGCCATAGAATAAGAGTTCAAATGGGCCATAGAGGTTGGGGAGGTAGATTTGGTTCGGTACCATGAGAGAAGACAATATGGGAACCAACCTCAAGGTGGAGAACCATGGGAAGCCTATGCCAATCAAGAGTATGGTCAAGAACTGAGAGAAGAGCATGGTAACCAATATCAAGGGAAGGTCCTAAGAGGTTACTACAACAACAACCAAGTGGGTGAGGGTCGAGGTTACTATGATGTGCTAAGTTGTACAACTTGAGGCAAGGAGGAAAAATTGTTGCGGCTTACTATTATGAGTTCTAAAATTTGATCTTGAAGCTAGAATACACCGAGAATGAAGAGCATGTCGTTATTTGTTTCAAGGTAGGATTGAACAAGGAGATATCTTCCAAGATGACTATTCATAATTTTGGTAGCTTGAATAACATCTTTGAAGTAGCCAATGAGGTAGAGCAGGAACTCAAAGAGGAGAAAGTACCTAAATACAAGGGTATTTCATCTTCAAATTCTTGGAGTAAGAACAAGGTGGGGGGGGGGGGAGCTTAAACATCTCCGGGTTGGAACAAAAATAAGGATTTCAAGAAGCCTTATGAGAATAAACCCTTTCAAGGAAACACTCGAAAGTACCCACCAAGAGAAGAAGGTACTAAAGACCCAACTAAATTTCCTAAAGGACTTCAATGTCACAAATGTAGAGGAAGGGGTCATATGATAGGTAAATGTCCCAATCAGTTGAATGTTCTATTTCAAGGAGAGGAATTGTGTCTTGGCGAAAGGGTAGATCAAGAAGAGGGATGTGAAGAAGAAATTCGAGAAGAGGATGATTTTGAAGGTGATAAAGATGAGGAACAAGACCCAAGTGAGAGAAAACATGTCGTTGTTCCTAATGGTTTGATAAGGAAGAACCCAACTGAAGAAGCTTGGTCTCAAGAAGGAGAGTTTACCATACCATTCATGTGGTGAGGCAAGTGATGATTAGCATGGCCATGGATGATCCAAGTCAAAGAGAGATTCTTTTCCACTCCAAGTGCATCATCAAAGATAATATGTGTTCCTTGATAATTGATAGTGGAAATTTTGTAAATGTTGCTAGCACCACTTTAGTAGATTTCTTGAAACTTCTTACCACTAAGCGTGCTACACCTTACAACTTCAATGGTTGAGTAAGTGTGGAAAATTGAAGGTTCATAGATAAGTGTTGATCAAGTTCAAAATTAGGAACTACCAAGATGAGATTCTATGTGATGTGGTCCCAATACAAGCTTGTCATGTGCTACTCGGAAGACCTTGGAAATATGATTGTTTAACCAAATATAAGGTGAAAACCAACAAATATTAACTTGTTTTAAATGATCATAAATATGTCCTTCATCCTATGTCACCCTCTCAAGTCAATGAAATGTATCAAAAGATGAGTGAGTTGAGGGAGAAAAGGAAGGGTGAGGAGAAACATGTGGAGGTCGAGGGAAATTAAGAGGAAGAAAGGGAGAAGTTGAGGGGAAAAGCCAAGTGTTGTTGGCTAAGTATAAACAGATAAGGGAGGAAATGGAGGCCAAAAGTTCTTTGATCCTTATCACACATAGGGATCATGTGTTACAAACTAACCAATATCATTCTTCTCTTCTCCATTCTATTTCCCTTCTTTTGCAGGATTATAAGGATGTCTTCCCAAAGGAACTCCCAAGTGGATTACCACCTCTTCGGGGAATTGAGCACCAAATTGATTTGGTGCCGGCTCACAATGTCCAAACAAGCTGGCTTGTCAAAGTAATTCGGAGGAAACCAATGAGTTACAAAGATAAGTTGAGGAACTCCTCAAAAAGAGCTATGTGAGAGAAATTATGAGTCCATGCACCGTTCCAGTTATCTTGGTTCAAAAGAAAGATGGAACATGGTGCATGTGTGTTAATTGTCGGGCCGTCAACAAGATCATGGTAAAGTATCATTATCCTATCCCTAGATTAAATGATTTTCTTGATGATCTCAATGGTTTTTGTGTGTTTTCAAAGATTGATATTAGGAGTGGTTATCATCAAATCCGGATGAACGCCGGTGATGAATGGAAAACCACATTTAAGACCAAGTTAGGTCTATATGAATGGTTGGTGATGCATTTCGGTCTCACTAATGCTCCAAATACTTTTATGCATCTCAAAATCATGTGATGAAGCCATTCATAGGGAAGTTTGTGGTTGTATATTTTCATGATATCTTGATATATAGTAAAACCATGCATGAGCATATAGATTATTTGAGATGTGTGTTTGATATGATTAGGAAGGAGCAACTTTATGCTAATCTTTAAAAGTGTCATTTTATGTTGATGCAGTTGTTTTCTTGGGATTTGTTATGCGTTCAAGAAGGGTTAAGGTTGATGAGTCTAAGATAGATGTTATAAAGAATTGGCCAATTGCGAAATCCATAAGCGATGTTAGAAGCTTTCATGGGTTGGATAGTTTTTATAGGCAGTAGCCGCTTCCTTGATTGAGGTAATCCAAATGGATAAGCGTTTTAAGTAGGGGGAAGAGCAAGCCAAAGCTTTTGAGGCTTTAAAATCAATGCTTAGCTCCGCTCCTTTGTTGCAATTACCTGATTTTCAAAAAATGTTTGAAGTTGAATGCGATGACACTAAAGTAGGTATTGGAGCCGTCTTAATGCACGACCAAAAGCCCATTGCTAATTTTAGTGAAAATCTTAAAGGTGCAACTTTAAACTATTTCACTTATATTCTCGAATTGTATGCTTTTATTAGAGCATTGGGCAGCAACACTACTTGTGGCCCAAAGAATTTTTCATTCGAATAGACCTTGAGTCCCTAATGCATATTTGAGCCCAAGGAAAGTTGAACAAAAGGCATGCCAAATGGATTGAATTCCTTGAAACTTTACCTTATGTAGTTCAATACAAAAAGCGGAAGGAAAATGTGGTGGTTGATGTCTTGCCCAGGAAACATGTGTTGATAAATTCATTGTCTTCTAAATCACTTGGATTTGAATGTTTGAAGACAATGTATCCCAAGGATCCCATGTTTGCTCAAATCTTCCAAGATTGTGAGGAATGGGAGAGGGAAATATGGCTTAAGGATAGATCTAGTACTCCCTATTCTAAGTTTGATGGTTTCTTCTTCAAAGGCAAGAGACTATGTGTGCCTATGAGTTCTTGGAAAGAACTATTTTTGAGGGAGGCACACAATGGGGGAATAATGGGTCATTTTAGTGTTGATAAAACAAGGGGAATTATCGAGGAACATATCTACTTGCCTAATATGCACAAAGATGTTGCTCGAATTTGTGGCCAATGTATTGAATGTCCGAGTGCCAAGTCACACCTCCTTCCCCATGGTTTATACACTCCACTCTCCACCCCTCAAAGACCTTGGCTTGATATTTTAATGAATTTTGTTTTGGGTTTGCCAAAGACAAAAAGAGGTAGAGATAGCATCTTTGCGTTGTTGATCGATTTTCAAAGATGGATCCTTTCATTCCATGTCATAAATGTGATGATGCATCCAATGTGGCATCTTTGTTTGTTTAAAATGTTGTTAAATTGCATGGAATTCCTCAAACCTTCATAAGTGATAGGGACTGAAAATTCCTTAGTCACTTTTGGAAAGAATTGTGGGGTAGACTTGGTACTATGTTGTTGTTCCCAACTTCTTGTCACCCACAAACTGACGGCCAAACTGAAGTTGTGAATAGGACCTTGGGGTCTATGCTTCTTTCCGTGGTACATGGGAAGTTGGCCTCATGGGAGGAACATTTGCTTTTAGTTGAGTTTGCTTATTATAGAGTTATTCATAGAACTATTGTCATGACTCCATTTGAAGTAGTGTATGGTTTTAATCCCCTAACCCCTCTAGATCTCACTCCTCTTTATAAAGATGTTTTCTTAATCTTAGATGGGAGAAAAAGAGCATAAGCCATGAAGAAACTTCATGAGAAGGTGAGACTACACCAAGAAAAGAAGAACCAATACGTATCCAAAAAGGGCAAACAAGGGTCACAAGAGGATTGTGCTAGAACCGGGTGAGTGGGTGTGCGTGCATTTTTGCAATGAGCGATTTCCCACTCATCAGAAGACAAATTTGATGCCGAGAGGTGATGGTCCATTACAAATGCTTGAAAGACTCAATGAAAATGCATACAAAATTGACCTTCCAACGGAGTATCAAGTTCACTACACCTTCAATGTTAGCGACCTTTATCTATTTTCAACTCCTGATGATGATAATCCATCGAATTAGAGGACAAATTCTTTTCAAGAAGGAGAGAATGATGCAATTCGTATTGCACCAAGGTCGTTCAATTGAAGTCAAGCTTGAGACCTTAAGAGAATGCAAGGTTTGTTCATGAACTTAGACGCCCTTAAGCTTGTGTTGATGAAAAAGAACGGGTTCAATGCTTTGATGATCTCTTGGGGGAGTTAAGGAAAGGGAGTTGAAGAAATTGCCACTTTAGGCGAGCAGAGGCCATTCAGCGACTCACCCAATGACTTAGGCGAGGAGCCTAGCTCGCCGAAATTTGCAAAAGACTTCAAAGGAGGGGTCATCTCGCCGAACCAGCTAGAAACTCGCCGAGTTCCTTAGACAAGCACGACCTAGCTCACCCATTTATCCTTTTTGGGCCACTTTTGGGCCTCTTATGTAATAATTGCCTAAAACTATAAATAGCTAGCTTGGGTCCTCTTTCTAGGTAGACTATTTTGAATATTGATATTGTGAAACTCATGAATGAGTGTTGAGAGCTTGGTACAAACTTTGATTGACTTTTGCTTAGAAACGTGGGTTGCGAGGTGAATTCATTTCCCTCAAGGTCTTTGTAAGAGTTAGGTACTTCTTGTAGGATTAACAGATTGAGGTGTTAAGGTTTAATATCCCTTTTGGCTGCCTTCTGTTTTCTCTTTTTGTGTCTATCTATCTATCTTTATTTCTTGTCTTCAGTTTCCACATTCCTATCCGTAATTCGTGGCGAGAATTACATCACATATTCTAGACTATGTAAATGTTTTACTATAGGACTTCAAATTCTAGGGGAAATATTTCTGCAATCATTTTCTAATAACGATTTTTAGTTATGAAACTTGATTTAATCGATGAAACTATTATTTATCTATTTATCTATCTATGGATTGGCTTGGGTAATTGGTTCTCCCACCGGGGTTTAGTGCTTGAGCTTTTCATGGCGGTTTAGGTCATGAAAAGTACCACAACATAAAATAATAAGTTTTTTTTTTTTTTTGAGAAACAATATTTTTCTAATTTTTCTTTGAGATTAGTAAAATTATAAGACTAACAAATTAAAATGGAGTGAATAAGGGTTAAGTCAAATTTAACATACTCTCTCAAAATGAGACTGCATATTTGTATACAAAATATTTAAAAGAAAATGAATTTAAAATAAGTATGTGTGGGTGTGTGAAATTTAATACGGCGGAATTCTAGGTTTGCTTCTAATCAATGGTATTTGTCGTACCTAAGTACAGAATTTTCTAGATTTAGCCCAGTCAACATCATTTGTCATACCTATTTAATAAAATTAGTTATAGCGCTAATTAAATTTTGAAAAATCAATTTACAGATAAAGTAGAATTAATTCTTAGCATTATAAATAAGAGCTTTAAGATCACTTAATGTTATATATAGTGTCAAACAGTTAGAACTGATCTTCTGTGAAGTCTTCGCTCTTTTATGCTCTATCGTATTTTATCGATTTCACAATGTAAGATCTGTTCTTTCTCCATTGTTGTATGTAATTTGGAGCATGATAATACCACTGTCAGTTTCCATCATCAACCACCTTTATCGCCACCTACCACCCTAATTCGCCACGGATATTGCACAATTATCGCACAACTCTTCCACAGATCACGATTAGTATCAATAACCACTCACTATCATTATCATTGATCATCGTCATAATTTTTATATTTTATTTTATAATATATATATATATATATATATATATATATATATATATATATTGGTCAAATAATATATAATATTTATAACACCATATAAATTAACTTTTTATTTATATTTAAAGAAATTTTCTATTTAAGAAACTGTAAATAAAAAATTATATAGTCTGATGTAGAGAATTTTAAATTTTGATATATTCACTTAGAGAATATATGTGAGGCCTACATTCAACAAAATTCACAATTTAATTTTTTTTTGTGGCAAATTATTTAGGTCTCAAAGCAATGATAATTCAAAAGGTCAATCCTTCAAAACTATGTTGCTGGAAACTATGCCGAGCAGGTATTAAATTAATTACTTTTTTGTGTAAATTAGTTTGTTTTAATTTTCCACAAAAAAATTTGTTTACATGTTCAAATGCTTTTTTAAAATGAAATAATTCATGTAAAAAATTACTTTTTTAGTACATAATTGTTTTAAATACTTAGAGATACTATACATTACTTTCTAACAAATGGAAATATTATACACGTCATCGTCAATGTGTGTGCTTTTCAAAATTAATACTGAATTAGGGGTGTTTTTGTCATTTAATAATGTTTTACTTGATTATATTATTTATCTGATTTAACAAATCAACACAAGTTCATTGTTTTCATTCAATATTATTTTTATCATTAAATAACCATATAAAGTAACAATAGTAATATAAAGTTTTAAAAATATAATTCATAAAGTTAATTTAATAAAATAATTCTTTTCAAATAGATTTAATAATGGATTATATTAAATTAGTGTTGCTACATTAGATGAGACACTATGAAAATAATTATTTGTCAACACAAATAAGTATTATTTATTTAAAAAATATTAATTCATGCTAATTTGTGTAACTTGAAAATACCTCATTTCTTCTTTTGAGTATAACTCTTAGATAATCGTTTGGACCAACAAAATTATAAAAAAAAATTAAATAATTTGTTTTAAATACTTAACATAGTATTATTAGACACGTGCACAACACGTGCTATGTATTACTAGTTTGTATATACATGGAAAAGTTGTGCAAATACATTTTGATAGCATCATAACCTTTTTTCTTTATTTATTTTAACATATATGTCATAATGAATTGTGCGAATTTATATCAACTAAAAGTGTAACAGATACTTTTGAATAGATTATTATTTTAAATTTTAAATATAGATTAAAAGTCTAAAACATGATTGATATCAATTATTATGTTATGTTAATCCATTTTTATTTTGTGGTCTCTCTCTCATATATACTAGATGTATGTTGCCGTGCGCGCACTGGCGGACCCGACGTATATATATATATATACACACACAGAGTGTTAACATTCATCATTTTACAATGTTGATGTTTATCAAATACATATTTACACAATACAATTATATAAGTGGGTATTGGTAAAGGGCAAAAGAGCAACATTGTAGTCATCTAGTTATACACATCTACCTTTGTAGTTGAGTGACGTTGCACGTGTTCACATAATATCTGTGGAGGATTTGTTGAAGAAGGAGAATTATATTGTTTAAATAGTGAATGTAGAGAGCGTAGTGGTAATAGTAAAACTTGGTTAGTTGTGTCACTTTTACCTTTGTAAAGTAATGGACGGTCTCTGCTCCTAATTTCCCCAACTTCACAGTTCTGCACCTCCCTCCCCCCTTGTTGTGCTGAGATGACTTTTACGATAACCTCTTTCTCCAGTCATTTAACTTCAATTTCTACACACCCAAAAAAAAAAAAAAAGAGATGCACAAATCAAAAAGCCACATGACGATAATCAAGTAATCTTTAGAGCTACTGTTACAAAGGTCGAGGAGACTAAACATATTCAAAAGCAATAATCAGAATCACACCGATTGAAACCTGAAACAAAGCAATAAAGATCAACAAATTGATTTAAACTAGTACATAAAACTTTAACCAAAAAAATTAATCTAGAAACAACTAAAAGTAAAAGTTGATTTTACAAATTGATCACTTCACTTTAGTACTTTAAGTTTGATTTATATGACAGACTTTTCGATTTTAAATTTAATTATTTCTGTTTGATTAATTAACTATGGCAAAAGGTGAGGTGATTTGGTTTCGTATCAAGACTTGTTCAATACTCGCCGTAGCTAGTTAGAGAAGGCCAGGGGTCTATTTTAATGGTTTCAATTGTAGGAATTATTATTAATTATTATTAATTAATTCTTACTTATGACCCAAGTCTACTTGGAAACCAAGTAATATCATAAATAATATTTAATAAGGAATAGACCTCGTCCGTACATTGGTTACTTGATGGACGTACCAGATTAAGTCATAACCTCTATAAATTGGTCCTCTCTCCACCCATTAGGGTTACCACATATTCACTACATTAATTCCATCGCTGACGGTTGTGGTAACATAAAGTTAGGGCAAGGAGGTAGAAACCAATTTGCGACTAACGCTTCCGCTTCTCTCTGTGATGATGTCTTCTTCATCAGGTATGTGCCTCCTAACGATCTCTATGTAAGATTATCGTGTTCAAGATCCTTATAATATTTAATCTTACATGTGGCATCAGAGCCTGAATTGTTTGAACGGATAATCTTCGTATTTAAAACTTACGTTGACATGATCCACGATTTTCTTCAAAAAAAAAAAAAAAAAAAATTCCATGGGATTACGTGACTGGAAAGCATAAAAATTCCATGGGATTATGTGCTATGCCCATTACATGAGTTTTATTATTATTATTATTATTTTATTATTTTTCTTTTTGTATGAACTCAAGAAAAGAAAAACATTGATTTTCAAGTCTTAGTATGGGTATCTTTAATGTTAATGTGAGTGCTGTTTGATGTGACGAAAAATGTTTGAGAAAAACATATTACCTTCAAATTTCAAATATAATTGTTAAGTCTTTCTAATATTGAATGTTTCCGGTATAGTTGAAGTTTGCTAAAAGAACAATCATATATTTGCTAATGTAAATTAGGACTACAAAAGAATCACTAGCTATTTGATTGACAATTGTAACATCAAGTATTTGTAGTATTTGTTTGACTAAGCAATAAATAATATGTGTGTATTATATTTCTAAAGTTTGTTAGTCACCAAAGTGGCCAAACTAGAGAAATTAACGTCTACACATATAATATTTATGATCACTTGATGCATGTATTATGTTTTTATAGTTTGTTAGTCACCAAAGTGGCCAAACTAAAATGTATGAAATTATTCACATGCATAAAATTTTATGATATTATGTGTGCATTTGTATTTATATAGTTTGTTAGTCACCAAAGTGGTCAAACTATTATGGTTAAGAAAAATGTGCATTCATAAAATTGTCATTTATCTATGAAGGTTAATTAAATGCCTATATATTAAAAAATGAATAGATAAATTGACTTTCACTATTGCTAGAACTTAATAATTTACCCAAAGGTGAATCAATCATTCTACGAATAGTGAAAGTTATGAGGTAAATTAATCTTTTAGTCAAACCTATATTGTATATCCAAAGATGTCGTATATGTTTGATTAAAAATATTCAATTACCTATTAAAGATAAAATTGGCATTTAAATTATGATAGTGTGTCGTACTATCTACCCAAAGGAGAATTACGATGTACTTTTATCGTTTTACTAAATTCACATTATTTTTAATTTGTGAGCATGTATATCTTTTGCAGTTATTCCTCTTCATTCGCATACTTCGTCTGTTACTGTATTCAATGGATTGAACTTCTCTGAATGGCATGAACAAGTACAGTTCCACTTAGGTGTAATGGACCTTGACTTGGCTCTGCTGAATGACAAACCTACTGCCATTATTGATAAGAGCAGTGAGGATGATAAGTCTTTTCATAAATCATGGGAACGCTCTAATAGATTAAGCCCTTATGTTCATGCGAATGACTGTTGCTAACAACATTAAGAGTACTATTCCACAAACAGAAAGTGCCAGGGAATACCTGAAGTTTGTGGAAGAACGTTTTCGTTCTGCTGATAAGTCTCTCGCTGGTACACTAATGACTGAACTCACGACCATGAAGTTTGATGGATCGCGTAGTATGCAAAATCATATCATCGAGATAACTAACATTGCAGCAAGACTTAGGACCTTGGGGATGAAAGTGGATGACACCTTCTTGGTTCAGTTCATTCTAAACTCATTGCCTCTTGAGTATGGACCATTCCAAATTAAATATAACACTATTAAGGATAAGTGGGATGTTAGTGAATTGTCTAGTATGCTTACTCAAGAAGAGTCAAGACTTAAGAAACAAGGAGGTCATTCCATTAATCTCATAGGTCAAGGAGCTGGTAAAGGACTTAAAGTGAAGGCCAACAAGTTTAAGAAAAAGAAAACACTTGCTAAAGTTCCACAGGATGCTCATAAGGAACTCAAGGTTGATGTGTGTCGTTTCTGTAAAAAGGAAGGACACTATCAGAAAGATTGCCTGAACCGTAAAGCTTGGTTTGAAAAGAAAGGTACATTTAATGCTTTTGTATGTTTCGAATCAAATTTAGTAGAAGTTCCTAATAACAGTTGGTGGCTTGATTCTGGTGCAACTACTCATGTATCCACTATGTTGCAGGGATTCACTACAATCCAAACTACAAATCCAAATAAGGATTTTGTGTTCATGGGAAATCGCATGAAGGCTCAAATTGAAGGCATAGGGACTTATCAATTGATCTTGGAGACTAGACATCACCTTGATCTATTACAGACTCTTTATGTTCCTTCAGTTTCTAGAAATTTGATTTCCCTTTCAAGACTTGATGTTACTGGATTTGATTTTAAGTTTGGACATGGAAGTTTCAATTTATATAAGAATACTATTTTTTATGGTTCTGGTGTTCTTATTGATGGTTTATATAGATTGAAACTCGATAATAATTTTTCTGAATCTCTGCTTACTATTCATCAAAATATTGAAATTAAACATAGTTCACTAAATGAAAGTTCTACTTATTTGTGGCATAAACGTTTGGGTCATGTATCCAAAGAACGATTAAAAAGATTAGTAAAGAATGAAATTCTTCCGAATTTGAATTTTGCTGATCTTGATATTTGTTTAGATTGCATTAAAGGAAGCAAACCAAACATACCAAGAAAGGTGCCACAAGGAGCACTCAGCTTCTTGAAATTATACACACTGATATTTGCGGACCCTTTGATGTTCCATCTTTTGGTGGAGAAAAATATTTTATCACCTTTATCGATGATTTTTCACGTTATGGATTTATCTATTTGTTGAAAGAAAAATCTCAAGCAGCGGACGCTCTCAAAGTGTACGTTAATGAGGTTGAAAGACAATTAGATAGAAAAGTGAAAATCATTAGGTCAGATAGAGGTGGTGAATATTATGGAAAGTATAACGAATCAGGACAATGTCCAGGTCCATTTGCAAAATTCCTTGAGGAACATAGCATATGTGCACAGTATACTATGACAGGAACACCTCAACAAAATGGTGTTGCAGAAAGGCGTAATCGAACACTTATGGATATGGTTAGGAGTATGATGAGTAATTCCTCATTACCCAAATCATTGTGGATGTATGCTCTTAAAACTGCTGTATATTTATTAAACAGGATTCCTAGTAAGGCAGTTCCAAAGACCCCTTTTGAACTGTGGACGGGAAGGAAGCCTAGTTTAAGACACCTGCATGTTTGGGGTTGTCAAGCAGAAGCTAGAGTTTATAATCCACATGAAAAGAAATTAGATTCTCGAACGGTAAGTGGTTACTTTATTGGTTATCCAGAGAAATCTAAAGGGTATAGGTTTTACTGTCCAAATCATAGTTCGAGAATTGTTGAAACCGGTAATGCAAAATTCATTGAGAATGGTGAAGTTAGTGGGAGTGTTGAACGACAAAGTATGGAAATTAATGAGGTAACGGTAAACATTCCATTACCTATAAATGTACCTACTTCCATACCAATAACAAATATTGTTCCTCTTGTTGAAGAACACTTTAACAATGTCGAACAATATTTGGGTGAAACACTTCAAGAAGGAACTAACCCACAAATATCTGACGCAAATGAACCACAAACAGTGCCATTAAGAAAATCTCAAAGAGAAAGAAAATCGGCCATTTCCGATGATTATGTGATTTATTTGCAAGAGTCGGATTTTGACATTGGAATTAATAAAGATTCGATTTCATTTTTACAGGCCATAGAAAGCACTGAGTCTGATAAATGGATTAATGCCATGAATGAAGAGTTAAAATCCATGGAACACAACAAAGTATAGGATCTTGTTCAATTACCAGAAAGTTCTAAAAGAATCGGATGTAGATGGGTCTTCAAGACCAAACGCGATTCTAATGGTAATATTGAACGATATAAAGCCAGACTTGTTGCCAAAGGATACACTAAAAAAGGAGGCATTGATTATAATGAGACCTTTTCACCGGTCTCAAAGAAAGACTCATTAAGAATTGTTTTGGCTTTGGTAGCTCATTATGATTTAGACTTACATCAAATGGATGTGAAAACTATCTTTCTTAATGGAGACCTCGAGGAGGATGTTTATATGGACCAACCAGAGGGTTTCGAAATTAAAGGAAAAGATCAGATGGTGTGTAAACTAAAAAAGTCAATATATGGACTCAAACAAGCTTCACGACAATGGTATATAAAGTTTAATGATACCATAACATCTTTTGGATTTAAGAAAATTACCGTTGATCGGTGCATATACCAAAAGATTAGTGGGAGTAAGTTTATATTTTTAGTTCTGTATGTTGATGACATTTTACTTGCTGCTAATGATTTAGGCATATTGCGTGAGACGAAAGACTTTCTCTCTATGAACTTTGAAATGAAAGATATGGGTGAGGCTTCCTATGTGATAGGGATAGAAATATTCCGTGATAGATCACAAGGATTATTGGGACTGTCTCAAAAAGGTTATATCGAAAGAGTTCTAGAGAGATTTAACATGAACAATTGTTCAGCAGGAATAGTTCCTATTCAAAAAGGGGACAAATTTAATCTCACGCAATGCCCAAAGAATAATATAGAACGAAAAGAAATGGAAATAATTCCTTACTCTTCTATTATTGGAAGTTTGATGTATGTTCAAACTTGCACAAGACCGGATATTAGTTTTGCGGTCGGAATGCTAAGAAGATATCAAAGTAACCCTGGAATTGATCACTGGAAAGCTGCAAAGAAAGTCTTAAGGTACCTGAAAGGAACGAAGGATTACATGCTCATGTATAGGAGATCCAATCACTTAGAAGTTATTGGATACTCAGATTTAGATTTTGCTGGATGCGTTGACACTAGAAAGTCCACATTTGGTTACTTGTTCCTATTAGCTGAAGGAGCAATATCGTGGAAGAGTGCTAAGCAATCTGTCATTGCTACATCCACAATGGAAGCAGAATTTGTGGCATGTTATGAAGCCACAATTCATGCATTATGGTTGCGAAACTTCATTTCAGGACTTGGGGTTGTCGACACCATTACCAAGCCGCTGAAAATTTATTGTGATAATATTTCAGCAGTATTCTTCTCCAAGAACGATAAGTACTCCAAAGGTGCCAAACATATGGAATTAAAGTACTTTACCGTCAAGGAAGAAGTTCAGAAACAAAGAGTGTTACTTGAGAATATTAGAACTGATCTCATGATTGCAGATCCGTTAACAAAAGGCATACAACCAAAGACATTTAAAGAACATGTTCAAAGAATGGGTCTTGGTTGTACTTATGATTGATGCATTTATGATGTTTTTACACTCTGAGCTCAAATTATGTGTTTCTGATATACATTAATGAATTTCTTGTTTCTCATAATGGTGTATACATTATTGTTTTGAGATATTACAAGATAAGTCTCTATGAGACATTATTGTGGACCATAATGTTATATGTTTTATAGCTTATGAACCTGGTATGATAAATTGCTAATGTAGTAGTATATGGAAGGAAGTATGTAGCTTAAAATTTATGTACAACCACCATAACTCGCATTAGTAGTTTGTTATATTGTGGTATGTATGATGGACATTATAGAAGAGATTTATTGTATGCGCAACTAATGTTTATTAAATATTAATGTTATATATGGTCATTGGGCCAAGTGGGAGAATGTAGGAATTATTATTAATTATTATTAATTAATTCTTACTTATGACCCAAGTCTACTTGGAAACCAAGTAATACCATAAATAATATTTAATAAGGAATAGATCTCGTCCGTACGTTGGTTACTTGATGGACGTACCAGATTAAGTCATAACCTCTATAAATTGGTCCTCTCTCCACCCATTAGGGTTACCACATATTCACTACATTAATTCCATCGCTAACGGTTGTGGTAACATAAAGTTAGGGCAAGGAGGTAGAAACCAATTTACAACTAACGCTTCCGCTTCTCTCTGTGATGATGTCTTCTTCATCAGGTATGTGCCTCCTAACGATCTCTATGTAAAATTATCGTGTTCAAGATCCTTATAATATTTAATCTTACATCAATTCCTCAAGACCCGTCCAACATAGAAATAACCCTCTCCTATCTTTTTTTGGTCCTTTGCTTAGTAACTCCTTCTCGATTCAAAATTTATACAGAACCAAATTTATCAGATGTGCAAGTTGCAACACAATTAACAATTTCATAAAGATGAAGAAAAATCCTCCCTCTTTTTTGAATCGATCATATCATATGCAAATAAGAACTAATAAAAAGAAAAGACAAAGTGCTAAGGCAAAATAAAAAATAAAAAATTAAAACAAAGAAATACCTTGAAATTTCTAACAACATTCTGAAAAACTGCTGAAAAAATAGGAAGATGAAGAGGACTTCGAAGGGTTATGGCAAATACATAGATGAAAGGGGCATGGAGGCCACGTATACTGATGCGGTGGTTGGAAAATCACGTGAAGCAACTAAAGCTTAGGGCAAAACACTAAATGACGAAAATATCCATTATTAGTGGTTGAAGCAGGCATGTTGATACCAACTATATACTCATGCTTCTAATATAGTAGAAATATTTCTCTATATATATAGAGAGAGCGCGCTTTCTATTAGTATATATTATTAATAAATTATCTTTCTATTTTTACTTGAATATGTCTCTTTACAATCTAATATTTTTTTAGATATGAGTGTATCGAACTTTTGAAGGTATCTTTTTTTGGCCTTTTTTTTTTAATAATGTGTTTGTTTTATTATTTTTACTCAACCATCCTTTATTTTTTATACAGGAAAAGAATGTGAACCGAATTTTGATTGTCAATTGCCAAAAAGTTTAAAATGTCAAAAACTAAGGGTATGTGATGGTAAATTATTATTATTATTATTATTATTATTATTATTATTATTATTATTATTATTATTATTATTATTATTATTATTATTATTATTATTATTATTATTATTATTATTATTATTATTTATACAGGAAAAGAATGTGACTTTTTTAAATTCTCAATTTCATTCTTTAAATCATCGAAAGAAGAATCTCTTTCAAGAAAAGCATTCTGATTAAATATTTATTTTTATTGTTGGGATTTATTTATTTTAATATCTCACCATAACCAATATTAGATGCATCTGTCTCAATAATTTTTTTGCTAAGCAGGGTTAGCAAGAGTTAAGCATGGTAAGGATCGAACTCGAAGTTTAATATCCTTTACCAAAGTGGTATGACTATCAGTCCAAGATGATTCATAATCCTTTTTCTGCCTGTCATATAAAGGGGCCAAATCACGAGATAGATTTTTATAAAAAGGGGATATGTAATTTAAACTTCCTAAGAACCTTTGCAATTGAGTTCTATTAGTGATAACAACAGGAAATTTTGATGCAAATTCAATTGATCTTTGAATCGGGATAACTTTCCCTTGACAAATATGATGTCCTAGAAATCGAACATCAGTGGAACAAATTCATTTTTGGTTTTGAGATGACCAAACCATTTTGTATAACAATTTTCTTAAAGATATCAAGATGCGTAATAAGTAATATGCATTTCAAATGTTTTTGAGAATACTAAAATATCATCAATATAAACAATGATAAAATTCAAATATGGATTAAAAATATCATTCATGATTTTCTATAATTCAGATGGGGCATTTTTCAATCCAAATAACATTACATTCCATTCATAATGTCCAAATGAAATTCATATTGTCCAAATGGAACATTAGATCAATTGACTTTGCATCAAAGTTTCACTACTAAAAAAACAGTGAATACCGACCTAAAAATTACCGACCTCAAATGAAGGTCGGTATTCTTAAAAAGAATAAGAAATTAAAAAAACTTTAGGAAACCGACTACCTTTTTATGCAAAATAAAGCGGAAAAACAAAATTCCGACCTCTGGAGGTCGGAATTTTTCCCTGGAAAAATGAATTACAATAAAAACTAACGTCTTGATGTCGGTATTAATAAAATAAATAAATAACAATATTTTATTTTTTTTCTCAATTAAATATAAAAAACAAAATTAAGAAATATTTTGATTTAATTTTATTAACTTCCAGAGGATGGTTTTGCATAAATAAATCGTCTTTCGGATGATGGTTTATATAAATTAAATTAATATAAAATACCGACCTCATGTGGTCGGTATTTTTATTTCATCCAAATACTTAGCGACATTAGGAGGTCAGTTAGTTTATTACACAATAGTTTATGCAAAATAAAGCAGGAAAATAAAATACCGACATCTGGAGGTCGGAATTTAAAAAATACAAAAATGTAATTACCGACGAGGTCAGAATTTAAAAAATACAAAAAATAAAAAATTCCGACCTCAGGAGATCGGAATTTAAAAGACACAAAAAATAAAATTACCGACCTCCGGAGGTTAGAATTTCAAAAAATACAAAATAAAAATACCGACCTCCGGAGGTCGGAATTTAAATAATACAAAAATAAAAATACCGACCTCCGGAGGTCGGAATTTAAATAATACAAAAATAAAAATACCGACCTCCGGAGGTCGGAATTTAAATAATACAAAAATAAAAATACCGACCTCCGGAGGTCGGAATTAAAAAATACAAAAATAAAAATACCGACCTCCGGAGGTCGGAATTTAAAAAATACAAAAATAAAATTACCGACCTCCGGAGGTCGGAATTTAAATAATACAAAAATAAAAATACCGACCTCAGGAGGTCGGAATTTAACAAATACAAAAATAAAATTACCGACCTCCGGAGGTCGAAATTTAAAAAATACAAAAATAAAAATACTGACCTCCCGAGGTCGGAATTTAAAAAATACAAAAATAAAAATACCGACCTCCGGAGGTAAAAAGTTGTTAAGTTGTTTAAATAAGTTAAAATAAATAATGTCGTTTAGTTAGTGAATTTAGTTGTTGGAATTAAGTCAAAACTAATGTAGTTAAAGTTGAAAAGTTGTTTAAATAAGTTGTGAATTTGCAGAGCTTCAGGCCCAACTAACTTTTCTTTTTGAATCAGGAAATATTCTTCCTCCATGTCCGGCCAACAGTGATGGATCTGATCAAGAGGGTGATGAGAATGATAAGTCTGATAAGGAGAGTGATCAGGGTGATGAGGAGTAGTTGTATCTATTTGACATTTTAGACTTCTATATTTTGGAATTGTTTGATTGTATTTTGAAGTTAGATGAAGTTTATTTTGAAATAGTTTAATGTATATGTTGAAAATATTGTGTTGTTTTGGTTGGATGAAGTTTATATTCTTTGGGTTGTTTTGGTATAAATATGCAGGTGGGCAATTATAATTACAACAATTTGCTGCCAGTTTTATAGCAGAAAACCGACCTTTGGAGGTCAAAATTTCAAAAGTAAAAAAGTTAAAATACCGACCTCTGGAGGTCGGAATTTTAAAAATACAAAAATAAAATTACCGACCTCCGGAGGTCGGAATTTCAAAAGTAAAAAAATTAAAATACCGACCTTCAGAGGTCGGAATTTTAAAAATACAAAACTAAAATTACCGACCTCCGGAGGTCGGAATTTGAAAAGTAAAAAAATTAAAATACCGACCTCCGGAGGTCGGAATTTTAAAAATACAAAAATAAAATTACCGACCTCCGGAGGTCGGAATTTGAAAAATAAAAGAATAAAAATACCGACCTTCGGAGGTCGGAATTTGAAAAATATAAAAATTAAAATACCGACCTCCGGAGGTCGGAATTTGAAAAGTAAAAAAATTAAAATACCGACCTCCGGAGGTCGGAATTTGAAAAATAAAAGAATAAAAATACCGACCTCCGCAGGTCGGAATTTGAAAAATATAAAAATAAAAATACCGACCTCCGGAGATCGGAATTTATATATTAAAAATAAAAAAAGTGACAAATACCGACATCTGGAAGTCGGAAAATAAATTAATGAATTTTCCGACTTAAAATAAAAACCGACCTCGAGAGGTCGGTATTTACCGACCTCCGAAGGTCGGTATTGAATAGCGACCAAGGTTTTTCCGACCTAAGCTGGGATGTCGGTTTTAGGTCGGAATTACAGGGAATACCAACCTCCGAAGGTCGGTATTTTTAGGTTGGTATTCACTTTTTTTTAGTAGTGTTTCCTCCTGCAGCTGTTGTTGTGTTGTTGTATAATAACAATAATAATATTAATATAGCAATAATAATAATAATAATAATTATTATTAAATTAATTAAATTAATTTAAAATCTGAAAATAAAAATAAAAATGACAAGCATAAAAGGAAAAAAATTTGAAAAACATGTAATTAAAGAAACTGTTACATGTAAATATACTTTATTTTTCTAAAAAATAAAGTATATTTTTTAAAAATTAAGTAATCAACCCATGTAATACTTTATTTTAAAAAAATATTGTAAAATAATTACTTTTTTAATTTGAATTTAAAATGGTTAACTAAAACTGCTCTACCTATTATTTCTATTCTCTCTCTATATATACAAATAAATTCAATTAAAAAAAATAATGGATCTACTCTTTTTGGAATGTTTTCGTTGATTTATTACCATTCTTCTTCTCTTCATCTTGTTTTATGGCTAGCCAAAGAAAAATTGAATATATTTGCAAAGCAAAAAGTGAAAGTCCAATAAGAAGAAAGAACAATATTTATCGAAGTTCAAATCGTCTACACGATATTTTTAGATCGATAATGTCTTATTGTGATTATTTGTTTCATTCCATTCAATTTGATTTGTTTATGTCATATTTTGTATTTAAATTACTTAGACCGTATGAATTTTTTATTCTTTTTTATATTTGTATTGTTAGATGATTTTTACCGTGATTTCTTTTTTTTTTTTTTTTGGATTGTATTTTATTTTTATCTCATAAAGTAAGTTAATCTAATACTTAATTAATGGGTTCCTGGGTTCATTCTTCTTTGAGTGTAAATTTTTTGTTGGAATTAATACCATTCTTCTTATCTTCATCTTTTTGGGGTGCGAATAGGTAGATTATTTGATGGCTAGCCCGAAGAAAATTGAATATATTTGCAAAAAAAAATAAAAATTAATAGTCCAAGAAGAAGAACAATAATATTTATCAAAGTGAAAAAATTCTCCTCACACAATGATATTCTTAGAACTATAATATCTTATTGTGATTTTTTAGTTCCTTTTATTTAATTTGACTTTTTTTATATCATATTATATACTTATATTCATTAAGATCGAATGAGTATTCTGTGCATTTTTAAAAATTAAATTTGTAATATGTAATGCTTTTTACTGTGATTATTTTTTTTTTAGTATTGTATGTTATTTTTAAATGATAGTGAAGTTAAGTCCAAGAAAGAAGAAGAATAATATTTATCAAAGTTAAAATCCTCCGCACATGATGATATTTTTTGGTCTATAATATCTTATTGTGATTTTTTGATTCATTTCATTCAATTTGACTTTTTTCTGTCATATTATCTACTTAAATTATTTAGATAGAATGAGTTTTCTATGTTTTTTTTTTTTTTATAGTTGTAATATTTGATGGATTTTAGAGTGATTATATTTTTTTAGGATAGTCTGTTATTTTTATTAATTTTAATGAAGTTAATCTAATACTTTTTTATTTTATCATTTTATGTTAATTTTTTTAATATATATAATACTTATTTGTATTATTATTAAATTATTTTATATTCACACTATTTAAAATCATTTTTAATTATAATTTTACAACAATTTGAGAATTGAAGAATATTTTGAACTTTCTGAATTTCAAACTACCTACATTAATTACTATTTTATTTTTAAATAAAAAGATTAAATAATTACTATTTTATTAATTATGATTTTATTTTTAAATAATTTTAAATCAGTTTTTATAATTAAACATAAATAATTTACCTTTCTAAAAATACTAAAATTATTAATTATATATAATAGAAATAAATAATTATTTACTATTTTATGTGTAAAATGATTGTAAAGTAGTGTTTATAATTAAATAGAAATAATCTTAAAACAGTTCTAAAATTTAGGGTAAGAGAAATTATTTTTAAATCAGTTACATAAATAATTTATCGGTCTAAAAAATACTAAAATTATTAATAATATATAATAGGAATAAATGGTTATTTACTATTTTATTTTTAAAATGATTGTAATGTAGTTTTTATAATTAAATAGAAATAATCTTAAAACAATTCTAAAAATAGGCTAATACAAATGTAAATATGTATTTAAGTAATACATACAAAAAATTACATTACGAAAAATTAAATTAAATTAACGTGAATTTAAAACAAGCCATTATATATAGAACTTTTTTTCGAAAAGAATATTTACTAAGCATGTATTTCTTTTTTCGTGAGAAGAAATACATTAAATGTTTATATATATATATATATATATATATATATATATAAATTGCAGATTCTAGTTTTCGACATGTGTGTTGCACGTGATTATCAATTCAAAAAATTTAAGCGAAGATTCCAATAAGAAGTCTTGCACAAAATAAAATTGCAGATTCTTTTGTGAATGTTCAATATGGATCATCATATATATCTCTTATTCACGTGAACCTATGAAGATGATCAATGAAAACTTTTATTAGTTAAATGCAATAATGTATATATTTATTTTAATTTGATGAGGTTAAATTAACAAAAACAAATGAATTTATACTAGAATAAAAATTAAACTTATACAAACTTCAACTGACATTATTACAAGCTATATGAACTTTTTTTGTTGAAAATACCGAAATATTAAAAAATAGTAAATCAGTATAATAAAAGGACTATGTTTATATAGTAATAAATATTTTGAAGCGAACTTCCTGACATTCTAAATAACATAAGTAGGATTGATAAATAAAGTCATTCTTTTGTCTTGGAATTAAAAAAAATAAATTGTGACAATTTTCTAACTCTTGAGAAGTTTAATAATTTTGGAAAAAAATATTCAGAAGCATATATATGTACATCACAAGAGAAATTGTTAACAAAAACAAATGAATTTAACAATAAAAATTAAACTACTAAAAATTTCAACTGACGTTATTACAAGTCATATAAAGTCTTATTTGTTGAAAATACTTAGATATTAAGAAATAGTAAATCAATAAAACAAAAGGGCAATTTTTATATAGTAATAACTATTTTGAAGCAAACTTCCTGGCAATCTAAATCACATAAGTAACATTGATAAATAACGTTATTCTTTTGTATTGAGCATCAAAAAATAAATCGTGACAATTCTCTAACTCTTGAGAAGTTTAATAATTTTGAAAGAAATATTCAGAAGCATATATGTACATCACAAGAGAAATTGTTAACAAAAAATAAATGAATTTAGACTACATCATGTTAACTTTATATATTGAAACAGTACATACTAATGTATATACTAAGCAAAAAAAAAAAATTGTTATATCATCAAAATTATTTTACTCAAGTACTCGAGGTTAAAAAATATAATCTCTTAGGATAGAACAATTTACATTTTCTTCAAGTACTCGAAGTTAAAGAATATAATCTTTTACGATAGAACAATTAACTTCATCAGAATAGTGGTACCTCATATTCCGCTAAACTTCGAACTCACTCAACGATAATAAATCACACGAAATTTTTAGAAATGCAAGAAGAAGAAGAGTAGAAGATCAAAAAAAATTTTGGTTGAAAAATGAGAGGATCTCTTTATTTATAGTCAATAAAGGGTATTATGAACAAGTGTTTTTTGTGTCTTATATGAAAAGCCATGACCTTTCCAAAAAGTCACAACTCTTTGGAAAAGTCACAACTTATTGAAAAACTCACAACTCTTTAGAAAAGTCACAACTCATCGAAAAATCACAACTCTTTGAAAAAAGTCACAACTTATCAAAAAAATTCACAACTCATCGAAAAAGTCACAACCTAAGTTAGGGATATTATAGTAATTTAACATTCAAGTTAGAAGTTCATGCTTTTAAGTTTATATATATATATATATATATATATATATATATATATATACACACACACAAAACATTGCTTATATTCAATTGCTTACAATTTTGAATTTAGAGCGATTAATCATTTTTTAAAAATAAAAATTTTTAAAATTTAATTTCAAAAAAATTTTAAATTACCACTTCCCCTGCTTTGAAAAAATAATTGAATTGTAATCTTTTAAAATTTTAAAAAATTAGACATAACTAACCTACGTCCCATAGATCCCATTCCACCCCCGCTAACTTGAAAACATTGCATTTAAAAAAATTGAATTGAATTTAATTTAAAATAATAAACTTTATTCTATTATGCAACTGCTATATATATATATAGATATATTAGTATGGATATAATAGAAGAAAGAAATCAATCAGACTCATCTGATTCAGAGAATAATGATTTAATTAATGAAATAGGAATAGAAAGAAATGGTGATTTAGTTAATATACTAATAAATACCATGATGAATATTTATCAAGACTGCAATCATGAGTTCGAAAGATTAAAAGAAATAGATAGTAATCAGTGTAATATATGTAAGTGGTATCCGAGTAAAATAAATAGAGCCAAATGCAAGAATTGTTATATGAAAGCATGTATTAGTTGTATAGAAAACAAGTTAAAACAAAAAGTAGATAAGCATGAAAATCAAGCTCTTATAAAAGACCAAGCTACGAATCTAAGACTAATAACTCTAGAAACAAGAATAAATGACTTAGAACAAAGAATAATTAGATTAGGAAAAGGAAAAGAAAAAATAGACGAGAATAATACACAAGGTAGAATACATTTAGATCAAATAGAAGAAAGTGAACTAATGAATATAGAAGAAAATAATACTAGTTTTATATGCAATGAAGATAAAAAATTTGGAACAATAAAAATACTAGTAAGAATAAAAATAAAAGATATAGAAATAGAAACTTTAGCTTTAGTAAATACAGGTTGCACTAGTTGCCTACTTGATAAAAAGATACTGCCACATAATTTGTTGTCAACTTTAAAAAATTTTAAGGAACCTATACAAGCAATACAAATGGATGGAACTTATAATCTATACGACCAATACATAGAAAAAGCGCAAATAAGCTTTATAAATACATGTAGTGAATTCTATAAACCTACATATAATATGCATCATATATTAGTAAGAAATCTTAATATTAAAACTAACTTAGTCTTAGGTTTACAATTCCTTATACAAAATAACGGAAGTTGTTTAATTTCTAGAGATGGAATAATGATTTTAGGAATACAACATATACTCCTGTACAAACTAGAAAAATTCCAACTAAAGAATTATATAAAGATAATAAAATAAAAAATATAACTCCATGTTGTAACGACTGTAAAGATAAAGGCAGTAGTTGTTCAAATAACCTATATGAAGAAAAACAAGAAGAAAATTATTCAGACAATATATACCTAGAAGACATAGAAAAAGATTATACTTTAATAAATGTAGAAACAAAATTTTACAATTTTCAAAAAGAAATAAATACTATAGGAAAAATAAAAAATCCGGAAGACTTAGAAAATATAGTAGCAATATTAGACGAAATGGAAATAATAGGGAAAAAACCCTTAATACATTGGGAAAGTAATAAAATTATGTGTAAATTAGATATAATAAATCCATAATATACCATAAAAACAGCAACAATAGAAGCAAATAATGAAGATACGGAAGAATTTGCTAAACAAATTAAAGAGCTACTAGAATTAGAAGTAATATGAAGATCTAAATCTAAACATAGATCAGCAACTTTTATGGTTAGAAACCATAGCGAACAAATACGAGGAAAAGCTCGCATGGTAATAAATTATAAAAGGTTAAATGATAATACTAGAACAGATGCATACAAATTACCGGATAAGAATGAATTAATTAATAGAATACAAGGTAAAAAGTTTTTTTAGTAAATTTGACTGTAAATCAGGATATTGGCAAGTCAAAATGCACCCAGAAAGTATAGAATGGACAACTTTTACTTGTCCCGAAGGTCATTTTGAATGGCTTGCTATGTCTTTCGGTTTAAAGACAGCTCCGCCCATATTCCAAAGAAAAATGGATGATATGTTCGGAGAATATAAGAATTTTGTACTAGTATACGTAGATGATATTTTAGTATTTAGTAAAACTATACAAGAACATTTTGGACACCTACAGACAGTATTTAGATTATTTGTAAAATACAGAATAATAATTAGTAAAAAGAAAATGGAACTATGTAAGACACATATAAATTTCTTAGGAGTAACTTTAGGAGAAGGAAAGGTAAAATTACAACCACGTATAGCTAAAAAGTATTAGAAATGTCAGAAAAGTTAGATAATACAAAAGAATTACAAAAATTCTTAGGTTTAGTAAATTATACAAGAAATTTCATTCAAGATTTAGGAAAAATAGCAGGACCTTTGTATGCTAAGACAAGAAGTAAGGGACAAAAACACTTTAACATAGAAGACATAAAATTAGTCCAACAAATAAAAGAAAAAGTTAAAAATATACCAGACTTACAAATATCTTTAGAATCAGACTACCTAATAATCCAAACAGACGGAAGTAAATTAGGATGGGGGTCCAAAAAAATGAAGAAAAAATATGTGCTTCCTAAAGTGGACAATACAAAGAAAAAGGTAATATGAGTAATATAGATGCAGAAGTATTAGTAGTAATATATGGACTGAATATTTTTAAATTATATATCTTAAACAAACAGGAAGTATTAGTTAGAACAGATTGTGAAGCAATAGTAAAATTTCACGAAAAAATAAATAGTAAAGCCAGCAGTAAAAGACTATGGTTAAATTTTATAGATATAATATCTATATATAATAGTATTATTTTTGAATACGTTAAAGGAAAAAACAATGATTTAGCAGATAAACTAAGTAGATTACAATTAAAAACTAACTAATTTCTATTTTAGTATGAGACCAAGCATGAGACCAACTGGCCAACAGCCAGCAAACAAAGGCAAGGGCATAGCCCAACCAAACACTTATGCTCAGACATTATTAGGAAGACAAAATTTCAAGCCATTAAGTACAACAGACAACTTAATGGAGAGAATTTGTTTTGGTAAGTATAATTTAATTTCATATCCTAAGTGTAATTTATCATTTAAAGTAATTCCAGACTGTAATTTAGACAAAGGTCAAGAATGTTTGATATATAATTTATGGATAGCCTATAACAAACAAGATACTAAATATTTTATAGCAGCTTCAAATGCTTTATGTCAATATTTTTCAGATAAAAACAAAGATAATAAATTTAAATATTATGTAGTTATACATGGCAAAAATAAAGGTGTTTTTCAGACTTGGATAGAAGTAGTTGATTCTATAAATGGGGTTAAAAACCCACTTTTTAAAGGTTTTAATAATTTCACCGAAGCTTTAGAATATGCAAGAGGAATACTTGAGCCTAATTGCTATATTTCACCAGCTCTTAGACAAAGCCCAAACCAAATACCACAATATAATATCCAAAAAGACTCAGACAAAATAATCTTTTGTGATCATTGTTCTTTCATGACAGAGGGTTTCAAAAGACTCAATACAAAAAATGAAATCCTTATACAAGAAAATATGAGACTTGTGAAACAGCTCGAGACTTTTCAAAATAAATATGTTCCAAGAATAGACAGTACCAAAGACATGAGTTCTCTATCTCTTATAAAAATGGATGAGACGGGTGTACATTTCCCTCTGAATGCTAAGAACTCTACTGTATCAGAGTATAATACAGCTAGTCCGGTTCAAACGGTGACCGATAAAGACTTATCAAATCCGTTAAAGGATGTAACTTTGCCAAAAAGTGAAGAAGAGGAGTCTTCTTCCTCACAAAGGAGGTTACCTAAATATTTTCAAAAAGACTCATTGAGAAAAAATGAAGCATTAAAAAAGAAAAAAAATGAAAAATTAGAAAAAATAATCAAGCAAACTTTAGAAAAATTTTTTCAAGATAAAAGCCAAGACAAACATATTATCAAAGACAATTTCAGTCGGAGTAATGGTTCAGAAGACGATATTCGCAGTCCTTCATTATCAGACGAAGTACAGATAAATAACATTCAAGAATCTCAAGAACATTATGAAGACGATGACTCAGACATGAGTTTTGATATCATTGCATTACACAACCTAGATACTTAACCATATTTTTTTTTAGAGTTCATCATAAAGAAGAAAGACAATGGAAACAAAGAAAAGTTACAAGATAAGATGACAACTAGACAAGTCCCAAGATAAGATAAGAAAAAGACAAGAAAGACATGGGAAGAAGAAGACAAAAAGATAAAAAATGGTGAAAGAAATAAATGTGGTGGAAGAAATATTAATTAGTATGTAAAAGTGTTAGGTGGGAATGCCCACTAAGTGTCCTGTAAAGATAAATATGTTGTCACTTTATCACTACCCTCCAAAAGAGGGAAAAACTGTTGACATAGCATGCGTCCTTCAATAATTGTGTTAGCCTGTAATATTAGTCCAAAAAAAGATGAACTTAATGATGCATGTGACGATGGGGCCCAATGAGTACCCGAGTTGCATTATTAAAGGAATCTTATCAAGTTGTCGGCCATTAATAATTAAGACCACATAGCGAATTTAGGACGGTTCATTTGATTTTTCTTTGCCTATATAAGAGGATAGCAGATGGAGGAGAAAAATAGAGCTAAAAAAGTGAGCAGCCAAAACATAAGAAAAAAATAATCCTAATTCCCTACTACCTTTCTTATATTGTTCTTTCTATTGTAAAAAAGTTTATGTAATAATAAAAGTGTGCTTGAGTTCTAAATTTTTGAAAAGCTCGTAAAAAGCTCTTCAGGGGTTCCCGAAAGGGAAACCTCTCTCAGTTAATCATGTAAGTTTTATGATGCTTATGTCCCGAAATCCCCCCTAAAAAATATGTTACTTTTTAAAAGTTTTCTTTATTGTTATTTTTTAACTTGTTATATTAATTATGGTTATATTAATGTAAATTGATGTATATGTGTTAAATGATTACCCTTAGTATATGGTTAACCTCTTAATTTCTTAAATAACGACTATGGATTAGCTTGTAAATTCCTAGGATTCTTGGCCTTGATAGTCCACTTGAAAGGACGAAGTTGTTGCCAGATAAATATCCAGGGTGTGGCTAAAGATGTAGTTTTTAAGAATAAAGGTTAAGAGGAAGAGATGAATGGGGTAAGATAAAAATAAAATAAAATAATATATATATATATATATATATATATATATATATATATATATATATATAAATGGGGAAATTAGGGTACTACATTAGTAAAATAAACATGCTAACTCTAAAAGAGAGAGGGAGTACTGAATAGGATTTATATCATGTCTGGTATTTAATCTATTTGCATCTGCTTATTTTAATCTGCCAATTTTATTTTCATCCTTTATACTTTATATATATATATATATATATATATATATATATATATATATATATATATATATATATATATATTCTCCTTTCAGTACTTTAATTCTCTCACTGTTGAATATTCTTAAGTCTCTCACATGGTCAAACCTTCTCCATGCAAAATCTATTGTTCTATGGATAAAAAGATCAAATATGTTGTTTGATGTCTTCTTCAAATTTCAAGCACTAAAACTAATCAACATTATTTTAATATTGTTATATCAACTTCAGCGCAACTTTTTTCATCTATCATTATAGAAGTTTTTCAAAAAATTTAGTCTAATTTTATTATTCTAACTTTATATTTTTATGGGAGTGGCTCAAGGTTTCGTTTCCTTCATATATTTAGGAAGCCCTATTTACTATGGAAGGAAAAAGAAATCACAGTTTGAAGAATTGGTCAAAAAAGTGGCAAGAAGGATTATGTGTTGGCAGAACAAATTACTCTGATTTGGGGGAAGGTACGTACTCATTGCCCATGTATTACAATCTATGCCATTTATCTTATGTCTGCTATGAACCCACCAAAAGGTGTGATTCAGTGGCGGACCCAAGAATTCTATCAAGGTGGTTCAAAAAAAAAGTTAAACATGCTAATATTATCCATAAATAAACGGGTCAGGTCATATATGAAGTTATGAACGGATTGATTAACAAACGGGTTGACAAAAAAAAATCCTTAGTTCAAATAATTTCTTACAATTACAATTTATCTTAAGAAACATATCTATAAAATGATAATAAAGTAGCACAACTCATTCAAAAAGTTCTACAAGTTCTTCAATTCCTTTAGAATTCTCTTCGGCTCCTGAAAGTGCAAATGGAGAGCAAACACAAATTTAACATTAGAAAGAATAACAAAAAACACAAATCAAAGCGAAAATACTATTTCTTCACAAAAATTCTTTTTGGCATAAAATGACTTCATTACATCACAAAACTACAAAACCTTGAAGGGAGGTTAAGAAACCAAACATGTGGATAAACCTATCAAAACATAGTTTTACATTTGAAAATACAACTACATACATTTTTACAATTGTATTCTACGAGGTTTCATATCGTGAATTGTCTTAATAATAACATCATTAGAAATCTTATCAAATACATCTTTTTCTAAATAAGGCACCAAATAAGCACTAAAAAAATCATCACTCATTTGACTCCGCAAGCCATTCATGAAAAACTTCATTGCCAAAAAAGCTCTTTCAACGGAGGCAGTGACAACTGGTAAAAGTAGAGCAAGTTTCACTAAGCAAAATACAAGAGGATAATTTGAATGTTTCTTTGTTTGAACTAATCTTTTGGAAAGATCACAAAGTCCATTTAGATCGGAGAACCTTTCATCAATATCACGAACATTAACAATGTAACTTGCAAGTTGATTCTCAAGAATACTCATATTGGATTCATCAAAGTCATCTGGATATAATTCAGCCATTCTCATTACTTTTCTTATGTCAAAACTTGAAAATGAGTTAATTGGATTCAAGCAAGCAATTCCATGGAGCAAATCGGTAGTCAATTCATCAAAACGATCATTAAGTTCTTGAAGTTGCCAATCAATGATAGTGCAAAATACTTCAACACGATAATGATGTAAGATTGTATAGTTAGCAAGTTTCCACCGTGATCTTAAAGAGCTAACATATGGCTCCTCAAAGTTAGGTATCAAAACATCATGTTTGATACAAAATGTAGATACCTTGGCAATAAGAGAATCCTATTCATCATCTCTTAAGACTTGCAACCTTCTCTTTGCTACTTCAACAAGTAGCATGGCATTTGCAATATCTTGCTCTCTTTTTTTGTAAGCATTTATTAAGATCATTTGTGATTGCGAAGACATCTCTCATCAAATGCAACATAAACGCAATCTCAAATGTTTGACAAGCTTCAAGATGTCCCATTGCCTTGGCTCTTTCATCCATACTCCTTGCATCAAGAGCAAGTGATTCAAGAACCTCAAGAATAGAGCCAAACATAATAATAAAATTGTTAAAGGATTTATAATGAGATTCCCAACGAGTATCACAAGCTCTTGAAAAACCAAGTTGTTGAATCAAGTCGCTACCAGTTGTAAGTTCACCCATCTCTAATGCCACTTGAATTGTTGATTTTTGAGAATCTCGTAAATTATCCATATGCTTAAAAGAATATCCTAATATATTAAAAATATTTGAGATCAATACTACAAGTTTTCCCACTTCAACACACTTTTTGGAGACCCCAACAAGTGTTAGTTGAAGTTGATGGGAAAAGCAATGGATTGAATGAGCCGATTTACTTTCTTGTCTAATCAACATTTTAAGGCCATTGATCTCACCTTGCAAATTACTCTCCCCATCGTAACATTGTCCACGCACACTTAATGGACTCAAAGAATGTTGAGCAAGTAGACTAAAAATTGCCTCCTTTAAAGATGAAGCACTAGTATCTTCAACATGAACAATGTCAATAAATCGCTCCACTACAAATCCCATTCTATCAATATAACGAAATACGATAGCCATTTTCTCCTTGCGTGACACATCAAAGGATTCATCAACTAGTAAAGCAAAGTAGTCACCATTTAATTCATCAAGAATAGCTTTAACGGTCTTTATCTTACATGCACTCACAATATCTTTTTGAATCTTTGGAGAAGTCAATTGATCATTTACAAGAGCATGTTTCAAAACATAATCATGAATTTTATCACATTTTTTTGCATACCATGAGAGAATTTCAAGAAACTTACCCCTACTAAGTGATGATTTAGATTCATCATGACCTCGAAATGCAAATCTCCAACTTATGAGAAGTCTTATTACATCAACCGACGCACTTAAGCGTATATAATATCCATGCTTGAGTTGATTAGATTGCCTCTCAAATGCAAATTGAATAGACCGCCGTTGTTGTAGTAAATCTTGATATTTATTTTTTGACTGATTATGCATGCTATTCGGTAGACCAATATGTTTGTCAAGACCACCCTTTTTGTTCCAACTCTTAAATCCTATAGTTGAAAATGTCTCCCCTCCTCCTTGATTAGTGTTATGATCTTTAAAAAGATAGCAATACAAACAATAGACTGCATCTTTACTAACACTATACTCCAACCAATCATGATATATATCCAGGGGCGGAACTACATTGCTTCCAGCGGGGTGATCCGACCCCCCTCGGTAAAAAAATTACACTATATATATAAGATCGATTTTTTTTTCTGTACATGTATATATTTAAAATTGAACCACCTGAATATATAATAAAGGCGTAGCCCAACGGTTGAGGGGGTTCAAAATTTCTCTAAAATGAGCTTTGGGTCGCGGGATCGATTCCAGGCAACAACATATTTTTATGTTGTAATTTTTAGCTATCTTGCAGGAATTAAATAGACAAAAAACGACCTCGTTTTTAAGGTTATAACTAAAAAAAATTATATTTTAAATCCTAATGAAAAAGTCAACAAATAAAAATATCCCTCTTTTTCAGGGATTGCAATATTATATTTTCCTATTCTTGATTTCTTTCTCCTTCAACTTTACATTGCTACTGAGTGCTGAGAGCTGCTGCTGCCTGCTACTTGCTAGTTGTTGTTGCAGTGCCGCCTATTGTTGCTTGCTGCCGCTGGTGGAGGATTGGTGGTCCTCCTTTCAGGCTCCATTTGTAATGGCAACTGTAAGTTTTCTTTTTGTTTTTTTTTTTTCTTTTTTAGAATTCTATGCTTTGATTCTTGTATTTGTTGATGTGCTGTTTTATTTAGCTAATTGAACTCGGATATTCACTTCACTTAACAGTTTTTTATTTTTCATATGAAATTTTCAATTCTATTCACTGATTATGATTTATGAAAGTTATAATTTTATTTGTTTGGGCTTATTTGTTGATTTAATATGTTTATTATGGACACTCAACATTTGTTCAGTAGATATTAACTTTTATTTGTGAGATTCAAACTTTTGTTCATTGTCTATAATTTTGTTTTGGTCCTTATTGCATATTCAATTTTTATAAGTTCTGACTAAATTTTTATTTTACGATTCAGTCTCAATATTCAGTGAAGAAGTATTTTACACAAGTACCGAAATCAACTTTAGCCTCTCAAAGTCATAGTCAATCTAATCAAAATGAAAATATTAATCATTCAGAAGTGTCATTAGATTCTTCTCAAGAATTTGATTTGAGTTCTTTAAAGTTTGATCCTGGTGAAAGAACATCAATATTGAACTATCATCCAAACCACCGTGATGTTATTAGAAGGGCATACCTTTTGAATGGTCCTTGTCAGCCTCGTTTGGCGGTGCAAGAGTATCCTCAAACAAATATTTTTGGATCAATGTGTCATTTTAATCCTGAATGGTTTGATGATATATATCATGATTGGTTGGAGTATAGTGTTAGTAAATATGCAGTCTATTGTTTCTATTGCTATCTTTTTAAAGATCATAACACTAATCTAGGAGGAGGGGAGACATTTGCAACTATAGGATTTAAGAGTTGGAATAAAAAGGGTGGTCTTGACAAACATATTGGTCTACCGAATAGCATACATAATCAGTCGAAAAAGAAATGTCAAGATTTACTACAACAACGGCGGTCTATTCAATTTGCATTTGAGAGGCAATCTAATCAACTCAAGCATGGATATTATATGCATTTAAGTGCGTCGGTTGATGTAGTAAGACTTCTCATAAGTCGGGAATTTGCATTTCGAGGTCATGATGAATCTAAATCATCACTTAGTAGGGGTAAGTTTCTTGAAATTCTCTCATGGTATGCAAAAAAATGTGATAAAATTCGTGATTATTTTTTGAAACATGCTCCTGTAAATGATCAACTGACTTCTCCAGAGATTCAAAAAGAAATTGTGAGTGCATGTAAGATAGAGACCGTTAAAGCTATTCTTGATGAATTAAATGGTGACTACTTTGCTTTACTAGTTGATGAATCCTTTGATGTGTCACACAAGGAGAAAATGGCTATCGTATTTCGTTATATTTATAGAATGGGATTTGTAATGGAGCGACTTATTGACAATGTTCATGTTGAAGTTACTAGTGCTTCATCTTTAAAGGAGGCAATTTTTAATTTTCTTGCTCAACATTCTTTGAGTCCATTAAGTGTGCGTGGACAATGTTACGATGGGGCAAGTAATATGCAAGGTGAGATCAATGGCCTTAAAATGTTGATTAGATGAGAAAGTAAATCGGCTCATTCAATCCATTGCTTTGCCCATCAACTTCAACTAACTCTTGTTGGGGTCTCCAAAAAGTGTGTTGAAGTGGGAAAACTTGTAGTATTGATCTCAAATATTTTTAATGTAATAGGATCTTCTTTTAAGTATATGGATAATTTACGAGATTCTCAAAAATCAACAATTCAAGTGGCATTAGAGATGGGTGAACTTACAACCGGTAGGGGCTTGAATCAACAACTTGGTCTTTCAAGAGCTTGTGATACTCGTTGGGGATCTCATTATAAATCCTTTAACAATTTTATTATTATGTTTGGCTCTATTCTTGAGGTTCTTGAATCACTTGCTCTTGATGCAAGGAGTATGGATGAAAGAGCCAAGGCAATGGGACATCTTGAAGCTTGTCAAACATTTGAGATTGCGTTTATGTTGCATTTGATGAGAGATGTCTTCGCAATCACAAATGATCTTAATAAATGCTTACAAAAAAAGAGAGCAAGATATTGCAAATGCCATGCTACTTGTTGAAGTAGCAAAGAGAAGGTTGCAAGTCTTAAGAGATGATGAATAGGATTCTCTTATTGCCAAGGTATCTACATTTTGTATCAAACATGATGTTTTGATACCTAACTTTGAGGAGCCATATGTTAGCTCTTTAAGATCACGGTGGAAACTTGCTAACTATACAATCTTACATCATTATCGTGTTGAAGTATTTTGCAATATCATTGATTGGCAACTTCAAGAACTTAATGATCGTTTTGATGAGGTGACTACCGATTTGCTCCATGGAATTGCTTGCTTGAATCCAATTAACTCATTTTCAAGTTTTGACATAAGACAAGTAATGAGAATGGCTGAATTATATCCAGATGACTTTGATGAATCCAATATGAGTATTCTTGAGAATCAACTTTCAAGTTACATTGTTGATGTTCGTGATATTGATGAAAGGTTCTCCGATCTAAATGGACTTTGTGATCTTTCCAAAAGATTAGTTCAAACAAAGAGACATTCAAATTATCTTCTTGTATTTCACTTAGTGAAACTTGCTCTACTTTTACCAGTTGCCACTGTCTCCATTGAAAGAGCTTTTTCGGCAATGAAGTTTATCAAGAATGACTTGCGGAATCAAATGAGTGATGATATTTTTAGTGGTTGTTTGGTGCCTTATTTAGAAAAAAATGTATTTGATAAGATTTCTAATGATGTTATTATTAAGACTTTTCAAGATATGAAACCTCGTAGAATACAATTGTAAAAATGTATGTAGTTGTATTTTCAAATGTAAAACTATGTTTTGATAGGTTTATCCGCATGTTTAGTTTCTTAACCTCCCATCAAGGTTGTGTAGTTTTGTGATGTAATGAAGTCATTTTATGCTAAAAAGAATTTTTGTGAAGAAATAGTATTTTTGCTTTGATTTGTGTTTTTTGTTAGTCTTTCTAATGTTAAATTTGTGTTTGCTCTCCATTTGCACTTTCAGGAGCCGAAGAAAATTCTAAAGGAATTGAAGAACTTTTTGAATGAGTTGTGCTACTTTATTATCATTTTATAGATATGTACTTTAAATTTGTTTCTTAAGATAAATTGTAATTGTAAGAAATTATTTGAACTAAGGATTTTTTTTTTGTCAACCCGTTTGTTAATCAATCCGTTCATAACTTCATATATGACCTGACCGGTTTAATTATGGATAATATTAGCGTGTTTAACTTTTTTTTGAACCCCCTTGATAGAATTCCTGGGTCCGCCACTGGCCAATAGGATAGTGACACGTCATAAATGAATTTGCTAATTGAGGTTATTATTTAGACGGTTAAAGATGGAGGGCAAAATAGAGCCAAAAGGTTGACGTCAAGGTCATTTTAGGCCCAATAGGTAGAAGAAAGGTAATTTTATACCAATTCACATAGTTGAGAGGCATTTTAGACCCTTTTAAGTATAAAATCCCCAAAAGTACAAGAGAACAAAATGCAGCAAAGTAAAATTAAAGGGGTTCAAAATTAAATAGTCAGCACATATCAAAGAAAAAAAGGTGAAATTAAAGTTACTCCATGTAATCACCAATTATTTGACCCCGATCTATCCTTGTTGAATTTGGTTTTCCTCCTACAAAATGCATGGATACAAACACTTTAATAACATCGTCAAGTAAAAACTGACATTAATATAGTGAATTGATTTCTCATATAGTTTTATCTCCAAATGTGATAATTTGAGATGTAATTTTTTAGTTGAGTGATCGAACCCCAATATAGTTGATTAACTATTGTAAGCTAAATCATAAATCAGTTCAAAAAGTATAGGTACATCTTATAATTAATTCCATAAATAAGAAAAGTTTTTAACTTGACATACCATTTGTTTGGATTGTAGATATGGATGGACTTCCCTTTTTTTTTATCAGAAAACATGTCCTGTTCTTTTTTCAATGTTGCATTGCAATAAATTAATTAAGTAATATATTCTTGAAAAATTTAATGACCGCGATATATGATAATATGAAAATTTGACATATCCAATGATTAATGATAATATTCGAGGTATATATAAGAATGTTGATTAAAAAATAATAATAATTAAAAGTAAATTAAAGACAAATAATCTAATAGTCATGTAAGGTGATCAAAAGTTTTTGATTCAAATCTACAATTAAACCCCTTTCAAAATCACACAAAAAATGTGTATGCAATATTTAGAACACATGTAATATGAGCTATTAATTGAACATTTTATAACTATTAAATGAAATTAAGAGAATGTTAATTATTTATTTACTGTATATTTTTGGCCAAAAGAGCTTCCATTACTCTTCCTAACGCGGACATCAGTTGTCAATCCATTAGGTAAGATGCAATCCTTAGCATTAGTCTTCTCGCGTTTGCATCATTTTTCTTCTATTTCTTTTCTCTAATTGGCTCTTGGGAGGGTTAGTTGAAAATATCTAAGACCTTCTAAGGTTATATCTTGTTTCTACCAATGGCTCATTAGTAGATTTGGTAGCAATAGCTTCTGTTTTTCTCTCTTTAACCTTCTCATTACCTTTCGAGTTTTGTAAATTAATTTCATATGTTTGTACTTCTACATCTTTTTCTTGCATGGTCATTATTTTGTCACCATTTTCAGTACAATTTTTTTTCCTTGATTCTGATTATTCATACAAAGGATTTGATCACTTGAAATTTTACGATGATTCCATTCATCACCTTCAAAAAGTGGATCAAGTTCATAAAAGATATTGTAACGCCCAAAAATTTCTAAGTTAAGACCAGAACTATTCTTCATTTATATGTAAGGTTGTATTGGGTTATTCTTAAATCTCTCATATGTGTAAAGATTAATTTTTTAGTGTTGGAATGTATTTAGATAAGAATTAAGGTCACTAGAACCCCCTAGCACAAAGTTGAGTTGAAAGCTTCCACACTGATTAAATTTTGATGTAAGATTCTACTTGGATCAACTTCAAAGTTTGAATCTATCAAATGACATATCTCTTAGAATATATCAAATTAGAATATAAAAAGTTACATGACCCATAACCTATAAAATTAACGGTATTTGAATCTTTTTTTCATCACCACCACTGTTGCGTTGATTCGAGTTTCGAGTAAAAGATTATGACCTTTTTAGTAACCTGATACAGTGCAGTGAAAAATTAGCCAACGAAAAAACATTAAAAATGGTCATTTTTGTCTTTTTACCTCTAAGAAAACCCTAAAAAATTTGACTAAGTAAAGGCTCAAAAAATAATAATCATATTTTCATATCTTAATCCCCATCTCTTCTCTCTCTCAAACCCTAAGGCAAAACCCTAAGGAAAAATCAAAGCATAATAGTTCCATTCAAGATTCTTTCAATCTTTTTCAAGGTTATTCTTCATGGTAAATCCGTCTCCAAGAATTTCATTCTTTCCAACTTAAATTTATTCATACAATTATGAATGAATAATATATATCTTAATTCTTAGTCATAGGATTTTCAAGAAACTAATTCAAGAATAATCTCAAGAAGGGTTTTCTTGATTGTTCTCTTTAAAGCTAGGGTTTCAAGGCTTCTAATCAAGTTCTTCTTCAAGATTCTTCAAGAACCTAGTTCTTTCTAGTATTTAAGGCTATTCATAGTGATGAATTAAGTTCGTCCTCACGCCCTACATCTCAATTAAGTTGGTAAAAGTTTAATCTAGGGTTATACCCTTAGTTTCTAGAATTCTTGATATGAGTTAAGTTATTGATTTTGAGTTCTAACTTCTTGATATGAGTTAGGTTATTGATTTTGAGTCCTAAATTCCTGGATTTTGAGTATTCTTGAGACGAGTAGTATCGTTGAGTTCTGAGTTCTTGAGTTCATAATTTTTGAATTTCTATTCCTAATTATGGAATTGTCGTATTGTAACATCCCGCCTAAGAAAAGGCCAAATTTAGAAAGAACTAATTTGGAAAGAGAAAATTTGAGATTTGTTCAAGTTAAGCTTAAGTTGTGAGTTTTGGGTCAACTTCAAATGACCATAACTTTCAGTATAAGATGAGTTATGTCACACCCCGAGGCTACCCCCTTGACGTAAACATGGAACCTAGGATCATGAGTGACCCGAAATTAACCCTGAGCTGACATATCATAAGCATACTAGAATTTTTGAGATAAGAAATACTGTGCGAAAGCTTAAAACATAAGACAAACTGAGTTATGAGGAATACCAAATATTAGTATGAATATATAGATACCGAGTAAGAGTTAATGATACCAAACATTAACTCCAAGCTAAAGATGAATCTAAACTATGTTTGAAATAAACGTTTAACGGAATAGAAATGATGGGACATGTCCTCAACCAACTCAAGCAAAATTAATATGAAAATGAAAGACTAAATATAAAAGAAACATGTCTATCATCCTTGAAGAATGAGGACTCACCACTGATACTGTTGAATACAGATCGGGAATTGATCTATATGTGATCTCATGCAGAGGACCTGAACCTACATCATGAAAAGATGTAGCGCAGGGTATGCGTCAGTACTTGAAATATACTAAGCATGTAGGATAGAATATAGTTGAACAAGCATATAACTGAACAATACACACTGAACGATGGTATAATTTGAACATAATGAGAATACTGAGAAATACTGAATATGAACTAAATAGAATGCAATGACCAAGTACATAATATGCTAAGCTGAATACTGAAAATATATCTAAAAACCTAGTCAAACAACTAGAGTCTGACTGTGGGAGCTACTATTAACTAACATAAAACCACGAACTAAATGTAGAGTCCAATGTATACTCCCCATCGAGAGGACCCAATATACCTTGCCAGGGGTATAAACGCATGACTGGCGGGATAAGTAAATTTGATGCCCATAGAGAGGACTTATAAACTTACGAGGGCACCTACGAGGGCACGTAGTTCTGGGACTATGAGGGTGACTGATGTCACGTCCCGAGCCTACACCCTGGGCGGGATTAGCACTCGAGAACCATTGCTGGCCCCAAGGAAACCCTTGGCCTGGGTTACTTACTCAGTGGAAGACTATATGCAATAAGAAAGGAATTCAAATGCTAAACAACTTAATTGTCTCAAACTGAAATCATAATGTTTTGCAAATAAACATTTAACTTAGCAAAAATGGCAACTCAAATATGAACATAAGTCAATAACAAAATGATAATGAATGAACTAACATCTGACTGACTATCTATGAAGCCTCTAAAACAACTGAGATAGATGTCGGGACAGGCCCAAGACATCCTAATGAACTATCTAATACTGCAAGTAAACAAAATGGATTCTCCGGAATGCAAAGAGGCTTACCAACAGACTCTAAACTACTCACTGGATCAACGATGCGCTGGATGCCGATCCCAGTTACCTGCGTCTCCACTATAATACGATGCATGACAACTAGAATCAGTACATTGAATGTACGTATGCGAGTTGGAATGCTAAACACAACACAGGCTTGAAAAGAATCTGAAAAAAACTGAAGAACTTACCCAAATCAACAAAACTCAACATAACTGAACTCATTTCAACATAAAGCAATTTAAAACAAGTGTAACATAAAGAAAAGTTGTTTAAAACATGATGTCAACTCTGTGTGTATCCAAAACTACAAATAACTCTGATATGTATGTAAAAATACAAATAAACTGATGTATAAAAAAATACAAAGTACTGCTGTGGCAGTTTCTCTAACCGACAACCATCATATAAGAGCTATTGTGATGATACAATGATCTCCCTCACGCTGCCAGCGCATCCTATACCCTGCCAGGGATATAGGACCTAAATTACTAAGTGGATCTACTAGTCTATGCGGAAAGGATTCATCTAAAAAGTATGACTCTTTTCTACCTATGATTGCTACATGGTTTATGGAGACGTGATTATCTGAACTCAAGCTCGTCCCCATATCGATGCTTAATACTACTCCCAAAATAGGATACTAGCTCTTTATGTTTAAAACATACTTTTTTCTGTAATTTGAGATAATTGCTCAAAACTTAGCTCAAAGGCTATCTTGGAAATCAAAGTATCCCCCCTTGCTTAATTATGAAATCATTTACTCTATTTTGTAAACTAGCTCAAAGGCTCTTTGGAAATCAAGGTTTCCCTTTCTTGTTTAAATGTGAAAACATTTTAAACCCTTTGGGAATACATAGTCCCTATATAATTTTGAAGAAATGAACTTTAGGCTTTACTCTTTACTGTTTACTCAACTTAAAACTTAAGTCTTAAAACAAAGTTAAACGTTTGTAAAAGACTTTTTAAGAAAAGAAACTTTATGATCTTCTCTTAATTTAACTCTTGACTTAACTCTTGACTTCTCTTGATTTGACTCCTAACTGATCCTTAAATTTAATTATGGATTCAAGGATTGTGATTTGTGATAGGAAAGATCTAATGATGTTTAGGAATGAATTCAGATTATTAAACATGAGAAAAATACCAAAAACCAATATCTGAGGGTGGGTCTGCGACGCGGAGACATATTTAATTTTTAGTTTCAAAAATGACTTTTGAGCCGGAAGAATCCGTGACGGCTCCACGACGTGAAATGAGAATTCCCAAAACTGGGAACCAGCTCCGCGACGTGCCACTGATATCGGATTTCGTCCGATGAAATATCTTTTTTGTTTTTAGGCTCTAAACCCTCTAAACTCCGTGTGTTATTTTACCCAACACTTAAAATTGATTAAATGTTCAAAGTACAACAAATTATACTCAAGATTGAGCCTAAAATCATAGATTAGGATCAAACAACTCCTCCACGAATTCAACGAAACAAGAATATAATGTAACTTCAACAAACCCATTTAAGAACTCAATTTCTAAGCTTTCAAGAACTTACTCGCTGAAATAAATAATGATTGGCGATGGGTGAATTAACCCAACGCTATGTGATCTCACATACCTTATAGGGATCACCCCCCGATGAGATCCACAACCAAACTCGACGATCTTGACGAATCTTGAACGTTCTTCTCCTTTCTCCTCGTCTTTTCTCTTCTCTCAAAACCCTAATTCTTTTTCCAAAAGCATAAACTGACTAAGTTCAGTTTAGACCCCTAAGTAATTACCAAAAACGAATTAAAATAAAAGGGTAAGGGAAAGACCAAACTACCCTTCAAAAATCCGGATTTGGACTTTCCTTAATCCAACAGCCCAACTTCCAAACGTCATAACGTACTTATACAAACTCGGAATCACACAAACTCGGCGGCATTGGAAAGATCATACCAAGATTTTCCCAACCATATCTCGAATTACAACTAACTCATCCTGAGCTAGGAGTTATGGCCGTTTGAAGTTGACCAAAAACTAACTTTTCCTAACCTAAACAAATTTCCAGATTTTCAATTCTTTCCAAAATGACTATTTCCAATTCTTAGCTTCTTCGTAGCTATTTCAAATTGCGAGATGTTACAATATCTACCCCTTGGGAACATTCATCCTCGAATGAGATTACTCTTACTAGGCTAAGGGTGGTAACATCAAGTTCAAACACCCAACAAGCAAAGCAATTACAACATGCTAACTTATAATTTAAAGAGTACTAAGAAGAGAATTAGTACCTTGGTCTGCATTTTCTCCGGACTCAAAGAGATGTGTATATCTATTTTTCATATCTTTCTCAACTTCCCAAGTAATTTTCACAACAAATTGGTTCTTCTTAAGAACTTTGACTGATGCTACCTCTTTTGTTCTTAACTTGCGAACTTGGCAATCTAGAATCTGAACATGAATCTCCTCATAAGACAAGCTATCCTTGATACCAGTATCTTCGGTTGGTATGATAAGTGAAGGATCTCCCATGCACTCCTCCAACATAGAGACATGGAATACCGGATGAACCACTGTTAACTCTTGTGGTAACTCCAATTCAATTCATAAGCTACCTTGCCAATCCTTTTGGAAATTCTGTAAGGACCAACATATTGGGGGCTAAGTTTCCCATTCTTACCCAAAACTCATAACACCCTTCATGGGTGAAACTTTGAAGTACACCCAATCACACAATCCACCTTGATACCTCAAAACATTATCTTTCCCTTGTTCAAAAGCCATCACTTTTTGCTTATGAACACTTGCCTTTAATTCAAGCAATAAAGGATCTTAGTCGTGCTTTCCTTTTACTTCTGACACTAATGATAATTTAGTCCCATTCATCACCACCACTCCTCCTTCTGTGGAATCCATTAGTAGAACTCATAATCGTGCAAGTCTATGCACATCTTTTGCTAACTCTTTCTTATCTTCTTCAACATGGGCGGTACTACCCATAGACAACCTACTTAAGGCATCAGCAAAAACATTTGCCTTACCTGGGTGGTAAAGAATACTCATGTCATAACCCTTGAGTAATTCTAGCCACCTCCTTTGTCTAAGATTAAGCTCTTTCTGACTAAACACATATTTAAGGCTCTTATGATCGGTGAACATATCCATATGCACAACATAAAGATAATGACACCATATTTTAAAACCAAATACTACGGCAACCAACTCTAAGTCATGTGTTGGATAGTTCTTCTTATGAATTTTCAATTGTCTAGAGGCATAAGCTATAACTTTTTCATTCTACATTAATACACAACCCAAGACAACTCTGGATGCATCACAATACACCACAAAACCTTGAGTACCTTTTGGTAAGGTCAAAATTGGGGCAGTAGTTAACCTCTTTTCCAAATCCTAAAAGCTTTTCTCATAAGCTTAAGACAATTGAAACTTAATTGTCTTTTGAGTCAACTTGGTCAAAGGAGATGAAATAGATGAGAACCCTTCGACGAACCTTCTATAATAGTAAGCCAACCCCAAGAAACTCCTAATATCCATTAGAGATGTGGGTCTCGGCTAGTTCTGCACTACCTCTATCTTCTGAGTGTCAACTCTAATTCCATCACCGGAAACATTGTGGCCCAAGAATGCCACAGACTTAAGCCAAAACTCACACTTAGAGAACTTGGCATACAACCTCCTATCTTGCAAAGTCTGAAGAACTATTCTGAGATGGCTAGCATGATTTTGTTCATTCCTTGAATAGATTAGTATGTCATCAATGAAGACTATAACAAACATATCTAAATAAGGTTTGAAGACTCTATTCATAAGGTCCATGAATGCTAGTGGTGCATTAGTCAAACCGAACAACATGACCAGAAACTCATAATGACCTTAACGGGTCCTGAATGTGGTCTTTGGAATATCACATTCCCTAACTTTCAACTGCTCTTATAACTCTTTCAACTCTGCTGGTGCCATTCTATATGGTGGAATAGATATAGGACGAGTATCTGGAAGAAGGTCTATACCAAAGTCTATTTATCTCTCATGAGGGACTTCGAGTAGATCATCTGGATAGACTTTTAGGAACTCTCTTATTACTGAAACTAACTAAATATGAGGTATCTCAACACTAGAGTCATTAACTCGGACTAAGTGATAGACACACCCCTTAGAAACCAACTTCCTTGCCTTAAGGTGAGGAATAAAATGACCCTTAGGCACTGCTGAACTACTTTTCAACTTTAAGACCGACTTATTTGGAAACTGGAACTTTACAAGTCGAGTTTTACAATCAACTAAGGCATGACAAGCATGAAGTCAGTCCATACCTAGAATGACATCAAAATCTACCATGGTACTCTTGTGATTGACGAAAATGGAACAATCATGATAAACTCTTTCTGCTAGAATGGAATCACCAACAGGTATAGAAACACTGAATGGTTCACTAAGTTGTTCAGGAATAACATCAAAATTCATAGCAACATAAGGAGTTACGAAAGGTAAACTCGCTCCTGGGTCTAGCAAAGCATAAACAGTAAAGTCAAAGACTTGGATTATACTAGTGACAACATCTGGTTAATCCTCTTTCTCTTGGTGAGTATTGATAGAATACAAGTGGTATGTTCTTCTGCTAGTACCTGAAGTAGCTCCTCTAGGTGCAGCTCTGTCTGGTGAAGCAACTGAAGAAGACTGGGCTTTATTACCTTCTTTACCATTACTCTGCCTGTTCTCAGGATACTCCTTCATAAAATGACCACTTTGACCATACTTGAAATAGCCAGTGGAGCCTTCATGACACATCCATGAGTGGTTCCTACAATACTTAGTACATGCAAGAGGCCTACTACCCATTTGTGCAATACTGCCTTAAGAATAGGTAGGTTTAGCTCTGAAACTCTGGGAACTTTGACTATTGTACTCACCTTTGTTCGTAGGTGCATGTGGACTAGCAGATGATGAGGCAGGTCCCTTTTGTTTCTGTTGGAAGGAAGACCGGTTCGCACTACTCTTTTGCTGACTGAACTCGTTCCCTGATGTCTTAGCCCTCTTATTCTTAAACTCTTATCTATCCTTCAACTTATCCTCCTCAACTTGTTGTACATGGATCATAAGCCTTGCTAGGTCCATATCCCCTATCAACACAACTGCCTTTCTTTCCTTGCTTGACTGGCGAGACAACCCAGCAACAAATAAACTCATCGTGCTCCGCATGTCAGCAACCATCTTTGGAGCATAGCGGGGAAAGTTGTGTGAACTTCAGACTGTACTCATGAACACTCATAGACTTCGGATTAAGGGTGAGAAACTCTCTTATCTTTGCCTCTCGCAACTCATGGGGAAAGAAACACCCCATGAGAGCACTCTCAAGCCCAACCCAACTCAATATTGGCGCATCCTCAACCTCATTCTTTTTCCATTAGTCGAACTAGATTCTAGCAGCACCTTTCATTTGGTATGTAGTTAGTTCCACCCTTTCCGCATCAGCAACATACATCACATCAAATACGATCCTCAGTGACACTTGAACATGTGAAGGTTGGTGGGTTCATCCTTAAAAGCTCACGGATCCTTAAAGTATGAGCAACTTCCTATCGATTATCTCTCTGTCCAACTTGATAGGTCGCAACTTGACTTAACATTTGGATAGCTTCACAAAATTCAGCCTTTGTGACCTCTTCTTGGGTTGCACTTCTAGTGCATTAGGTACCCCTTGTTCCTCGACATCTCTTCGTAGAGGCATGATTACCTAGAAACCGTGCAAGCACAAATTAGAGGAAACTTTTAGATATCAAACTTTAACGTACGAAATGAGTGTGAAATAAGAGAGAAATTTTCCTAAATGTTTCAGCCTACTAATTATAGATGTGGCGCACTTCACACCAATAAATAGGACTCTACAGACACGACTTTATAGACTCCCTAGGAAACTTGAACTCTGTGCTTTGATACCAAGTTTGTCACACCTCGAGCCTACACCCTGGGCGGGATTGGCACTCGAGAACCATTGCTGGCCCCAAGCGAACCCTTGGCTTGACTTACTTACTTAGTGGAAGACTATATACAATAAGAAAGGAATTCAAATGCTAAACAACTAAACTGTCTCAAACTAAATTCATAATGTTTCGAAAATAAATATTTAACTTAGCCAAAATGGCAACTCAAATCTAAACATAAGTCAATAACAAAATGATAATGAATGAACTAACATCTGACTGACTATCTATGAAGTCTCTAAACAACTGAGATTGATGTTGGGACAGGACCACGACATCCTAATGAACTATCTAATACTGAAAGTAAACAAAAGGGATCCTCCGTAATGCAAAGAGGCTTACAAACAGACTCTGAACTACTCACTAGATCAACGATGTGCTGGATGCCGATCCTAGTTACCTGCGTCTACAGCATAATACGATGCAGACCAATTGGCATCAGTACATCGAATGTACGAGCATGCGAGTTGGAACGCTAAACACAACATGGGCTTGAAAAGAATTTGAAAGAAATTGAAGAACTTACCTGTCTCAACTCAACTTAACATAACTGAACTCATTTCAATATAAAGCAGTTTAAAACAAGTGCAACATAAAGAAAAGTTGTTTAAAACATGATGTCAACTCAGTGTATACCAAGATACAAATAACTCTGATATGATGTAAAAATACAAATAAATTGATGTATATAAAAATACAAAGTACTGCTGTGGCAGTTTCTCTAACCGACAACCATCACATAAGAGCTATTGTTATAATACAACGATCACCCTTACGTTGCCAGCACATCTTATACCTTGCCAGGGGTATAGGACCTAAATTACTAAGTGGATCCACTAGTCTATGCGAAAAGTATTCATCTAAAAAGTATGAGCCTTTTCTACCCATGATGGCTACATGGTTTATGGAGACGTGAGATATCTAAACTCAAGCTCGTCCCCATATCGGTGATCAATACTACTCCCAAAATATGATACTAGCTCTCTATGTTTAAAACATACTTTTTTCTGTAATTTGAGATAATTTCTCAAAACTTAGATCAAAGGTTATCTTGGAAATTAAAGTTTCCCCTCTTGCTTAATTATGAAAGAATTTACTCTTTTCTGAAAACTAGCTCAAAGGTTCTTTGGAAATCAAGGTTTTCCTTTCTTGTTTAAGTGTGAAAACATTTTAAACCCTTTGGGAGTCCCCATATACTTTTGAAGAAATGAACTTCAAGCTTTACTCTTTACTCTTTACTCAACTCAAAACTTAAGTCTTAAAACAAAGTTAAAACGTTTGTTAAAGACTTTTAAGAAAAAAAAGAAACTTTATGAACTTCTCTTAACTTAACTCTTGACTTCTTGACTTTTCTTGACTTCTTGACTTCTCTTGACTTGACTCCTAACTGATCCTTAAATTTAATTATGGATTCAAGGATTGTGATTTGTGATAGAAAAGATCTCATGATATTTAGGAATGAATTCAGATTGCTAAACATGAGAAAAAGACCAAAAATCAATATCTGAAGGTGGGTCCGCGACGCGGAGACATATTTAATTTTTAGTTTCAAAAATGACTTTTGAGCCAGAAGACTCCGTGACAGCTCTGTGACGTGAAATTAAAATTCCTAAAATTGGGAACCAGCTCCGCGACGTGCCACTGATGTTGTATTTCGTCCGACGAAATCTCTTCTTTGTTTTTAGGCTCTAAACCCTCTAAAATCCGTGGGTTCTTTTACCCAACACTTAGAATTGATTAAATGTTCAAAGTACAATAGATTATACTCAAGATCAAACCTAGAATCATAGATTAGGATCAAACAACTCCTCCACGAATTCAACGAAACAAGAATCTAATGAAATTTCAACAAACCCATTTAAGAACTTAATTTCTAAGCTTTCAAGAAGTTAAAATCGCTGAAATAAATAATGATTGGCGATGGGCGAATTAACCCAACGCTATGTGATCTCACATACCTTGTAGGGATCACCCCCGATGAGATCCACAAGCCAAACTCGATGATCTTGACGAATCTTGAACGTTCTTCTCCTTTCTCCTCTTTTCTCCTCTTCTTTTCTCTTCTCTCAAAACCCTAACTCTTTTTCCAAAAGCATAAATTGACTAAGTTCAGTTTACACCCCTATGTAATTACCAAAAACAAATTAAAATAAAAAGGTAAGGGAAAGACTAAACTACCCTTCAAAAATCCGGATTTGGACTTTCCTTAATCCAGCAGCGCAACTTCTGAAGGGCACAACTTACTCATACCAACTCAGAATCGTGCAAACTCAGCGGTGTTGGAAAGATCATTCAAAGAGCTTTCCAACCATTTCTGTAAGTAGACCTTACTCATCATGAGCTAGGATTTATGGCCGTTTGAAGTTGACCAAAAACTCATTTTTCCTAACCTAATCAAATTTCCATATTTTCAATTCTTTCCAAAAATGACTATTTCCAACTCTTAGCTTCTTCCTAGCTACTTCAAATTGCAAGATGTTACAACTGACCCTAGTATAACTCGTTATTAAGCTTACTACCAACTAAAATATGTACAATATAACACAACTGAAATAAACTGGATAGCTCAATATTCTGACATGCTAACTGAAAATGCAACATTAAGTACTGATAATGAAGCATTTGAAAACTGAGGCATGTATATATGTTTATCTGTCCTAGCTAGTGTAATTCATGAACTAAATGAATCTATACAACTAGGGTTTTGAGTTTCATGAAAGAATCTAACCAACAATGTTACGAAGACATGATAATCTGATTTAGAACACTACAACAGATAAATTATAATAATTATTTGAAGTTCTAGAAACCCTAGATCTAACCAATAATTAGGGAATCAAGAATCTGACTGAATTATAGGACCTAATGGGTGGAAGGAATCCATTAGTGAAATCCCACATACATGGTGATGAATTTCACAGATAAATATTTCAATTTCGATGCTAGAACTGGAGAAAAGCTGTTGCGTTCTTCGAGGGGTTTGGTCGATTGCTTTCTTCTCTTTTACTCTAAGTTTGATAAATACTAGTGAATGAATTGCTTAGGGTAAGTTATGACTAAGTCACTAGGCTCAAACTGACCAAAACAACGTAGTTTTGGGATTAAATGACGTAGTTTAGGTGTCCAACGCATAGGGGAAAAGACCAAACGACCCCTAACTTAAAAGCTTACAGGGCTAACTATGGCCCTGACCGATGGACCATCGATCATCTAACGGCCTATCCTGTCAGTCCATCGATTGACTTCAGATGATGGGTTCTGGGGGGGTTTGAACCACGGACCGTGGTCCCACTTACGGTCTGTAAGTCCTGGCATGGTTCTGGACTTAGTTGGATTTTCTAGGGTTCTGGGGAGGAGGTTGCAAGTGGCCAACCACAGACCCTGCCTACGGTCTGTAGTTCAACATACGGTCTATAGGTGGCCACATTGGCGGCACCTGCAACTCTGAAATTTACATTTTCTCTCTTTTAGAATCTAGGCTGTTACATTATCTCCCCCTTGGGAAGATTCATCCTCAAATGAAGACTAAACTAGCTGATTATGGACGAAAAAAGCTACAATCCCTACCACTATGTACTGGAAACTGATATCTGACTGAACTAAGTTCCAAGAACATGCAAATACGCTGAAAATGCTAGTATAACTGAAGTAACATGATACTAAGACTGAATTTACACAAGAGTAACTGAAAGACTGGAGAGGAACTATTACCTCAAGCTGGACTAAAATTGGGAGGAAAGAGATGAGGATACTTGGCCTTTATAGCTGCTTCATTTTCCCAAGTAGCTCATTCTATGAACTGACTCCTCCACAAAACCTTAACTGAAGTGACTTCTTTGTTTCTCAACCTTCGTACTTAACAATCAAGAATTTCAACTAGCACTTCTTCATATATGAGACTATCCTTCACAGCCACACTTTCAAGTGGAATTATAGATGTTGGATCACCCACAGACTTCTTCAACAAGGAAATGTGAAAGACAAGATGGACTTGCTGCTAGTTCTGCTGGAAACTCTAACTCATAAGCCACTTTACCAACCCATTTCAAGATTCTGTAAGGACCTACATATATGGGACTGAGCTTCCCTTTCTTGCCAAACCTCATCACCCCCTTCATAGGCAACACTTTCAGGAAAACCCAATCATTAATTTGGAACTCTAAGTACCTTCTCCTTATATTTGCATAGGACTTCTGACGACTCTGGGCTGTCTTAAGTATATCTCTTATGAGCTAACCCTTTCCATAGCCTCATAAACCGAATCTGGCCCTATCAAGGCTACTTCACCCACTTCAAACCAACTAATTGGAGATCTGCATCTACGCCCATACAATGCCTCATAAGAGGCCTTCTGAATACTGGAATGGTAGCTATTATTATAGGCGAACTCTATGAGAGGTAGGTCTTAATCCCAATGTCACGACCAGAGCCTACACCCTGGACTTGGCTGGAACTCGAGAACCATTGTTGGTCCCGAAGCGAACCCTTATGGCTGACTACAAGCAGAAGACTAACTCAAGCATACAAAGCTTAAAACAGAATAAAATTCATTGAAACTCAAATAATTAACTCAGAATATAATCGATATTCAACTAGCCAAAAATAGGCTACTCAAGTCTTTAAAATATTTAACAAGATAAATGTACCAGATTTCTCAAACTTTACTGTCTATCTATCAAGCCTCTACTTGACAAAGAAGAAAGTCGGGACAAGACCCACTACATCCTAACCACTGATATAACTGAAAGTACAAGTGGAACCTTCCGAAGCAAGGAAGCTCACCATAGCTAACTCGAACAACATGTGATATCAACGAACTGTTCGTTGGTGATCCTGAATACCTGCATCCGCATCATGAAACAATGTTAGCCAAATGTCTCAGTACGTGGAATGTACAAGCATACAAGGGGAATTCTAAAGAATAACATAAGCTTGAACTTGATCAAATGGAAGCATACTTACCTCTTCTCAACTCACTCAACTAAACTTAACTCAAGAATAAGATACTCAACTCAAAGATATGATACTTAACTCAAAGGGATGATACTCAACTTAAAGGTATGATACTGAACTCCAAGAGATGATCCTCAACTCAAAGGTACTATACTCAACTCAAAGGGATGATACTCAACTAAAAGGTACTCAACTCTGCATAAAGCAACAACAAGAGAGGCAATATATGGAAAGCTTTTAAAATAGTAAATAACAACTCAATGTATTGAAAAATGCAATAGTAACTTAGTTTGTATGCAAGGATACAATATAAACTCTTTTTGTTTATGAAAATACAAATAAACTCTATGTATATAAGAATAAAAAAAAATTCTCTATGGGAGTTTCTATAACCAAAAACCATCAATATGAGCTATGTGATACAACATCTCGCCCACACTACCAAAACTGTCCTATACTTTGCCAGTGCATAAAACTAAACTCAACAAAGTGGATCCACTAGTCTATGCTAAAAACATTAAGGAATCACCTAAAAAGTATGACTCTTTCTACCCACGTTGGCTACATGGTTTATAGAGACTTGAATTATCTAAACTCATCTCCATATCGGTGTTCAATACTATCCTCAAAAATATACTCAGCTCATATGTTTAAAAATATAACTCTTTCTGTGTTTTGAGATTATTACTCAAAAATCTTTCTCTTAAAAGAGATGTTACTCAAAGTGCTTAAAACTCTTTCGGAAATTTCATTTTCATCCTCTTTTAAATGTGAAAACATTTAATCTTGGGAATACTTAATTCTCATATACCATTTTAAAGAAAATGAACTCAACTCTGTTTTTTGTAAAAACAATTCAAAATTCATATTATAATATGATCATTGATATCTCGAAAATTCATAAAGCATAAACATTTATGGTATATCTACATAGCATACTACTCATACATTGATGACATACTCTATTGTCATACTAATCATGTTTAGAAAATTCTTTTCTAAAAACTCATCTTTACTTTCTCAAAGCTCAGTTTAAGAACTCAGGTGTTGGCTTTAAAAAGGTTTTTTTTTTTAAATTTACAACTCAGATCATAAGGTTCATGTGGAATTATGAACATGAACGACTCAACTCAGGGATCTTAATAACAATAAAGAACCTCAGTAATTTGAACTCAAGACTCAATGGTACTACTCATCTCTAGACTGCTCGACTCATAGGGTTCATGCAGAATTATGGGCATGAACAACTCAACTCAAAAGGGTTAGGAACTAAATACTCAAGACTTAGAACTTGAAGATACTAGTCCTCTCAAAGATGCTCAAATTATGAAGTTCATGCAAAATAATTGTCATGAACGACTTAAATCAAGGGTCTACATAAAAATATGGAACTCTTATATACAAATCTTCTCATTCTCATACTTACTTTCTCAAAACTTAGTACAAATCGATAGTTAATCTCAAAGGATTCACAATTGAACTTAAATGCTTTCTTGAACTCTACTCTTAACTCTCTCTTGAATTTGAATTATGAATTCAGTAGTTATAATTCAAAAGACTCGAAAGAACTCTTAAGACTTGACTCTCAACTCTACATTGAACTTTGTTTATGAATTCAAGGTTGTGATTTGTGATATGAAAGATCTCGTGATGATTAAAGTGTTTTATATAGTTAATCATGAGAAACGGTTGAAAAACACAGTTTGGGGAGCAAGTTCGCGACAAGGAGATGAATGATAATGTTTGGTTGAAATAATTTTTGAGACAGTGGGGTCCACGAACTCTCCGTGACACACAGAGAAAAAAGTTCATTTCTAAGGAACAAGTCAAAATTTTGTACTTATTTGCACTGATTATAACTTAGGGTTGTGCTTGCATGTTGTTAAGATTGATTGGGTGAAGTCTAGGTAGCCTGTGTTTGCGCTAAATGACATATATTGCTCAATGATAGAAAGGGTGACACCCTTCTTAAGGGCAACTGTTATCAAATGGCCAAATTTGGCAAAATCGGAAAAAGTCTGAGTATTTCGGGGTGATGGGTGCTATGGGTCTAAGCCTAAATAACTATTGCATGTTTTGATATTGTTTTTGGGGGTTATGGGGTTGGATTCGAGAAGGTGGATTGAAAATAGGCACGTTGGGTCTTTTGGTGAGCTGGGTCGAGCTTGCCAAACCACTCAATGATTCGCCTAATAACCCCATCTCACCTTTAATTTCATGCTATATGTGATGTTTGAATCTGTAACTTTCGGCGAGAAGCCTGAAGTCGTCGAAAGTATGCTTGATCGCCCTTTGTCTGCACCCCTGAAACCCTTGTCGCACTTTAACTTTCGGCGGACAAAACCTTGCTCACCGAAAGTAGTTGGCAATTTTCCAAAAGGGCCTTCCCATCACTGACTTGCCATAATTTTTGAGCCAATCCCTTCGGCGAGCCCGATCTAGCTCACCAAAGAGGTTTGGCTACTTGCCGACTAGATTGGCGAGTCTGTCTGCAATAGATTTTCTATGCTTAGATTTCATTTTCTCATAATCTCTCTCGATCTTTTGCAGATATGATACGTACAAATATAACCATGCCAACAAAGAAAATAGCACAAGGGATTAATATAAATGAAAGAGGATCAAATCTCCCACAAAAGAGAAGGCAAGAACTCCCACCAGGAGACAAAGGAAAAAGAAAGAAGCACATAGCTAGGAAAGTAGCTGCTGACAACCCAGGCTGATTTTCCTGAACCGAAAGATGAGGAGCTTCTAATTCACTGAGGGAATAGACACCAAGCTAGATCTATATCCTCGTCCACCAGAGATCCCTCAGCTGCCCCCTCCTGAAACACGTTCAGTGTCAGCTCAGGCACCTCCAGTGACCCCTGCATGCCCTATCGCTCCTCCACCTCGACTGCTGAACAGATTGAAAGGTGATGGGGTACGAACCATACTAGAGGAGAAGTTGTTACCTACAGAGGGCTTAGAGGGAAAGTACCCCGATGTCAGGGACACCATCCACTACTATGAGTTTGAGCAGTTCACCAGGCCCCGAGTCCCTTACATTTCTTCCTGGGTCTGGGAATTCTATACAACTTATGGGGAGTTGGTGTGTAAAAGCAAGAAAAAGGCAAGTGAATTCAGATTGGTAAAGTTGGTCATGGCTAGAGGCAAAGAAGTTGGGTGCGACAGTGAATATATTAACATTGTTTTGAATAGACCGCTGCACTTTGCACTTTCTTATGAGGGCTTGCCCATTGCTCAGTCCCTAGATGACTTGAAGGGTTGGGTTTTCTCCTCTAATTTCTGACACTACCCCGAGGTGGATTGATGCAGGAGCTCCTATTGAGAAAAGGGACCTGAGCATTGCTGCTAGGTTTTGGTTGGGCTTCATCAACAGCACCATAATGTCATCCCTGAATGAGTTCATTTTACGCCATCCGAAAGCACCTTGCCTTGGATCTATCGTATCTGGGAGACGCATCAATCTGGGATTGCTGATTTCATAGGAGATGGCCATGAGAGCCAAACAGAAGCAGCCATCTCTCCCATTCCTAGTCCTGATCACTGAGTTGTGCCGGCGTGCTGGAGTACCTCAGGACACACTGCGAGGGATATTGAGGTCACCCTTTCATCGTCCACTGACATCCGACGTATTAAGGTTGAGTACATACTAGAGGAGGCTGACGGGAGGAGAGCAGTTCCAGCAGATATTTATCTGGATGTGGACATTGACTCGTTACCTACAAAGTCGTCTTTGCCTACTCTGGCCTGTGGGCCTTCAGGTATACCCGCTCCTTCCTCTTCTTCACAGGTCCCAAATGCTTCCTCCTCCTCCTAGCCTATCAAGATTACTCAGACCATGATCTCAAAAATGGAGAATCTGGCCTATTCAACGGATGTGAGGGTGACTCGATTGGAGAGATCCATCCTAAGGATAATTGAGAGTACTATCTTGGCGGCACTGACTCCCCTTAGGGTCTTTGTTGATGATCTGGCTACTAGAGTCACTGCTTAGGAGAGCAGACAGGGGAAGACATTCAAGGTTTTAGATTTGAAAGCCGAAATAGCAGATTTGAGAAAGGACATAGACTATTTGAAGTCTATCGACTTCACTTCATTAATTCAAGGTGTAGATGACGAGGATGCTTTTGAGACCTCGGGGATTCCTTCGGCTACCATCAGAGCAGTACAGAGGGATGGCACAGCAAATGATGAGTTGGATGCAGAGACCGACGAAGAGCAGATAGCAGTACATGATGATAAGATGAGAGAGTGCCGAGAGGAGAGCATATTTAGAGATTTTCCAAATCTTATGGAGACGGTTATGCAGCCGAAGATGAGAGAGAGCCGAGAAGAGAGCATATTTAGAGACGTCCACAATAGCTCCTAGTTAATTTGGCACTGCTATTCCTCTTGAGGTTACTCCAAGCACCGATGCCCATATTCAGAGTACCACACCGGGCACTGAGGCCCAACAGATGGCGAGACTGCATAGACAAGATCCTTTCTTTACCTCCCTCTCTATCTTACTTACTTTTACTTTTGGATACTTTTATTCGCATTTGAGGACAAATGATTTTTGTTTGTGGTGGGGTGAGGCCACCTTTGTGCATATTTCTTTTGTTTATATATTTGGGATGAAATTTATAATTGTGTTAATACTGTGTTTTTGTGGATGTTTAAGCTTGTCGCTCTGTATTTTATATTGCAAAATGATTTTGACCCTTCCAAAAAAATTTGCCACCCCTTCTGTGTTGAATGTGGCTGTTATTTCACAAATTTGAGTATTGATTTCGATCAATACCGATGACTTGAATAGTGCTCACAATCGAACAAACATGAATGTGCGGCTATGATAAGGTCAAGTGAAGTTGAATAGAAAATATGTGAACTCTTTGCATCTTGTTGTGACTAGCCAATTATTAAATCAAGTGTCTTGTGATGATCGTTGCACACTAGCAAAAGTGTGAAGTCTTGTTTGACTTTAGTTTTGATGCCTTCTGTGATTAGCTTACTATGAACCATGCATGACAACACCTAGAATTTGCCCTGTTGGTCTGGTCGATTAAGTAAGGCTATCTTTTGATATGATCTTAGGCAACTTCGAAGAGTGTGAACCAATTTGACATATACCTCTTTTGTGGCCTACCTTGTGAGTGTGTGAACCTCTCTTGAACACCCCTTGAACCTTACCTTTCTTTGGAAGAAACTTGATGACAATATGACCTTTCTTGACCCATTACCCTTAATCCTCGTGAATCATGGTTGATTGAATAGCCAACTTAGGCCAAAAGCCTAATTGGGGGTGTGGTGAAAAGAAAAGGAAAAGTCAAGAAGAGCAAGTAAAGTCTCCTTTAACCGATGGTGTTGAGAAAAATGGAACCCTTCCATATAAAAAAAAATAAGCAAGAAAAAGAAAAATAATGAAAAAGAAAAGTTGTGGAATAAAGTTTAAAAGTACAAAAGAAATGGGGTTTCCAAACAATCCATGGGAAGTGAATAGTAGGATGACTTATGAGCACTAAAGAAAATGATGAAGGAAGTGGAAAGGAAGTGTTGTGAGCACCACATTTATTGAGGATGAAAGTCACTGAGCCTAAATGACCATACATTTGCACTCAGTCCCATTACAAGCTATGAAAAGATCTTTTTGAACTTGACTGAGCTGAAACAAATGTCAATTGGAAAATACGAGCAAACCTATAGGTAAAATTATGCATTGTGTTCCTCTTTTTGAGTGTGAACGTTGCATTTGTGTGAATATGAAATCTTTCTTTGTGTGACGACATTTGAACACTTTTGTTGAGCTTGAACTTGCATTTAAGCAAGTATTGTGAGCATGAGATTCTTTTATAATAGTAAGTCACAACTTGAATCTTTGAGTGCACAATTGATCTTTGCATGAGTAAAGTGAGTCTTGTTGTTTGCATTCATGATTGATTCTTGTGTAGCACTGTTTGAGACACCCTTTTTGAACAGTTGAACTCTAGTTTCCTTGAGGACAAGCAAAATTTTAAGTTGGGGGTGTTGATGAGTCCACAATTTAGACTCATTTAGGGTTATATTTTGATAGAATTAGTGTCCTCAAATGCATATTTTGTCTCTATATCTGATCAAAATCCTTAAGTTTCAGGTATTTGAGTTGAGAGACAAAGCATGGATGCTATCGAGCAAAAAGGAACAAAGTGGTTGAAAGAAGGAAGAAAAGATAGCCTGACGATTGCCTAATCCATTAGGCGTGTCGTCGAAAGGCCTATAACCTCGCCTAATGTTCTAGTGTGCTTAGCCTTGAAGAAAAAGGTCAAGTGTGCGATGAAAGGGAGCAGTCGACAAATCGCCGAGCAATTTCACGAAGCATCACCATATTGCCCAATGATTCAGAATGTGAAGATGCTGAAGGTAAAAGCTAAAAGGCGAGGTACCAGACCACAGGGCGAATTGCTGAGTAGTTCGGCGATCCTGACTAACTGCACTGACTGGATCCTTCGCAGCACACTTTTTGACACCTATAAATACCCGCTTAAATCTGTAGCTTAGTATCAAGGCTTTGGAGAACTAAGTTTCAAAATAGAACAATTTTTACATTTTTGGAGACATTGTTCTTGAGCCTTGAAGATTCAAAGGTTTTCAAATCCAAGAAATTTGAAGTGGGTCTTTAAGAATCTTCATCCTTGACGTGTTTAAAGACTTTAATTATTGTACCCATTTGATGGAAACACCTTTTGGTATTGATTTTTATCTCATTTTTATGTCTAGAGAAAACCCTAATTCTTGGGGTGTGATTTTGTGAATATGGGTTAGATTATCTGCTGGGTCTTACTTATTGATGGTTTATTTATTGTTTAAATGTGATTTCGTTTAGTAGTTTTGTATGAACTTAATGGAATTGTAATTGCAAATACGATTTTAGCTTAGTGTTTTTGGTTTGCTCGAGAGAGAGGTCGTAAAACTAAGGCTACTAAATTTATAGCTAGTGGTATTGGGTTGACATGGGTTTAGCTTGAGAGAGTGAATGGGCTAAGGTGGAGGCTATGCTTAAAGTGGCAACTCGGTGTTCGAGATAAACTGAGTTGATTCGGGGTAAGTTGCTCGAGAGAGAATTTACCCCCACTATAGTCTAGCCTAGTCACATATGTTCAACAATTTACTATCAAAATCATGTACCCGATAGTCTAGTCTATCTTGTATTCCGATCACATCCCAAGAATCTTATCTCTCTATCTCGTTTTCTTATATTTTTACTTTTTTTAAGTTGTTACGTGACTATAAGTCCCCATTGATAATTGACGCTTGCGTCATCCCTTTTAGATTTAGTATGTTTATACTCGATAATGTTTTTCGCTTCAGTTAACCTTAGCATTTTTTGCGCTTAACCATTAATTTTCAGGAACTGCTCCCTTGGGACTTGACCCCAACCCATTCAGTTAGGTTGTATTACTATTGTACGATCGTAGACACTTGAATTTGAAGTTGTCTCTTGATTATGCAAACATCACATTTACACAAGAATTTAATCAAACAAAACTCTAATATCGACACGATTTCCTCAAGAACTCATCAATCTCATCTAATCTCAAGAACGAAAGACAATTTCAAGAATACAATTCAAGAACATCAAACCTTCAACTTTCTAGAATGAATTTAGTGCTGAAATTAACATGATTGGCATGTGGGTGAACAGACCCAACACTATGGAAGCTTACATACCTTTTAGGGATCAAAACCCTAGCGAAAATCTGCAACAAAACTCAAGAACTTCGACAAATGCCTTGATCCTTTCCTCTTTTCTCTTCTTTTCTCTTCTTCAAATCTCAACTAAAACCCTAGGCGTATATTAGGATTATAAAATTGAACCTAATCAGATGAGACCCCTAAAACCTTACTAAAAATGAATTAAATCTGATTGGGTAAGGAAAGACCAAAATACCCCTCACTATTTTCGGGTAACTTTCCTTATTTGGACATCCCAACTTCAAATGAGCATATCTCCCTCATACGACTTAAACTTTAGGAAACTCGGTGGCATTGGAAAGATAATTCAAAGACCTTTTATTTGATATATTATTGCCCACCTAACTCATGTTGTACTGAAGGTTATGGTCGTTTGACGTTGACCCAAACTTAAAGAAACTTAGGAATGATTTGAATGAACTCTCTTCAACTTTTTGGAGCTCAAGGTTCTACATCTAGTGACCTTAACACTTAAGAAAATTTAAAGTCCTCAGAAAAATCCTACTCACAACGAAGGATGGTTCGAGTCTTAGCTAGAAAATTTTCCGAGGTGTTACAATATCTCCCCATTAGGATCATTCATCCTCCAATGATGACTAGATTGAGTATGGAATGGTGTTACTTTTAATAAGGTCTGAGGCTAATGGCATGCTCTCACTATATTCAAGATTAACCCAAATCCTTAGATTTCGTTTTATACCTCTCTAGAGGGAATCTTATCCCAAGACTATTACTCTTTACCACCACAGTGGGCTCATATCAAGAACCACCTAATGTTTAATAACACCACATTCAAGCTTAGTACTCTAATAACTCCATGGACTCCTACTAACCAACTCCTTCGAAGGCAACTAAGGGATCTCATTTAACTATTTATCATAGTAAGACCTCATCCTCCTCTTCCTCTTCATTTATAACCTTAGATGGAATTATCACACCATCACTATCACGATAATAACATCAGCATCCTCTTTCTAACATCACTCCACCACTAAAAGGACCTCTGAAAGGATATCTCTCATACTCTTTGGAACTAATTACTATCTTATTCTCGAACACTTGACTTGATTTCTCATCTTGTCATCTCCCCCTTAGGTCTAAAGCTGACGCTTGAAAGCTATGGACCTATTCCATTATCACTAACTAGTCTACATCCTCTTAATGCTCTTGTTACTCTTGTGACTTTGCCACACTTCACTGCCCTTATCTAAGGGTTAGGGTCTCTCACTCGTACCACTCATATTTATTGCAGCTAATCACCTCAATTCTCTCATGCTCTATGTTAAGTTTTCTAGATCAAATCTCAAGACTAATATTATCGCCCTCATGTTTCCATTCTTTTGATCTTGATACTCATCTCAAATTCAAGCTTAATGTTTATTACTAAACCCAAATATCATCATGATTGCTCGCCTACTACACTAACTCACCACTACTATGCACAAATTTAGAAACACACACCAATTACATCACTCTTCACTTCACAACTTAAGTAATATCTACTCGCTTACTGCACATTATCTCTCAAATAGTTCGATCATTCTCTAAATACCATGGGGTTCCCCCTTTCAAAGTTCATAAGCCTAGCTTGAGTCTACCACCTCATGGATACTCTGCTATTTGATTCCACATAAATACTTAGTCTCTACAAACACGATGACACATCAACGTCAACTTTATTCAAGTTAAGAATAAACTCTAACTCATGTTTACTAGCAACTCTACTCTACCTCTTATCATGAGATCTTCACAACTCATCACTTCTTAGTCTACCCATAAAGGAAAACTCCTCATCAAAACTTATTGGGTGCATGATTGTAATAACATAGCTTGCCTCATCACTATCTTCCATTTCATATATCTCTATACCTCTGCATATTTTCTCTTAACTGAAGGGCACTCTTTACTACTACTACTTATAATCTCATAACTCGGGCTACCTCTTCGGGTGAAAATACTACCCAAGCTCTAATCATACTTTCTCATAAGGATCTCAGTTGAACAAGGCTTAGGGAAAAGAGTGCAACTCACTTTTAGATCAAATGCACGATTCGTATGAACATGGGTGCATTCCTCTGAAACTCAACATTTAACTCACTCATGGACTTTTCTCAAGCCCCTCTGAAGCCTCATGACTTCCTCAATACTTTTGCTAACAATAACTCATCCATAAGGATCCTGGGCTTTACTTTTCAACCACCTCTAGTATGATGGATAGTTGAATGAATCTTGGAAACACAGGAGTATAAATAAATCTCTCTGAAATAGCTCTATTGCACGATTAAGAGTATGAAAAAAGGGAAACTTTTCTTAAATGCATGTAGGCCCTCATTTATAAGAGTGGGCCCCTCATAACCATAAACAAGATCCTATCGACAAGGCTTCATAGACACCCTGGGATACTTGAACTCTATGCTCTGATACCAAGCTTGTCACGACCCGAGCCTACACCCTGGATGTGGTCGACATTCGAAAACCATTGTTGGTCACCAAACGAACCGTCATCCTCGCTGACTACAAGCAGAAGACTAACTCAAGCATACAAAGCTTAAGACATAATAAAATTTATTGAAATGCAAATAATTAACTCAGAATATAATTGATATTCAACTAGCCAAAACTAGGAAACTCAATTCTTTAAAACATTTAACAAAGATAAATGAACCAGACTTCTCAAACTCTATTATCTATCTATGAAGCCTCTAACTGACAATAATGGAAGTCGAGACAAGACCCACGACATCCTAACCACTAATATAACTGAAAGTACAAATGGAACTCTTCGAAAGCTAAGAGGCTCACCATAGCTAACTCGAACTTCATGTGATATCAAAAAGCATATGTTGATGATTCTGAATACGTATATCTACATCATGAAATAATGCAGGCCAAATGGCTCAGTATGTGGAATGTACGAGCATGTAAGCGGCATTCTAAAGCATAACATAAGCTTGAACTTGATAAAAAGGAAACATACGTACCTCTTCTCAACTCACTTAACTAAACTCAACTCAAGAATAAGATACTCAACTCAAAGATATGATACTCAATTCAAAGGGATGATACTCAACTTAAAGGTATGATACTCAACTCCAAGATATGATAATCAACTCAAAGGTGTGATACTCAACTCAAAGGGATGATACTCAACTCAGAGGTACTTAACTCAAGATACTCAACTCTGGATAAAACAACAATAAAAGATGCAATATATGGAGACCTTTTAAAATAGTAAATATCAACTCAATATATTGAAAAATGCAATAGTAACTCAGTTTGTATTCAAGGAAACAATATAAACCCTGTTTGTGTATGAAAATACAAAATAAACTCAATGTATATAAGAATACAAAATATCTCTATGGGAATTTCTCTAACCAACAACCATCACTATGAGCTATGGGATGATAGAGTGTCTCGGCCACGTTGCCAGAACTATCCTATACTTTGCCAGGGTATAAGATATTTCAACTAAGTGGATCCACTAGTCTATGCTAAAATCATTAAGGAATCATCTAAAAAGTATGACCCTTTCTACCCACGTTGGCAACATAGTTTATGGAGACTTGAGTTATCTGAATTCGTCCCTATATCAGTGCTCATTACAACTCCCAAAAATATACTTAGGTCATATGTTTAAAATCATAACACTTTATGTGTTTTGAGATTATTACCCAAAAATATTTCTCTTAAAAGAGATGTTAATCAAACTGCTCAAAACTCTTTTGGAGATCTCAGTTTCCTCCTCTTTTAAATGTGAAAACATTTACTCTTGGGAATACTTAGTTCCCATATATCATTTTAAAGAAAATGAACTTAACTATGCTCGTTTTCAAAAATCATATTATAATATGATCATTGATGACTCGGAAAGTCATAACTGCATAAACATTGATGGTATATCTAAAAACCATACTGCTCAAACATTTATGACATAATCGATTGTCATATAAATCATGTTTAGGATACTCTTTTCTCAAAAATCATCTTTAATTTCTAAAAACTCAGTTTAAGAACTCAAGTGTTGGCTTTAAAAAGTTTTTTTAAAAAATTTACAACTTAGATCATAAGGTTCATGTGGAATTATGAACATGAACGACTCAACTCAGGGATCTTAATAACAATAAAGAACCTTAGTAATCCGTACTCAAGACTCAATGATACTACACATCTCTAGATTGCTCGACTCATAGGGTTCAGGCGGACCTATTGGCACGGACAACTCGACTCAAATATGTTAGAAACTTAATAATCAAGACTTAGATCTTGAAGATACTACTTCTCTCAAATATACTCAAATTATGAAGTTCATGCGAAATTATGAGCATGAATGACTCAACTCGAGGGTCTTTATGATATTATGGAACTCATGTATATGACTCTTCTCATTCTCATACTCACTTCCTCAAAAATTAGTTCAAATCGATAGTTGATCTCAAAGGATTCACAGTTGAACTCAAAGACTTTCTAGAACTCTAATCTTAACTCTTTTTTGAATCTGAATTATGAATTAAAGATTTATTATTCATGATATGAAGGATCTCGTGATGATAAAGGACACTCATCAATACATTCTCCTCATTCTCATCCTCACTTGCTCGAGTCTTGAAACAACTTATTAGAAATTGCAGAAGACTCCTAAAAAACACTCAAAGGGCTTTTGTCAAAAGACTCGAAAGAACTCGAAACTTTACCTTGAACCTGATTTATGAATTCAAGGTTGTGATTTGTGATAGAAAAGATATCATGATGATTAAAAGTGTTTTAGATAGTTAATCATAATAAACGGTTGAAAAACACTGTCTGGGGAACAAGTCCGCAATGTGGAGATGAATTATAATGTTTGGTCAAAATAATTTTTGAGACAGTAGGGTCCACGATCTATCCGTGAAGATGAGAGAAAAAAGTTAACTTCTGAGGAATAAGTCCGCAATGCGGACCTGGTACTAGTTTTCTATCCGACTTTCTCATCCTCATTTTCTAACCATAATTCGCCTAAATTTGATTAATTTTCTCAATTTCTCTTTAGATTTAGATAACCAATATATTTACACAAGAATCTAATCAAACACAACTCCAAAATTGACACGATTTCCTCAAGAACTCATCAATGTCATCTACACTCAAGAACGAAAGCCGATTTCAAGAACACAATTCAAGAACATCAAACAATCAACTTTCCAGAACAAATTTAACGCTGAAATTAATATGATTAGCATGTGTGTGGAAAGAAACAACACTATGGAAGCTTACATACCTCTTAGGGATCAAACTCATGGCAAAAATCCGCAACAAAACTCAAGAACTTCAACAAACGCCTTGATCCTTTCCTCTTTTCTCTTCTTTTCTCTTTTTCAACTCTCAACTAAAACCCTAGGTGTATATTAGGATTATCAAAACTGAACCTAATCAGATTAGACCCCTAAAACCTTACTAAAAATGAATTAAATCTAATTGGGTAAGGAAAAGACCAAAATAGCCCTTACCATTTTCGAGAAACTTTCCTTATTTGGACAACCCAACTTCAAATGAGCATGTCTCCCTCATATGAGATGGAAATTTAGCAAACTCGTTTGCGTTGGAACAATAATTCAAAGACCTTCATTTGATATATTATAGCCCACCTAACTCATCCTGTACTTAAGCTTATGGTCGTTTGAAGTTGATCCAAAACTTAAAGAAACTTAGGAATGATTTGAATGAACTCTCATTAGTTATTCTACACTTAAGAAAATTTAAATTTCTCAGTAAAATCCTACTCACAACGAAGGAGGGTTTGAATCTTAGCTCGAAAAATTTCTGGGGTGTTACACCCAACTTTCCTTAAAATCGATCATGCAAGCTCTCATCATGTCCTTTGAAGTCTGGATGGTACACTCTGCCTGACCATCTATCTGTGGATGAAATGTTTTGCTAAGGGTTACGTGAGTACCAAGACTTTTATGAAATGACTTCCAGAAATAAGAGGTAAACTGAGGACCTCTATTTGAGATGATAGACAAAAGAACCCCATGCAACCTGACTAGCTCATTAATGTAAATCTTGGCGTAGTCCCCCACCAAATCTTTAGTCTTGACAGCCAAGAAATAAGCATACTTAGTAACTCTGTCTACCATCACCCAAATGGAGTCATATTGTCTGTGAGTACGAGGTAAACCTATAATGACATCTATGTTTATCATTTCCCACTTCCATGTAGGAATGTTAATCTCTTGAGTCATACCTCCTGGTTTCTGATGTTCTACCTTCACCTGCTGACAATTAGGGCATTTAGCCAAAAAATCTGCTATATCCCTTTTCATGCCATTCCACCAAAAGACATCCCGCAGATCACGATACATCTTAGTGGCACATGGATGAGTAGAATACCTAGAGTTATGGGCTTTTGTAAGGATCTGCTGTCTAAACTCACCCATCTTAGGAACACAGAAATGACCCTGGTAGAAAAGCACACTATCTCCCCCTTAGGAGAAAACCTCAACCTTATGTTGATGAACTGCACCCTTCAATTGAAGTAGATAGGATCACTGTCTTGTTTCTCCTTAACCTCTGCTACCAATGAAGATTCTGACCCATTCTGAACTGTCACACCATTATCTGATATGTTCATAAGGCAATCTCCTAAGCGAGCAAGCCAGTGAACATCCTTTGCTAATTCCTTCCTTTCTTCCTCAACATGTGCTACACTACACATAGATAGTCTACTAAGAGTATCAAATACTACATTGGCTTTACCGGGATGGTAAAGCATATTCATATCATAGTCCTTGAGGAATTCAAACCATCTCATCTAGAGAAGATTAAACTCTTTCTAGGTGAACACATACTGAATGCTATTATGATCTGTGAACACATCTATGTGAACACCATATAAGTAATGTCTCCAAATCTTTAGGGAAAATAATATCGCTGCGAGCTCGAGGTCATGAGTCGGATAGTTCTTCTCATGACCCTTAAGTTGTCTAGAAGCATAAGCTATAACCTTACCTTGCTGCATCAACACATAACCTAGACCAACTCTGGATGCATCAAATAGATCACATAAGCGTCTGAACCCTCTGGTAGAGTCAAAATAGGAGTTGTAGTCAACCTAGTTTTCAGTTCTGAGAAGCACTTCTCACACTCATCTGACCACTGAAAATTAACCTTTTCCTGAGTCAACATAGTCAATGGAGAAGATATGGATGAAAATCCTTCCACGAACCTTCTGTAATAACCGGTTAAACCCAAGAAACTTCTGATATCTGTAGGAAAGGTTGGTCTGGTCCATTGTTTTATTGCCTCAATTTTTTGAGAATCCACTCGAATCCCTTCGCTGGACACTATATGCCTAAGGAAAGCAACTGATTGTAACCAAAACTCACACTTGCTAAACTTAGCAAATGACTGCTGATCTTTTAGAGTTTGCAGGACAACCCTCAAATGAATTGCATATTCTTCCTCATTCCTAGAGTAAATGAGGATATCATCAATAAAGAGGATAACAAACAAGTCCAAATACTACTTGAACACTATGCTCATTAAATTGATGAAAGCTGTAGGAGCATTGGTTGGTTGAATAAGTCATCAATCTTGAGGATATGGTACCTATTCTTGATTGTGACTATGTTCAATTGTCGATAGTCAATGCACATCCTAAGAGAACTATCTTTCTTTTTCACGAACAACATTGGTGCACCCCATGGGGAAATACTAGGTCTGATGATGCCCTTATCTAGAAGGTTTTTCAACTGCTCTTTCAATTCCTTAAGCTCAACTGGAGTAATTCTGTAAGGAGGAATAGAGATAGGCTAGGTATCTTGAAGGAGATCAATTCTGAAGTTGACTTCCCTTTTGGGAGGAATTCTGAGAAGATTTTCTGTAAATACTTCTGGAAACTCATTTACTACAGGAACTGATTCAAGAGTTAGGGTTTTAGAGCTTGAATCCTTAACCCAAACTAGATAATAGAGATACCCTTTAGAGATCATGTTTATGGCCTTAAGGTAGGAAATGAGTCGACCAATAGGCACTGAGCTACTACCTTTCCATTCTAAGATTGACCTATTTGGAAAATAAAACAAACGATCCTACTTCTACAATCGACTAAGACATAACATGAATGTAGCCAATCCATGCCTAGAATGACATCAAAGTCTACAATTTCTAACTCTACAAGATCTGCTGAGTTGACTTTCCAAGAGACTGTGACAGGGCAATTTTTGTATACGCGTCTAGCTATAACTTGGTCATCAACTGTAATAGAGACTACGAAGGGTTATGATAGAGTTTATGGATTGACACCAAAGTTCACAGCTATATATGGATTTACAAAAGAAAGAGTAGCCCCTAGATCTAATAGAGCATAAAAATTTAAATGGAAGACTCATAATGTACTAGTAACCACATCACGAGAATCTTCTTGATCCTAGTGAGCCTGGAGAGCATACAACCTGTTCTGGCGCTGACCGCCACCTGTACCAGGTGAAGCATCCTATTGAATCAGGCGACCTGCTGGTGCTGCTGGAGCTGTAGACTGAGCCCTACTATTATTACCTCATTTTCCCTGTTTAGAAAAAGGGCAATCCCTCAACCTGTGACCAGATTGACCACGTAAAAAACATCCTTTCTTTCCTGCAAGATACTCGCTCGGATGGTTCTTAAGACACTCACCTGGATGGTTTTTACCATACTTTGGACAAGTTAGGTAAGTTTTGGTACCTGAAACACTCCCCTGAGGTTTAGAGCCTGATGCCCTACCTTTATGATCATGTCATAACCTGGGGATTAGAGCTCTAGATAATGAAGGTGTTGGGGACAAAGATTTCTTCTTAAACTGTGAGCGATTTCCACCACCCGATTTTTGCTGAGAGTACTCATAGAGATTTCCCTCAATATGCTAAACATGAGTCATGAGCATAGAGATATTCATATCCTCTAACAACATAACATTTCTACATTTTGTCTTCACCACGCCAGATAGCCCAAATAGGAACTTACTTATTTGTGCATTGGGATCGGCAACCATATGAGGAGTATACTTGGAGAGTTAGGTGAATTTAAGTCTATACTCTTGGACCGACGAGGAACCTTGCCTCAAATTCATAAATTCCTAAGGCTTAGCCTCCCTCAACTCTCTTGGGCAGAACTTGTCTAGAAAAGCTCTGGTAAAATACTCCTAAGTCACAAGAGCAACATTTTTAACCATGTTTTCTTTCCAACGTGTAAATCATATGTGAGCCATATCCTTAAGATGGTAGGAAGCCAACTCTTCCCTATCATTTCCAGTCAGTTGCATCACTCAAAGGATTTTGTCTTCACCAACTTGCGACCCTAGAAACTCAGGTGGATTCATCCTAACAAAATCCCAGACCCTAGATTCCACTAATACACCACTAGTATTTGTAGGAACTGGAACCTACAAATTGTTCTGGTTGGCTACACTATGAGCCAAAAGCTTAATAGCATTTCAAAACTCTGCATTCAAAACCTTATGGTCTAGGATTAGAGGAACTGCGTCAGTGTTGCAAGAATTAGCATTCCTTGTGTAAGCTCTATGAGTAGGCATGATCTAAAATGCATAACATTGAGTTAGAAAGCATATCATACCCACGCACGATAAGAATAACAAGAAAGTGAAGTTTTTACTAAAACATTTCGTACCCTCCCCCTTATAAGTGTGGTGCACTACAAACCCATGAAAAGGACTCTACTTAGCGCAGCTTTTCAGACATCCTAGGACTCTTAAACCTAATGCTCTGATGCCAAGTTTGTCAGGTATTTGCGGAAGCTTAAAACATAAGATAAACTGAGTTATGAGGAATACCCAATACAAGTTTGAATATATAAATATTGAGTAAGAGTTAATATACTAAACAATCACTCCAAGCTAAAGCTAAATGTAAACTATGTCTGAAATAAGCCTCTAACTAGAGATGTTGGGACATGTCCCCAGCTAACTCTAGCAAAACTAAAACTGAAATGAAAGAGTGAATATAAAAGAAATATGTCTATCATCCTCGAAGAATGAGGAATCACCACTGATACTACTGAATATGGATGAGGAATTGATTTACACGTGATCTAAATATTGAGAACCTTAACCTACATCACGAAACGATGTAATGCATGATATGAGTCAGTACTTGAAAGGTACTAAGCATGCAGGATAGGATAAAGCTGAACAACGCATATTGAACAATGGTATAGTCTGAACATAACGAAAATATTGAGATATACTGAAATGAACTAAACTGAATGCAATGACCAAGTACATAACATGTTGAGCTGGATACTGAAAAATATATTTGAAAACATGGTCAAATGCACTAAAGTCTTACTGTGGGAGCTAATATTAATCAACATAAAACCACGTGAGCTAAATATGGAGTCCGGTGTATACGCCCCATCGAGAGGGCTAATATACCTTGCCAGGGTTATAAAGGCATGATTAGCTTGATCACTAAATTTGATGCCTGCAGAGGGGACTTATAAACCTATCGGGGCACATAGTTCTTTGACTATGAAGGTGACTGACCTTAATCCAACTCTGTATTAATCCTACTCCCAACTAGAATGTGTACAATAGAACACAACAGAAATAAAATGGATAGCTCAATAATCTAATATGCTAACTAAAAATGCAACATTAAGTACTAATAATGAAACATTTGAAAACTGAGGCATGTATATCTGTTTATCTATCCTAGCTAGTGTAATTCATGAACTAAATGACTCTACATAACTAGGGTTCTTAGTTTCATAAAAGAAACTAAGCAGCAATGTTACGAAGATATGATAATCTGATTTATAACACTACAACAACTAAATTATAACAATTATATGAAATTATAGAAACCCTAGGTCTAAGCAATAATTAGGGAATCAAGAATCTGACGAATTCTATGGACCTAATGGGTGAAAGGAGCCCACTAGTGAAAATCCCACATACCTGGTGACGAATTTCATGGAGAAATCTTTGAATTTTGGGGTTGGAAATTAAGAAAACTTCCTACGTTCTTGGAGGGGTTTGGTCAATTGCTTTCTCTTCTTTTTCTCTAAGTTTGTTGAATTCTAGTGAATGAATCTCTTAAGGCAAGTCCTGCCTAAGTGACTAGGCTCACTAACCAAAACGACATAGTTTAGAGATTAAACGACGTAGTGTAGGTGTCTAATGCATAGGGGAAAAGACCAAACAACCCCTGACTTAAAAGCTGACAAGGCCAATAACGGGCCTGACTGTTGGACCATCGATTGAATGACAGCTCGTTCTCACTCCGTCGACTGGCTTCAGAGGATGGGTTCTGAGGGGTCTAAACCACTTACCTGGACCACAAACCTAGACCACGGCCTTTGTCCCACCTACGGTCTGTAGGTCCTAGAGTGGTTCTAGACTTGGTTGAATTTTCTGGGGTTCTGAGAGGGGGTTTCAGGTGGCCAACCATGGACCCCACCTATGGTCTATGGTTCAACCTTTGGTCTATAAGTGGCCACTTTGGTGGCACATGAAATTGTGAAAATTTGTATTTTCACCCTTTTAGAATCCGGGGTGTCACAAGTTAGGTGGATGATAAGATATCAAATGAAAGGTCTTTGAATCCTCTTTCCAACACCACTAAGTTTCCTAAATTTCGAGTTTCGATGAGGGAGATATGCTTGTTTGAAGTTACCTTGTCCAGTTAAGGAAAGTTACCCGAATTAATGAGGGGTATTTTAGTCTTTTCCTTACCCCATTAGCTTTAAACATTTTTAGTAAGGTTTTAGGGGTCTAAAATGATTTGGGTCAGTTTTCATAATCCTAAATATACTTAGGGTTTTAGAAAGTTCAAGAAGAGAAAAGAGGAAAAAATGAAGAACGATCGAGATTTCTTGCGAATCGAGGATTGGTTTCGCCAAATCGAGGTATGTAATCTCTCATAGTGTTATGTTCACTCCCCCACACACCAATTATGTGATTTTATCCGCAATTTCGTTCTTGAGGTTGAAAGATTTGAGTTATTGATGAGTTTCTTGAAGTTTCGTTCTTAAATCGTTAATGACGAGTTTGATGAGTTCTTAAGATAAGTGTTATGAGTTTAAGGGTTGTTTGGAGTAGATTATCATGTATTTATGTTGGGTATTCGAATCTAAGTGAGTTTGAAAGAAACCATTCGATTCTAGGCGAATTAGGCCAAAATAGAAGAAGAAAATTTGTCTAGAAGTTTTGGGCAGGGGCTGGCGCGTTGAGCCAGCAGTGTGCTAGAAAATAGGTTCTATAGTATAGGGGCTGGCTACCCTTTCCACTCAATGCGCCAGGGTCACCTGCCCCCATCATGTTTCCATCGTGTGACTCGTCTAAGTTCTTTAAGGTGTACTTTTACTCCTTTCCGATTCTAACTACTCTAAACTACATCTAAACATCGAGATATCCTTCATAACATGTATCATAACCCTTGAATTCATAATTTAAATTCAAGGTAGAGTTAAGAATAAAGTCTTGAGAGTTCTTTCGAGTCATTTTGAGAAGTCTTTTACAATCTTTTAAAACTTGTTTTAAGGCTTGAGTACTTGAGTTTGAGGATGAGAAGAGTTGAGTTTTATTTTTTCAAAATAATATATGGGAACTAAGTAATCCCAAGAGTAAATGTTTTTACATTTAAAAGAGAAGAAACATCAATATCCAATTGAGTTTAAGAGGAGTTTTTGAGTATAATCTCTTTTAAGAGAACCTTTTGAGTAATAATCTCAAAGCTTGAGGATGAAGAAATATTTTTAAACATATGAGTTAAGTTACATTTTTGGGAATAGTATTGAGCACCGATATGGAGACGAGTTTATACAAATCAAATCCTCATAAACCATGTAGCCAACGTGGGTAGAAAGGGTCATACTTTTTAGACGATTCCTTATTTCTTTTTAATCGTAGCTTAGTGGATTCACTTAGTTGAGGATGTCTTATACTTTGGCAAGGTCTAGGACAATTCTAGAAGCATGGATGAGATACTGTATCATCACATATCTCATAGTGATGACTGTCAGTTAGAGAATCTCCCAAATTAAGTTATTTTGTATCTTTACATACAAACTAAGTTAAAATTGTACTTTTAAATACATTGAGTTGCTATCTACTGTTTTAAATGCTTTATATAAACTACATCTTTATTGTTGCTTTTATACTGTATTGAGTTGAGTATCGATGAGTTGAGGTTGAGTGGAGTAGAGTTGAGGTAAGTATGTTCCCTCTTTCAAATTCAAGCTTTTATGTTATGTTCAGTGTTCCCTTTTCATGCTCGTACATTTAATGTATTGATTTCATTTGTCCTGCATCATGAAATAATGTAGATACATGAGATCAGGGCCATCAATAGGCATTTCGTTGATACCATATCATTTCGAGTTAGCATTGGTAAGCCTCCTTCCTTCCAGAGGATCCCTTATTTCTTTTCGTTATTTCAGTTTTGTTAGGATGATCGGGGGTCTTTTCCCGACATCCCTCATAGTATGAAAGACTTCATAAATAGACAGTAGTATTTGAGAAGTCTTTCTTTCATTTCCCTTGTTAATTTTTTTAAAGATTGTGAGTTGAACACTTATGTTCATTTGAGTTTTTTGAGTTAACTACTTTATTCATGATTTGAGTTGTTTGTGTGATTCTATTTCACTTGAGTAAGTCTTTCGGTGAGAGTTAAGCCAGGCAAAGGGTTTGCTTAAGGCCAACATTGGTTCTTGAGTGCCGCCCACATCCAGGGTGTAGACTCGGGGCGTGACATATATATTGTGTACTGAAATTATTGAGTTGATTGTTCACGTCTATTTTTCATCATAAACACTATTCCTTAGTATCCGTTGAGTTCTTATTGAGAATCTTTTAAACAAAACATAATTGTTTTAAACTGAGTTTTGAGAAAGTAAAGAGAAGCTTGAAAATTAGTTTTGACCAAGATTTGAGCAAGAGTATAAGTGTTCCTAATGTATCACTTTTTACATTAAGCAAAAATAAAACTTGTTTTCTAAATGAGCAATGAGTTTAGAGATATTTCAGAACAGCTACCTCTTTTAAGAGGATAGTTTAATATATTATCTAAAACTAGAGAAAGAGCATGTTTTATACATTTGAGCATGAGTATATGTATTCTTAGGAGTAGTATTAAGCACCAATATGGGGATGAGTTCAGACAACTCAAAATTCTCATTAACGGTGTCTTGCCAACATGGGTGCAAGATCATACTTTTAGATGAATCCTTATTTCTTAATAGATCCACTTAGTTGAGAGGTTCTATATCCTGACACGATTTATGAAAGTTCTAGCAGCATGGGCGAGATGTTGTATCATCACATAGCTCATAGTGATGGTTGTTGGTTAGAGAATTTCCCAATAGATTTAAACTGTATTTGAATATATCACTTATTATGTTGAGTTCATAGATGAGTAAGTATTTTCTTAAGCTTTAAATGATTTAACTCCTTTGTTTCTTTACATTCAGCTTGAGTATATTTTATCTATTGCAGTTCATTCATTCAGTTATTTCACTTCAGATATATTACATACTCGTACATTCAAATGCACTGATGTTGTTTGACCTTCATGTTTTTATGATGCACATACAAGTGTTTAAGATCATAAACAGGTACTTCATTGAGATCACTTTACAGTCCAACTAGCTTTCGATGAGCCTCCTTGCATTCCAGAGGACTTCACATTTACTTTCTAGTTAGTAGTTTTGAGATGACGTAGGTCTTATGCCGACATCCTTCTTTAATATTAGAGGCTTCATAAATAGACAAAGTCGAGGTGTCTCTCAGTATTTACTTTCTTTTGAGTTGTTTTACAAACTATAAGTATTGCTATTGAGTATTTTCCAGACTTTTTGAGATGAATATTTGAGTTTAACAGATTTATTTATGTTTGAGCCAATCATTACTTGAGTGAGTCTTCCGCTAAGTAATCAGCCAAACCAAGGGTTCGCTTGGGGATTAACAATGGTTTTCGAGTGTCTGCCACGTCCAAGGTGTAGGCTCGGGGTGTGAGATATATCATCGTTGATATTCATCGCTTTAAAATTATTTTGATAGATTGAAGATCAAGACCTAAGAAGAAAATAAAAAAAGTAACACAAGAGGGTAAATTTTTTTTTCTTACAATCTAAGTTATGAGAATGTTGTTTGATTTATAAATTGTGTTGAATAGAGATGAGATTGAAAAGAAAAAGAGAGAAAATATTTTGATATAAAATGTGAAAATAAAAGAGGGCAACTTTTTTTCGTTACAATCTAAGTTATGAGAAAGTTGTTTGATATATAAATTGTATTTAATAGAGATGAGATTGGAGAAGAAAAGAGAGAAAGTAAATTTGATATAAAATGTGAAAGTAAAAGAGGGGAACTTCTTTTTCATTAAAATCTAAGTTATGAAAAAGTTGTTTGATATATAAATTGTGTTAAATAGAGATGAGATTGAGAAGAAAAAGTGAGAAATTTTTTTGATATAAATTGTGAAAGTAAAAGAGCTGTTTGCGGAGTTTCTGAATAGAGATAGAATGAGATGAAAAGATTTTGATAGGAACGATGGTGGTGAAAGTTATGTTTTATGGAGTGACATTAGAGATAAGAACAAAAAATGGGTTTTTTTTTTTTATATAATACAAAAAATTAAGAAAGTTATTTTTGTGGATTATTTAAATAGGATGTTAAAAAAAAAAAAGATTCTTTGATACAAATTTAAAATGTGAGAGTGTAATTTTGTGGAGTCATACTTGTGTAGGTGTGAAAATTGGGATGATGACTATGTTAATTTTATACTAGTATTGATGCTCGTGGGTTGCACGTGAATGCTAAACTATTACATTATTTTTTAAAGATAATTTCAATATTATTAAACATAAAATTTATGTAAAGGATTATAAAGGAAATAATAATGTGTTAGTTCTTGTGAATAATGTAAGGTGTGTGAAACATCTCTATGCCCTCTAATTATATTTATCCTTTTTGTCTATTTTTTTTTTTAAATTGTCATTTTAAAATTTATTGTATAAATGCAAAAAGTCACTCTTAAAATTTCTTAATTACACCTCTTACATATACCTTCTCGTCTATTCCACTACAATTATCTACTTATTTATTGTTGTATTGTTGGAGTTCATGCCTTTGGATGTTTTTAGTTGAGGGTTTTATAGTTATTTAACATTCAAGTTGGAGGGGGGAAGGGGTGTTCAAATTTAATTGAACTTCAAACTCACTCAATGACTACAAATCACACTTGAGTTTTTTAAGATGAGAAAAATAGAAAACTTAGAAAATTCGTAGTTTAAAAATGTGAGGGAACCCCTCATTTCAACCAATGGAGTAGTATAAAAATGTGCTTATTATACTTTATCAAGGAAGTCACAGCTCTTTGGAATGAGTGTTGTTTGGTTATGCTCTCGCTAATTGCTTAATTATCACATGTGACCTTAACACTATATTGAGATGGTTGTTAGGTACTAGTGAATAATATAATGTACTGTATTATATCGTATTGTATTATTTTGATGAAAAGTTTGAATAGATTGTCATGTTTTTCATCGTTACACTATGTCATTCATCAACAATTTGAAGAATAAAACTAATGTAGAAATTAGGCTAAAGGACAAAATATAATAGTTAGATAATAATTTAAATGACGTATGCTTAGAGGTACTTGAGGATTTTTTTAATTGGTCTTTAACAATGCATATATATAGCTAATCTTATTAAGTGTTCTTTTAATTATGAGAATAACATCTAGAAATACATAGATCAAGTCATCAAGTCATTTGATTTGTGTGGATGGGTGACACAATTCTTGAGGTAATCATTCCTAAATTCCTCCATTTTGTGTATCCAGTGGATCAATAGTTTGTTGTTCTTTCTACATAAATTACATAGTTATTTATAAAGGGAATGACAAAAAGTTTCGCATAAGTGGTTACTGAGATGGGTGGTGGATTCCTTATATGGCTTAGACAATTCCCACCCTTTGAGCTAACTTTAGGGAGTGCATGTTATGCCTAAGGCCTAATTTAACATGGTATCAGGGCAGCACCTGCCTCACCCATTGTTGGGCCCCCGAAATTAAAATTTCCTACATACCAGATGCTAAGCATTGTGTAACACCTCAGACTTCGATCAGTTTTTAGTTTTAGATCAACTTCAAACAATCATATCTTTCAGCACATAAAATATTAGTGTCCCATGACCTGTCAGATTGAAGGTCTTTGAGTCCTCTTTCCAACACCACCAAGTTTGCTAAATTTTGACGAGTAAAAATTTATGCCCGTTTGAGTGTAGCCTCTCCATTTAAGGCTTTCCATTATTTTTAGGAAAGGGTATATTGGTCTTTTCCTTTTCCCCACTTGTCTTAGTACATCTTTTATGACCCAATTAAAGGTTTGATCAGATACTAAAATACCCATTCACGTTCAAAACACTTAGTGTTTTTAGAGAGAAGTTTCAAGAAGAGGAAAAGTGGGTTGTCAACCGTTCGCTCAAGAGTTGAGGAAATTCACCAAGAAAAATCGTTATTTCCAGGTATGTTAGGTTTCCCATAGTGATGAACTTGTTCTTCCTCATGCCAATCATGTAGTTCTTCCATTAATTCATCCATGAAATCATTTATGTAAAGATTCTTGAGTAGTTTTGGAGTTATTGCCCCATAATTTATCAATAGAGGTTTTGAGTTCTAGAGGTGAGGGTCTTCAGAATGAGTTCTTGATAGATTTTATGTGAGATCTTGACAAGTTTATGTTGGATTTGTGAATCAAAAGGCGTTTGGAAGAAACCTATCAATTTTAGATGAGTTAGGACCCGAAATTGAATAAGAAAATTCATCATATACGCCCTCATAGCACCGGGAGGGCTGGCACCCTCCACCAACATTGCTCCCCAAAGTACTCCCAGTACTTTTGGGGTTGGCACGACGCGCCAGTGCTACGCCAGAGTCGCCTACCTTTTTTCTTCTCCGTTCTTCGTCACGTATGTGTTCCTTCGAATCGTGTCTTCATTCTTTTTTTGATATTAACTCTTAAAGTCTTCATTAATCCTTGATATATCCTACATATCCTAATCATGCCTCTTAATGTACACTTCAAATTCAACTAAAGGTAAGAGGAAAGTTCAATAGGTTTTTTATAAGTCATTTTGAGAAGGCTTTTGCAATTAACTATAGACTTGAACTAAGTCTTGAGTAAATGAGTATGGGAATGAGTAAGAGTTGTATTCACGAGTCTATATTGTTATTAAGATCCTTGAGTTGATTCGTTCATGTCTATAATTCAGCATGAACCCTATTTTGAGTCATAAATCTTGAGAAGTTTTTAGAAGCCAATATTTAAGTTTTAAACGGAGTTTTGAGAAAGTAAAGAGGAGTTCGAGAAAGACTATAAGGGAACTATTTATTTCCCAATTGTTTTCATTTTACCTGAAGAAACAGAATATTGTTTTGAGAAAAGAGAAAAACGAATTTATGAGTTCAGAGATAATTTAGAGCAGTCACCTCTTTTAAGAGGATAGTTTGAGCAATTATCTCAAACCAGAGGAAGAGTATGTTTTTAAACATTGAGCATGAGTATATATATATTATTGGGAGTAGTATTGAGCACCGATATGGGATGAGTTCAGACAACTCACATTCCTCATAAACCATGCATTCTAACATGAGTACATGATCATACTTTTTAGATGACTCCTATGTCACTTCGGGAAGAGCTTAGTAGATCCACTTAGTTTAGGTGTCCTATACCCCGACAAGGTATAAGCTAGTTCTATCAGCGTGGACGAGACGTTGTATTATCACATAGCTTATAGTGATGGTTGTTGGTTATAGAATCTCTCAAATAGGAGTAAAGAGTATTTTATTGTATTTTTATATATCATTGAGTTTTTTTATCCTATTTTATAATGTTTTAAATATTGCATCTATCATGTTTGCTTTGTATTGGGTTGAGTTGAGGTAATATTTCTTCCCGCCTTGTCAGTTCAGTTATTTATTGCTTTCAGTCATTCAAGTCAGTGAATTGTTTGCTTTAACCTTATCACATACTCATTCATTCAATGTACTGATGTCATTTGATTTGCATTATTTTATGATGCATATACAGGTGCTCAAGATCATCAACATGCATTTTGTTGAGATCATTTGACATTCTAGTCAACTTTGGTGAGCCTCGTTATATTTCGGATGACTTCACCTTTACCTTATAGTTAGTAGTTTTGAGATGTCATCGGTCTTGTTCTGATATCATTCTGTAATAGTAGAGGCTTCATAGATAAATAGAGTTGAGGAGTTTTTCAGTATTTACTTTCTTTAATTTGAGTTGCTTTATGAACTATAAATATTGCTATTGAGTACTTTCCAAATTTATTAAAGTTGAAGTATTTGAGTTTTAATGAACTTATTTCAGTTTTAAGCCTATTATTGCTCAAAATAGTTTTTTGCGTGTAGTCAACCATGATGAGGATTCGCTTAGGGACCAACAACGGTTCTTGAGTGCCGACCACGTCCAAGGTGTAGGCTCGGGTCGTGACACACTGGTCATGTGGTGGGTGTTGAGAATGACAAAAGTTTCATATTGGTGGTTAATGAGATGAGTGGACTCTTTATAAAGCTTAAGCAATCCTCCTCCCTTTGAGCTAGCTATGGGGTGTGAGTTAGGTCTGAAACCTAATTTAACAATTTTCATATTAACTCTATTCCATGTCAGAATGTATCACATTCATCCCTCTAGTAGATTTAGGATAACATAGTTTCTCCCAGTGAGTTTCGAAAGTGCACTTGTCTCTTCTCCTTTAAAAGCTCTTAATATATATGTAGGTTTGATGGGTACGAAATGAATCAGACATGTGATAAAGTCTTGATACGATTCATACTCTTAAGATATATTCTGCTTTATTTTCATCAAATTTCACATTTTCTCATCTTCTTCTATGCAAAAGAAATTCATGTCTCCCTATCCCTCTTCAACAATCAATTTCCAACCAATATTTTCCCTCTAAAACCTAATAAGATTTTAATTTTTTTTACAGAATCAACCATATTAATTATTTGGTTGAATGAATTTAACTTTCATAATGGGCAAAAATAGAAACGAAAATAGTGATTGTTATTATTACTTGCATATTGAGAAGAATATATGATAATAGTAATTGTTATCTTTGGAATCATTTATGTCGTCATCTAATCTAAATTATGAAAAATTAGGAAGAAGAATTAGCTATGGTGCGCGCCATAACTGTTAAATCAGATATTTTGATTATGTTGATTTTTTGTGTTTAATTATCGACTAAAATTTTACAAGATTATGACGTTTATTTGTTGTTTGTTTGATAACCTAATTTAAAAACATGACAACCGTAATAATAAACAATGGATAATATTTGTTATCATTTTGAGGGATTTTACCGATCACATTCTACACCACTAAAAAGTGATTTAAAAAAAAAAAATAAAAGTAGACATTAAATATTTTATTTGACTGTAACACTATATAAAATTAAGTAACGTTATCTTGATGAAGTTGGAGATTTTTCTGTAACCCTTACATTAGATATTAATCATATAAATAAAAAAGGAAAAAAACCTCATTAGAGTGGTATGTGACATTATGTGACACAATACTATTCTGTCTCATCATAAATGATGTTTTTACATTTTCATTTTAATTCAAAAAAATGTTGTCTCACATATTCAAAATAATATTAATTGTTCTTTTAGAAATTTACTCCTATTTAAATTAGTAAATTTTTATCTTTATCAAAAAATTATAGTAAATACTTTTTCATTCACTGTTAGTTGTACACAATGAACATCACATTTTTTTTTAAAAAAAAAAATCACTTAAATGTATATTTTACTATTATACCTATAATTAGAAGCATTTGAAAAAAATCTTTAAAATGATTTAGAAAATTAGTAATTAATGTTAAAAGTAATATAGAAAAAAAATATTTCTCTTGATAAACTATATAAAACAAGTAAAAAAAATTGGTGTATGAAAAACTAAGAACACATATGTAATATTAGAAATTAATTGAACATTTTTTACTAGTAAATAAGATTAAGAAAATGCTTATTATTAATTTATCATATCTTTTTGGCCAAAAGAACTTCCAATACTCTTCCTAGACTTCAGTTGTCAATCCATCATCTAAGATACAATCCTTAGTATCAGTCTTCTTGCATTTACATCATTTTTCATCTATTCTTCTTTGATTGGCTCCTGTAGAGGGTTAGTAGCAATTCTTTGAGACCTTCTAAGATTATTTTTTGTTTCCACCAATGGCTCATTAGTAGATTCGGTAACAAGAGCTTCTATTATTCTCTTTCTAACCTTCTCATTACCTATCGAGTTCTGTAAATAAATTTCACATGTTTGTTCTTGTACATATTTTAATCGTATGGTCATTGTTTTATTAGAATTATCTTCTTGATTCTGATCAGTCTCACAAAGGATTTGATCACTTGAAATTCTGTGATGATCCCATTCATCACCTTCAAAAAGTGGATCAAGTTCATAAAAGATGTCATCGTTGATATCGACCACTTCATAATTATTTTGATAGATTGAAGATAAAGCTCTATGAAGAAAATAAAAATTAAAAATTAAGAAAGGAGGGGAATTTTTTTTGTTACAACCTAAGTTATGAGAAAGTTGTTTGATATATAAATTGTGTTGAATAGAGATGGGACTGAGAAAAAAAAAAGAGAAAAAATTTCAATATAAAATGTGAAAGTAAAAGAGGGAAACTTTTGTTTTCGTTACAATCTAAGTTATGAGAAAGTTGTTTGATATATAAATTTGTGTTTAATAGAGATGAGGTTGAGAAGAAAAAGATAGAAAAAATTTGATATAAAATGTGAAAGTAAAAAGGGGAATTCCTTTTTCGTTACAATCTAAGTTATTAGAAAGTTGTTTGATATATAAATTGTGTTTCACAGAGATGAGCTTGAGAAGAAGATGAGATAAAATTTTTTGATATAAACTGTGAAAGTAAAAGAGTTGTTTGTGGAGTTTTTGAATAGAGATAGAATGAGATGAAAAGATTTTGATAAGAAGGATGGTGGTGAAAGTTATGTTTTATAGAATGAGAGTAGAGATAAGAACAAAATAATGAGTTTTTTTTTTTATATAATCTAAAAATGTGAGAAAGTTTTTGTAGATTGTTTGAATAGGATGTTAAAAAAAATATACATTGAGACAAGTTGAAAATGTGAGACTGTGATTTTGTGGAGTCATACTTGACAAGATGTGAAAATTGAAATGATGACACTATTAATTTTATATTAGTATTGATCCACATGTGTTGCACGTAAATGTCAAACTATTACACTATTTTTAAAGATAATTTCAATTTTATTAAACCAAAAATTTAAGTAAAGGATTATAAATGAAATAATAATGTGTAAGTTTCTGTGAATAATGTACGGTAGTGTGACAATTCTCTATTCCCTCTAATTATAATTATCTTTTTTGTCCCTTTTTTAAAAACTTTTTTCTCATTTAAAATTTTATTCTGATATGTATATGCAAAAAAGTCACTCTTAAAATCTCTTAATTACACCTCTTACATATACCTTCTTGTCCATTCACTACAATTATCTACTTATTTATTATTGTATTGTTGGAGTTCTTGCTTTTGAGAGTTCTTAGTTGAGGGTATAATAGGTATTTAACATTCAAGATGAGAGGTGTTCAAGTTTAACTGAACTTTGAACTCACTCAATGACTACAAATCATACTTGAGTTTTTTAAGAAGAGAAATATAACAAACTAAGAAAATTTATAGTTTAAAATGTGAGGAAACCCCTCCATTTCAACCAACATAGGTTAGTATGAAAATGTGTTTATTGTGCTTTATCAACAAAGTCACAACTCTTCGGAATGAGTGTTGATTGGTTATGTTTTCGCTAAACCTAATTGCTTAATTATCACATATGACCTTAAGACTATGTTGGGATGGTTGTTAGGTACTAGTAAATAATATAACCTATCATATTGAAAAAGTAAGAAAAGAGGGAAACTTTTTATTGTTACAAACTAAGTTATGAGAAAGTTGTTTGATATATAAATTGTGTTGAATAGAGGTGAGATTCTGAAGAGAAAAAGAGAAAAGATTTCGATATAAAATGTGAAAGTAAAAGAGGGGAACCTTTTTTTTTTTTTTTTTTTTTTTTTACAATCTAAGTTATGAGAAAGTTGTTTGATAAATAAATTGTTTTGAATAGAGATGAAGATTGAGAAGAAAAAAAGAGAAGATTTTGATATAAACTGTGAAAGTAAAAGAGTTGTTTGCAAAGTTTCTTAATAGAGATAGAATGAGATGAAAAGATTTTGATACGAACGAAGGTGGTGAAAGTTATGTTTTATGCAGTGAGAATAGAGATAAGAACAAAAACATGAGTTTCTTTTTTTTATAATCTAAAAATGTAAGAAAGTTTTTTTTGTGGATTGTTTGAATAGATGTTAATAAAAAGATTCTTTGATACAAATCGAAAATGTAAGAATGTGATTTTGTGGTCATACTTGAGTAGATATGAAAATTGAGATGATGACACTGCTATTTTTATACTAGTATTGATACACGTGCGTTGCACATGAATGTCAAACTATTACACTATTTTTTAAGATAATGTCAATCTTATTAAACAAAAAATTTAAGTAAAGGATTATAATCAAATATCAATGTTTAAGTTCCTGTGAATAATGTAAGGTGGTGCGACACCTCTTTATGCCCTTTAATTTTATTTTATCTTTTTTATCCTTTTATAGAACTTTTTTCTCATTTTAAAATTTTGTGTGATATGTAAATGCAAAAAGCATAATACATAAATATGCCCTTTAACTTGGCTTCAAATCACATTTATGCCCTTTAACTTTGGGTGTGCACAAGTAGACACTTAAACTTGTATAAAGTTGAACAAATAGACACGCATGTCCTACATGGCATCCTACATGTCATTTTTTGTCCTACATGGTGTCCTAAGTGTATTGTGTTATGTAGGACTCATGTGTTTACTTGTTCAACTTTATACAAATTTAAATGTCTGCTTGTCATATCCAAAGATAGAGGTCATAAACGTAAAATGAGGCCAAGTTAAATGGCACATTTATGTATTATGCCAATGCAAAATGTCACACTTCACTCATTATACGGAAAATAATAATAGATCTTTATTTGTTTTGCTATAAATAAGGAGTACTTGTGACAGGCCTACGTGTCAGCACCACAAAATTCATAAATAATTTTTACATTAAAAAAAAAAGAAAATGAAAAGATGTTTTACATTAAAAAAGTTTTGAAAGTAAATAAAAAGAAATAAAAAGGACGGAATAAAGAAATGAGTGGGAGTTTGTTTTTTTTTTCAAAGAAACTGACTAGAGTTTCACGTGTCAGCATTTTAAAATTTTAAAAATAAAGCAATAAAAACGCGTGCACACGCACGCACATGCACACGCACGCACGCGTGCACACGCACGCACATGCACACGCACACACACTCACACACGCACACGCGTGCACACACTCAGGCACACGCACACACACTCACACACGCACACGCGTGCACACACTCAGGCACACGCACACACACATGCACCCGCATACACACATGCACGTGCACACACACACACACATGCACACACACATACCCGCGCAAGTGCCTGCACCCGCGTGCACACACATCCGCACTCGCACCCGCACACGAACAAGCACACGTACACACATCTGCATACGCGCACACACACATGCATGCACACACAGGAACACTCACACACACACGTACTGACACCCGCACCCGCGCATGAGCGCATGTTCGCACCCACGCTCGCGCCCGCCCACTCGCTTGCTCACACCCACACGCGCACACGCACACACAAACGCAAATGCAACTATGCACACGCGCACACACACACACACCCGCACACGCGCCTGCACGTACACGCACACACATGCGCATACACATACATTTCTCTTCTTTCAAACTGGAAAAAAAAAGTTTAGACTTGGGTATTATTCCGTTGTTATCATGTCGGACATTCTTGTTAGGACCTTGCCTTTCCCAACAACCTCTTCCTATTCTCATTTTTTTCCTCTCAATTTTACAAACCAGAAGGTGGAAAGCCTCCAAAATCATTAAAATCAGTCAAAATTTAGATTTTTTTTTAACTGAAAACTTTCATTTTTAGTCATTTTCAAAGTTTCAGCTATCTAGGGTGTTTTTTCTTCTATTTTTTGAAGACCCAGTTCAATTCTTGATTATATACTTCAATATTATTTGCGTTAGTTGTAAAATTAAGAGCAATTGGTGCAAGTTGTGGTGTTATCAATTATTGATTTTTCAGTTCTTTCTTGGGACATTTTGGTGAATTTTTTATGAATAATTTGTGTTGAGGTGATTGGAGTTGAATTATTTTTTTTGGTAAATGATTGAATGGGAAGGGTTGAGGTTGGGGTTGGGGTTGGAGTTGAGAATGATGTTTTTCAGTATTGGGGTTTAGAAACAACTTACTTGAGGTAGTATCCACCGAAGAATCAAATTGAGAACAAGAAAAGACGAAGTGACGAATGTGTTGTCAAAATCAGTGAAGAACGAAGCTGCTATATCCGCTAAAATGCAAACGAAATTGGAGAGGAAGAGGAGAGAATAGAGGTGGAAATAGAGGTGTGTGGCGGTGCTTCACATGGAAGGAGACGTTAAGGTTGAGGAAGCAGAAAGATAAACATGTGAAGATGAAATATCTGAAATGCCCCTCGAGTTCAATGTCATTTTCAAGGAAGCACACGTGTTGAGGGAGAGGCGTGAGCTATTCCCTTTTCTTATATATATATATATATATATATATATATATATATATATATATATATATATATATATACTACATTAAAAGCATGAACTCCCTAACTTGAATGTTAAATTACTATAATACCCCCTACTTGAAACATCCGTTTTAGTAAATATGTTGTATTTTTATATTATATTTATTTATTTGTTATGTATCATATTAAAAGGTGACACCTTTTAATATTAATAGGTAGTGACTTTTTCGAAGGGTTGTAACTTTTTGATAGAGTTGTGACTTTTTCGATGAATTATGACATTTCTGAAAAGTTGTAACTTTTCTGAAGGATTGTGACTTATCTAATAAGGCACAATAGGAACTTTTTCATACTATCCTTTGTTGTCTATAAATATGGCGGTTTTCTCACACTTTGAATTTTGTAGGTTTTCTATTCTTCTACTTAACACAAGGAAGCTTGTGATGGTAGTTCAATTATGTAATTAAAATATTTTATGTGGCTAAATTAAATAGATCAACAAAAATTGATGCAACAAGGAGAATGGAATAACTCAACTTCAAACGAGAAGACTATCTAGATAACTAATATGTACTCATTTTCATAGCCATTAATATATTTTTGCAACAAATTCAACTTAACAAGAAGTTCAATGTTATCTATTGCACAAACTATAACTTGGTGTTCAAGTTGTGAAAAGTCATAAACTGTTGTAGAAAAAAGGATTTGATCAAACACTTGTTTGAAGAGTTCAAATATATACTCATTTTCATTACAATAAATATATTTTTGCAACAACTTCTACTTGACAAGAAGTTCCATGATTTTCTGTTGCACAAACTACAATTTGGTGTTAAAGCTGTGAAAAGTCTCAAATTGTTGGAGAAAAAAGATTTGATAAAAAAACTTGTTTGAAGTGTCTAAAGTAGATTTAATAAGTACTCCTCCGTTTCCAATTTATTTGTTGTACTTTTATTTATATTCAGTTAAATATGAATGTTATTTTTTCTTGGTTGTTGGGGGTGGTGCATCTTTAAGACCACAAAGTTAAAAGACATTTTTATATATGATACATATCCTTACATTAAAAGTCTTCTTTATAAGTTAAAATTTCATATCAAATTTAAATTAGACAAATCTATGTCTGTCTTTTTTATCTTCTATACCAACTTAAAAGAATGAACTACAAAACTTAAATGATAAATTATTATAATACCACCAACTTAAAACACCAAATATACTATGTCTAATATAAAAATATATTTTATTTATTTATTTTATATTATATTATGTTAAAAACAAGAACCTTTTCACATTGAAGGGTTGTGGCATTTCCAACGAGTTATAAGTTTTTTGATGAGATGTGACCTTTCCAAAGGGGTGTGAATTTTCTATAGGGTTGCGACTTTTTCGAAGAGTTGTGACTTTTTTGAAGGATTGTGACATTTCCAAACAGTTATGACTTTTTCGGTGAGTCGTGATCTTTTTGAAGTGTTGTGACTTTTCTAAAGGGTTGTGACACTTTTTTGATAACAATGAGGATTTTTTTATGTAATAAAGAGGGATTTCCTCAAATTTTTATACTATAACTTTTTTAAGTTTTTCACTATTGTTCTTCTTCTTAGAACATCCAATTTAGTATATCTTCTATATTTTATATATTTACTTATGTTATATTATATTATATTAAAAGAAGACACCATTTCACATTGAATGGTTACGACTTTTCCAAAGAGTTTTGACTTTTCCTATGAGTTGTGATATTTTCAAATGGTTGTGACTTTTGTGATAGAAACAACATGCACATTCTCTTACTACCCTTTGTTAACTATATATGAAGGGGTTTCTTCACATTTTTAAAGTATGATTTTTGTATGTTTTCTATTCTTCTATTCTTAAAAACTCATGTTTGATTTTCAGACGTTGACTATCTCAAAGTTCAATGAAATTTGAACATTCCCTAACATGAATGTTAATTAATGTAATACTCAAACTAAAAATATCCAATTTAGTATATCTTTTATATTTTACATCAATATTTATTGATATTATATTATATTAAAAGTAAGAACTCCAACAATACAATAATAACAAATTAATGCACTATGCGGGAGGAAGGAGAAAGTATATTTAAGAGGATGTGTAACTAAAATATTTTAAAAGTGACTAACTTTCAATAGTAATCATAAGAAAGCTTACATTCACTATTCATTGGAAATTATACTCTTATCATTCATTTTATAATTGTTTACATATTTTTTTAATTTCATAATATTCACATTATTATTAATGTAATACATGGTTTAATATTCACGTGCAATGCACGTGCGTCAAAAATAGTATATATATATATATATATACACACACACTTAATTAATTTTATTATCACTTAAAATACAGTTTACAAATTTAAAAAATCATTTTTTAATCAATGTTTTTAAAAACAATCAGTTTCACGTTTTCTTTGACAATTTTAAAACTTTTGCTTAAAAAAAGTAGTGAAAATAAATATACTTCCAATTCCTTTTCCATTACATTTTCAATTTATTTATTTAAAATGAATCTAAACATTATCTACTCCTACTAAATTGCACATGAAAAAAATTAAAAAATTAAAAAATTCTAACAGCACACTTTAACTTCCCATTCTTAAACAATTTCAAAAGGTGTTATAATAAAGTTTATTAAGATTACTTTATGAATAACTAAATTTAAATAGTTTAAAATTCCAATTTAAAAATATAAATATACATTTGTGCTCACGCGTTGAATTAAAAACTATTTATTTTTATGGTATTTTTATATTTAAAATATTCATCTATGTAACATTAGAAAAAAACAATTATCATGAAAAAAAGTAATCAATTTAATTTATATATATTTTAATAGTTTAAAATTTCAATTTAAAATTATAAATATATATTTGTGCTTGCGCGTTGAATTTAAAATTATTTATTTTTATAATATTTTTATATTAAAATATTCATATATGTAAAACTAAAAATAAACAATTATCGTAAAAAAAAAAGTGACACTTAAGAGTACCTAATTTTAAAATATTAAATATTACATATATATTTTTAAAATATCGCGCATTGAATTTTTTTTTTTTCTGTACGTAAGGAGTTAGTCTTTTTTTCTAAGCAAATGTTTAGCTTTATTTAGATAACAATTAGAGAAGTAGAAAATTAGAAACGTAGAAACTTGATCAATTTGAAATGAATAAAGAGTTTTGATGTATTTTTGTACTTAGCTTTTTAACTGACTTATTAACATAAGAATAATTATCAAGATAAATATTTTAACATTATTATGAGAAAAATTAAAAAATAAATAAATTATTTAGTTTACAAAAAATCTCTCCATGGAAAGTGTAAAGACTGGGTTCCGTCGTTATAGAAAAGCCAACGGGGAAAAATTTTGGGTAGGAAAAACTTTTTCGTAGTAACTTGAAATATTCCAACGTAGTCCAGATTTGGACGAAATTGGAGTCATCAAGGTGTAGGGAAATCTGGTAACAATCGGTTGATTTATTATGATTTTGATTAAATGAGTAGTTAGAAAAGTCGTTAAGAAATCCGTCTGAATTTACGGAATTGAATTCGGGTGAGTAAAACTCTCGAAATCGATCTTAGCGTGAACAGTATTTTCTGAGCGTCGTTGGTTAAAAGTGTGTTGTGAAATGGGGGTCTTGGAATTATTAAAATAACTCACTGTTTCGTGCAAGCTGCTTTGACGGTGGTTTTGGTCGCTCTAGCGGAGCAGCTAAAGCGGGGTGAGGGCCGTTGTGGCGGGCCAAACGCGACTTAAAGTCATAAATAAACCCCTAAACGACTTTATTCTACACTTCTCGATTTTTAGAGCTAAGGAACGAACCCTAGGTGACTTTTGACAATTTTCCACCATTCTTAAGGCTAAAGGCAAGTTTTTCACTCCCCAAATCCATTTCTCGATCTGTTGAACCTAATAGAATGGGTAATTATCGATGTGGGAGGGTTTTGATCTAGATTCCATGATGGAAACAGCCCTAAATTGGGTACTTGGAATCATGGGTATGATCTAGGGTTGTTAGAATTGTTAATAATCTGGGTAATTAGTGATTGTTTATTGATTCCTGTTTTATTATGATTGTTTGGCGACCAAGAACAAGCGGAACGAATCCGAAAAGGGAAGGATCAAGTTTCTTAGGGTTTCAAGCTTGTTTCGTGGTATGTGATGGTAGTGATTCTATTATTGTGTGATATATGTTTGTTCTTGCTTCATTATGATACTTGTATGTATACGAATGTTGCATTATTGATCAGACTTGTTGTAAATAAGATAAATGAATGATGAATGCCATGAATCATGAAATTTTGTATGAACTTGAGAAGATACTTGTGATTGTGATTGTGGTGTGTTGAATGGGTCGGTTTCCACGTTTCGGTATAACTAATTGGGATCGGTTGCCACGTTCCGGCATAATCATTGGATCGGGTACCATGTATGCTAACTGTTTGGATTTGGGTTCCATGAGAGGACTAATGACTTGTTATAACTGTATATTGTTGAGCATGTGATAATGATATTGTATATGTTCAGTATTTTGCATGTTTGTAATGTTGTATTGACTTGCTTATGTTGCACTTAGTGGGATAGCCACGTGATCCTACCAGTACACTGTGGTTGTGTACTGATACTGCACTTGCTCTTATTTTTGTTGAGTACAGGGCATTTTCCAGTGGCTATTGACAAATCTCACTTAGAAGATCAGTGATCATTCGAATTCAAGGGTGAGTCAATTCTTCTAGGCTGCCATGAGTTCTCTTTCGTCTATGTCCACTATTCAGACTTAGACTTTTCTAGTTAGTTGTTAGTTCATGTAACGACCTGTTCCTGTTGTTATAGGAAAGCCAATGGGGGAAAGTTTGGGTCCGAAAAACTTTTTTGCAGTATTTAGATTTTCCAAACCTAGTCCAGATTTGGATGAAATTGGAATCTTTACGGTGCAGGGAAATCTGGTAACAATCGGATGAATTATTTATGATTTTTATTACATGAGTGCTAGATAACTCGTTAAGAAATCCGTACGATTTTACGAAATTGAATTCGGGTGAGTAGAACTCCTAAAATTGATCTTAGCATAAAGGGTATTTTCTGAGTATCATTGGATAGACGGTATTATGAAATGGGGATTTTGGAATTCCTTAAATAGCTCCCTATTTCGTGCAACCCACTTTGGTGGAGATTTTGGTCGCTTTAGTGGCTGCTATGGTGGGTTCGACGCGACTGAAAGTCGTTAATAAACCTCTAAACGATCTTATTATGCACTTTTCGAATTTTAGAGCTAAAGAATGAACTACAACGACTCCTGCTCGTTTTTCACCATTCTTGAGGCTAAAAGTAAGCTTTTCACTCACTGAATCCATTTTTCAACCCGTAGAACGTAATAAAATGGGTGAATATTGATGGGGGAGGATTTAGTTATAGATTCTATGGTGGAAACAACCCTAATTTGGATAATTGGGATCATGAGTTTGATCTAGGGTTCATAGAATTGTTAGTAATTTGGGTAATCAGTGATTGTTTATTGATTCCTGTGTTATTATGATTAATTGTAGACCAAGAACAAGAGGAACGAATTCAAAACAGGAATGATTAAGTTTCATAGTGTTTCAAGCTTGTTTCGAGGTAGGTGATGGTTGTGATTATATAATTGTGTAATGCATATTTATTTTCGCTTCATTATGATACTTGCATGTATTTGAATGTTACATTATTAATCACACTTGATGTAAATGAGATAGATGAATGATGATTGCTATGAAATAATGACTGAAATGTATGATCTTGAGGATGTACTTGTGATTGTGATTGTGATTGTGGTGTGTTAAATGGATCGATTGCCACGTTTCAGCATAACTAACTTGGATCGGTTTCCACGTTCCAGCATAACTATGGGCTCGATTTCCACGTTTTGACATAATTATTGGATCAGGTACCACGTTCTGGTATGCTAACTATTTGGGTTTGGGTTCCATGAGAGGACCAATGACTTGATATAACTGTGATATTTGAGAATCGTGAAATTGTTTGTTGTTTGTAAATGTTGATAGTATTGTATATGTTCGATATATGCATGTGATTATATTGCTGTGATGACTTATGTATGTTGCACTTAGTGGGATAACCGTTTGATCTTACTAGTACACTGTGGTTGTGTACTGATACTGCACTTGCTCTTATTTTTGTTGAGTACAGGGCATCTTCAAGCGGCTACTGACAGACCTAGCTTAACAGATCAGTGATCGCTCAAATTCAAGGGTGAGCCAATTCTTCTGGGCTGCCATGGGTTCTCTTTTGTCTATGTCCACCATATAACTTGTTTCGTATCTTTAAATGCCTTAGTTTTCGTTTAGTTACTTGGTTTGGATTGTAATAGTGGTTCTCCCACTGGAGGGTTAGTGTGGGTGCCAATCACGGCGGTCTGGATCGTGACAAAGTTGGTATCAGAGCCTAGGTTCGTTGATCTTGATGTACCAAAATGAGTCTAGTAGAGTCTCATGGAATAGTACAGAGACTCCTTTACTTTTCTTCGAGAGGATATAGGACTTAGGAAATCTTTCTATTTTTCTCTTGTCTCCTTTCATGCTATAACTTGATTTCAATTGGTATCTGTTGATTAAAATTAGTATCTAACCTACTTCACTTTTCTGTCCGTAGATCGTTAATAATAGATTCAATGGCGTTAGGCCCGTAGCTCTCGTCAATGATCTAACTAAGGAATTTGTAGTGAGAGGTCGCGGTCGAGACAGGGGTAGAGGAAGATCTAAAGGTAGAGGTCGTGGAAGAGTAGTGCCTGATAGAAATGGAGCTCCTGTTGAGAGTGCTCCTGTGAATGAGAACCCTCATATGCATCATGAAGAGATTGAAGAGGAGAATGTTGATATTGAGAATGTTGAGAATGTGGGATAAGAGGAAGAGGTGCAGGTTGAGACTATCGATGTTCGCCCCATAGACCTAGTGTTAGCTCGACATAACATGTCATTCTTGAAAGGATTGGTTGGTCCTAGAGTGCTTCCTTCTGCACAAGCAACTCAAGCTCCTACTAATCCTCCTGTTGCTAGCACTGCACCCAAGGTGGGTGGGATGGGAGGTATTGATGCTTTCTTCCGTCCTTTGTTGGGTTCTGTTATGAATAGTAATGAGAATGAAATGTTGAATAAGTTTTTGAATCTAAAGCCTTCTGTGTTTCTTCGTTTTGAGAATGAGGATGCTTATGAGTTCATCTTAGATTGCTATGAGAGGCTTCATAAGTTGGGAATTGTCCATCAACATGGGGTTGAGTTTGTGTCCTTTCAACTTCAAGGTGAGGCTAAGCAGTGGTGGAGAGCTTATATGGAATGTAGATCTTCAACTTTACCTCCACTTACTTGGACCCAGTTTCATGCTCTATTTCTGGAGAAATATATGCCTAGGATTTTGAGGGATCGCAAGAAGGATGAGTTCATGGCTTTGGAGCAAGGTGGTATGACTATGGCTGCTTATGAGGCTAAGTTCTATACTTTGTCTAGATATGCTACTCAATTGGTGACTACTGAGGAAGAGAGAATCCGATTATTTAATAGGGGATTAAATTTTGAGTTGCAAGTATTTTCTGTTCATATGACTTCTGCAGGTGGTTACTCGGAAACTTCATCTCATAATTTTCAGGATAGCCAGGGATTTGCGCCTTCGACGGGCGGTAGCCATCTTTTGATCATACATGTTACAACTGTGGTGAACCTGGCATATGAGGAGAGATTGTCCCCACCCACGTGTGTTAGATTCCATGCAGCAGTAGTCTACAACAGTGGTACCCACGGGGAATGGTAATAATGGTAGAAGACATCCACAAGTGGGCGAGGAGGTAATCAGCGAGGCTGTGGAGGTAAAGGAAATGGTAATGCAGGTAGGGGTAACGTGCAACCAGGTAGGGAATTGGTTCGTCTAGATGATAGGGCTTAGTATTATGCCTTTTCGGGCAAGAATGAGGCAGAGACGTCTAACGCGGTGATCACAAGGACTATTCTTGTCTGTGACTGAATGGCTAATGTGTTATTTGATCCGGATTCTACTTATTCTTATGTATCTGTGTGATTTGCCTCAGAGTTTGATATGATTTGTGAAATACTTGATGCCCCTATCAATGTTTCTACCCCAGTTGGAGAGTCAGTCATAGTTACACATGTCTATCGTGCTTGTCCTATTTTGTTTATGGGTTTTCAGACTTGGGCTGATTTGGTGATTTTAGATATGACTGACTTTGACATAATCTTAGGTATGACTTGGTTGTCACCCTATTATGCCGTAATTAATTGTAATACTACGTTTGTAACTCTAGATATTTTGGGAAGGGAAAAATTAGAGTGGAAGGGGTGTACAAGCCTAAGCGAACTAAGGTCATATCCTCTATTCAGGCAAAGAAATTGATAGGGTAGGGGTTTTTTTGGCTTATTTGGCTCATATTAGGGAAGTTGATATTGAGTACCCATCCATTGAGTCTATTCCTGTGGTGTCGGAATTTATAGAAGTGTTTCCTAATGATTTGTCTGGTATGCATCCTGATAGAGGTATAGATTTTTTGCATTGATTTAAAGCCTGGTACGCGTCCCATTTCTATTCCTCCATATCACATGGCTCCGGCAGAATTAAGAGAGCTTAAGGCTCAAATTCAAGAACTTCTTGATAAAGAATTTATTCATCCTACTACTTCCCCATGGGGTGATCCCGTTTTGTTTGTTAAGAAAAAGAATGGTAGTATGAGAATGTGTATAAATTACCGGCAATTGAATAGAGTCACTATTCGAAACAAGTATCCTTTGCCTCGAATAGATGATCTTTTTGACCAATTGCAAGGTGCATCAACTTTCTCTAAGATTGATCTAACATCCGATTACCATCAATTGAAAATTAGGCCTGAGGATGTGCCCAAGACGGCGTTTAGAAATCACTATAGGCACTATGAGTTTTTGGTTATGTATTTTGGCTTGACTAATGCGCCTGAAACTTTTATGAGTTTAATGAATTGGGTATTCAAGCCATTTCTTGAATCTTTCGTCATAGTCTTTATTGATGATATTTTGGTCTATTCGAAAAGTGAGGAAGAGAATGCCAACCATCTTCGTATTGTTTTGGGTGTTCTTGGGAAACAAAGGTTGTATGCTAAATTTTCGAAATGTGAATTTTGGTTGACATACATTGCATTTTTGGGACATGTAGTCTCAAAAGATGGTGTAATAGTAGATCTTCAATGGATTGAGGCAGTTAAGAATTGGGTTCGGCCTAGCTCTGTGACGGAAGTTAGAAATTTTGTTGGGCTCGTTAGCTATTATCGCCGATTTGTGAAGAGCTTTGCTTCTATTGCCACTCACTTGACTAACTTGGCCAAAAAGGAAGTACCCTTTGAATGGACTGATAATTGTCAGGAGAGCTTCCAAAAGCTCAAGACTCTCTTGACCACCCCACCTATTCTAATATTATCAGTTGAAGGCAAAGATTTCTTTGTTTATTGTAATGCTTCACATTTTGGTTTAGGTGCTGTGTTGATGCAGGATAAGAATGTTATAGCTTATGTCTCGCATCAATTGAAAGTGAATGAGAGGAATTATCTAACACATGATTTGGAGTTGGCAGCGGTAGTGTTTGCTTTTAAGATATGGCGGCATTACCTCTATGGTGTTAAATGTGAGGTATTTTGTAGCATGTGTTCACTCAAAAGGATCTGAATTTAAGACAGCAAAGGTGGATAAAGTTACTTAAAGATTATGATGTCATCATTCAATACCATCCGGGTAAGGCTAATGTTGTGGCAGACGCTGTGAGTCGTAAGGCGGTTAGTATGAGTAGTTTAGCTTGACTAAGTGTAACCAAGCGACCTTTGGCTAAGGAAATTCAGACCTTATAGTCCATGTTCATGCAGTTGGGCATCTCAGAAAGAGGTGGGGTGTTAGCTAGCATTGAAGTAAGGGCCACATTCATTGATGAGATCAAGGCCAAACAATTTGAGGATGAGAATTTGAAAGAGCTTAGAAATAAGACTGCGAATGGTAAGGCACAAAAGACCACTCTTGATGCGGGTGGTGTCCTCAATTTTAAAAGGAGAATATCTATTCCTAGAGTAGATGACTTGATTGAGAAATTATTGACATAGTCTCTGGTTGGCGATATTCTATTCATCCGGGTGTAACCAAGATGTATCGAGATTTGAAGCGAATTTATTAGTGTTCATGCATGAAGAAGGATATAGTGGAGTTTGTGGCGAACTGTCCAAATTATTAACAAGTGAAGTATGAACATAAAATGCCTGTAGGTTTGCTTCAAAGAATGCCAATTCCAAAATGGAAGTGGGAATGAATAGTTATTGATTTTGTGGTTGGTCTTCCCAAGACGTTGGGGAAGTTTGATTCTATTTGGGTTGTGGTTGACAGATTGACTAAGTCAGCCCATTTTATTCCGATAAGATTAGATTATAATGTTGAGCAATTGGCTAAAGTTTATGTGAAAGATAGTGAGGTTGCATGGGGTGCCCCTCTTTATCATCTCAGACCGTGGTACCCAATTCACACCCAAGTTTTGGAGGAAATTGCATGATGAATTGGGCACACAACTCACTTTTAGTACATCCTTCCATCCATAGACAAACGGGCAGTCGAGGACTATTTAAGTATTAGAAGACATGTTGAGGGCATGTGTGCTTGATTTTGGAGGGCATTGGGATAAGTTCTTACCTGTGTGTGACTTATCCTATATTAATAGTTATCACTCCAGCATTGATATGGCACCATTTGAGGCACTCTATGGAAGGGGATGTAGATCACTCATAGGATGGTTTGAGGCTGGAGATGTGAAACCACTGGGGGTTAATTTAGTAAAGGATGCTCAAGAGAAGGTGAGGAGTATTCAAACTACACTTTTAGTAGCCCAAAGTAGACCGAAAAAGTATGCATATCATAAGGTAAGAGACATGGCGTTTCAAAGAGGAGAAAATGTTTTTCTTAAGGTATCACCCATGAAAGGGGTGATGAGATTTGACAAAAAAGGAAAACTAAGTCCGCGATACATTGGTCCCTTTGAGGTTCTTGAATGTGTAGGACCGGTAGCGTGTAGATTGGCTTTACCTCCAAATCTATCGGGTGTTCATCTGGTATTTCATATGTCCATGTTGAAAAGATATCATGGTGACGGGGATTATATTATTAAATGGGACACAATTGGGTTAGACAAAGCCCTCCAATATGAGGAGGAACCGATTGTAATTCTTGATCGTGATGTGCGTAAGTTGAGGATCAAGGAGATTAAGTCCGTGAAAGTTCAATGGAAGCATTGTCCAGTTGAGGAAGCTACTTAGGAAAACGAGAGAGACATGCAAGACAAGTATCCCCAATTGTTCGTCGATTCAGGTACTACTTCATTCCTTTCTTCCTTAGCCTATTTTCCTAAGTTTTGTCACTCGGGGACGAGTGATCGGTAAATTGGTATCTATTGTAACGACCTATTCTCGTAGTTATAGAAGAGTCAACGGGGGAAAATTTTGAGCCAAAAAACTTTTTCATAGTATTTGGATTTTTCCAACCTAGTCCAGATTTGGACGAAATTGGAATCTTTCAGGTGCAGGGAAATTCGGTAATAATCGGGTGAATTATTTATGATTTTGATTACATGAGTAGTTAGATAACTCGTTAAGGAGTTCATATGACTTTACGGAATTGAATTCAGTGTAGAACTCCCAAAATTGATCTTAGCATAAAGGGTATTTTTTGAGCATCGTTGGATAGAGGTGTGTTGTGAAATGGGGATTTTGGAATTCTTTAAATAGCTCCCTGTTTTGTGCAACTCTCTTAGACGGTGCCACTATGGCGGGCTCGATGCGATTTAAGGTCGTTAATAAACCCCTAAATGACCTTATTATGTACTTTACGACTTTTAAAGCTAAAGAGCGAACCCCAGGCGACTCCTACTCATTTTTCACCATTCTTGAGGCAAAAGGTACACTCCCCAAATCCATTTTTCGATTCGTAGAATGTAATAAAATGGGTGAATATTGATGGGGGAGGGTTTTGTTATAGATTCTATGGTGTAAACAACCCTAATTTGGATCATTGGAATCATGGGTTTGATCTAAGGTTCATAGAATTGTTAGCAATTCGAGTAATTAGTGATTGTTTATTGATTCCCGTGTTATTATGATTAATTGTAGAACAATAACAAGAAGAACGAATTCGAAAAAGGAATGATCCAGTTTCTTAGGGTTTCAAGCTTGTTTTGAGGTAGGTGATGGTTATGATTCTATGATTCTGTGATGTATGTTTGTTCTTGCTTCATTATGATACTTGCATGTATTTGAATGTTCCATTATTGATCACACTTGATGTAAATGAGATAGGTGAATGATGATTGTCATGAAATAATGACTTAAATGTATGATCTTGAGGATATACTTTTGATTGTGATTGTGGTGTGTTGAATGGATCGGTTGCCACATTTTGGCATAACTAACTTGGATCGGTTGCCATATTTTGGCATAACTATGGGATCGATTGCCACTTTCTAACATAATTAATGGATCGGGTACCACATTCTGATATGCTAATTGTTTGGGTTTGGGTTTCATGAGAGGACCAATGACCTGATATAATTGTGATATTTGAGAATTGTGAAATTGTTCGTTCTTCGTAAATGTTGATAGTATTGTATATGTTCAATATATGCATGTTATTATATTATTGTGATGACTTATGTATGTTGCACTTAGTGGGATAGCCACATGATCCTACTAGTACACCGTGGTTGTTTACTGATACTACACTTGCTCTTATTTTTGTTGAGTATAGGGCATGTTCAAGCGGCTACTGACAGACGTCACTTAGGAGATTAGTGATCGTTCGAATTCAAGGGTGAGCTAATTCTTTCGGGCTACCATGGGTTCTCTTTCATCTATGTCCACCATATTCGGACTTTGACTATGTTCTAATTAGTTGATTAGTTTATTAGATTGGGGTTGCATCCCTTCTTGTTTAGTCTTGTTATATTTTTGTTAGAGTTTATGGGAACTCTATTTATTTCCATATTATTTAACTTGCTTTCGTAACTTAAATGTCTTAGTTTTGGTTTAGTTACTTGGTTTGGGTTTTAGTAGTAGTTCTCCCACCAAAGGGTTAGTGTGGGTGCCAATCATGATGGTCTGGGTCGTGACAGTTCATTAGTTTGGGGGTTGTATCCCTTTTTGTTTAGACTTGTTGAACTTTACATGTTATGGTACATTGACTTTCATGTTCTAGGTGTTACTTCCAAATTTCGTTTTAGTTGTTAGACTTTTTTTTGGAGTTTATGGGAACTCCGTATTTCTTTCCTTAGTATTTAACTTGTTTCATATCTTGAAATGTCTTAGTTTTGGTTTAGTTGCTTGGTTTAGGTTGTAGTAGTGGTTCTCCCACCGGAGGGTTAGTGTGGGTGCCAATCACAACGATATGGGTTGTGACAAAGTTTGTATCAGAGCTTAGGTTCGTTGATCTCGATGTACCAAAACGAGTCTAGTAGAGTCTTGCGGAAAGGTATGGGGACGCCTTTACTTTTCTTCGAGAGGCTATAGGACTTTAGGAAATCTCTCCGTTTTCTTGTCTCCTTTCATGCTATAACTTGATTCCAATTGGTATCTATTGATTCAAATTGGTATCTAACCTCATTCACTCTTCTGTTTGCATATGGTTAACATTAGATTCAATGGCGTCAGGCAGTAGCTCCCGTCAATGCTCCAGCTGAGGAATCTGCAGCGACAGGTCACAGTCAAGGTAGGGCTAGAGGAAGAGCTAGGGGTAGAGGCCGTGGAAGAGTGGCACCTGTAAGAGATTGGGTACCGATCGAAAATGCTCCCCAAAATGAGGCCCCCCCTCCATTACATCATGAAGAGATAGAGGAGAATGTTGATGTTGAGAATGTTAAGGATGTTGGACAAGAGGAAGAGGTCCAGGCTGAGACCACCGGTGTCCCTCCCATAGACCTAGTGTTTGCTCAGCAGATCATGTCATTCTCGAAAGGGTTGGTTGGTCCTGGAGAACTTCCTTCTATTCAAGCAGCTCAAGCTCCTGCTAATCCCCATGTTTCTAGCACTGTGCCCAAGATGGGTGGAACGGGAGGTAATGATGCTTTCTTCCATTCTTTGTTGGGTTCTGTTGTGACTGGTAATGAGCATGAAATTGTGACTAAGTTTTAAAGCTAAAGCCTCTTGTGTTTCTTGGTTCTGAGAATGAGGATGCTTATAAGTTTATTTTAGACTTCTATGAGAGGCTTCATAAGTTAGGAATTTTCCATCAGCATGAGATCGAGTTCGTGACTTTTCAACTTCAAGGTAAGGTCAAGTAGTGGTGGAGAGCTTATATGGAATGTAGATCTTTAGTTTTACCTCAACTCACTTGGACCTAATTTCATGCTCTGTTCTTGGAAAAATATGTGCCTAGAACTTTGAGAGATCGTAAGAAAGATGAATTTATGGCTTCGGAACAAGGTGGTATGTCTATGGCTACTTATGAGACCAATTTTCATTTATTGTCTAGATATGCTATATAGTTAGTGACTATTGAGGAAGAGAGAATCCGTTTATTTATTAGGAGACTAAATTCTGAGTTGCGGGTATTATCTATTCATATGACCTATGCAGGAAGGAGCTTTAATGAGGTGATAGACTATGTTAAGAAAGTAGATGAGTGAAGCAAGACGGTTAGGCCAAGACATTGGAAAAAAGGGCCAAGAATTTAGGCAGCTTCAAGGTTCTTATTCTAGAGGTTCAGGGACACCAACGCTGGCAGCCAAGCCAATTCAATCCGCTATGTTCGCTTCTATAGGTAATTACTTGGGAACTCCACCTTATAATTTGATTTAAGATAGCTAGGGAGTCGCACCTTCGAAGGGCAACAGGCTATCATTTGATCGTACATGTTACAATTGTGGTGAACCTGGGCATATGAGGAGATATTGTTCATATCCACGTGTGTTAGATTTCGCTCAGCAGTAGTCGAGAGTAGTGGTACCCGCAGGGAATAGTAATAATAGTCGAGGGCGTCCACAATGTGGGCAAAGAAGTAATTAACGAGGCCGTGGAGGCAGAAGAAATAGTAATGCAAGAAGTAGCTCGTCAACATTATAGGGCTCAATGTTATGTATTTCTGGGCAAGAATGAAACAAAAGTGTTTGACGCAGTGTTATTTGATCTGAATTCTACTTATTCTTATATATCCGTGTGATTTTCCTCAAAGTTTGATATTATTGTGATATACTTGATGCCCCTATCCATGTTTGTACCCCAGTTGGAGAGTCAGTTATAGTTACCCATGTCTATCGTGCTTGTCCTATTTTATTTATGGGTTTTTAAACTTTGGCTGATTTGGTGATTTTGGATATGATTGGCTTTGATATAATCTTAGGCATGACTTGGTTGTCACCCTATTATGTTGTGCTTAATTGTAATACTAACTCTGTAACTCCAGAAATTCTGGGAAGATAAACATTAAAGTGGAAAGGGGTGTACAAGCCTAAGTGAACTAAGATCATATCCTTCTTTTGGGCTAGGTAATTTATAAGGCAGGGTTGTTTGACTTATTTGGCTCATATTAGGGATGTCGAGATTGAGGCTCCATCCATTGAGTCTATTCCCGTGTTGTCAAAAGTTAGGGAAGTGTTTCCTAGTGACTTGTCTGGTATGCCTCTGGATAGAGATATATATTTCTGCATTGGTTTAGAGCCTGGTACGTGGCCCATTTATATTCATCCATATCGTATGGCTCCGACATAATTAAGAAAGCTTAAGGCTCAAATCCAAGAGCTTCTTGATAAGGGATTTATTCATCCTAGTGCTTCCCAATGTGGTGCTCCAGTTTTGTTTGTTCAGAAATGGATGGTAGTATGAGAATGTGTATAGATTACCGTCAATTGAATAGAGTCACTATTCGAAACAAGTATCCTTTGCCTCCAATAGATGATTTTTTGGACCAATTGCAAAGTGCGTCCATTCTCTCCAAGATTGATCTAAGATCTGTCTACCATCAGTTGAAAATTAGGCCTAAGGATGTGCCCAAAATTGTGTTTAGAGCTCGCTATGGGCACTACGAGTACTTAGTTTTGTCCTTTGGCTTGACTAATGCGCCTGCATCTTTATGAGTTTAATGAATGGAGTGTTCAAGCCATTTTTTGATTCTTTCGTCATAGTCTTTATTGATGATATTTTGGTCTATTCGAAAAGTGAGGAAGAGCATGCCGACCATCTTCACATTGTTTTGGGTGTTCTTAGAAAATAAAGGTTATATGCTAAATTCTCTAAGTGCGAATTTTGGCTGACTTTGGTTGCATTTTTGGGACAAGTAGTTTCAAAAGAAGGAGTAATGGTAGATCCTCAAAAGATTGAGGCGGTTAAGAATTGGATTCGGCCTAGCTTTATGATGGAAGTAGGGATTTTTGTGGGGCTCACTAGCTATTATCGTCGATTTGTGAAGAACTTTACTTCTATTGCCACTCACTTAACAAATTTGACCAAAAATGAGATACCATTTGAATGAACTGAAAAATATGAGGAGAGCTTTCAAAAACTCAAGACTCTTTTGACCATCGTGCTATTCTAGCATTATCGGTTGAAGGTAAAGATTTTATTGTTTATGTGATGCTTTCACATTCTGGTTTGTTGTGTTGATGCAGGATAAGAATGTTATAGTTTATGTTTCGCGTCAATTGAAGGTGCATGAGAGGAATTACCCAATACATGATTTGGAGTTGGCAGCGGTAGTATTTGCTTTTAAGATCTGGCGACATTACCTTTATGGTGTTAAGTGCGAGATATTTACTAATCATCGCAGTTTGCAGCATTTGTTCACTCAAAAGGATCTGAATTTGAGATAACGAAGATGGGTGGAGTTACTTAAGGATTTTGATGTCACCATTCAATACCATTCGAGTAAGGCTAATATGGTGGCTGACGCTTTAAGTCGAAAAGCGGTGAGTAAGGGTAGTTTAGCTTTCTTAATTAAGTATAACGAAGTGACGTTTGGATAAGGAAATTCAGACCTTACAGTCTAAGTTCATGCAGTTAAGCATCTCAAAAAGAGGAGGGGTGTTAGCTAGCATTAAAGTGAGGGAAACATTCATTGATGAGATTAAGGCCAAATAATTTGAAGATGAAAAAATGGAGGAGCTTAGAAAGAAGATTGCGATTGTTAAGGCACAAGAGACCACTATTGATTTGGAAGGCGTGCTTAGTTTTAAAGGAAGAATTTATGTTCTTCGAGTTGACGACTTGATTTAGAAATTTTTGGCAGAATCTCATGGTTCGCAATATTCTATTCATCCGAGTATAACGAAGATGTATCGATATTTGAAGCGAATTTATTGGTGGTCGGGCATGAAGAAGAATATAGTGGAGTTTGTGGCTAAGTGTCAAAACTGCCAACAAGTAAAATATGAACACCAAAGGCCTGCGGGTTTACTCCAAAGAATGTAATTCCGGAATGGAAGTGGGAGAGGATAGCCATGGATTTTGTGGTTGGTCATTCCAAGACTTTGGGGAAGTTTGATTCTATTTAGGTAGTGGTTGATAAATTAACTAAGTTAGCCCATTTTATTCCAATAAGAATAGATTATAATGCTGAACAATTGGCTAAGGGGTATGTGAAATAGCTAGTGAGGTTGCATGGGGTGCCCCTCTCTATCATCTCAGATCGTGGTACATAATTCACGTTCAAGTTTTGGAGGAAATTACATGATGAATTGGGCACACAACTCACTTTTAGTACAACCATCTATCCACAGACATACGGGCAGTCAGAGAGGACTATTCAAGTATTAGAAGACATGTGAGGGCATGTGTGATTGATTTTTGAGGGCATTGGGATAATTTCTTACCTTTGTGTGAGTTCTCTTATAATAATAGTTATCACTCCAGCATAGATATGACACCGTTTGAGGAACTTTATGGGAGAGGATGTAGATCTTCTATAGGATGGTTCGAGGTTGGAGATGTGAAGCCTTTGGGGGTTGATTTAGTGAAGGATGCTCAAGATAAGGTGATGATTATTCAAACTAAGCTTCTAGCAGCCCAGAGTGGACAGAAGAAATATGCAGATCATAAGGTGAGAGACATGGTGTTTCAAACAGGTGAGAATGTTCTTCTGAAGGTATCACCCATAAAAAGGGGGGATGAGATTTTGCAAGAAAGGTAAGCTAAGTCCACGATACATTGGTCCATTTGAGGTTCTTAAATTGATGCGACTGGTGGCGTATAGATTGACTTTACATCCTAATTTGTCGGGTGTTTATTCGATATTTCATGTGTCCATGTTGAAGAGATATCATGGTGACAAGGATTATATCATTAAGTGCGACTCAATTGTGTTAAACAAAGACCTCCAATATGAGGAGAAACTAATTGCAATTTCAATCGTGATGTGCGTAAGTTGAGGACCAAGGATATTAAGTCCGTGAAAGTTCAATGGAAGCATCGTCCAGTTGAGAAAGCTAATTGGGAGATCGAGAGGGACATGCGAGAGAAGTATCCCCAATTATTTGTCAATTTAGGTACTACTTCATTCTTTCCTTAGCCTATTTTTCCTATGTTTGTCACTTGGAGACGAGTGATGGGTAAATTGGTATCTATTGTAACGGTCGGGTTTTGTCATTATAGAAAACCCAATGGGGAAAAATTTTAGGTCGGAAAAACGTTTTCGTAGTAACTTGAAATTTCCACCCTAGTCCAGATTTAAACAAAATTGGAGTCATTAAGGTGTAGGGAAATTTGATAACAATCAGGTGAATTAATTATGATTTTGATTACATGAGTAGTTAGATATATCGTTAACGAATCCGTACGACTTTACAAAATTGAATTCGAGTGAGTAGAACTCCCATAATTGATCTTAGCGTGAATGGTATTTTTTTTAGCATCGTTGGTTAAAAGTTTGTTGTGAAATGGGGGTCTTGGAATTATTAAAATAGGTCACTATTTCATTCAAGCCGCTTTGGTGGTGGTTTTGGTTGCTCTGGTGGTGTCGTTGAAGCGGGGTGAGGGCTGCTGTGGCGGGCCAGATGCGACTTAAAGTCTTAAATAAAACCCTAAACGACTTTATTATGTACTTTTTGATTTTTAGAGCTAAGGAATGAACCCCAGGTGACTCTTGACAGTTTTCCACCATTCTTGAGGCTAAAGGTAAGCTTTTCACTTTTTGAATCCATTTTTCTATCCGTAGAATGTAATAGAACGGGTAATTATCCATAGGGGAGGGTTTTGATCTAGATTACATTGTGGAAACAACCCTAAATTGGGTATTCGGGATCATGGGTATGATTTAGGGTTGTTAGAATTGTTAGTAATCCGGGTAATTAGTGATTGTTTATTGATTCCTATGTTATTATGATTGTTTGTAGACCAAGAACAAGCGGAACGAATCCGGAAAGGGAAGGACAAAGTTTCTTAGGGTTTCAAGATTGTTTCTAGGTAGGTGATGGTTGTGATTCTATGATTGTGTGATGTATGCTTGTTCTTTCTTCATTATGATACTTGCATGTATGCAAATGTTGCGTTATTGATCACACTTGTTGTAAATGAGACAGATGAATGATGAATGCCATGAATCCTAACTTTTTGTATGACTTGAGAATATATTTGTGATTGTGATTGTAGTGTGTTGAATGTCAACATAACTAATTGGGATTCACTACTAGAAATTAGACCTAATGCAACGCTTATTCAGCAACAATTTTACAACCGTGGCAATAGAGTATGTGTTACAACAATTAAGACCGTTGGGATATATACTTAGATCTAATAGAACAATTCCTAATATAAACCGTGGCATCATCTATATAATCGTCGCTATAGATTCTATATGGCCACATACTTATTAACCGTGGCAAAAAAAAACTCTGTGGCAACAATTCGTTTAAGTGAAAAGTAAAAAATGTTTGTCAAATAACTCGCGAATTTTATGTGTAAAAAATTAATTTCCCTCCATTAATTTAATTGACCTGTAGTTTCCTTATTTCAGTGAAATAAGAGCTCAAAATATACATTATTCCCAAATACCCATTCATTTCTAGATCTCCAATAATCAAAATCAAAGCATGCTTAGCCCTAAAATTCTAGAACTCCGGCGACTTCAATCTACAGTTGTCTTCTTCAACAGCAAAGGCATGAGTTTGCCCTAAAATTTCAGAACTTTGGTGACTCCAACAGTGGTCTTCTTTGACTGCAAAAGCACGAATTTACCCTAAAATTCTAGAACTCCAGTGACTCCTAGAGTGGTATTCTTTGACAGTAAACTTGGAGCTTTGGTGAAGAATTAGTTCCTTCTCCTACAGTTGTCTTCTTTTCCGGTGTGAAGTGTTCAATGGTCTTCTTCTCCAAAAATAGTCTTCTTCAACATTAAGCTTCTCCATATAAAGGTGTACTGTTCTTAAGGTGATTTCTAAGTCCTCATTGTCTCTATTTTGTTATACCTGTACTATTTTCCAAAATCAGAAATTTCATTGAAGGGCTTCTAAAAAAATTTTAAAGAATAACAAATGGGTTTGTTGAAATGTTTGTTATTTGTTCTGATTTAGGTCTGTTTGATATACTCCATTTGTAGTTAAGACTTTGTAACTCAAATTTTGTGAAGATTTGATAACTCTGTGACAAATCAATGAAAAATTGGGTTTCATTTTTGTGAAACAACTGTTGTTTTGTAGTTGATTTTGTCCTAGGGATTTGATTATTTTGATTTGCATTGATTGTAGTTAAACTTTTACACGATGATATCGATTCAGGAACAGTTCCCTCAATCTTATTCCTAGCTAAGCTAAGAACTCTCAAGTTTGAGAGTTTACAGAGTGAGTCTGCATCAATTACACCACTAAGATTCATGTTCTCAAGTCTTATTTCTATGACTACACTGGAACGTAAATCACACTTAACACCATGTAATTTGTAGTAACAAGCGTAAGAAAGCAAAGCATTTCGATCAACGTTTAGTACATATTTTGGATCAATAGCAACAAGAAAATTGATAAATGATTTGATTCGATAAACTTGCCTCCATTACAGAATCTGATAAAAAGAAGAGAAAGTAAAACAATTACAATGAACTTGAGAAGATTGTCCATCTATTTAGCGAGATGAAATGTTGTTGTTTGACAGTGTACAAGGTTACTAAGTGTGTTAACATGATTTCACAACATAGTATTATCCATCTTTTTGGTATTTTGTTGTCTCTGTGACCTTGTTTTTCTTAGTAGAAACAATTTAGTCATAGTTTCCAATGTTTTCATGTTTTGAAGTTATTCTTGTGAACTTTAATTTTCATATCATTATGAATGTTGCCAAAGTTTACTGGTATAGCTACTAGATGATAAGTTAAGTTGAAAAAACATTTTTTTTTCAACTGATGGTATAGCTACTGTCATATATGATAGTTACTGCCATGCTTGTTTATGTGTTGAAAAAATTTCATGTTCCTAAGCTTTCATGTTCTGGCAAACGACAGTGTGTGCATCTGTTTCATCACTTTATGACTGGTGATTTCTCTAGTTTTATAACTAATGAGAAGTACGTTTTTGACATCTCTGTCCTCCAAGGGATAGAAACTTCACATCCCCTTTAAGTGGAACATTCTATTTTGTTGTGGAAACTTTGCTAGTAGCTTGTTCTAAAAAGGCCAAGCATAATATAACTCTTTGTCTATGCAACATACTAGTGTTCTAGATCATTTCTCCTTTCCTCAATCTAGTGAGTTCACCTAATATTATCGTAGTTGCTATGACTGAATATGTAGCAGATGCATTCAAGATGTAGTGTCCCCTGTGATATCAATCTTCCATTAAAATTTGATGGCATTCAAAAATTTATTTCAGGAAAATAAGACACCTCACATTTTAAATAATATCTAGAATTGGGTGCTTATTTAAAATAATATATATACTTCTGAAAAGGTAACATAACATCGAATAAATAAAATCTTTAAAAGATTATAAAAGATAAGACTCTTATTGTTAAAAACCACTCAATAGACAAGTCAGTAGATTTATTCTACTGTTGTTCATTAGCTCTAGGATCAGTACTGCACTGGGATACTTTTATATGTACTGATGTTTGGTTAATAGTTTAAAGTGATCTAAAATGATCTCATCAGGACATTTTTTACCATTTTTGTGAATGACTTTTACCTTATTATCTATAATAATTCTTCTTCTGTGTAGTAAGGCAGTACCTGCAATGTACTATAGAATAAATTAAGGAATTAAACTATCAAGTAAAATATACGTTATGTAACTAAATTTCAATTACCTAATGACCTAAATTGGATCATTTACAATCGTGGTTTTATTAGAAACAAAAAGGTAAAAGAATATCTTGAAAATTTGAAAGGTAAAGTTCTCTTGATACTACTTGTACTCATGAATTGTTTTCTTTAATGTTTTACTCATGTAACATAGGATATTTAATGGATGTTGGAGATAAAAGTTGGATGGATCTCCGAAGATCCATCGATGAGTATATCCATGGAGTTAATGATTTCCTAAATAAGGCATTTGAACGAGCTTCCCAAGGAGATGAAATATTATGTCCTTGTAAGAAGTGCTTTAATCGTTATTGGCATTGTCGAAATGTGGTGGAGGATCACTTGATTTGTCATGGATTTGTTCTTGGATACACCAAATGGGTTTTCCATGGAGAAGGTTTTTCCTCAAGAAATACGCCACATCCAACCAATGATGATGAAAATTTCGACAGGAAAGACGGTATTGATAAACTACTTCAAGATACTTTTAGAAATGTCGCAGATGACTTGAGGCATGAAGGAGTAAGAGAGGGACTATCTGAAGATGCAAAGAGATTCTTTAAGTTAGTGGAAGAAGGAAAACAAGAGTTGTATCCGGGGTGTAAGAACTTTTCTAAGTTGAATTTCACCATTCGGTTATACTTGTTTAAATGCATTCACAAGTTGAGTAATGTAGCCTTTTCAGATTTGTTAGACTTGATAAAAGAGGCATTTCCCTTTGCTCAGATACCCGAGTCTTTCTACAAGGCAAAAAAGGTAATAAAAGATTTGGGTCTTCATTATGAAAATATTCATTCATGTACTAACGATTGCATGTTATTCTGGAATGACACTGCAAACTTAGACAAGTGCTCAGTGTGTGGATTTTCTAGATGGAAGAATGTTCATGATGACTTGACTAATAAGGTCACTAAAATTCCAGCAAAGGTTTTAAGGTACTTTCCTTTAAAGCCTAGGCTTCAGAGGATATTCATGTGTTCTGAAACATCTGTAGCTATGAGATGGCATGATACTGAACGACCCAATGATGGAAATTTAAGACATCCTGCTGATGGAGAAGCTTGGAAGGATTTTGATTCTTTGCACCCTGACTTTGCTAGTGATGCTCGTAACGTTAGATTGGGTCTTTCAAGTGATGGTTTTAATCCATTTCTAACTATGAGCATTTCCCATAGCACATGGCCGGTTATGTTGATGAATTATAACTTATCACCATGGATTTGCATGAAGCCGGAGTATATAATGTTGTCAATGATTATTCCAGGTCCATCGTCTCCTGGAAATGATATTGATGTATACTTACAACCACTGATTGCAGAGTTGAAGGCACTATGGGAAGTGGGAGTGGAAACATATGATATTGTAACGAATCAAACATTTATGATGCGTGCAGCTTTATTGTGGACAATTAGTGATTTTCCAGCATTGGCAATGCTTTTCGGATGGAGTACCAAAGGAAAATGGGCATGCCCCACTTGTAATCATAATACTTATTCCCAATATCTCAAACATAGTCATAAGATATGTTATTTGGGTCATCGAGCATTTTTGCCTCATGATCATCCATATAGAAGAGATAAAAAATCCTTTAATGGTAAAGAGGAGCATAAAGTTGCACCTACTCCCTTATCAGGCGTACAAGTTCTTGAAGAACTTCGTGAATTCAATAATGTTTTTGGAAAAAGCCCAAAGAAAAGAAAACGAAGGATTGATGGTCCATGGAAAAAAAAATCCATATTTTTTGAGTTGCCGTATTGGGCAACAAACAAATTGAGGCATAATCTTGATGTGATGCACATAGAGAAAAATATTTGTGACAGTTTGCTTGGGACTTTATTGGATATACTTGGAAAGTCCAAAGATCATATAAATTCTCGCTATGACTTGCATGAGATGGGGATACGCAAAGAGCTTCAACCAGTAAAAGATTGTGATACTGGAAAGATTCATTTGGCTAAAGCTTGTTTCTCTATGAAACCAGAGGAGAAAAGGTTATTTTGTGCTGTTTTAAAAGATGCCAAATTACCAAAAGGATTTGCCTCTAATATATCAAGTCGTGTGCATATTGAAGATATGAAAGTATCAGGATACAAAAGCCATGATGCTCATATCATATTACATTACTTGATCCAGGTTGCTGTCAGAAAAGTGTTGCCCAAGAATGTGTCTTTGATCTTAATAAGGTTGGGGAATTATTTTAGAGCCATATGTAGTAAGGTTATAAGAAGAAGCGATCTTGCTAAGTTGAAGGCTGAAATCATAGATATAGAATGTGAGCTTGAAAAGATTTTTCCTCCATCCTTTTTTGATATAATGACACATTTGCCTATCCATTTAGTGGATGAAATTAAGCTTGGAGGCCCGACTCATTTGCGTTGGATGTATTCTACTGAAAGAACTATGTGTGACTTCAAAGGGCTTGTTCGTAATCGAAAAAATCCAGAAGGGTCAATAATAGAAGGTTTTTCAGCTTTAGAGTGTTTGACCTTTATTTCGAGATACCTACCTGATATGGTGAAGACAACATTTAATAGGTATCAAACCGAGGATGATGAGGACAATCAAACAAAGGAAGGTGATGCTTCACCTTTATTTCCTAAGACAGGTCATCCAATCGGAAGTATGAATAAAAGAAAAGGCAAGACTTTTAACATGGAGCATCATGAGTGGTTTGAAGCTCATCGATATGCTTTGTTCAATACTGGAGATGAAAAAGTAGAGACATTCATCAAGTAAGATAAAATAGTCATTTGTTTTTAAATTTAAATTCCATTAATAAGGTTACATTGATTAAATTGCATATCATTCTTGCAGGGAACATAAGAATTTAATTGATAATTGTACCAGAGGAAATGCATGGGTAAAAGCACAAATTCATAGTAGAGAATTCAGTGATTGGTTTAGGGATAAAGTTAAAAATATTGAAGTGTCCAATCATTTAAGATGGCTAGCTAAAGGGCCTAATTTTGTAGCTAAAAGATATACTGGATATTTCATTAATGGATATAGATTTCATACAAAGACACGGGATGTCCCTTGCAAGACTCAGAATAGTTGAGTGACTTTGTCAGCAACAACAGATAGTTTTGCTAGCGCTAGGGACCAAAATCCTATCGATGGAATGGTTATGTATTATGGAATTATTCAGGATATCATTGAGATTGATTATTGGGGTTGCTTTAGTGTTGTACTTTTTAGATGTGATTGGTTTCATAACGAAGTTGATGAATATGGATTGAATCGTGTATACTTCAATAAAAAATGCAGCACGAATGATCCTTTTGTACTAGCATCTCAAGTGCATCAAGTTTTTTATGTGGAAGATCCAATTGAGAAAAATGTATATTATGCAAGACATAAAGTTCTAGTAGATTTGTATGATTTGGAGGAAGAGAATTGTCCTAATATTGAAGAAATATTTTGGAGAGAGACTAACGATGACATTGGTTCATTAGAAAGAGTACTCGATGTAGATGTGAGATGGTCGAGAGAAGATCTCCCTGTTGATATCATTGATCTGCCTACCCTTGCACAAAATTCAGAAGATGTAACTATGGAAACATCAGAAGAGGAGGATGACTTTGATGATACTGATTGGGATTGGATGGAGGCTGATGATTGACAAAGGATTTTCTGAACTTGTTCAATACATTCTCTTCTTCATTTTATTGTAGTAAGTAATAAATACCTTTTTGAGTTGCATCATATAAAGTATGAATGTCAATTGGACTCTATTTGGATTTCTGCCTATTTGCTACTACTAGTTGCTTGATTTCTACTTATTTGTTTTGAAATATTTTCTTGCTAATTAATGTTGGTATTATAGATATATTAGTACAAATCCTATTGTTGTTTGTTCTTCTCACTTTCATTGTTTTTGTTATTCACATTTGAAAATTCTACACTAAGAGGCTTCTTCTGTCTTATTTTTACACAGGTTTGGATAGTCATGAGTCAACAAGAGTCTTCAAAAAGAAACAAAAGAGCAAAAAAAAAGGCATATGCTAAACCTGGATCATTATCATTCTTGGCAAATAAAAAACGACGGTTATTGACAACAAATGAAAATTTTCAAGCTATAGAGTCAAAGAAAGGACAGCTGCTTAAATTAATTGAACATCAACCAGTAGCACCACAATCTGAAGCTAATGGACGATCTGTAGAGGAGGAGCCTCAAGAGCAGCAACCTATAGAGGATCAAGTGCAAATGAATTCTGTCCCTCCTCCAACTGGTGAACAACCTGAAGAACAAGGTAATATATAAAATTAGAAACTTACTAAATTCATCTATGAATTCTAATTTCTTATATTTTCTTATAGCTGAAGGTGTTTTCAGTAAAAACAAAAGAGGTCAAACGCAAATGCATAAAGTACATGCACGAAAAGAGCGTAAATTGATCTTATTGAATAGTCTAAATCAACCAGTTGGTCCTACTGAGGAAGTTGTGACAGAGTTAAGTAGCTTCCTAGGTACATTGGCAAGAAATGCGACTCTTTGCCCATTTGATATATTTGATTGGAGGAGCATGGATACTAAAAAGGATTTATGGGATTATACTAAGGTTTGGAGTTTTCAATATTTAATTTCTTGTAAAATTATTTTACTTCAATTGGCAAACTGAATGACACCAAATTGTAGGAAAAATATATTATTCCTGAAGCTGCAAAAGATTGGGCTTTGGTAACAATTCGAGATGCTTGGAGAAGGCATAGAAGTGACTTGAAGATAAATTATTACGATCCATATGACAATGATGAAATTCGAATGGCAAAAAAGCCTGGTCATATTCCAGAATGTCAGTTTAGAGAGCTCCTAAAATATTGGAAGTCTGAGAAATTCAAGGTAAAATATAGTTCAGAATCTGAAACATCCAGTTTATTCTTCTCCCAATCTCTTTTGTGATATAGTTGCTGCTGCAACTTTATTTTTCTTTAACTTTCTCTTCTACTATTCTCTTATATGTTGCAATATTGCTGCAGCTGTTACTTCCTCCAGTGTGGTAGTCACAACTAAAATGGAGGATTTTGCTCCAATCTTGGAGAATGTTCATTAAATCAGATTTTTATGCTTATCTCACTGTATAGCTAAGATTAACAACCACATGTTTTGTGTTCCTGACTGTTTTTCTTATTTATAATAGTTTAAACTCAATAATTTTAGTTAGAAGTTGATAAGATACAAATGTAATAGAATAAAAAGTATAAAGTGAGTTGTTCAACTGTTTACTCAAAAAGAAAAAATCTTAAGAACTTATTTATTAGTTAAGTTTGATCGCTAAAATTTGCATCAAGGTTTCACTAAACTAAGTGCCCTTTTGGATAAACTTTTTTTTAGGTGTTTTTGACTTGTAATTCAAAACATACTCATGACTAATCTTAAGGCTGCTAACCTGTTTTGCTTACTAAATTGGCTTGAATAAAAAGTTGACAAATTGTTATGAGTACCTTAAAGAGAGACTTCAATGTTGGCATATTCATGCAACTGTAAGCTAAGTTTTCTAGTAATGTTATGATGATTATGTTGTAAATTAACTTGTTTGACTCATATTCTATTTATGTTTGATGATGTTATGAATCAAGCTTTGTAACTTACAAAACTAAGGTCTCCAAATTGGTTTTTGCTTCATATGATAGTAACATTCATATACTTACAAAGCATATTCTTTACTTGGATTTGTTAAAAAAGAAATATTGAGGCATTGACCTCATCTAGTACATTATGTAGCACCCATATGCTTTTGGTTAACATTATTGATTCATTTATTTGCAGAAAATGTCTGAAACAAATACTAAGAATCGAAAAAATCTGATGAATCCACACACAGCAGGCAAAAAGAGTTTTGCTTTAATCCGTAGTAAATTGGTGTGTTCTCTTATTTATTATCTAGTCCTAACCTATCATTTAAGCAATTTCTGATATCTATTTTTATGTGACTAGGAAAAAGAAAAGGAATCTGTATCTGCTAAGGAGCTCTTTGTCGTCACAAGAACAAGAAAACCTGATCGTTTGTACAAGGCATCGAATGAGAACACAACTAGTAAAATTGTATGAATACTGTCAATCTATTTTTTTTTATTGAGACAAATTATTTATTCTAAATTTTAATTTACAAAACTGCTTGTTGGATATGGTTTGCTAGGCTGAAATGGAGGAAATTGAAAAGCAAATGAGCACAAATGGTCAGTCCGTTGATGCATTTTCAACCGTCATGGGTCCAGAACATCCGGGATGTCTAAGACTATATGGAGTGGGGGTTACAAAGACAACTTTGAAAAAGAAAGTTGACAATTCTGAACTAACTTTGAATGCAACAAATGATGTAGTGCAAAAAATGCAAGAAAGGATGCAAAAAATGGAGAAACAAATGGAAGAACAAAGGAGAACTATGCGACAAGAAGTTATTGCAGATGTAGTTGCACAACTTCAGCATGCAGGATTAATTAATCCTAACATACTAGCAGCATTGTCAGTTCCTTCCCCAAGAGAAGCTACTTCTGCTCAAACAACCGAGCAAGGTTAGTGTCGCTATTTATTCTGATTGTGGCTTTGTCGGCTATTTATTCTGATTGTGGCCTTGTCGGCTATTTATTCTGATGGTGGCCTTGTCGGCTATTTATTCTGATTGTGGCCTTGTCGGCTATTTATTCTGATTTTTACCTTGTCGGCTATTTATTCTGATTGTGGCCTTGTCGGCTATTTATTCTAATTGTGGCCTTGTCGGCTATTTATTTTGATTGTGGCCTTGTCAGCTATTTATTCTGATTGTGGCCTTGTCGGCTATTTATTCTGATTGTGGCCTTGTCGGCTATTTATTTCGATTGTTGCCTTGTCGGCTATTTATTCTGATTGTGGCCTTGTTGGCTATTTATTCTGATTGTGGTCTTGTCGGCTATTTATTCTGATTGTGGCCTTATTGGCTATTTATTCTGATTGTGGCCTTGTCGGCCATTTGGTTAGCTGAGTATTTTCTAGGATCAACCTCCTCAGCTATGAGTTATGAAGTATCAGCTAACATCATTCCATATATCACTGTTTTAGGAGATCTCCTTTATTTTTTGTCGTTGTAGCATTTTAATGTCTGATGGACTGCTGTAACATTTATGTTATAAGGGACTATTGAGTAAAGTCTTGTCGATTTTGTTATTGCCTATTTTTTTTATTGTGGCCTTGTTGGTCATTTGGTTAGCTGAGTATTTTCTAGGATCAAGCTTGTCGGCTATGAGTTATTAAGTGTGAGCTAACATTATTTTATATGCCATTGTTCTAGGAGATCTCCCCTTTGTCATTTGTTCTGTCCATTTCAGTTCATTCTCCCAACACATAGGGCCTCTAGAAATGTCCAGCTATATATTGAAGTATTAGTGATGCACTGATGATATTAGTGTAATATTATAAATTGAACCATGCTATTGCTGAATTAAGAGAAATGAGTAGTGTTAGAATTTTGATATTTCATTAACAAAGGTCTATGGTCAGAATCTGTTCTAGCAAAATGTCTTATAGTAGTATTTTGAAATTGTTGGTCCCAATGGCTATTGGTTATACAAACTCTATCCAGTCTCTTCCAAATTCTCTTTCTTAGACTTCTGTTATCTCACCATATGAAGTTAGAACCTATGAATGAGATATGTGTCAATCCACAATTGTCTAAACAACTTTGGAACCCAAGCTCCTATCCATTCTATGATGTTCTCCCCTCTAACTTTTCCATGGGATTCAAAATCAATCATATCATTGTCTTCTTTCAAAAATTTTCAGAGATTTTTTCATTCAACATGTTGATTATCATTCGAGATTAAATGAACAAGGTTGGAATTGCTCCAAAAACACCAAATCTATTGCTCCAACAACACCAAATCTGTCCATTGAAATTAGAAAGGCATAGTTGATATCCTAGAAATTTTATGTAACCATCTGTCTTTTGTTTTCCAACAAAGGGTTCAAAAATGGCCGGCTACAAACTGAATATTATTGATGTAGACTACATTTTTCAGCTTGTGAATGCATGGACTTCTATGATATGATCTAGCACCTCTTATTTTCCAAAAAAGTGCACTAATCATTAAAACTAAATCAGATTGTTGGCTTCTGTGTTTCCTCCAATTAAAACATTTTATACTTGATATGTTCTGCATATTGTTGGTCTTCTATGATCAAACTGGATATTGTTGGCTTCTGTGTTTCCTCCCATTTTTTCTGGCCCTACTTCTTCCCCTACTTTTAGTGTTTGGCTCATGATCTGAATCAAATTTTCCAGTAGCTTCAGTGTTGTAACAATTATCCTATTCATGAAGATTGTTTCTGATCCTGTATGTGGACTGTTCTGATTGCTCTTGCAGTTGGGTCATTATTCTTCTGTTAGTCATTGAACTTTTGCAACAAAATTGCTAAATTAGTTTATATTTTCATTAATTGTATGTAGGTGATGATATCGAAGAAGGAGATGAAAGTAGTACTGAAGACTTGACATAGGAGCTGAATTGAGTTGATATTAACTTTACCTATGTTCTGGAAGTCTGTTATTTTTGAAAATTGAAAACCATGTGGTGCGGCATCTGTACATTTCACCCTTTTTGAATGGTTGAAAAATGTTTATATATTTTACTTTTATTGATATATTACGTACCCAACCATGGATCTTAGATTATAATTTTGGTAATTAATGAAATATAACTACTTCTTCGCGCGCATGATCTTTTTATGTGTATTTTATGTTATAAAAGTATTGCAATGGCTCAATTAATAATATATATATATATATATGTGTGTGTGTGTGTGTGTGTGTGTGTGTGTGTGTGTGTGTGTGTGTGTGTGTGTGTGTGGAACCAATAGTATATATGTTGTGATAGCCTAATATTAATTGTTGCAATAGATATATATTAATTGTTGCAAAAAGTAAAGAATTATTGCATTAACCCATAATAACCGTAGCAATAGACATTGAGCAACAATTATAATAGCTTCAAATTGATGCATTACCATATAACAACCGTTGCAATAGAATGAAATGGCTATAAAAATAATCGTAGCAACAACCTACAAAGAACTATCGCATAAAACTCTATTGCGACGGTAAATAACCGTACCAATAGGGGGTTGACCGTCGCAATTGGTTGAAAATAAATGTGGCATAAAACTTAATTCCAACGGTTAATAACCGTACCAATAGATGTTTAACCGTCGGCAATTTATTAATCTGGAAACCGTCGCAATAGGTCCATCTACTGCTACAATTATAACAACCGTCGGTCATAACCGTCCCAATAGAACTAATGCAACGCCAGCTGTTGTAGCGGTCGCCCAAACTGTGGCATTAGATCTACAGTGACGGTAGTGAAGCCTATTGCAACGGTAATGTAACCGTGACATTAGATGATATTTCCAGTAGTGATTGGTTGCCACATTCCGGCATAATTATGGAATTGGTTGCCACATTTCAACATAATCATTGGATCGGTACCACGTTCCGGTATGCTAACTGTTTGGGTTTGGGTTCCATGAGAGGACTAGTGACTTGTTATAACTGTATAGTGTTGAGCATGTGATAATCGATATTGTATATGTTCGGTATTTTGCATGTTTATAATGTTGTATTGACTTGCTTATGTTACACTTAGTGGGATAGCCGCGTGATCCTACTAGTACACTATGGTTGTGTACTGATACTACACTTGCTCTTATTTTTGTAGAGTACAGGGCATTTTCCTGCGGCTATTGACAAACCTCGCTTAGAAGATCAGTGATCGTGTGAATTCTAGGGTGAGCCAATTCTTCTGAGCTGCCATGAGTTCTCTTTAGTTTATGTCCACCATTTGGACTTAGACTTTTCTAGTTAGTTGTTAGTTCATTAGTTTGGGGGGTTGTGTCCCTTCTTGTTTAGAGTTGTTGAACTTTAGATGTTTTGGTACATTGACTTTCAGGTTCTAGGTGTTACTTCCGCATTTCATTTTAGTTGTTAGACTTTTGTTTGGAGTTTATGGGAACTCTCTATTTCTTTCCTTAGTATTTAACTTGTTTCGTATCCTTAAATACCTTAGTTTTTGTTTAGTTGCTTGATTTGGATTGTAGTAGTGGTTCTCCCACCGAAGGGTTAGTGTGGGTGCAAATCACGACGGTCTGGATCGTGACAGAAAGAAAAAGTAATAAATACTTTTTTTCATATTTTAATTTGGGTGAGTGTACCCACATATTCTCTTAATTAATGCATTCTTATTAATTTTTAATCATGATGTATTTTTGAAAAGGTTGTTTACGAACATATAAGTGTAATATTTATTTTTATCATAAATATTATTTGATAATCGTGTACATGTATTTATGTGATTTGTTCCCCTGGTTGTATAAAATTTATGTTATTCAGTTCATTGCATTGAAAATATGATGATAATTATATTTTTTATAAAATCAAAATATTGTAATGTATTTGAACAATTAAATATTTTTTAATAATCTCCAAGCAACGTGCAGACACGTATACTCGTATTATACTAATATTTAAAGTATAGACTTTTTTATTAAAAAAGACATTTCATAATTTTGTTGGCCAAAATTAGTATCTAAAAGTTAAAGTTAAAAGGACGATTTCTTTTTTCAAGTCACGCTAACTAAGATGAGTTCAGAATTGTTTTTTTTTAAAGTTATGTATGTTGACAATCTAATTATTCTTTGAATGTTTTGTATAATCCCGTATTACTTATAAACAAATTCCTTAATATAATTAATTAATAAAGTTATTTTACTAAGTTGTTGTTTATATCTTTTCGGTCAAGTAGATTTTATTTTACTCTATTAAAAGAAAATCATTCTAAAAAGGTTATAATATTTATTTCAATAAAATGAATTTTATTTTATTAGGATTTTATTTTATTAATTATATTTTGAAAATTTAAATTTAACTATTATATATTATGCTATAATATTATTTAATGATAAAAATAGTATTCAATGAAAATAATAAACTTGTTTTGATTTGTTTAAACAGATAAATTTTTTTAAAAAAAAACATTTAATGATCAAAATACCCTGAACTGGAAATTTAATTCCGTAAATCATACATAGTAACAGAGACGTGTGTACTTTTGTCCCTTTTCTCAGTAAGTATATATAATATATAATAACAATAGGAAGAACTCATTTTACCTAACATTTGTGCATATCTTCTAATTATTCTTACAACAACATCATGCACAAATTCTGTCAGCATGTTAAGTGAGTGATAATACATATTAAACATATGCAAAAGCCCCCACCCATAAAACAAATATTCTAACCCAAATAAAATCAATAGTCGGCAATTATTCTAATCTGTTCATGGGTATCTCCATGCCCATTCAATCCCCAGGTTCAGTTTGGTACCATAAAATAAGTGCAGGTCCCTTTTTCCTCAGACATGGCATGCTCTAAAGTGGTTCCAACAACATGGTCTTTTAGGCACTTCAGTTAATTAAGCCAATTAAGCCTCACGTCAACTATAAACATAGTAAGATACTCTTTCTGTTCCAATTTGTTTGTTTTACTTTTAATTCAAAATTTTCATATGACATGTTTAAACTATTTGTGATGTCTTTATATATTTTGTTAGAGTGGAAAAGCCCTTGCACCCAATGTTCTATCAAGCCAACAAAAGTATTACTGCTGTCTTTATATAAACAACCGTTGATTACTTGGTCATGATTAATATTTCTCACTTAATTGCTAATTATGATTAACTAATGTAGATTGGCATAAATAACTAATGCCAATACGTTTTTCCTAACAGAAAAAGATAAAAAAAAAAAAAGTGCAGATTTAAGTTCACTAGGTGTTCCAACAACAAAAGAAGCTCTACTTTGTCCTTGAAGTAAACAATGGTAAGATAGAAATAACAGAAGAGCAGAATAGAGTGCTCTCTGCTTCGTCTACAGTCTTCCTTCTTTCAGTTTTGCACTTTTGCTGAGGAATTCTGCAGCCAGCTCTATTATCATAATGCTCCTAAAGAGACCAACAATTTCTCCTCAATTTGAGACACAACAGAAAATTTTAGTGGAGTTGGAAAAACAACTTTTGATGCACTTGTCGAAGCCCGAAAACATTGGCAATAAAGGATTTGGGTTCGAATATTTGGGTTATGTGTGGGGCTTTTGGGTGTGTATTTAGTTTTATTAATTAGTTTAATTAATTATTAGGGTAGTCAATAGGACAATGAAAGGTTATAAATGAATTTGTTATTATTTTGGCTGTTAAAGATAACGGTAAAATAGAGCCAAAAGGTTGACGTCAAGGGCATTTTAGGTCCGAAAGGTAAAATAAGGGTAATTTTGTACCAATTCGCATAGTTAATGGGTATTTTAGGCCCTTTTCCGTATTCATTATTATATTGCTGAGTTATATCGTTGTTCAGCTTAGCATCTATATTCTGCATGTAGGTTCATGCTCTCAACATCCAAATCACGCTTAGTTAGACTCTCAACTTATATTCAATAGGTTAAGTGGTGAGTCCTCATAGGTCAAAGACATTTCATTATGCTTGATTTATTTAGTTACTTTCATTCTTTTCGGTATTTTTAGTGTTAGCTGGGGACTTGTCCCAAAAGCTCATCAGTAGAGGCTTCCAGAGATAGAGTTAGTATTCAGCTGTTTGGGGTTGTTTCCCCTTGACATATTCAGATTTATTCACATTTGGAGTCCTTAATTTTTACTGAGTTATTAGTTATTCTTTCGCTTATCTTTGTTATTTATTCAGTATGCCTATGATATGTCATACGCAGGGTTAGCTTGGGGTCACTCGTGATCCTAGGTCCCGTGTTACATCTAGGCCTTCTAACGACGACTCCACCTACGGTTCGTGGATTGGACTAAGGTCCATCCTATCACTCCGTGGTTTGGGTCCTGAAAATCCACTTTCTGACCAAGACCTACGACTGCCCATCTATGGCCTATCACTTGACCTATGGTCCATGGTTGGCTTTGTCATTGGCTACTTCTTCAATTTTCAGCTTGCGTCTTCATCAACCATATCCAAGCCTATTTCCTGAAAGAATTACACACAAAACATAATATCTAATAACAAACTAGCCCAAGATACACTCAAACATTAAGTGAAATACATAAAAAATATCGTAAACTAACGTATATCAACACCCTCAACTTAAACTTGTTGTTTGTCCTCAAGCGACACACTAAAACTCAACGACACTTATGTAGAAGCAAACATACAAACTCAAGCGATCACATGGCTTTTTCAATCAATTCCATCACTTAGTGCAAATTTTTTCATCTAGACTCAACAAATTAACTCATGCAGATCAAAACATGACATACAATGACCATTAGACATCACACCATACATTTTTCACAATCACCAAGGTACCAACTCTTCCAACAATGTAACTAGTAACCTCACTTCAAAAGAAATCCTTTTTCACACAACAATTCTGAATTTCAAGTTTAAGGATCATTCAACACTCACGCTCAGAAGTGAATTCAAATATAGTTAGTGCGCAATATCATAGGCTTGCCCTTAATTTCACTGCATAGACTATACAAACTAGTCACTAGGATCACTATGGGACTTTCTTAGCTTGTAACGTAGGCTCAGGGTACATTTGGGTGATTTTTATGCCCTCGTTGACATTACATTGGCTTTTTACCTCTTTTCTCAACCAATACTTGACATCTTTTTATTTTCTGCTCTTTTTCTTCATTCTCTTTAGCACAAATGTGACTTTGACTTTATCGCTCTTTTTTTTTTTTTTTTTTTTTTTTTTTTTTTTTTTTTTTTTTTACTTTTTATGTTTTTCTCTTTTTCTATTTTTTTTTCAACAATCTTTGTCCTTCTTCTTTTTGATTCTTTTAACTTTAGTCACATCTTTTTCTATCTTTTTCTTTCTTTCACACACAACTCTTTTCATACCCTTTTCTTTTGGTTTTCTTTTTCGTAGCAACACTCAACTTATGTATTTTGCATGATTGACTTGCACAATATCTGATGTCGGATCACGACCAAGATTAAGGTGCGCACGTCCAAAGAGAGACTAGGGCCAAAACAATTTTTAGGGATGGTTAGTTGGGTGTATTGAAAGAAGTGGTCTACATTAGGCTAAAAAATTTGGACCAGGGAAAGAATTTATTTCTTTTGGTTGAATCATTTGAGGCTTTAGTGAACTCATTTGAACAAAATCCTATGATAATCTCCCAATTCCTAGCCTAAATTGTCTTAGCCAACGGGGCAAGTTCTAGATTGGCACATACTGCATGAACATTCAAAATTTTCTCACACACACTTGACAAATTGTTTCATTATCAGATTATTGAATTACCCAATTCATGTTTTATCTTAAGTGATGCTATCATATTGGTTCTTTATCATATCATGTGATGATCCAACACATTCAACTCAGTTGGCCTATAGATCTAGCACATTTCAAAATTTTTGGACAGGTATCAATTTCATGCTCTTTATGAAATCATGCTTTCATTCTTCTACTTACTTCTACACATACATGGCTAAACATGCCGGTTCAACATAAGAGTAATCATTCCTTTGGGGAAAAAGAACACAGGCAAGAAAACCCTAAGGGAGGATTATAAGTTGGGTTACTCAGACTTCACCCTATCACTCACAATCCATTTACCCCACCCAATAAAATAAGGTGTGATTGCCTTGAATGAACAAAATAAAAAAGTAAAGCATATGGTGAAACAAACCTGTGGTGCAAACATGCCGAAGACCCGCCAAAAAACGGGTGGATCCGATTTCCCAAAACTCGGTGGATCAACACTAGGAATGTCATCAGTAGTTCCCTCACCAAAAATAGGAACACCATCAGTAGTTCTCCTTGAAGTAGAAGGGCCAACATCTATCTCTCGTGCCCGCTGCTACCTCATCTCCTCATCAATATTAGACTGCCTCTAGGCCATCTCAAACTGTTGACGCTCCTTCTTCCTCAATAGTCTAGCCTCCTCTGTATCAGAAGTGTGGTAGGAATGATAGCGCTTCCCATCAATACGGGAAGAGTCTGGTGGTGGCATAGTATCACCAAATAAAGAAGTTATTAGCACCTCATCCTCCTCTATCGTAAGAGTAACCTCTAGTGCAATCTCTGAAGGGGCTAGAAGAGCAATAATATCATCATGGTGACTAGACAATTCCATTTGGAAAGTGGTGATATCAATAGTAGGGTCAGGCCTCTCCAAGACTTGCAACTCAAATGCATCCAAGCACTTATGAACGACCTAAATCTTTCTATCCATCATCTGCTCCATTCTAGCCTTAAACTCTTCAACAGAACGCTGCATCCAAGGCCTCATGTTCTAGAATAGAGTGGACATTATTTTTTGGATTCTGGATGGTGTTTTTAGAAAGTGTGCCAGGCTGACGTGGGTTCACAGTGGTGGACATTTGACTAAACTGTTGCTCAAGTTGCTTAATTGACATTGCATGGGCATCAACTTTTTGACCAATTCTAAACAAGTCATTTTGCATCTCTTTCACATTCTTATCAGTTGCATCAACCTCTTCATCATTTTTTGCATCATATCCTCAATGCATGACATACTACTACCACCCTCTCTATTACGAGATTCTCTATTACCTGGTGGAACATAGGGCCCGATTCTCTCATATCTGTTGCCATAGTTGTTTCGGTTGTAGTTGTCATCACGATTATCGTTCCCATCCCGAACCTAGTTTCCCTCGCGGTTGTAGTTGCCATAGTTTCGACATTGGTTTCCTTGACCTGGGTGCTAATTATCCGAGTTGGAACCTTGGGCGTTGGTTTTAAAACCCCCCATATGATCATTAACCAAATATGCATCCTCATTATAGTAACATTCCTCAATTGGTGGTGGTGGAGTTCTAGTTAAGTACTTTACCGCATTCATTTTTTCTGCACTTTCACTCACATCCTATAACACCAAGCCAATTTTTATCCTCATTTGAGCGATCTCTTCATGAATGTCATCATTAGATTGACTTGGTGTAGTTTGAACAACGTGCTCCTTCGAGTATTTGCCTTTCTAGTGCTCCATACTTATTAATCTAGGAAAGCTTCTCTAGTTTTTCAGCAATCTTCTCAAAAGTGCACTCACCATATGATTCTCTAGCAATAGTATCTAGCACAACCTTTCCATTATCATCACGCCCTCTATATAAGTACTCCTTCAGTGACTCATCATCTTTTTTGGTGATTCGGAACACTTTTTATGAATGCACTGAACCTATCCCATGAACTGCTTATGGACTCTCTAGGTAGTGCTACAAAATTATTCAGTTTATCCTTGTGATTTAACTTCTTAGACACCGAAAAATACTTTTTGATGAACACCTTATGCAATAGGTCCTATGTATGAATCGAATTGTATGGAAGCTTAGAAAACCATAGGGCATTATCACCAGTCAATGACAGAGGGAAAACTCTCAAACCTATAACATTCATATCCAATGTCGGTCGTCCCACACAATTCTTACAGATACATTTCAATATAGTAATATGACCATATGGATCTTTCGAAGCTAGACCAGAAAACAACCCTCTTGTTGTAAGCATTTGCATAAGACTGCTAGTCACAAAAAATGTATGCCTTGGAGGTAGAGGAGGAAGAACAATAGGCCTTTCTGATTCAATCGTATTGTAGTCAACCCTGTAGTTATAGCGATACCTTGGTGCTGGCTGATTTCGCACCCTTTCTGCATTTTCGAGTAGATTACCACCATGAACCTGATCAGGCATATCAATATCCCTAAGAGGCTGGAATTCAACTCCATCCTCATGACCCTGTCTGATTGGATTATTGTGTATCCCTATATTTTCCATTTTCCTCAAAGTCTTACTTAGTTTAGGATCGTAGGGGGTTAAGGGTTCGCCCGACTCCATGTACTTGACATACACTAGAGTTGAAACCTGTAGAGAACAAAAGCAAAAAAAAAAACGTAAAATCACGAACTAATTGACTAAAGTTCAATAATGTAGTTAAACTTAATCTAAAAGTCATATTCCCTGACAGCGGCGCCAATATTTGATACACTCAAATTATACCTCCTTAAAGATGTATAAGCGATTATTGCCAAATAAAGAACCCAACTTGTAGGTTGGGGTCGATCCTGCGAAGAATATGGTTTAGACTTAAACTTAACTCACAATTATATCTTTTTAGTTAAACTATTTCCGAGAAAAGTAAACATGGGGTTTTTCTAACTAAAGTAACATATTGTTGATTTAAATCAATAAGTAACAAGTAGGCAAGATTAATATTTTGAGAAATCAATATAAGATGGTAACTAGGGTATGTATGTTCCCCACAAGCTTTTAATCAAGTAATCCTAAAAATAATAATCCTTTCCTACTGTTTGACATGCAAGGTTGGTAAGATAGGTATCCCTAAGTGATTGGTCCTCCAAGTAGGGAATTTCACCACGCAACTTGGTCCGTCTACGGGTGTATGCTTTACTAACCCTTACCTTTACCTGAGATTAGTCATCATATCAATGTAGTTTAGTTTTCACCCTCACTTCAATTGAAATCGAAAGGAAACGATACATGCATAAACACTATTCAAGAATTACTTAATTATTACTCATACATGGTTAGTTGCTCATGGTTCCCACAAACCTAGTTGTGGATTTATCTACTCATGCTTGATAGTTCACAATTCATAATTAGGTTAATAGAATTCATGAACTATGATTCGAATAGATGAAAACTGAAATCTTGAATTGAAATTCAAAGTGTTCTTGCATAAACCAACATTCGGAAATTAGAATGCTAAAAATTTGCAAAAGTAATTCCCAAAAGACCACAAACTAAAACCTTACAATAATAAATAACCCCCAAAAATAGAAATTACAACTAATAGTTATAGAAAAAAAAATCCCAAATCTAGTAGGAAACAAAATAAGGAAATAAACTGCTACGACGAGGTTTCTATCGATGGTAGGACCTATGGACCATTGGTATACCTACGGTCAGTAGGTCACCCTCCATGGTTCCATACTTGTGCAATATTTCAAGGCCTTCAAACGATGACTCCACCTACGGTCCATGGATTGGACTAAGGTCCATCTTGTCTCTTTGTGGTTTGAGTACTGAAAATCAACTTTCTGACCAAGACCTACGACTGCCCATCTACGACCCTTCACTGGACCTGCAGTCTGTCGTTGGCTCCGTCATTGGCTGCTTTTGTAATTTTTAGCTTGCATCTTCATCAACCGTATTCAAGCCTATTTCCTGCAAGATTTACACACAAAACTTTATTTCTAATAACAAACTAGCCCAAGACCCACACAAACCTTAAGTGAAATTCATTAAAAACACAGTAAACTCACGGTACATCAACTGCAAAGTGGGATAGGAGCAAGGATACTAGGAGGCACTCCACTCTCCACTACGCTCACATCAATCAAGAAGCCTAGGTGTGGTTGAATATTGTGTGTAGAGATTTTTTGACTGGTAAACAGACTATGGAGGTCACTCGGGATAGAATTGTGTTGGTCGATATATTGATGAAGGGTCTACATGTTATTGCTAGTTCAATTCTTCGACACAACATGTTGAAGTTTCGGAACAACAAAAGATGGAGGTTATGTTATGAGAGTTTGTTTATATATTTTCTTAGAGTAGAGGGGGTTGAGGGAAAGGTCGATGATTTATTCCAAGCTAGGGCTCCAAACTTTTTCGTAACATTGTGGATGTCACAAAGACTAAGGCTTAGGATATGTCCCTTGGGACTATGTTGTCTACCATTGATCATCAAGCCCGTGATTATAGTTTGATGGGGTGGATATTCGGGATAGATAAGATTCAACTACGTATTGGTGGTGGCCTAGTTACAGATGCTGATATTATTGTACTGGCAGAGTCGTTATCCTTTGACGGATACTGCAATGTACATGTATAGGATGGGCTTGGCCTTTCAAGAGCTGATGGATGATGATGAGGCTACTATTGAAGATGCTAGTGTTTATGATGTTGATTAGAAACATGATGATGCTGATACGATACTCAAAGTGGTAGGTGGTGCCACTGATGTGATGAATGAGAATGTTGATAATGATGTTGGTGAGGCCTAGAGGCTTGAGAGAGTTCTTTCTTTCACTATGTATGTATGTTTTGGTTCTTTTTCTAAGGATAGTCCCCTTGAACAAACTAAAGTTTTGTTTCGTTTTATATTGTGATTAGGTGAGTCATCAAGTCTATGTAGAAGTGACTATTCCTAATGATGGATGAATGACAACCATTTTAAGAGAAAATTAGTCATAAGTGATAGGTCTAGAAACCAAACCTTTGATACTTTGAAGCCTTACTTAGAAGTCAATCGGATGTCATCGATAATTCATCATTGAGCATGCAAAATAATGAAGTAACTCAATGAGAAACATATAGGTTCTTTGATTGGATTCTAAAAGAGCAAAATTGGGCTTAATTTGTGTGAAAATGCAATCAATGTGTTGTGTGTGAGCATCCTATGATAGTACTCTTATATGTATGTTATGGTGCCATATGTGGTGAGTATTTCTTTGTTCTTGAATATTATATAAACTAGAACTTTCCAGTGTGTGCGCGTGACGGATATACTTGTATGAGTTGTGGAATATGATCTACGCATTTCTTTGCATAACCCATTCAATTCTAGTTTGTGCCTCCATGATATTGTATCTAATAAATCCCCTTTAAGATTTTTAGTCTATATTTTTGTAAGCCGCATGATGAGGCAATCTATTTTATTGACACCCTGTCTTAGCTTGATCCAAACAATGATCCTTAGTACACTACATAGAAAAAAAGAAGAAAAAAGGTTCAATAAAAGATAGAGTGATACAAAAGGAAAAAGGTGAGTGTAGAAAAAAAGAAGTGTGGTGATAAGAGACCAAAAGTTAAACTACAAAGTGCTTGTTGTATATAAAAAAAGAGAAGTAATAAAAGTGATGTGCTAGTAAGTCCTTAATTACCTAAGGGTGGAAATGAAAAATATTAAATCTGGGTGTTCAAGAGGTGTGAGCAAACAGGTGAAGTAAGATTAAAAGAAGAAAAGTGGTGAAGTGTCGAGTTCTGAAACAAGTGCATTAAGGAGGAAAGTCACTAACTATATCTAAAAGGTAATCTCCATCGAGAAACCAACACTAAATCCAAATAAAGTCCTTGTGATTCAAAGAATGATTGCATTGTCAAGGTCATCACACAATAAGGGCAAGCCTATGGCTTGTTGTGGTATGTAAGAGCATATTTTGTGAGAGCAATAGCTTAATTTCTGAAAATAGTCCCTTTAAAATTTAATGCTTGAGAACATATAACTATGTGAGAGAAGATTTGTGCCAAAATAGTAAGGGAACTCATGATGCATGCTTGGGTGTGCTGTTGTTTGCTTGTTCATACATGATTGCATTGGCCCGATTGAATTGTAAGGAGTCTATCATTGAGGTTATGTCATGTCTTGTGGAGTGCATTTGTGGTAAACAAATGTGTATAGTAATTGACGAGGATTAAACTACAAGCACATGATTAAAATAGTTTGGTTGGTTTAAGTGCACGTGGACAAGTTCTTAGGTGTTAGTGGTGAATTTATAAAAACTAATTAGAGATTTGTTCGTGGATGATTAAAGGTTTCAGTCGAGGGTAGTGATACTGCACATATTTATATGCTCATTAACTATATTTTTTGTTTCAAGAGCATTCTTTCTTCTAATTGTTATGTTTGATTGAGATTGTGATGATTCTATTATTCCACATGTGATTAGCTAATGCACTAGCTTTGAAGTGAAATTGAGATCATATAAGCTAAAACATAGGAGGAAAGTGTGGACACAACTCGAAGGAGCATGCAAAAGAATGCATGAAGAACGACTAGGTTGGGGCAAATTGGTGGTGTGTCGCCCGAGGCTTGAATTACTAAAGCCCCACAACTTGGCACACTATAGGCGTGCCACACTAGGGGAAAAACTACAAAAGACCAACTGCTGGCGCACCACGCTAGAGTGCAAGCTCCTGGCGCCACAGTGCTGGCACATTGATGCCTCGCCGCACCAGCTTTACCCCAACAAAATTCCAAATTTTTCAGGATTGAAATCTTGAAAGGAAAAGGGATTATATTTTCCAAACGCTATAAATTGTCACGATTCAAAGTATACCCTAGATGTGACATGGTGTACAAGACCTTGAGAGGCCCTATACAAGCCACTTAGCATACATTATACAAGATAGTAGAAAAACAACAGATTTTAAAGACAATTTCAACATATGAATGTTTTATACTGAAAAACAAAAGTCTAAACATCATCTAAAATCCATCAAGTACATAAGATATGATTGGGGCGTAGCCCGTACATCAAGTTCCAAAACTAAAAGTAAAGACATAATACAGTAAGGGCTTGGTCCTTAGAACATGAGGACTCACCAATCTTTAATCTTCTAAAAATGGATCCTTAGTCATAAAGATGCGGGATAGCAGTCGGACCCGACATTACTAAAACAATGTGCAAGAGTATGACTTTGTACAAAAATGTATTATGTATGATATCAATGCATAGAATTTATGAAATCATGCTATAAAAGGCATATTTGTAATATGCAAAGACCAAGTTAAAACATAAGATAAGAGGGTTAGAAAACATAAAACATAATCATGGTCAATGCAAGTTAAATCATCTTTTAAGACATATGAGAGATACTTTAAAGGTAACCTTGGTTCATTAATGTGGGAAGTAGCCTTAACCAACATAGAGACCATGAGAGCTATAACATAGAACCCCGGTGTCTCCCACATCGAAAAGGTTTGTCCTACTTCGCCAAGGTAGAACCATGAATCTGAGCTAAAGTGGATCCACTATCTAATGTCTATCTAGGAAATCATTCTATGGGGCACATAGGTAAGGGATACAAAGATTGTTACTAGAAACCCGATCTCAACTCGGGGAGAGCTTCCATCTCAATATTGTCATGACCCAGGGTTACCCCCTAGATCTAACAAGGCGTACAAGGCTCCGAGAAGTCTCATTCAGGCCCCTTCGCATATCATAACACAAGATAATAGAAAAGTGTAGAAATTTTAAAATATTTTCCATAAAATCGAAGTCTTTTATAAAAGCAAAGCGGAAGTCTATTACACTTGTCTGAAACTATATAATACAACATTAATTAAATTTTAGGACACAACCCATACAATAGTTCTAAATATAAAAGAAAGACATAAAGTAAAGGTGATCAAATCCTCGATCCAATGAGGACTCACCAAGTCTTAAATCCTTGTTATACTATAAACCTATCCTTGGGGATGGAACTCAATATAGCAAAACCCTACATTTGATAAGAATGTAGGCAAGAGTATGCATTAGTACAAAATGTACGAAATATGATAGCTAGCATAATACTATGAGAGCATAACAACATATTAGAAAGCATAATATCTAACATAGACATAATATAGGCATTAGTCATCTAATAAGGCATGATCTATAAACATAAGAAATACATCATGTTCATAGGCATAGTAAATCCTTAGGTCTTTAAAACATAAAAGAACTACTTCTTAAGTTAACTCAAAGCATACTTGTGCGATGCTTGGATGAGACCCCATAATATCACCCGTACTAGGTACCACTTTTAGGCCATCATAATCATACTTACCATATTTGGATCTCATCCTTAGCTTATTTCTCATAGACAAGTGAACCTTCACCTTTAGTCAAACACATCAAAGAAGGCAACTATAGCAACAGTCAAAGCTAAGCATACAACATATAAGAGAGATAGTTTATAAGTAGCTTCAAGTAATAATTGTGCAATGCATGGATAAAACCCCATAATCTCACCCATACTAGGTACCACTTTAGGCCGTCATACATAAATGATTACAATTTATCATTTCTATGCTACCAAGGAATAGCACCATACTAGGCTAGACCAAGCTACGATGGAAAGCATACTATCATACAAGTCAAATCTATCAAGGAAGGGTACTATTGCTCCATCCTAGCTACCAATGAAATGGTTTGGCCTAACCAAGTCATGATACCATGCAAGCATTCTATGATGCTAGTTCAAGCTAACCTTAGAAACACTATGATTTTTCAATCCAAGACTGCCATGAGATCTCCTACTCAAGCTACCATGAAATGGTCTTGTCTTACCATGTCAAGCTATTCATGAAGGGATTTCATAACACAACTTCATGCTAACATAAATAGACATGCTTTGATTCATTTAAGGTGAGCAAGCCTTTCAACCTAGAATCATTCTATATGAGAGAACCTTTCATATCATATCATATTCATGCATAAGTGCGTATATGAGAATATCCTTTCAACAACGCACAACAAGATCATAATCAAAATCACTTTACTCTCAAAGCCTTAGCATACATAATTCATCATATTATCTTTACTTTGAAAGACCTAATAATTTTCATTCATCACTACAAGCCTTACTCTCAAAGCTTTACTTCTTACAATCATCATATACACCTAGATCACAAGACATTCAAGTCATATGCTTCATTGTCAAGCAATTCTAGTCATATATTATCATAAACGTTAAATCTCAAGCATTACTAAGCGTGATCCATCATATGTACTTTAATCAAACTTAATTCATGTCTACATGCTTTTACTCTCAAGCAATTACTACATATATCATTAACCCTAGAAGATTATCTATAAATCCTCAATTTCCCTTCTTAAAGCATAACCCACAACATTGAAGAAATCCTAACTTGAATTAGGGAATTCTTTATCAAATTGGGGGAATTCTAGGGGTTTCCATGGATGGAAGAATCCATGGATGAATAATCTATCTTACCTTGGATACAAAGCCCTCAAAGCTTTGAAACAATGGAGACTTGGCTTGACCTATCTTGATTATCTTCTTCTTCTTCTTCTTCTTCTTCTTCTTCTTCTTCTTCACTTTCTAGAGATATGATTTTTAAGAGAGAATTGGGTTTCTTCTGGTGGTTTAGAAATAATGATTTGGAATGACTAAATTAAGGGTCTAAAGTCTTTATATATGTTGTCTAAACTAGGGTAAAACGATGTCATGTAATACCTAATTAATTTTAGAAAACCCCAAAGTATCCTTAACTAATTCCTCAAAACAGTTTACATGTGACCACGCACGACCCCACAACCACGGTCCATGGATGAACCCACGTGGCGTGCTGGTGAATCATGGGTGGGTGTCTGTGGCCTGTTTCTGGGACCCTGATCCATGACCCCTCACCCACGTTAGGTGGACCAACGGGGCATGGTCCCCTCTTAGGTCACTGCCCATGCAACTTTTTCTTAGGGTCTTCCTCAAGGACCCATGGTTGGTCCTTGGGGGTCATACCTTGATGTTCTAACATGAAACCCCTTTATTTTAAGTACGGTGAGTATATTCATGACTTTAACCCTTACGTTAAACTCTAGTTTGGCTCACTAGTTTTCGGTTGTTAAAGTTTCTCCCCTATGGGAACATTTGTCCTCGAATGATGATCTAGACACCTTACGAAAGTAAAGAGTCAAGACTAGAAGCCCATCATGCATGCAACACCTCTAAATGCAAACAAAGAGGAAAAATTCAATTCCAAGCTAAACATACCAAATGCAACACAAGGAAGTAGGGACAACATCTAACAATCCAAAATGCATGAAATTCTACATCTACTCATTTTCAAGGAGGAACTACCATCTCCGAGCTAAATCATGGTCAACACACTTTCATGGAGCCTATATGAAATCTATATTCTTAGCATACATTCAAGGAGGTATCTCACAACTCCATGCGAAGACATATTCATCTATTAATCTCATGAAGTTCTATAGGCAACTATACTCAATGCACTACAACATGAGGAAAACAATTCACATAAGTCATTTCTTTCAAGACTTAAGCTTTTTCATGAACATGCATATAATGAAATCATTGCCACACATAAACACACAAAGATTTTGCTATCTCGACACACCATCTCCCCCTTGGAGTAAGCTTAGGTGGTCATTCTAAGCGCCATCACTTAACCTTTCACATCCATCACGGATGATGATTCTAAACTGTGGTGAACTATACTACTACCCTTTTGTAGGATACTACTAACTGAACGTCTCAAGGTATTTTCTGATAAGTTTGAGATTTGGACTCATTTGGGGCTTTGTTTATATAGATTTAGTGTCCTCAAATGCTTAAATTGTGCCATAAACTGATGAAAAATTCTTAATTTTCAGGCATATGGAATGAGGAACAAAGCAAGGACACTAACTTGCAAAAAGGAACAAAATAAAGTGATGACTTGAAGAAAGGCAAGACTTGTGATCACCAAGACCGTTTGGCGAATCATCGAATGGCCAGATCCACCGCCTAAAGTTCTAGTGTGCCGGCCCTGAGGTAGGAAACTAAATTGTTGACCAAAAGGAGCAGTCGGTGCATCGAGAGCAGTTTCACAAAGTTGTAATAGATCGAAAAGTTACAGAACCCAAGGATGCTGAATGATAAGGCAAAAAGGGCGATGGAAGATATCAAAGGGCAGGTTTTATCCTGAGTAATTAGCTTAGTTCTAGAAGACTTTTATTTAGAGTTTTCCTTAGCTTTAAACGATTGAAGAAATTCACTTTTCAGAAATCGGAAGGGGGTCTTTAAGATTTGTCAAATTGGAGCATTATAAAGATGAAATCATTCTTACCTAGTTGATGGATAATAAATTTGGTAACTGTTTTTACCTTTTTATAAAGTCTAGCTAAAACCCCAATTCTTGGGGTGTGATCATGTGATTATGGGTTGATTTAGTTTATGGGTATTGCTAATTGTTAGTTTAAATGCTATCCAAAAGTGAGTTTAATCATTAATTGTGGTTTAATTTAAGAATTGTAATTGCAAATGCAGTTCTCTATTTGTGTTCTTGGCTTGCTCGAGAGAAAGGTTTTAAAATTAAGGTTTTTGATTGATGGTTTGTGTGTATTGGGTTGATATGGGTTTAGCTCGAGAGAGTAAATCCTAAACCTAATCCCACACTTTTTAGCTCAAGAGAGTGAATGGATTAAGGTATGGGCGGCTCTTAATTTGCATGATCCTTGATATTTGAAAGAAATCACCTTATTCGGGGTAGTTATTCGAGAGAAAACTTCCCTTATAGTCTAGCCTAGTCACTAATATCTAGCTATTTACTAATAGTTGTAATTAATCATATGCATATATTTGCCTATAATCAATCACATCCCAAGAATCTGTCTTCTTATTATTAATTCAAAGTGTTTGTGATTGCTTTTAGTTGATAATTAAAATGAAAAACCCCTATTTGACATTCGTGTCACCCCTTTTACTTGATTATGTCTTTAATGGATAATTTCTATTCCTATGGCTGATTAGATCACATTCATACTTCCTAATTGAATTTAAGACACATACCGCTCCTTGTGGGATTCGACCCCAACTAATTTAGTTCTATTTTATATTGATTTACGATTGTTGACACCTAGAATTGGATGAGGTGTTCTTGAAACATTAAATCAAAATGGCTCCGCTGCAGGGGAGTGGTGTTGTTTGAAATTATTTTGGTGAAGTTGAATTGTGTTCTTCTTAGTTATAGTTGAATCTACTTATTTTTGTTTTTGGTTTTCTGTTGCTTGTGTTAAATAGAGGATATGAGAGTAAACGGTAGCAATGGTTGCCAAGTGGCCCACCAAGATGATGTCGGGAACCTCAACGATGTTAATGACCTGAACGTTAATGACCCAGTCCAAATGGGTGGTGTTGGGGCCATTCGTTTACCTCTAACAAAAGGGAATGTTGTTTTCCATATTACAAGCACCATGCTTCAGCTCCTTCAACTGTAGAGTTTATTCACAGTTTTGGCTCATGAGGATCCCCATGAGCATATTAGGAACTTTTTTCATATATGTGGACCATTCTCCTTTAAGAAAATATCGCAAGAATCGGTCCGGTTAAGGTTGTTCCCATTTTCTCTAATGGGAGAAGGAAGTAAATGGTTGGCGTAGTTGCCAAGAGATTCCATCACTATGTGGGAAGAGCTTATTAGGGCCTTTCAAGTGCAATTTTTCCCAAGATAATGACTCTTAGGGATAGTATCCAAAGCTTCAAGCAGCTACAAACCCAAATAGGTCAAATCTCGTCTCATCTTTACTTGAGACAACAAAGGGAGTTGCCTAGTTACACTATGGCAAACCCCAAAAAAATAAAGCGTGAATAGGTACTTGCGTCGAGCCACGACGTTAACTAAGGTGATTCTTGGAAGGCAACCAAAGTTTTTAATGCTTTGTGTTTGTTTTTGAATAACAGTTGTTGATTGTGCATGTTAAAAAGTGGAATGTGTTTGAGAAATGCAGGTTGGCGAGCCAAGAGCCCAGTCGGTGACTCGCCAAAAAGATCGACGAGCCCAACTTAGACCGCTATTAGACCAATAAAAATCTAAAGTGGGAGTTTGTAAAACTTGGTGGGCCAATGGAAGAATTGGTGACTCGCTGAACAGGTTGGTGAGCCCGATTTTGTCCACCGTTTGGATCTCCAAATTGACTAGAGGTTCTATAAAACTCGACGAGGTAAGTCACCAATCGGCGGATTGCCAAGTGGTTCTGCATGGTTGACTAACAACACCGAAAGGGCCGCGAATTGAAAGGTTTTAAATGGCCAAACAGTTTAAATTTTCATAATCTTTTGCATTCTCCTATTTTTAATCTCGTACACTCTTACCACACTCTAGATTTTGCATATTTTCCTATTTTTGTTGCTTTTGCCTCGGATTTGAATTACATTGCTGCCTAGCATATCAAATTATTCATTCGGCTTAAAGGTTGGTTTTCTGAACTCCGAACTCTTGATTAGTGTTGAACTCAAAAGAACTTGGTAAAATTATGTATTATGTGGTAGGCAAGTGTTGAAATCGTAGTTGATGTGTGAGTTTGCCTATTTTAGTTTCGTAATTGTGGCTGATTACATAAAATGTTGATTTCCCGAGTTTTTTGTGTTTAAATTGATCATACATTATTGGGTTGCGACTATTTTGTGTTGGGTCTAGCAGGGTGAAGTCTGAGTAACCCCTAATTGTGCTAAATGACATACTTTTCCCAATGATGGAGTGTTTAACATCATTCTTACGGGCAAAAGTTGTCAGATGGCCAATTTTTGCTAAACTGGGGGAAGTTTAAGTACCTCGAAGGCATGGGTCGATTGGATCTGGTCTTAATTGAATAAGTGTGTAGTTTGATTTTGATTTTGGGGACCGTAGGCTTGAATTTGGGAAATAGGGTCAAAATTTGGCACGTTGGGTAGTTTGGCGAGCTGAGTCGAGCTTGCCGAACCGTTTGGTGGTTCGCCAATCTCCCCCTTGATCATCTTTAATTTCTCTATTTGGCTGAGTTAGTGTCTATAACTTTTGGTGGAAAGCCTGAGCTCACCAAGTTCACTCGGTGACTCACCGAAAAGTCCCTTGATCACCCTTTTTGCACCCTTAAGCCCTAAAAACATACTGTAAAAATCGGCAAGCTAGTCCGAGCTCACCGAGTGATGTCGGTGATTCACAAAAGGGCCCAGCATATCACAGAGCATTTTTCTGGAAATTTTTCAGGCGAGCCCGATCTAGCTCGCCAAAGTGACTCGGCAACTCGCCGACTGGTTTGGCGAGTCTTTCTGCAACCTGTATTCTATATCTTTTCTTGAATTATTTCTGACTCTTTTCGATCTATTTTGCAAATATGGCTAGGACCAATGGGATGAGAGTAGACTACCACCGCACAATGAGTGTGGGGCATCATAGTTAATGAGAGAGCAGCTGCTCCTTCTAAAAAAGGGACGAAAGCACCTCTGAAGGGAGGCAAAAGCAAGGGCAAAGCGCCCATAGCGGAGAGACTGGAGCATAACTCCTACTACGATACGGATTCTGTTAATTTTCAAGCCTCATTCTCCAAGCCTGAGGATGACCAACCACTTCAAACCCGGTGAGCTGAGATTCGTGCCAAAGTTCGTCAAGATCTGTCTAGGATCTCGTAGTCTACCTCTCTTGATGCTGATACAGTGTCAGTTCTAGCATAGACAGTGGTTCCAGCATCACCAGTTCAGGGTCCTCCTCCCCGTCTATTCAATAGGCAAACGACCGAGAGACTGAGGACCATTCTTGAAGAGAAGAGATTTTCCACAAATGGTGTGGTGGATAGGCACCCTCTTGTGTAGGTCACACTCCGGTATCATAGTTTCAACTTATTCACCAGGACCCAAAGCCCATACATTACCACTTGAGTCCGCGAGTTTTACATTGCATACAGTGAGTTAGGACCCCAGGGGAAAAAGAAGGTCAACACCTTAAGACCAGTAGAGTCAGTGGTAGTTCAGGAGAATACAGTGGGATACAGTAGCGATCATGTTTATGTTGCAGTTGATAGAGCTACATGGTTTGAGCATGATTACGAGGGCATGTCTACAACACAAACTCTAGATAACCTAAAGGGCTGGCTTGATCCTCTCATTTCTAACACCACCCTGAGGTTGATTGAGGCCCGAGCCCTAATTCATAAGGATGTCTTGAATATAGCAACCAGATAATGGTTCGGGTTCATCAACAGTTCTATCATACCCACACAGAATGAGTCCATCCTCCGCAACCCAAAAGCAGCCTATCTCGAATCCATCATCACCAAGAAGCGGCTCATATTTGGACTAATTATAGAGCAGGAGATGGCCTTGAAGGCCAAACAGCGCTAGACGTCCTTGCCATAACCAGTGCTTATTACAGAGCTATGTCGACTGGATAGAGTTCCTTTTGACGATAAGAGGGACATTAAGGTCACACCTAAATCCTCCATAGACATCTAGTGCATAGAGGCCGAGTACATACGGGATGAGGCGGATAGGAGGAGAACAACTTCGGTGAATGCATCCCTAAAGGTTGATGTTGAATCCATACCTGCATAGACATCTTTTCCTACTCTGGCTTTCAAGCCTTCAGGTACACCCACTACCACTCCGTCCCAGGCCCTAGGTTCTTCTTCTGCTTCCCAGCCCAGAAGGATCACTCAGGCCATGCTCCTCAATATGGGGCACCTAGCCTATTCTGCCAATGTGGGGAGTTCCCGACTAAAGGCCGAGGGGCCCTGGATGATTGAGCGGGCTATTTCAGCTGCTTTGGCACCCCTCTTGTTATGACTCCAAAAACTAGTAGGTAAAACTAGAGCCTTACGTGTGAGTTGTTGAGTTTGATGTGGGGTTTTATGTTAAAAAATGTTTTCCCAAGCTTAGGTTCAGGGGTTTAGAGGTTAAACATCAAGGTACGAACCCTCAAGGACCAACCAAGGGTCCTTGAGGAGGACTCTAAAGTCTAACCCCCAAAGCTCCCCGAAACTGCCCAAGTTGCCAAAATGTTATGGGCAATGGATGGGACCTATGCCTTGTAGGTGCATCCACTCCTCGTGGGGGTGGTTCATAGGTCAAGACCCCAAATGAGGAGCTTCCGACCACCACCTACAACTTGTAGGACGGGGAGTAGCCTGACTCACAGTCCGTGAGTTCTGAGTCGTGGGTGCTACCTACAAACTGCCTAGGTTCAACAAAGTGAGGGACAAGATAGTAAATTCCTAGGGTGGTTAGTTAATTTAGGGGTCATTTTATATTGATTAATTAGACTTATTTAAGAACTTTTAAGTCATTAACCACCCCTTTACACTTAATAATTCCTAAACCCAAATAGTAACCAGCTCCTCTCCAAATAATTCTCTCTTTAAAACCTCCATTGAAAAAGAAGAAGAGGTTAAAGTCTAGGGCTCAAGGACTTAAATTTTCCACTCAATTTAGTGAGGAATCTTCAATTAAGTTAGAGTAGTTTTGATTCATGGTTAAATTTCCATCCATGAACTCCTCAAACCTTCAATTTCAAATTTGGAAATTCTCCAAAACTAAGGGTTTTCATTCTAGGTCATGGATTCTTTCTCAAAATGTTTTCAATGGTTTAATTATCATATATTAAAATTCAATTGCTGTTTTATGGTGGTTTAGAGATAAAATCCCCCATGAATCCATGATTCCCCATAACCCTAATTTATGACTTTGATGTGTGTGAATTGTAGTAAGATGAATGTTATGGAATTGATCTTGTAATGCTTTAGTTATTTGAATAATGTCATTTTTCATGCCTAAATTGTAGTAATTCTAGGTGTGTTGGGTGAATTATGATTCATGGCCTTGAAGGGAAAATTATGAAGAATGTTGTATAATCATGATGCTTATGTATATGCTTTGTGATTCCAATGAAAGTAATGTTGTCATGACTACAATGAAAATTGTGATATTATTGTAAGGTTATTCTCAATTATAAACTTGTGAATGATGATGATATATTGTGAATGGTTTCCTCAATGTAATGTTATACCTTGAATTGGTAGGCTTAGAGAATCCTCTTCTTGTGTAATTGAAAGTGATCTTGATTGGTGTACCTTGAATTGGTAGGCTTATGGCATCCTCTTCTTGCGTAACTAAAGTATCTTTACTTAATGTACCTTGAATCGGTAGACCTAATGATGGTAGCCCTTTCATAAATGGTTAATGAAGTATTCTAAGGCTTTGCCTTGAATCGAATAGTGGTAGCCCTTTCATGATGAGTCTATGAACTAATATAATGATGAACCTTGAATCGGTAGACCTAATGGTGGTAGCCCTTTGTTGAGGATTCAATGAGCTATCCTAATAATGTACCTTGAATCGGTAGACCTAATGGTGGTGGCTCTTTCATGTGAAATAATGTACTTTGAGTCGGTAGACCTAATGGTGGTAAGCCTTTAAAATATAATAATGTTAATGAGAATGCACTACTCTATGGAAATTTAAAGCTTACCACCGAGTGGATATGGTAAGGTTTAAACTCTCCCCACGTTAGGCTGGGTTTCAATGAACACCTTTATTATCCCATAACTATGTGCCGACATAGGTTATTAGCTCGTGGATCCACCTAAGTTACAATGTTACCGGTCCTATCTTAGGCAAGTAGACCAACCCTTTATGGTGTGGGACAAAAATCAAATTCCATGGTTTGCTCACATGGTTTATGTCGGTTAATGCTTATTCCCATCATGCGAGTTATATGCTATGGTTACTCAAGAGGTTTTATGAAGTGTGGGTGGTAGTATGGGATGCCATTCATGCATTTCAAGAGTAGGCTTTGAGGAGGCTGTGGTGTGTTTCTCTAATGTCTTAATGTCTAATGAAATGAATGTTCTCATAATTATGCTAATGAGAATGCTGACTTAAAGGTTTAATGTAATGATGAATTCTTAGTTTGGAAATGTTATGATTAGTTGCTTTCCTTTTCATGACTTATTAATTGCAAATGTTCCTTATCTAGGATTATTGACTAAAGATGAGAATGAAGAATGGTAAGTATGTCGTGGTGGCCTCAAAGTGGTACTTAGTATGAATAGTATTATGGGATGTCATTAATACATTTCACAAGGATAACTTAGGGTTACTTTCATGATAATTCTATTATGGTTTAATGACTTACATGATGATTATGCTTATGTCTTGTGTGGTTATACTAAAGATGCATAATGTTTCTCAAACTTGACATAGAGCATGGTTTTCAACCAAAATGTCCTTTTTAGCATGATTTTTGTATGGCTATCATACTTAGTACATATTTGTGCTAACTATATTTTTTCTACATTTTTACAAAGTGTAGGTTCCGGATCCTAAGGTGACTTCTAGTGTTCAAAACATGGATTGATTCTCTCCAAAGCTAGTGGTGAGTCTTCATTGTTCGAGGACGAGAGTTTTTCATTCCTAATTTCTTTTATGTCATTTTACATTTTGGACTATGTTGAAGGGTTGTGACCCTATCTTTGATTCGAAAGTTGAATTAGATTTCCATGTGAGACAAATTTAGACTTTCGCTTTTTTTAAGTAAAGACTTCTATTGTCTGGATAAATGTTTTTAAATTCTGTACCATTTTCTTATGTCTTATGTTATGAATGTTATGAGGCTTGTATGAGGATTTTCAGAGTCTTGTACATTGTGTCACGTACGAGGTGTAGGCTCGATCGTGACAAACATGGTATCAGACTACAAAATGTTGAGATGGTTTTTAGGATAATGTCTCACAAGCCACGTCTAGTAGAGTTTTGTTCATGAGTGTGAAGCGCATCACATTTATAAATGTAAGGCTTAAGCTATTAGGAAACTACACTTCTTTCATTACTCTTAAGTCATCCGATATAGTTTAACTCTATAAGGTCCTTCTTCTAATCCTTATCCGGTGGTCTACAAGACATGACTACTCAAGGAGCTTTCACCAGTGGATTTGAAGTAGACAAGGTTGATCAAGGAGATCCTCCTCAAGCTCCTCAAATTCCAGTTGAATTAATGCCCAGTGATAAGATTAGATATGGCTTTCAATTATTTACTCTAAGCCAAAATATAAATTCCAGAATTTTATGAGTCCGTTATGGGGGAAGATCCTCAAGAGCTTATAGATGATGTCTCTAGGGTGTTGAAATTTGTGGGGGTGACACTGGTAGAGAAGGCGGATCTGGCCGCTTACCAATTGAATGATGTTGCTAAAATGTGGTTTAGTTAATGGAATGAAGCGAGGCCTGTAGAAGCGGGCCCCATAGAATGGGAAAGATTTAAGAATGGGTTTCTTGATAGGTTTTGCCCTCTAGAGATGAGAAAAGCTAAGCTACTTGCATTTATTAACCTTCGGCAAGGTAGGATGATTGTTGAGAAATATGCTCAGATATTCACTAGGTTGTCAAGGTATGCTCCACCTATGTTAACCGACTCTAGGTCAATAAACAATAAGTTTGTGTCGGCGGTATCCAACTTGGTAGTGGAAGATTGTTGTATGGTTATGCTTGAAAATGATATGAATATTGCTCATCTTATGATTCGTGCCCAATGGATTGAATAGAGAGGATTGAAAAACGGTTGAGGGGGAAAGAGAGGATTAGGATTGATGGGAGTAATTCTTTTCTCGAAAGGTCTTTTGGACAAGGTCCTCCTAGGTTTTCCCCAAAAGTTATTGGAGAAAGGGTGTCTAATCCTATGTCTCATGACAAGAATAGAATACCCATATTTCTAACCTTTGCTAGATGTGGAAAAAGACATATGGGTAAATGTGTGGCCGGCATGGGGGGTTGTTAAGGTTGTGGTAAGAGTTGCCACAAAATGAGAGATTACCCGGTACTTACCGCTAGGGGGAGAGATAGGAAGAAAATTAGGTCCTATGCTCTCCAAGCAAGAGAGGACAAAGGAGTACTTCTGGATGAAGGCACTGGTATGTTGATAATTCCTTTTAGATGTAGATGTTTTATTAAGGTCCCTATGCTATTTGCTAGATTTTCATGTTAGACTTAGTATGGGATTACTCCTAAGGGGGAGATGGTATGCTTGAAAGGAAAGGTTGTTGAGAGTTCTGATATCCTTATCTGTTTCTTCTATTCCTATTCAAGCTTATGACAAAGAGTTCCTTGTGGCGTGTTTTATGTTTTAGAGTAATATGTGATTATTTGTTTCCATGGTCTCCTTATGATATGCATGTTCTTGATGAATTCATCTTTAATGAGAAAATGAGTTTTTATGATTTATGTTCCTCATGTTGATGTGCATTTAGTATGAGTTTCCTATATGATTCATGAGATAAATTGTTGAACATTCTTATATGAGCTTTTGAGAATAATTGCTTAATTTGCTTCATGATGATATGATGAGCATGCTTTGAGTTGGAGAAGGTAGTTCCTCCAATGAATTGAGAAATGTTGAAGTTTTCATGCATAATTGATATGTAGATGTAGTTCCTACTTCCTCGTGTTGCATTGAGTATATTGAGATGGAGTTGATGTTTCCTCCTTGTTTTGTGCATTGTTATGATGTTTTATGTATGATGGGCTACAAGTTTTCAGTCTTAATTTTCGTAAGGTATTTAAAGTGTCCTTCAAGAACGAATGTTCTCAAGGGGGAGGTAATGTTACAACTCAGAAAACTAGTAGGTGAAACTAGAGACTTACGTGTGACTTATTGAGTTTGATGTGGGATATTATATTGAAAAATGTTTTCCCGATCTTAGGGTGAGGGGTTTAGGGGTTAAACGTCAAGGTACAACCCCCCCCCAAGGGTCCTTGAGGAGGACCCTAAAGCCTAACCCCAAAAACTCCCCAAAACTGCCTAAGCTGCCAAAATGTTATGGGCTACGGATGGGACCGACTCCCCGTAAGGCCATCCACGCCTCGTGGGGGAGGTTCATAGGTCAAGACCCCAAATGAGGAGCTGAAGACCACCACCCATGGACCTAGAGAATGGGGCGTTGCCCCACTCACGGTCCGTGAGTCCTGATTAGTGGGTGTTGCCTGCAAACTGCCTGAGTTCGGCCAATTGAGAGACATGATGGTAAATTCCTAGGGTGGTTAGTTAAGTTAGGCGTCATTTTATATTGATTAATTAGACTTATTTAAGACCGTCTAAGTCATTAACCACCCATTTACACTTCATAATTCCCAAACCCAAATAGTAACCACCTTCTATCCAAATAACTCTCTCAAAAACCTCCATTGAAGAAGAAGAAGAGGTCAAGGTCTAGGGCTCAAGGACTCAACTTTTCAACTCAATTTAGTGAGGAATCTTCAATTAAGGTATAGTAGTTTTCATTCATGGTTAACTTTCCATCCATGAAGTCCTCAAACCTTCAATTTCAATGTTGGAAATTCTCCAAAACTAGGGTTTTCATTCTAGGTCATGGATTCTTTCTCAAAACGTTTTCAATAGTTTAATTATCATATATTAAGATTCAATTGCTGTTTTATGGTTGTTTTAAGATAAAATCCCCCATGAATCCATGATTCCCCCATAACCCTAATTTATGACTTTGATGTGGGTGAATTGTAGTAAGACGAATGTTATGTAATTGATCTAGTAATGCTTTAGTTACTTGAATAATGTCATTTTTCATGCCTAATTGTAGTAATTCTAGGTGTGTTGGTGAATTATGATTCTTGTCATTGAAGGGTAAATTATGAAGAATCTGGTAAATTATGATGCTTATGTATATGCTTTGTGATTCCAATGAAAATAATGTTATCACGACTACAATGGAAATTGTGATATTATTGTTAGGTTATACTCAATTATACACTTGTGAATGATGATGATATATTGTGAAAGGTTTCTTCAATGTAATGTTATTCCTTGAATTGGTAGGCTTAGGGCATCCTCTTCCTGTGTAATTGAAAATGATCTTGATTGATGTACCTTGAATTGGTAGGATTAGGGCATCCTCTTCTTGCGTAACTTAAGTATCTTGACTTAATGTACCTTTAATTGGTAGACCTAATGGGGGTAGCCCTTTCATAAATGGTTAATGAAGTATTCTAAGGCTTTGTCTGGAATCAATAGAACAAATGGTGGTAGCCCTTTCATGATGAGTCTATGAACTAATATAATGACGAACCTTGAATCGGTAGACCTAATGGTGGTAGCCCTTTCATGATGAGTCTATGTACTAATTTAATGATGAAACTTGAATCAGTAGACCTAATTGTTGTAGCCTTTTCTTGAGTATTCAATTAGCTATCCTAATAATGTACCTTAAATTGGTAGACCTAATGGTGGTGGCCCTATCATGTGTAATAATGTACTTTTGGTCGGTAGACCTAATGGTTGTAGCCCTCTCAAGTATAATAATGTTACTGAGAATGAACTACACTATGGGAATTTAAAGCTTAACACTGAGTGGATATGGTAAGGTTGAAGCTTTCCCCACATTAGGCCGGGTTTTAATGAACCCTTCCTTAGCCCATAACTATGTGCCCATATAGGCTATTAGCTAGTGGATCCACCTAAGCTAAAATGTTACCGGTCCTACCTAAGTCAAGTAGAACAACCCACTATGGTGTGGGACAGACACCGGATTCCATGGTTTGCTCACATGGTCTATGTCGGTTAATGCATATTCCCATCATGTGAGTTACGTGCTATGGTTACTCAAGAGGTTCTATGAAATGTGGGTGTTAGTATGGGATGTCATACATGTATTGCACAAGTAGGCTTTGAGGGGGGCTATGGTGTGTTTCTCTAATGTCTTAATGTCTAATGAAATGAATGTGCTCATAATGATGCTAATGAGAATGTTGACTTCAAGGCTTAATGTAATGATGAATGCTTAACTTGGAAATGTTATTATGAGTTGCTTTCCTTGTCATGCCTTATTAAATATGAATGCTCCTTGTTTATGATTATTGACTAAAGGTGAGAATGAAGAATGGTAAGTATTTTATGGTGGCCTCAAAGTGGTACTTAGTATGAATGGTATTATGGGATGCCATTAATACATTGTGCAAGTATAACATAGGGTTACTTTCATGATAGTTCTATGAGGTTCTAATGACTTACACGGTGAATATGCTTATTTCTTGTATGGTTATACTAAAGATGCATGATGTTTCTCGAACTTGACATATAACATGGTTTTCAACCAAAATGTCCTTTATAGCATGATTTTTTCATAGTTATCTACTTATTACATAATTGTGCTAACCCATATTTCTTCTACAATTTTACAAAGTGTAGGTTTCAGATCTTAAGACGACTTCTAGTGTTCAAAGTTTGGTTTGATTCTCTCCAAAGATAGTGGTGAGTCCTCGTGGCTCGAGGACGAGAGTTGTTCATTCCTAGTTTATTTAATGTCATTTTATGTTTTAGAGTAATTTGAAGGGTTGTGACCCTATATTTGATTCTAAAGTTTTATTAGATGGCCATATGGGACAAAGTTAGACTTTCGTTATTTTTAAGTAAAGACTTTAATTGTATAGATAAATGTTTTTAAATTCCGTACCATTTTCTTATGTCTTATGTTATGAATTCTATGAGGCTTTTCAGAGTCATGTACACTGTGTCACATCTAGGGTGTAGGCTCGGGTCGTGACATCTCCGGACATCATTGATGTTCTCACGACAAGAGTGGAGTATTGTGAGAGAGGACAAGGGGTTACTTCTGAGGTTATGACTTTGAAAGCTAAGGTTTCTAATTTGAGGAAGGATGAAGACTATCTGAAGTCCACAAACTTCACTTCACTGTTTGAGACAGCTGAGGCTCCGGGTGTTTCGGCTAGTTTTGATATGCCTTCGACTACCACTGGAGATGAGGCTATGAATGATGTGACTACTGTTGAGTCAGAGACGGAGATAGATGAGGAACATCTTAATGTTTAGGAGGCAACCATATATAAGGACCTACTTGATTTAGAGGAGACGATAGTGCAGTCAATCATTCAGACATCGCTTATAGAGACATCTACGGTAGGCTCTAGTGGAACCAATGGTGTTGTTACCCCGGGCACTGATGCCCATGATCTGAGTGTGACACCGGGCATTGATGCCCCGACAAAAGGAGTGACTGATTAGATATGATCGTTCTTTACCTCCCTCTATGTTATTTTTCTTGATTTTGGTTTTATTAGTTGCATTTGAGAACAACTACTTTTTTATGGGTGGGATGAGGTGTTTCCATACCTACCTCTTGTGATTACATTTAGTTTATATATATTGGGTTTTGTTTTTTAAACTATGTTTTGATTCTATCTTGTGGATATTTGATCTTGTGGCTCCTTGTTTTGAATGGAAATGGTTTTTGACCAATTCTGAAAATTTTGTGGCACCTCTTTTGTGTGTGATTGTGGTTTTTCTTATGCAAATTTGAGTATCGTTTATGATCAATACTGATGACTTGAATAGTGCTCTTAATTGAACGAAATGAATGTGCAACTACGATGAGGCCAAATGAAATTGCATAGACAATGTGTGGACTCTTTGCATATCATTGTGACTAGTTGGTTATTGAATGAAGCCTCTTATGATGAACATTGCACACTAGCTCGAATGAGTCTCGTTTGATATTGGTGCCAATGCCTTGTGTGATGAGCTTACCTTGAACATTGTGTATGATGACACATAGAATTTTCCCTATTTGGTCCGGTTGACTAAGTGATGCAAGCACTTGAAATGATCTTAGGCAAAAATTTTGAAGAGTTAAACAATTTGACAATATACCTCTTTTGTGGCCAACCTTGTGAGATGTGTAAACCTTGCTTGAACCCCTATGAACCTTATCATTTTCTTGGAAGAAACTTGAACAATTGTGACCCCTCTTTATCCATGCACCAATAAACTCTCATGAAGCACGGTTTGTTTGAATTGCCAACTTAGGCCAAAAGCCTAAGTTGATGGTGCGGTGAAAAGAGAAGGCAAATCAAGATGTGTAAAAAAATTCCCCTTTGAACAATGGTCATGAAAAATATGGAACCCCTCCATGTAAATAAAAAAACAAAAAGAAAAGAAGAAAGCAAAAGAAAAAGAATGAAAAAGTTGTGAAAGTTGCAAAAGAATTGGGGTGTCCAGTAGTCCATTGGAAGTTGAATAATGGGGTGAATTATGAGCATGATTAAAATGTTGAACAAAAGGAAGAAAGTGATGTTCTGACCACACTTCATGAGGGTAGCAGTCATTGAGCTTAAATGACTATACCTTTACACTGAGCTCTGTTACAAGCCTTTAAAAGACCTTTGTGATCTTGAGTGAGATGAAATGAATGTTGATTGGAACATAAGGGCAAACCTATGGGTGAAGTCATGCACGTGTTCATCTGTGATTCTAGAACTACAAATTGTTGAAGACTTTTGTGTGGATAGGGAATCATCTTTATTATGAGAGTAATTGAGTACCTTTGTTGAGCTTGAACTTGCATTTGAAGCGAGTATTGTGAACTTGAGCATCTTTGGAAATGATAAGTCACAACTTGAATCTTTGAGTGCACAATTGATTATTGCATGAGTAGTTGAGTCTTGTTGTGCGCATTCATGTTGAGTCTTTTGTAGCACCGTTTGAGACATCATTTTTGAATTGCTGCACTTGAGTTTTACTTGAGCACAAGTAAAAGTTTAAGTTGGGGGTGTTGATGAGTCTGAGATTTGGACTGATTTAGGACTTTGTTTATATAGATTTAGTGTCCTCAAATGCTTAAATTATTCAATAAACTGATGAAAAATACTAGATTTTCACATATATGGGTTGAGGAACAAAGCAAGGACACTAACATGGAAGAAGGAACAAAATAAACTGAAGAATTGAGGAAAGGCAACCCTGGTGATTGCCAAGAGCGTTTGGTGAATCGCCGAATGGCCAGATCCACTGCTTAAAGTTCCAATGTATGAACACTGAGGGAAGAAACCAAATCGGTGACAAGAAGGAGTAGTCTGCGCATCGCCGAGTAGTTTTGTAGAGCAGTGACAGATTGCCCAAAGTTACAGAACCCAAGGAGCTGAATGATAAGGCGGAAAGGGCGATGGAAGAGATCAAAAGGCGACTCGCCGAGTGGTTTGGCGAGCCAGACTTACTTCGCCGAATGCCTCTTAGTAGCACATTTTTGGTGACTATTAATATGCTTCAGAATATTTAGTTTAGTGTCTATATATGCATTAAAACTTATGCTGAGTAATTAATTGAGTTTTAGAAGACTCATCAAATTGGAGCATTGTAAAGACGAAATCACTCTGACCCAATTGATGGATAATCAATTTGGTAACTCTTTTTATCTTTTTATAATGTCTATCTAAAACTCCAATTCTTGGGGTGTGATTATTTGATTATGGGCTGATTTAGTTTATAGGTATTGCTAATTGATAGTTTAAATTCTATTTAAAAGTGAGTTTAATAATTAATTATGGCTTAATTTAAGAATTGTAGTTGCAAATGGAGCTCTATATTTGTGTTCTTGGCTTGCTCGAGAGAGAGGTTTTAGAACTAAGGTTTTTGATTGATGGTTTGTGGGTATTGGGTTGATCTGGGTTTAGCTAGAGAGTAAATCCTAAACCCACTCACACACATTTAGCTCGAGCGAGTGAATAGATTAAGGTGTGGACTGCTCTTAATTTGCATGCTTGTTGATGTTTGAAATTCACGGTAGTTGTTCGAGTGAAAACTATTTCCCTTATAGTCTAGCCTACTCACTAATATCTAGCTATTTACTTATAGTTGCAATTACCGATATGCTTATATTTGCCTATAATCAATCATATCCAAAGAATCCATCTCCTTATTACTAATTCGAAGTGTTTGTGACTACTTTTAGTTGATAATTAAACCAAAAACCCCCATTTGACATTCCTGTCACCCCTTTTCCTTGATTATGACTTTAATCGATAATTTCTATTCCTATGGCTTATTAGATCACATTCATACTTCCTCATTGAATTTAAGACATGTACCACTCCCTATGGGATTTGACTCCAACTAATTTAGTTGGGTTTTATACTGTTTTACGATCATTGACACCTAGAATTGGATGAGGTGTACTAGTAACATTAAATCATCTTCTAAACACCCTATTCATCAAATCATTTATCTTATCCAAAACTCAAAATGGTCTAGTAGGGTTCTACCATTAATAACATAAAACAATAATGAAGCTCATTTATACTAACGACAACATCAAATTCTAGCATATCAAGCCACAAAGGACAAGTAATCCAAAATCTAAATAAAGCATAAAATACATACCGGTAGCAACATTCGGAGGTCACTCTTGTTCACCTCTAGCTTGAAGAGCATAGAACCTATTCTTCTTTGAAGCATCCCCATCCGAACCACTAGGAGGAACTTGTGTACCCTCTCTTCTCATAGCCTTTATCTTTGGACAATCTCTCATCTTGTGGCCACTTTCCCCACAGCTAAAGCAACACTCTCTACTGGCCAAACACCTACCCTCATGTCTATTTCCACATCTAGCAAAAGTAGGCCATAGGGACTCATTACCCATTCCGGGTGGCTTAGGGTTAGATACTCTCTCTCGCTTATACTTAGAAGCATTAGAAGAACCTAGTGTGGAAAACCTTTGTTGCTTCTTAGAGCAACCATGTCCAACGGACTTCTCATGAAAGGAATTATCATCATCCATTCTAGACCTCTTTTTCTCCCTAGATTTCTCTTCCTTGAGTTTCAATTCCTCAATTTATTGGGCATACACTATAAGACATGATATATCCATAGCACCAACGAGCATTGTCGTGCGACATTCTTTTTCTACTAAGTCGGGCACTCCCATCATAAACTTATTCATCTTAGCACTCGAATTTGCCATTATAGTTGAAGCATACATGGATAGTTGGGTAAATATTAAGGCATACTCCTTAACACTCATGCTACCTTGCCTAAGGTTAATGAACTCTTGAATTTTAGCCTCCCTTAACTCTAGGGGAAATAAACTATCAAGAAATGACAACTTGAACACTTCCTACTCTACGGGACCCGCCCCTACCGGCCTGGCCTTTTTCCATTAATCATACTATATTTGTGCAACACCTCTCGATTGGTAAGCGCCTAACTCTGCTTTCTCTACCGAAGTCACCCCTATGATAGCAAGTACCTTATAAACCTCATCTATAAACTCCTTAGGATCCTCTTCCACTTTGGAGCCATAAAAATCTGGAGGGCTCATTCTCATAAAATCCCTCACTCTTAAAGTCGTGGAATTCATTCACATTAGGATTCACAAGAGCAACCACTTTCCTATTGACTTGAGCTGTCATGGCTTGAGCCAAAACTTGAAAGGCCGCCCTAAACTCCACATGAGTAACATTCTCGACCAAAGGATCAATTGGAGTTTGATTAGCTTGAGGAGGAGATCCTTGATTCACATCGTCTTCCTTATTCCTCCTAGCATTTGCCCTTGTTTTAGCCATATCCTGAAAACCATCGAGAAAGGATTAGGAGAAAGACCTTATAGAGCTAAGCTCTATGCCACGACTTAGAGAAGTGAAGAAGTGAGATTTCATAATCATCTAATAGCTTCCCATTCATAAATCTGGCGCGCTTCACACTTATAAACAAGACTATACTAGATGTGGTTTGAGACATCCTAGAATCATTCTAAACCTTGTGCTCTAATAACCAAGTTTGTCACGACCCAGGGTTACCCCCCAGATGTAACAAGGAATACAAGACTCTGAGAAGTCTCACACAAGCCCCTCAACATATCATAACATAAGATAATAGGAAAGTGCATAAATTTTAAATATTTTCCATACAATCGAAGTATTTTATAATAGCAAAGCGGAAGTCTATTACACTTGTCTCAAAACATCTAATAAAACTATGATTAAATATTGGGACACAACTCATACAATAGTTCTAAATATAAAGAAAGACATAAAGGAAAACTGATCAAATCCTCGATTCTATGAGGAATCACCATGTCTTCAATCCTTGCTATACTATGAACCTAGCCTCGGGGATGGAACTCAATATCTTCGGACCCTACATTTGATAAGAATGTAGGCAAGAGTATGTGTTAGTACAAAATGTACTATGCGTTAGTACAAAATGTACTAAATATGACAGCTAACATAATAACATGAGAGCATAACAACATATTAGAAAGCATAATATCCAACATAGACATAATATAAGCATTAGTCAACAAAACGAATAATCCATAAACATAAGAAATACATCATGTTCATAAGCATAGTAAATCCTTAGATCTTTATAACATAAAATAATAACTACTTCTTAAGTAACCTCATAGCATACTTGTATAATGCATGGATGAGACCCCATAATTTCACCCAAACTAAGTACCACTTTTAGGCCAACATAATCATACTTACCATCTTTGGATCTCAACCTTAGCTTAATTCTCATAGACAAGGGAACCTTCACCTTAAGCCAAACATATCAAGGAAGGAAACTATAGCAATAATCCAAGCTAAGAATACAACATATAAGATAGATACTTCATCAGTAGATTCAAGTCATACTTTGCAATGAATAAATATTACCCCATAATCTCACCCATAATAAGTACCACTTTAGGCCGTCATACATAAATGATTATAATTTATTATTTCTAGGCTACCAAGGAATAACACCATACTAGGCTAGACCAAGATACCATGGAAAACATACTATCATGCAAGTCCAAACTATTCAAGGAAGGATACTATTGCTCCATCCTAGCTACCAATGAAATGGTTTGACCTAACCAAGTCATGCTACCATGCAAGCCTTCTCTGATGATAGTTCAAGCTAACCTTAGGAAGGGTATGATTTCTCAATCCAAGGCTACCATGTGATCTCCTACTCAAGATACTATGAAATGGTTTAGTCTAACCAAGTCAAGCTATTCATAAAGGGATTTCATAACACAACTTCAAGCAAACATACCTAAACATGCTTTGATTCATTTTAGGTTAGTAAGCCTTTATACCTAGAATCATTCTATGTGAGAGAACCTTTCATATTATATCATATTCATGCATAAGTGTGTCTATGAGAATATCCTTTCAACAACACATAACAAGATCATAATCATAATCACTTCATTCTCAAAGCCTTTGCATACATAATTCATCATATTAACATTACTTTCAAAGATCTAATAACTGTTATTCATCACTAAAATTCTTACTCTCAAAGCTTTACTTCTTACAATCATCATTCACACCTAGATCACAAGACATTCTAGTCACATGCTTCATTCTCAAGTAATTCTAGTCATCTATCATCATAAAGGCTAAATCTCAAGCATTACTAAGCATGATACATCATATATACTTTAATATAACTCAATGATATCTACATGCTTTTACTCTTAAGCAATTACTACACATATAATCAACCCTAGGAGATTATATCTAAATCCTCAATTTCCCTTCTTAAGGCATAAACCCACATTACTTCAATTTCATCAATTATATTAGGTTTAGGCATAGAAAACATGTAATTTCTTCATAATAACATGATTCACTACTAATTCTACCATAAACAATCAATATCCACTCAATTGGATCAATATACATCATAACCCACAACATTGAAGAAACTCTAACTTGAATTGGGGAATTCTTCATCAAATTAGGTAAATTCTAGAGGAATCCATGGATGGAAGAATCCATGTATGAATAATCTATCATACCTTGGATACAAAGCCCTCAATGCTTGAAACAATGGATATATGGCTTGACCTAGCTTGATTCACTTCTTCTTCTTCACTTTCTTAGGAGAAGATTTTTTAGAGAGAAATGGGTTTCTTTTGAGGGCTTAGAAATAATGGTTTGGAATAACTAAATTAAGCATCTAATGTCTTTATATAGGTAGTGTAAACTAGGGTAAAACCACATCACTTAATACCTAATTAATTTCAGAAAACCCCGAAGTGCCTCTAACTAATTCATCAAAATAGTTTACAGGTGAACACCCACGACCCCACGGCCATGGTCTATGGAGGGACCAATGTGGTGTGCTGGTGAACCATGGGTGGGTGTCTATGTCCTATTATTGGGACCCTGACCCACTACCCCTGATCCAGGGAGTAGGTGGACCAACGGGGTGTAGGTCCCCTTGTAGGTCACTTCCCAGACAACTTTTTCCTAGGGTCTTCCTCAAGGACCCATGGTTGGTCCTTGGGGGTTGTAGCTTGATGTTCTAACACAAAACCCTTTTATTTTAAGTATGGGGAGTTATATTTATGACTCTAACCCTCACATTAAGCACTAGCTTATCCTACTAGTTTCTGTGGTGTTACAAATATCCTCTTGGTGCTAAGCAAAAATCAGACTGAGTAGTTATTAATCTTAACATGTCTTATATTTAAAAGACATGGGTATTCTCCATTTCTCTTGACATAGGATAGCTCGTTAGACCATGCGTGAGAAAACCTTTCATTGTCCAAGATCTTTTCATAATAGCTTTTAAGGCCCATAGTCATTAACTTCATGCTAGAAATGCCCCTAATAGTATTGGAAATAGTTTTGAAATCATGGTCTCTAATCATTGATGACATATCCAGATACCATACTAATCAAGACCTAATTTTGGAAAATAGCCTGAAAAGCTTTGAGGGAAAATCAAGATATCATTCACGTCATATGGACAAGCTTCATAGAGCACATAGACACTCTCATCTATAAGCTTACTTGAGTCATAAACATACTTTCATGAACATACATTCTTTTCAATAATTCATAAGCTTCATCATATTTTCAAAGTCAAAGCACCTTAAAATGAATTCACATCAATTTCATAAAGAGAAGACATGCATAAATTCATAATTTCAATTTTCATAGCTCAAGACCCACATTAAGTCATCATAGCTTGGAAAACATGGGGTATGCATGGGTTCATGGAAAATCAACTTAGAAACATGAAATTACTTAAATTCATGCATACAAAGTAATAAAACAGTCAGTTGAACCAACATTGAAAAGAACCCATGACAATTGAAGAAAACCCAAACTTGATTGGGGAATTCAACTATACAAAATTGGAGAATTTAGGGACTCGATGGAGGAAAGGACTACATAGGTGAATACTATCATACTTGGGTGCCAATATCTTGGAAGCAATGGAGGATTAGGAATCTTGATCTTCAATCCCTTGCTTTCTTCTTCAACTTCTAGAAAGACATATATTTGAGAGGAGGAGCTTGATCTTCTTTTGAGAATTTGGGAGAATGAATTGATTTTGGGTGATTTGGGGTTGAAAATCATTATATAGGGCTTTGGGTATAAGGAAAAATGACATTGTATTGAGTTAAAACATTTAGGAAAAGACCCTACAACCCTGACATAAAAATGCCGAATTATGTGACTATGGGACAAAAACAGGTCATCTTCAGCACCACGGCCCATCAAATAGGTCGTCAAGAAATCCTGCCTGACAAGGTTTTACTATTTTGAGCATAACTTTTTACTTCGAGCTTGGAATTAGGAAAACTCAGCGCCGTTAGAAATAAGACTCAGAGATCTTTAAATTTATAGGTCATGGGCCACCCAATTTGTTTTGTGCTAAAATTTATGATTGTTTGAAGTTGACCCTAAACTCTAAGTCTGATAAAAACTCTTCATGGATGACTTCACAGTCCATGTGAAGCGGCACGGGCCATTTTGATGCATGTGGTCCTCGAGCAGTGACTATGGGAGAACCCCTTCTGATTGGCCTACTTGACGACCACTTTGAAGAGTCTTCAACCTCACCACAGGCCATTTAGGCACCGTTAAAGTGAAGCTTGCATGGGGCAAGTTATGGAAACCTACTGTGAGCCCCTTAACGGATCGTGGTCCCATTCACCACACTTTTAAGGCTCTGTGAAAGGTTCCATGATCCACTTTTTGGGCTTGTGAGTTTCCCACTTCATCCATTTCTAGCCTTTCTCAAATCTGATATGTTACAGAAATAGAACCTTAGACCTCTTTTGTAGGGTTACTTTTTCTTTTTCAAGTGCAGTAGTAAGCAAAATCTATCTTAGATTTCGTTTCTTCTACTTTTTCTTAAGAGTTGAATTTCCTAAAAACAAATATATTTATGTTTTTTATTAGCATGAGTAGCTAAGAACCCTTATTCTAGGGCTGCGACTATGAATGATTGTTGAACATTGAATTTTATTGGATGAAGTTGGTTATCATATAAATTATTCTTGTGTTCTTGAATTAGTATTTTGATGATTGGCCGCCATTAAAATAAATGCATTCTCTTCTTCTCAAATTGAGAGAGGAATGGAGAGATAGAATGTGGACTACAAGGAGCATGATATTTTCTTACATGACACTGTAATATATTTGTGTTTAAGATAGTGATATACCTATGTTTCGTGGTTGATTACGAAACAAGATGATAACTTTAATGCTCACCAGTTGATTCAATCGATCCCCATTGAACGTTGTAGTTAGACTGTAAATTAGAGTAGGTTATTAGATCTTGAGAGTTCATGATCATAAAATTTACCTTATAAATCAAAAAATTGATAACCATCTATAATCCATACAAGATATGTCAAAACTTAATTCTTAGTTACACTCCAGCCCTAGTATTGTCCCAAACTATTGTGTACACACCAAAATTTAAGTCGATCATTGTTAGTTACTTTTAATTCTAAAATTCTTACAATCATATTTAGAAATAAAAAAAATCAAAATCAGTGAGTTACACTTGCATTAACTTGTAGGTTTAGTCGAATAAAATATACACTAATCGTAACTCCTTTGGGTTTGATGATTCGGGTATTTTAGAGCCACTGTATTATTTGCGTGACTATGTACACTTGTGTGTACATTTGGGAGAACTGAGTTTTGGCATAGCCCAGACCTTAAACCACAGATATGCATCAAAGTAACCAAGAGTGTGTTGCCTAAACCTTGAACCACAAATAGGCCTCCAAAATGTAATCAATAGGATCTAGCTAATATGTATCAACTCCATTGAGGATAAAGAGCCCCAATATCAGAATACTGTTGTAGATTAGTCACCAACCTTGAATCTGATAATCAATTATTATATGCTAAAAGACCCCATATTTAACTCATCTCTATAAGGCCATTTTTGATAGACGTCCACTCCAAGGTGATAAATTATATACTACAAGATCCAACTTAATCTAATCCCAAACCGTCAAACGAAGCTCGATATCTCAACCGTGAGTCACTGTGGCCGTGAAAAAGGGAAATTATGGATAAAAGGTCATCAGAGCTAAGTCATCGCCTAATATATGGCTCATTATATTAGACTCAAGTTCACTACATCAGTCTATAGGGAGCTAAGCTGTCCGACATAACGTCAAAGAGATTCTAATATTTGTTGGCTCAAAAATTCACAAGTATAAGCCGAACATGCTTTGGTACAAATAATAAATTAATAACAATTCACTCCACAAGGTAAGGATGATAAAAATAAGGGAAACCAATAGACTAACAATCCCAAGAAAAACCCAAAACAAGCCTAAAACATGAGATTGAACTAGCTAAGAATGAACAACAAACTAACCACCTCAAAATTCACATAATTCAACACGCATTTGCTTTCTCAAGATCAAACTAAAGGTTGATACGTCATATTCTACCAAAATGCAGACAGTGCACGCTCTAAAGTCAAAACTCCAAAGCTTTTCCCTTTTGTATGGCCTCCGAATACTACAATGCTTTCAAAAATAGGATCAAAATGTCAGGACAGTCTTTTAGAAACCAAAATAACATTAATAAAAAACGAACAAAAAATTGAGCCAAAATGGGAAATGTGGGATGCAGGGTTCAAATTTCATAATTAACCTCGTCAAAAGGTCCATTGAAGCTTCCTTAATTTGAATCCTAAAATGGGACACAATTCGGGGTACGAAATGTAGACACGACATCATGCAAGAAAATTCACCGTTAGTTTAAAGAAATGAGGACTTGCAGCCCTTTTTGGGCTAGTTTTACATCAAACATACAACCCTTGGCAAAGTGAGGATACTCCAGATGTATTTCCAAACTCCTCAAATAGACCAAGCTTTGAATAAACCAAATCAGACATCTAAAGATCTCAAAATCAAAGTTAGGAATAAGGAACTTATGCTAATCGCGCCTAATCTATATTTAAAAAGACTAGACAAAAATCCTCTTCGCGATCCTGGCTCAGGGCTTGAGAAAATGGTAGGCCACTATTCTAGGCCTTCCTAAACATGGAGGAGATTCTGCGATTGTGGAAGGCAACTTACCTGGGCATCATAAACTTTTCAAGGAGCCCAAAATCGCGGTAGGCAAAGAACTAAGCCTTCATAAACGTGACCCATGTCCTACGAACCTAGAGGCCATTAGTATTGGCCATTAGGAACACATTAGGGAGACTCCTGAATGCGAAGAAGGGGTGGAGCTGCACCAGCTAATGTACATAAGTTGGTTTTGGCCAAGTTCAACATTATCGATGGGGTGATCGGGATTCATTCAGAATCTCATGCGTGTAAATGGTATACTGTACTAATATGTGTAGGTTCCCGTATCCTACCCCACCAAATTAAGCATTCCAAACTCAACGTAAATGTCAAAACTTCCAATCGAGGTCTTCTTCACAAAAAGTGGGTCACACTCTCAAGCCCCATTTTAAGTCAAAATCCACAAAGGAGCTCAGAATTATCTTGAAAGCCTCGAGATCCACATGAAAGATTATTCTAGATAAAACATGATGTTCTAAAGCTAACAAAATAATCAGAATTATATTTTGAGGCCATTTTCCTAAAATTTTGACCGGAGTCAACCATTCAAGTTTCAAAAGCTCCAAAAAACGTAAACTTACACTGAATCAAATGAACAATCAGGCGACCAAACAGTCAGTTCCAGCATGTCATAAATGACTTAGAGTTGCTATAAGAATGATCTAAACAATGAAAAGAAATGTATAAAAATTTCTTGGTAGAGTTTGTGCCTTTTAATTTAAGACTTAACAAACTTAAATGTCTAGAATAATACTAGATACAAGAGCATGAGCTAGCGAGATCTCAATATATGTTACTTTCTCTATTTCAATTTATGTAACACAAATGTAAGTTTAAGCCAACCGAATTTATATATGTTTTAAAAAATATTTAAGTTGTTAATTATTAACATTTGTATTGGTTTTTACCTAATTTTCATGCAATATATTTTAATTTCTTTGTCCTAGTTAATGTGGCACCAATAGAATTTTGGGAGTCAAAAATTTTTTTTTTTATGTTTTACTATAGATATTTTAAGTTGTTTTTGTTGTAGTTTATATATTTTTTCTAGGTATTTTTATATTATATATGTTACTCCCTTTGTCTCTATTTATTTGATATAAATGAAAATTCTGGATTCAAGCAATTTTTATATGTTTTTTATTAATAGTTTAAGTTGTTAATTATTATGATTTATAATAGTTTTTACGTAATTTTTATGTAATATATGTTACCCCTCTATCCCAATTTATTTGGCACAGATAGAACTTCAAGACTCAACCATATTATTATTATTATTTAGTTATTTTAAGTATTTAATTATTATGATTTATATCCCTTTTTACGTAATTTTCCAAAAAGTAGGAAAAAATAAATTAAAACAGAGAGATTGTCAAAAATACCCTCAGTTAGAAGCATGTGATGAATATTTGTCTGCTTCAAGACATTTATTAATAGTACTACAATCATATATTATAATTTCTAAAAGTTTTGGTAAATATTTGTGGAATTTAATCAACAAATTTTACTAATTTTAAGCTTGGAAAAAGATAATTTTTTTTAAGAAATACATACGGATAAAATATCATACATAATGCATCATCTTGTAAACATTTTGTAACGACCCTTACATTCGTTATGGGTAGAGAAATGGTGGTAGCATTGAGTTATAAACGTTTTGGGTAGTGACTTGAAAAATTTGAGCTAGGCCATTCTCAAATATAATCTAAGTAAAATGAGGTCAAAAGTACTCCAGGAATGAATCGGGTGGTATGTCCAAGTTTGAATCATGTTTCCTAGTGTAGAAGACATTATGAAATCCATAAGGACTTTTGGAATTAAATTCGGGTGAGTAGAATTGTCGATATCGAACTTGGAATGAAAAGGTTAGTTTAGAACGTCAAGGTTAGAAGGTATGTTGTTAAATATGGGCTTTATGGAGAATTTATGAGTCTTTGTCTCAGTGAAATCATCTTTAACATTTATCATACCGCTAGAACGGGATTAATTCATTCCCACTATAGCGGGTAGGCCTCTATGGTGATGCCATGACTACAGGTCAGGCCTCTATAGCAGGATTAGTCAGAATTTTGTGCAGAATAATCCCAAAAAACTTCTTATTTTGTGCAACTTCATTCTTGTAATTGGAAAGGGAGACTTAGGACAATTCTCTTCTATTTTTCCACAAATATCTTTAATAAAGATAAGTTAATTACATCACCAACTTGTACGTTGATTCTTTAGCATTAGAATCTAGGATGTTACTCTTGGGGAAGAGTTTTAACTTAAATTAATGGTGGGAAGGAGCCTTGTTAGGTAGAATGATCATGGAGAGGTCTTGATATTTAGGATTTGGTTACAATCTGGGTATTGTTGGGCCATCTTCATTGATTTTTGTAGTTGTTATTAGTTTAGACAATGAACAAGTTAAAGCATCACAAAAAGAGAAGACTCAAGTTTAATATAGCTTCCAATGCTTGAGGTAGGTGACATTTGTTGTTTCCCATTTATGACATACGTGCTTGTTAACTGTGTCGTTAGTAATACATGCATGATATATTATTAGGGAAATAGGACAAACATGATGTGAAATTAAAGATGTTCTTAATCATATGTATTGAATGTGTTACATGAAAGTACATTTGTGATTAAGATTCCTTGTGGTTGTGATTATGTTCTGTGTTGATAATTGCAATGGGATACCATATCGGTACATATTTTTATTGGAATGGGCACCTCACAAGTACACTAGCATCTGGAACAGGCACAATGTCGGTACATTGGGAACAAATATCAAGTCGGTGTTTTCACGACCCAAAGTACACCCTAGACGTGACATGAAGTATAATACATCGAGAGGCCCTACGGAAGCCACTTGACATACACATACACAAAATAATAGACAAAAGCAAAGAATCTCATATAAATGGAAAGGGTGACATTAAAACAGAAGTCTAAGATAGTCTTGACAAGGAATCTAATACATCATAACCCGTACACCACGTATAACATCAAAAAATTAAATAAATATGAAATAAATAAAGGAGACTTAGTCCTCGGAGTATGAGGACTCACGAAGTCTTCAAATCTACAAGGTAATTTACTAGCCATGAACTGGAGGAGGGAGATCATCAAACCCTACATTAGTGAAAAAATGTAGGCGCAAGTATGCATTAGTACATGGATTGTACTAAGTATGAAGGAAATTTAGTAAAATGTGAAACATGATCATAAGATGACATAATCAAAAATATGATATACACGACAATGCTAAACATTATAGAAATAATTTGAAGTGGAATCGTAAATCATTAACACAGTCAATCCAACCTAAAATCATCAATAAAGATCCATTAAAATCTTGAAATAAAACATAGATAATTTTGTGGGATATAAACTTTATCTAAAAATAGACCATGTGAGCTATCACATGGAATCCAGTGTAACTCCCACATCAAGACGGGAGAGTCTACTTGCCAAAGTAGAACTCTATATCATGTCATATGTTATATGTGGATCAACTAGCTAGTCCATTTAAGGCAAACCTACAGGGGCATAGTTTGAAACAAGAGGTTGCTACTAAAGAATACCTTATTTGAGCTCCCACCTCAAAGTTCTCTTGGTTCTAAGTTAAATCTCAATAGAATAGTCAATTTCATAAACACATCATCATTAATAGAAAACTACAATTCAAATAATAATTTGAGCATAAACATCGTAGAGAAGCTAATTAAATCATGAATTAAACATGTGTGAGAAAACCTTTCACAAATCATGATTCCTTATTGTGAGAAAACCTTTCACAATTTCATTAAGGCTCATCTTAAAGAAACCTAATTCATGATACGTTTATTTTCATAAATCATGCATAACTTCATGAAAACATCAATCATAAATTCATAGTTTCTTCAAAAATTCATATCCTTCAGGGTGCATAGTCAAAATGATTATAAATGTATTGGTTCATGTGGTTTCAATTGAAAATCATGTAATTGAGTTAACACAACCATAATAAGATCAAACTCAAGCAATTGAATCAACATAAATAGAACCCAAGAAGAATTCAATGAAAACCTAATCAATTTGATTGAAATTGATTCAGATAATCGGGGAAAACCTAGGTTCTCAATAGGTGAACTGAACACATTGATGAAGCCCTACATACCTTTATGATCAAATCACAAAAAAATGGAGGAATCAAAGACTTGATACTTGGACACCCTAACCTTCTTCTTGACCTTAGGAGAGAATTGATGGGGATGACTTTGGATGGGATTTAGAGATTTAAGAGAATTGGGTTATTTTTAAGGGTGGAAAGGTAGTTATAGGAATTAAAATTAGGGTCAAAATGACATAGTATATGCATATGAAAATACCTAAGTACCCTTAAAATAACTGTTAGATGGTTCTTACGGTTGTGGCCTATGGCCCATAAGAATTTCCACGTCCCATCCTTGTCAATCGTAGAACCAACTTCAGAAACCCAAATAGTCAATCATTTCCCAAGAGACCTTTCTACGGTTTGTTATATTTTCTATGGTTCTAGACCCATCTGTAGAATCCAATTTTTGGTTCAGAATTTTACTAAGTCTGGAACCTTCCTACAGTTCATCATACTCATTTGTAGGTAAAATTTTAGAAAGTTGAATTCTAAAAACCCTTTTCCAAGTATACAACTGCATTTCTTCTGCCTATAGAACTTGATACAATTTGTAGGTTGAACTTGTAGAACCTGCTTCAGTGACAAAATATGTGTTTTCCCTTTTCTTTCAACTTTCCAACATATGCGATGGTATGATAGCTCCTACTTGAGAACATTCATCACTGAATTGGACTCAAACTAGCATGAGTAGAGTAGGAGAGAAACTAACAACCCAACATGAATGAAAATGCTTATAAAACATAAAGAAACTCTCCAAGCTAAATCATAACATCAAGATCAAGTTTTCATGAACATGCATGCATATAGAAATATGAGAGCGACTAAAATGCATGAATTCGAATGAATGAACCATAAGTAGCTAATAAATCAATCTAGGATATGAGTGGAGGGAAAGTTATGAGGATACTGAGACATCATATTGTCTTCATCATACCAAGTAGCACCCTGAACTAATTAATTCCTCCAAAGAACATTGATAGAGGAAACTTCTGAACTTGTCGGTCTAAAATCTCAATCGGAATCTCTTCATAAGAAAGGTTCTCTTTAAATCCCAAGACTTGCAAAGTCTCTATGGATGTCAGATCTCAAACACACTTCTTTAACAAGGAGACATGGAATATCGGGTGTACTAACGCTAAATCATTTGGTAACTCAAGTTCACAAGCAACTTTGCCAACACACCTCAAAATCTGATATTGGCCTACATAATGGGGACTAAGATTCTCTTTCTTTCCAAACCTACTCACACCCTTCATGGGTGAAATTTTCAAGTAGAACCAATCATCAACCTCAAACTCAAGCTCTCTTCTCATAACATTAACATAAGACTTTGTCGACTTTGATGTTTTCAACCTTTTGCGAATAAGTTGGGCCTTTTCCATTGCTCATGCTCCAAATCAGGCCCTATTAAGGCAATATCATCAACTTTAAACCAACCTATAGGAGACCTACACCTCCTTCCATAAAGGGCCTAAAATGGTGTCATCCCAATGCTAGAGTGGTAGGTGTTATTATAAGCAAATTCAATAATGTCAAATGATCATCCCAAATTTCCACTTAAATCAACTACACATGCTCTCAACATACATTCAAAAGTCTGAATGGTACGTTCTTCTTGTATATCGGTTTGAGGATGAAAAGTTGTGCTAATTTTCAGTCGAGTACCAAAACCTTTCTGAAATGATTTTCAAAACTGGGATGCAAACTTGTTACCACGATCAGAGATAATGGACAAAGGCACTCCATGCAGCCTTACCATTTCTCATCTATAAAGCTTGGAATAATCTTCCTATAATAATGAAGTCTTAATAGGATGGAAGTGAGCCGATTTAGTCATTTGGTCCACAAAAACCCAAATCGAATCAAATTGTCAATGAGTGCGAGGTAAACCCATAATGAAATCCATATTCAGATCTTCCCATTTCAATGTTGGAATGCTAATGTCGTGAGCCAAACCATGCAATTTTTTATACTCAACTTTCGCTTGTTGACAATTTGGGCATTTAGCCACAAATTTCACTATATCCTTCTTCATTTCATTCCACCAAATGATTTCCCTCAAATCATGGTACATCTTGGTGGCTCCCAAGTGAATAGTGTACTAAGAAATTTTAGCTTCTGCAGAATCTAATTTCTTAACGTATCATTATTTGAAATACATAACCAACCTTAATATCCAAGGACACCATCTCCCCCTTGGGATACGGCCTCATTGGCTATTTCGAAAACTGATTTCTTCAAGTCAACTAGTACTAATCAAGTTCTTGCTTAGCCATTAAATCCAATACAAAAAATGATTCAGAACCATTATCAACAACTACACCGCCTTCACTGGAATCAGCCAAGAAAACACCCTATCATGCCAAATTATGAATATAATTAACTAAATTCTTCTTATCATCTTTAACTTGAGAAAAATTTCCCATTGATAATCGGCTCAAAGAATCTGCCACCACATTCAACTTTCCAGGATGACAGAGAACACTCATGTCGTAATCCTTCAGTAATTCAAGCTACCTTTTTTGGCGAAGATTCAAATTCTTTTGATACAACACAAATATCAAACTCTTGTGGTCGGTAAACACATCTACATGTACACCATCCAAGTAATAACTCCAAATCTTTGGGCAAACACCACTGCCACTAATTCGGAATCATGAATCAAACAATTCTTTTTATACACCTTCAATTGTCTCAAGGAATATGCAATGACCTTTCCATGTTGCTTCAAAGCACAATCAAGACCAATCTGTGGAGTATCACAAGAAACCACAAAATCATCTGATTCTTCTAATAATGTCAAAATAGAGGCTGAAGTGAGTCTATCTTTCAATTCTTAGAAAATCTTCTCACGAGCTTCCGACCATAGGAATTTCACCTTCTTTTGAATCAATGTTGTCAAAGGTGAAGCAATAGAGGAAAATCCCTCCATAAACCTTTTATAGTAATCATCCAACCCAAGAAAGCCAATTCATAACTACCTAGGTTTTCTTAGGATCGACGTGAATACCTTAACCGGAGATAATATGGCGAAGGAAAGCAACATACCTCAACCAAAACTCAAATTTGTTAAACTTAGCATATAACTCACGATTCTTTAAGAATTTTTAGCACAATGCTTAAATGCTTAGCATGCTCAACCTCAGTTCATGACTAGATAAAAATATCATCAATAAACACAATCATAAACATATCAAGATATTTCTTGGAGACCCTATTCATCAAATCCATAAAAGTCGTTGGGGCATTAGTCAAACCAAAATACATCAGCATAAACTCATAATGAGTTTGAAAAGCCATCTTCAGAATATCACTTTCATTCACCCTCAATTGGTGATAGCCTGACCGGATGTCAATCTTAGAGAAGTAACTTATTCCTTGGAGTTGATCAACCAAACTATCAATCATTGGAAGAGGATACTCATTCTTTGTGGTAACCTTATTCAACTACCGATAGTCAAAACACATTCATAGGGAACCATCCTTCTTTCAAACAAACAACACTAGAGAACCCCATGGTGAGATACTCGGCCTAATAAAGCCCTTATCCAACAAGTCCTTTAATTTGTCCTTTAATAGCTTAAGATCTATCGGGGCCATATGATGGGAGGAACATAAATAGGGTTTATATTTGAACAAGGTCAATATCGAAGTCTATTTGTCTTTTGGGTGGAATCCGTGAAGATCTGTGGATAATACTTTATGAAGCTCATATAGAATCGAAATTGACCTAAGAGTAAGGGTTTCAGATTTTGTGTCCTTAACTCAAACAAGATGGTAAATGCAACCCTTAGAAATCATTTTCCTTGCATTTAGGCAAGATATAAACTGACCTTAAGAACAAAATTTTCCATACCCATGACATGATAGGTTTGTTTGGAACTTTGAATGTGACCAATCGGGTCCTACAATCTATGGAAGCATAACATACATGAAGTCAATCCATCCCAAGAATAACATTAAAATCTAACATATCAAGCTCTAATAGATCAACATAGGTGATTTTATGAGAAACAGAGCAGGACAATTTCTATAAAAACATTTAGCCACTACAGAATAACATTTGGGAGTAGAGACATTAAAGGGATTGGGAAGGATTTCAGGACCAACATTAAATCTCATTGCCACATAAGAGGTAACAAATGACGAGGTAACAACTAGATCAAGTAAAACATAAACATCAAGGTGAAAGACTTTTAACATACAGGTCATCATATCTGGAGAACCCTTAGAATCGTGTCAAGTCTGAAAGGAAATTTTGATAAGGACTGCCCAAATTGAAACCACTAGGCTGAGCTTACCTACCATCCTTACCCTTGCTTTCTTGCAAAACACAGTCCTTCACTTTGTGTTCACTTTTTCCACAACCAAAGTAACCTTCCGTACCGACTAGGCACTTGTGCAATAGGGAATAAAAGATCATCTACCGTTAGCTCCTTAAGGTTTAGGGTTAGACACCCAAGCTTGTTGAACTTAGGAGTCTGAGCATTAGAAGAGCCTTGACGGGAAAACTTTTGTCGAAACTGAGAAAGGCCTTATCCATATGATCTACAATGAGAAATTTCACCATCACCGATCCTTTTCCTCTTGGACTTTCTTTCCCTTTCCTAGAGCTTCTTCTCTTCAATTTGTTGGGCATGTATCATCAAGTGAAATATATGCATATCCTTAATCATCATAGTGTTATGACACTTTTTTACAACCAAGTCAGAAACACATAACACAAACTTACTCATTCTTGCTCTAGAATTAGCAACCCTAGTTGGAGAATACTTAACCAAGAGGAAAGAGGAAAGAAACAATCAATCAACTCAAGCAATCATATTGTTATGAACTCAAACACTTTCACCTCTCTCGTCTCAAGAGGAAAGAAAAGATCAAGAAAATCTCCTTCGATTTCTCCCCAATCAAGAGGACCTCCATCAACCGTCCTCTCACTTTTTCATTATTCAAACCACACTTGATGAAAAATCTAAAGTTGATAAGCGGTGAACTCAGCCTTCTTGACCGTAGAAAATCTCACAATTCCCACTATCTTGTACATCTAATCCATGAACTTTTGAGGACCCTCATCAACCTTGGAACCATGAAATCCAAGATGATTCATCCTAGTAAAGTCTATTATCCTTACTTCCATCATACCCACATTTGGGTTCACAAGAGAAATATCTTCTCTATTTGCTTAGGCCACCATAACTTTGTCTAACACCGGAAAAACGACTTTGAATTTGGCACGAGCCAATTTATTTCACAAAGGATCAACCAAAAATTGAGGGATCTTAGGCTCTACATACTCATCTGCATTCCTTCTCACGTAACCTCTTTGAAGGGTCATCTCCCGAAAAGGGGCTAACACATGTTTAGGAGAAAGATAAATATAGAGATTGCCTCTATGGCGCAACATTAGAATGATCAAAGATGTCAAGGTTTCTAACTATTTTGTAGCCTCATATTCATAAATGTGAAGCATTTCACACTCATGAACTAGACTCTACTCAACGTTGCTTGTTAGAAATCCTAGAACATTTTCTAAAACATAGCTCTAATACTAAGTTTGTCACAATCCAAAGTACAACCTAGATAAGACATGGTGTATAAGACCCCGAAAGGCCCTATAGAAGCCACTTGACATACACATACATAAAATAATAGAAAAAAAAAAAGAATCTCACCTAAATGGAAAGTGTGATATTAAAGTGGAAATCTAGCATAGTCTTGACAAGCCATCTAATAAATCAAAAGAAGTAGCTAGGATGTAACCATACACCACAGACAACATCCACAAAGTAAATACATAGAAAGTAATAAAGGTGAATTAGTCCTCAAAGTATGAGGATTCACCTAGTCATCAAATGTACACGGTAATCCACTAGCCACGAAGAGGAGGAGGGAAATCGTTGGATCCTACATCAGTGTAGGCATAATAATGTAATAGTAAATGGAATGTATTGAGTATGAGTGAAATACAATAAAAAGTGAAACATGATCATAAGAGGACATAATCGAATAAATGATATGCTTGACCAAGCAAAACATTATAAAAATCATTTGAAGTAAAATCGTAAATCATGTACATGGTCAATGCATCTTAAAATCATCAAGAAAGCTTCATTAAAATCTTCATAGAAGACGTAGATCATGTTGTGGGATATTAGATTTTACCGATAATAGACGATGAGAGTTATAACATGGAATCCGATGTAACTCCCACTATGAGAAGGGAGAATTTACTTGCCATGGTAAAACTTTGTAATATGTCATATGCTATATGTGGATCCACTAGCTCAGCCATTTAAGGAAAACCTATAGGGCACGTAGATTGAAACTAGAAGTTGCTACTAGAGACTACCCTATTTGAGCCTCCACCCCAAAGTTCTTTAGGTGCTAAGTTAAATCTCAATGGAATAGTTAATTTCATAAACACATCATCATCCATGGAAAATACAATTCAACTACTAATCCAAAATTAAACATCATAGAGTAGTTCATTAACTCATTAATCATGTATGTGTGAGAAAACTTTTCACTAATCATGATTCCTTAATGTAAGAAAATCTTTGACAATTTCATTGAGGCTCATCTTAAATCAACCTAACTCATAGTAAATTTATTTTATAAATCGTGCATAAATTCATGAAAACATCAATCATAGATTCATAGTTTCTTTATAAATTTATATATTTTAGGGTTCATAGTCAAAGTCATGATCAATGCATGAGTTCATCTAATTTAAATTTAAAAATAGGTAATTGAGTTCAAACAACCAAATAAAATCAAATTCAAGCAATAGAATCAACACAAATAGAACTCATGAAGAATTCAACGAAGTGCTAATTAATTTGATTGAAATTTAATTATAGAATGGGGGAAAACCTTGGGGCTCGACGGGTGAATTGAACCCATTGATGAAGCCCTACCTACCTTTATGATCAAAGCCCAAAAGCAATGGAGGAATTTAAGACTTGATGCTTGGAAACCCTAACCTTCTTCTTTACATTGGGAAAGAAATGGAGGGCATGGCTTTGGATGGGATTTGGGGATTTGAGGGAATGAGAGAATTACGTTTAGTTTTAGGGGTGGAAGGGTAGTTAAAGGACTTAAAATAAGGGCCAAAATGACATTGTATAGCATTAGATTCATAAAAAAAGACCCAAATACCCTTAAGAATAACTGCTAGATAGTTCTTATGATTGTGACCCCATAAGATTTTCCACTGGCCGTCTTGGTCAACAATAAAACAAACTTCTTAAACCCAAATATTCAATCATTTCCAATGGGACCTTTCTACCATCCATTAAATTTTCTATATTCCGTAGACCCCATCCACAAAACCTAAATTTTTGTCTTGAAATTTAACTAAGTTTGGAACCTTCCTACGGACCTATCTATGACTCGTCAACATTCCTACAGTTCATCTTGTGCATTCGTAGGTCAAACTTCAAAATCTTGAAATTTGAAAAATCCATCTCTGATTCTATCATAGAACTTTCTACATTCGTAGGTTGGACTTGTAGAACTTGCTTAAGTGCCAAAATTTGTGTTTTCCTTTTTTTTTTTTTTTTCAATTTTACAACTTCCAGAGTGTTACAAGTACACTAACTATGGGAGTAGGTACCATATCGGTACACTAAAGTTTGTCTATGTGAGTTCCTTAAGAGAACTGGACTGACTTGTTGTGTTGTGAGGATTCATGTATTTTATGCATATCAATTCAAGGTAAGGACCGAGAGTCCAGGCTATGTTGTATTTATGTTTGTAATTGTGCTTTTTCTGCTTATTAAGTTGTGGTTGCCTATTCATATTTCTTATACTTTATCTAGTCGATGATCCTACAAGTACATTGTTGTTGTGTACTGATACTACACTTGCTCTTTCTTTATTGAGTACATGGAATATTCAAGCGATTTCTTCACGACCTCTATAGTAAGACCTCTATTATCTAAATCCCAGGGTGAGCCACTTCTTTCGGGCTGCAATGGATTATTATTTACATTCTTAGTCCATTATCCGGACTCAGACTTTCTAGACTTCTGTTTTCTTTGTTTTATTTTGGGGTTGCATTCCTTATCCTAGACTAGCTATTAGATATTTTGGTACTATTACTTTCAGTTTCTAAGGAGTTAAATTTTGGAAATGATTTTTGTCAAAGATTGAGCTTATGAAACTTGATCCTATAGCTATTCTAATTTTTTCCCTAGTATTTTATATCACGAATAGTTTCTTAAAATGGTTTGATGGGTGAATTTTGCGTTCGTAATTGATTCTCCCACCATAGGGTTAGTGTGGGTGCTACTCATGGTGGGTCAGGGTCATGAAATATTTTCAACAATCTAATGTAGCTAATGTTTTGATCAAAGATTACCCCTTAATTATAACATGTTACATAGATCCACAAGTGACCTCATGTTAATACATGGTCTAGCATTACAATAAATTTCACACATACAATTTGAAACAACTAATGCAAAAGCGGAGTCTAAAGGATATAGTAGAAAATTTATAAAATTTGCATAAACAACAATTACAGATATGAATATAGGGAAAACTTTAAACTCAGTGATAAGAAAGTAAGGGTAGTTCAAATTCATTAAACTTGGGCGATAAGCCCTATGTTTAATCTTACTAACTAAATTATAGATGTAGGGTGTGAGAACAGACTTGATCCAACAGAATTATAGCCTTACATACCTGAGAGAACAAAAGTTATTTAAGAAACTTGATAGAGATGCTTTTAATTCTAGGTCTACATACCGATTCATGTTTTAAGTAGAGAAGTAATGAGCGTAATTGGGGTACAATAGAGATATAATCCCCAATTATGTGCTAAAACATTGGGGTTGAGATTTAGTGGGTGGAAAAAAGACTAAAATCCCCTAAAACTGACAAAAGCGATCTACTGAGCCTTCTATAGTCCATAGAACCTTCCAAGTTTCATGCAAGCCTCCGTAGAAGTCAATCAAGACTTTTGGGGTCTTCAACAATTTTTGTTTATGGATCCTTCTATGTTTGTTGATGTGTCGGAAATTTTGGGTTCATATTAGGATTTTAAGTCAACAAAGTATGTCTTCAATGCTTGTTTGTGTCCCTTTCTTATAAATATATGTTTGAATTTCATCTATAAGAGCTTAAGGACAATATGAGAACAAAGGAAAGTGAAATAAGCCAAAAACACGGACAATGAGAGAATGGGTGAAGCTCTAGTTGGTATAAGTCACTTCAATAGATCGATAAGTGAAGCAAAGAGTACCAAAAACTAAAGAGATTTGACCCCAAGGAATCATTCTAAGTCAATGATGGAAAGACAATTTGGCGTATCATCGAGGAGGAGAATGAGAAGAAGAAGAAGAAGAAGAAGAAGAAGAAGAAGAAGAAGAAGAAGAAGAAGAAGAAGAAGAAGAAGAAGAAGAAGAAGAAGGAGGAGGAGGAGGAGGAGGAGGAGGAGGAGGATGAGAAGGATAAGGAGAAAGAGAAGAAGGAGAAGAAAAAGGAGAAGGAGGAGAAAGAGAAGAAGGAGAAGAAGAAGGAGGAGGAGGAGAAGAATGAGAAGCAGAAGCAGAAGGAGAAAAAGGAGAAGAAGAAGGAGAAGGAGTAGGAGGAGGATGAGAAGGAGGAGGAGGAGGAGGAAAAGGAGGAGGAGAAGAAGAAGGAGATATAGAAGGAGAAGGAGAAGGAGAAGGAGGGGAGAGGAAGAGAAAAAGAGGAAGAAGAGGAATAATAATAATAATAATAATAATAATAATAATAAGAATATAAAGAGGAAGAGGAAGAAAAGAAGAGGAGTAGTAGTAGTATGAGGAGGAACATGAGGAGAAAGAGGAGGAACAGGAGGAGGAGGAGGAGAAGAAGAATTATTATGGAATCGAAGATGAAGAGCACATTATTAAGATTATGAACTATGGAAGATGAATTTATAAATATATCTATGTTCTTTCTACGGAATTGATATGAATGATTTAAGGTTGCTTTGAGAGTAAAGCATTGTTTTTGTTGTTGTGAAAGGTTATTCTCACATGAAGGATTTATAGGGTGGAAAGACTTTTCTCAACTAAATTTGAATCAAGATTTAGGAGCTATTCTAATGAAATCTAGCTTAGACTGACTATTTAATTGTGCCTTTTTCATGAGTAGTAAGATTAATATAATTTATTTAATACAATGTGGTTTGCTATGGGTTCAGTTGTCTCTTCATTATTTAACTTATAATTTGAGGTTGCAAATTATTGTTTAGCTTCTAATGAAAGAGATTAAAGAGAACTGATAATTACTTGATTTAATTCAATTTATAATCGAAGCTTGATGAAGTTTTGTTGAATTAAGGTTGTAGACATAATTTTATTGTAATACATGTTGATGTTTGATAATATCCATATGAAATATGATGGTTGATTGACAAATAGTATCAATATCTTGAATCTAGCATACCCATTAACAATCAACAGATATAAGCAATTGACAATACCCATTTTGTGAAATTACCATCCATTGAAGCACACTCTTAAAATTCTTTTCTTACTTGATATAAATCCATGTTTTAGGCTTTGCATCTTAGACTTATTAACATCGTGTTAATCATTTAGATTTCAGAATCAAACTGTTACTCAACCCTACCCCCTCCCAAGTAACTTATATCCAAAAATTTGATCAACATACAAAAATTCTAGTGCATAAGATTACATGATACAGTGAATTCCTTTTATCCATTCCTTGTGGGATCAACCCCAACATTTCCTTGAATTATATATTGCAAGTGATTGTCTACACATTAATTTGTAAGGTGTGTAGTTGAACGTTATTCCGTGTAAAACCTTATACGGTCCATAGATCCATCTCTAGAAGTCATTTTTTGGACTTCATTTCATGGGACAATCTATATTTCGTAGAACTTTTCACACATCATATAATTGTCCTTAAAACTAAGACTTAACTCAGGTTTTCAAGGCTTTGTTTCATGGGATAATCTACGGTACATTGGTACTTTCACGGGTAGTATGATAGTTTGTATAACTCAAACTCTCGCAACTTTTGATTTTTTCCTAGTTTTTCTGGGTTTGATCTAAACTTAGGATTCTTTTAAGGTATTACAACAAGGAGGTCAAGTTTTGTTTGTTGAGAGTTGCATCAAGGCTTTTGAGATGCTAAAGTAGAACCTAATTAATGCTACAATCCTCATTACTCCTAATTGGGAGATGTCTTTTAAGTTGATATGTGATTCACATGATGTAGTTGTGGTGTAGTGCTTGAAGAGAGGAGTCAAAAGGTCTTCTATTCAATCTACTATACCAGTAAGACTTACAACTTTGCTCAAGTAAACTACACTGTGACTGAAAAGGAAATGTTTGTCTTAGGTTTTGCATTTGATAAATTCATGTTATATTTGGTGCTAACAAAATATAATGTTTACACGGACCATGTATCTATTAGATACTTGTTCAAAAAGAATAATGCAAAGACAAGACTTATTAGGTTGATCTTACTAGTGTAGAAATTATAACTTGTGATCAAGGGCTGAAAAGAGTTAGAGAATCCAATTGTAGACCATTTGTCCAGATTGGAGAGTTCGTCTCATATGCTTGATAAGAGAGAATTTGTGAGGAATTTCTTGAAGAACATTTGCTAGCTCTAAATGTTACTGATTTTTCATGGTATGCTTATAGTATCAATCTACTCATAAGTGGATTGTATCCTCCTAAGGCAACTACACAACAAAAGAAGAAGTTGAATCATGATGCCTGGTTCTACATATGGGATGAACCATTTCTATTAAAGCAAGGTCCGAATAGAGTGATCAGAAGATGCATTTTCAGGGTTAAGAAATACAGGTTATGTTCTTGATGGTTTCCACACCTCTCCTTATGGGGGTCATCACAGAGGTGAGAGAACAACTCACAAAGTGTTGCAGTCAGCTTTTTCTTGCCAACATTGTTGAGAGACACCACTAGCTATGTTAAGGAGTGTGATCAATGCCAATAGATGGGGACTATTTCCAAAATGCATGATATGCCTTTGAAAAACATTCCGGAGGTGGAGATATTTGACGTATAGGTAATCGACATCATGTGTCCTTTTCTGCCTTCTAATGATAACCAATCTATCCTTGTGGTTGAGGACTACGTGTTAAAGTATGTTGAGATTGTAGATCTTCCTTTCAATGATTCAAAAGTGGTCATCAAATTTAGAATGGTGCAGCTGCACGAGCTTGAGGAGTTCAAGCTCCATGCTTATGAGAATTAAAAGTTGTACTAGGAAACGAAAAAGTGCTGGAATGACAAGCACATCGTCCCTCACACTTTCGAGCCAAGCCAACACGTATTACTATTTGATTTCAGCTAGAAGTTGCTTTCTGGAAAGCTAAGTTCCAAGTGGTGTGGACTATTTGAAGTGGTAAAGATGAGGCCTCCAAGTGGAACAAGGAGAAGAGTTCTACTTATTTTATAAATGGACAACATACGAGGCACTACTTTGGGAACACTATTGATTGAGATAAGGAAGTTCTCACACTTTGTGATAAGTGATCCATGTGTTTGGTTGAAACGCGACGATAAATCATGCGCTACACGGGAAACAACCCATGATTTATTTGTAATAGATAGGACTAGGGAAGCCATTTTTTTCTAAAGAAAATATTTTTCAAGAAATTAAAGCAAACCCTACCATATCAATATTAGATTCATATTTATTTTTATAATATCTTCATGCAAAAAAGTTAAAAAATGAGAAGTCGAAGTAGTCATGTTGCATATGCCTATTATTTTAAATTTTTCTTTTTGTATTGTTCTTTTTCCTCTTTATTTTTAAGAGCAGAAAACATCCCTAGAACATAAAAAGTTAAAGCTTGATTTCTCTAGTACTAATATTGGACTTACATAATTAGATATAAGCATCATATTATGAAGTATTAGTGTAATAAAGCTAAATTTGGAGGGATATTTATGAAATTATTTCTTAATTAATTTATATATTTACTCTATTAAATAATGTAACTATAATAAATTTAAGTTAATTTGATATAAACTATGAGTAAATTAATATTCAATTTAATGTTTTATGAAATCACGTAATCATGATAAATTGAGTTAATTTGACATAAATTGATGGAGAGTAAATATTAAATTTATATTACAATATTAAATCCAACTCGAATTACATACTAAAATTACAAACGAAATTTCCTAGAAAACAAAACCTTTTCATTTTCCGTTACCACTTCGCAATTTCTTGATTTCATCATTCAAAATTTACAAAGAGAGAAAAAAGGATGGAAATCGCGAACATGGTTAGACGAATCACACGTCATCATCTTTTAGTGGAGCACAAATCATGGAGGATGGATCACCCACATGTATTCTATCCCCTTTTGATTTTTTTTTCTGCTCAGTACTTTTTGTGTAGTTATTTTTACTCTATTGATGCACAATAAAGGATTTTTAGGATCTCTAGCTCAGTTAATATATGGGTCTCTTCTCTATTTTCCTTAAGGATTTATGGCTAGGCTAGAAACTGGTCCAAATGGGTTTGTCAGTTTGATGGTGTGGCATTGTTCTATCCCTGTAAAACTTGCGGTGAGTAAACTTTCTTTCTTTATTCACTACCCATTTAAAGTTTTCTCCTTTTATAGTTTTTGTATGGATGATTTACTATATGTTAAAATAGGAAGGTTAGAATTTTTTTATACTCGTCTTGAAAAATAGTTTAGATACATACAAATTAATCATGATAAATAATAAAAGTGTGTCTAGATGTGTGAGGTCGCTCATATTTCTTGTTTCAAGTCCAAATAAAGGATGAGGTTTGAACTAAGCTTGTAGCCATTGTGAAATGTGTCAATGGTAGTTGGATTCTCATAATTGATAAAAGAGTGTAAAACATGTATATATTCAATAGTTTGTGTATATTCCTCATCTGTAATTGAAAACTTGGGCAAGAATTGGTCTACTTCTTTTAGCAGCTTATTGTTTATCATGGTTTCCTTCTTTATTGTTGAAAATTAGTAATTTTGTCTTATCGTTACCCATACTTCATAGTTTTATGAGGAAGTTTATCGATTCTATGTTTTGGGAACTGTGAAGAAAAGATAGTACAATCTAATTAATAGTTAGACACATCATTTTTTGATATTCTCACAACAGTTACTATTCTATTATATTGGTTGTGACTTGCAGAGTTCTTTTTTATTGTTTCTAGAATCATAATACTCCTTTAGTTTTATCTTTTGATTTAGTTTGCTGAATAACTCATTGAAGTAGAAAATTAGTTAAAAGTGAATAGAATTTGGTTATAGGAGTAGTTAAGGAGATCTACGTTATGTCTAATTGGAGGAGAATAGTTGTAGCCTGCATGTTTCCTTTCATGATTTTGGGTTAAGCTTAATTTCGTATATATGTGCAAAATATGGAACTGCATTCTATTTTTTAAATAGTTATAGCTTGACGATCAATACAACACACATTACCTTATCATCAGAAAGGGTGTTCAACCTAATATGTAAATGTATAAATTGATTTATAGGGTTCTAATTTGCAGTTAGAAGCATATATTGATTAATAGGGCTCTATTTTGTAGGTTAGAGTATCCTTATGTATGCTCGGCTTGTATAGACCTTTCATTTTGTTATCTCCATCTACAAATTTCTTGATTAAAAAAAAACCAAAGGTTTCAACTTAGTCATTGCAACCACTTGGAGCAACTTCCAATCGCCTTCTTGGTTTTTAATCCACAATTTAGGATAATCCTTTTTTTCTTTTTCCTATGGTTAAAGATTTTCCATGGAGAAAAAGGGGAGTAGAAATTTTATTGCAAAGGAAAGATACTTGTTGAAGAGGAGCTTTAGTTATGAATGTCGTATGTACTTATGAGCCTTAATGGACCTTTTTAGAGTTTATGAAACAAAGATAAATTACACTACATGTTTGAAATAACAATATACAATTTTACGCCATAAATAGGATTTAGATATGGTAGAGTAGAATGCATACAGACTTTACCCCTAACTTATGTGAGGTAGAAAGGTTGTTTCCGATAGATGAGACTCAATTCATGTTGTTGAAAAGTGAAGAAAATAATATTGAGTCTAATGGGTACGTTACAAATTAGGCAACAAGCACATATACGAGTCTCTCTTCGATACAAAAATACATAAGAAAAATCATTGAGGGTGTTCACAAAATTCACCTTACTGAATTATTTTCAAAAGTTGTTGTAGAATTTGCAACAATGATTGGGAGAAATAACGAATTGAATTGATGGTTAAACTTTTGAGTATATGCTCCATTATATATGAGTTGATATATCTATATATGTGTGTGTGTGTAGAGTCCTAGCTAGCTACACTTAGATTTATACTATGTTAGAAATACAATTACTAGAGTAGATGTTCACTACTACTACTACTCCTACATAGCCTAGTCCTAGTTCGACTCAAAATATTTAACAACTAAAAAGACTTCTAACATTTGTACCATTTTGATCAACTCTATCCTTATCTTTTGCTTGATCCTTATCTTCAACACTTCCCCTCAAGCTAGTGAGTGGTGGACAATTACTCGTAGCTTGGTTCTAAGCCCAACAAAGACTTGCTTTTCCAATGATTTTGTATGACTGTCAACTAGCTGATCCTTAGACCTCATGAACTGTGTAAGAAACTGACCTCAAGCCGCCTTTTCTCAAACAAAATGATAGTCCATATCTAGATGTTTGGTTCTAGAATGCATAATTAGATTTGCTTTCATATGCAAAGCACTGAAATTATCACAATACAATGTAGGCAATGTCTTGAGGTACACTCTAAGATCATGAAGTAGCTAGATGATCCATGTCATAACAATAAAGGCTAGAGATTTATACTCAACTTAAATACTTGATCTTGCTACTATGGGTTGTTTCTTGGAAATCCAAGAAAAATAATTGGCACCTAGGAAGATGCTATAACCTGTAGTAGGTTTCGGAGTAGTAGTGCATCCTCCCAGCCAAATGAATATCTGAACATCCATACAGCCTATAGGGTTATTATGAGATAAGTCTGTTTGAGTTCAAATTGTAGAGTACATTTGATGTACCTTAGAATCATACTTACTCATTGAAGGTAATCATAATTAGGACATTGCGTAAACTAACTGACTAGATTCTCTACATGAGTGATATTAGGCCTTGTGAATGTCAGATACTATGGACTACCTACTATCCTTCTACACAAAGAGGCATCTACAAGACTTCTAAATACTTCATAGTGACAATGTCATTGTACCGAAGGAGTAGCCACAACTTTTGCCAATTTCATATCAATCTTGTCAAGTATTTCAACACCATACTTATTTTGATTCAAGTGAATTCCTCCCATAAAATATTTCAACTCCACTTCAAGAAACAAGTGTATAGGACATTAGTGTTTGATTCAAAACACATGGGTTTCTTTCAAACTTAATTCTAATGGTTAAATTATGTTATTATAAGCATGAATTGATGATTTTTTAAACAAAAGTTTTTATGATGTACGCTCAAGAACCCATGTAATTCCCTTATTTCTCAATATTTGATCTTACGACAAATCCCAATGCTAACCTTCAATGGAGGAGTTGACCTTTTACCTTAAACCTACTTTGAATTTCCTTCTTCTTTTTCTAGTTTCCAGTGAGAAAATATTTGAGAGGAGAGCTTTTGGGGATTTTGGGAAAATATGATTTGAATGGGTGACTTTTGACTTAAAATGACTTATCTAGGTGTACCAAACTAAGGCAAAATGACTTCTCTTTAATTGGATTAAAAATGTAACTACCCACATTAACCTCAACTTTTAGAGACTTGCCAAGGGACCACGTGAGGCCCCACGAGCTATGGCCATGACCACGAGCCGTGGTATCCTTCATCGACCTTGAGGCAGTGTCTAGGCAACATGCCTTAAGCCCCGAATTCCTAAGGCTCCTTCAACAGGGCCTTACGAGCCATGGTGCCTACCACGAGTCATGGTCCCTCTCGTGGGCCATGAGGCAATGGCTAAGCCACCACTCACTCAACCTACACCATTAACTATCCTCCACGAGACTTCCCACAAGCCATGGTCTTCACCACGAGCCATAAAATGGCCCGTGAAGATGGGGACTATTTTGGACAGTTTTTGCATGGCTACTGCCTAGCCCACCAAAAACCACACCACAAGCCGTGGTGGTGGGCGTAATAGGTGGAGTAGTTTCTAGGGGAGAGTGGACTTCCCTAGTCCTCTCCCTTGGCCCTTACCCATTTCCATGGAGCTAACCCTCACGTTAAACTCTAGTTTAGCCTACTAGTTTACAGGGTTTCACATTATCTCCTCCTTGGGAACATTCGTCCTCGAATGACATTCTAGGCATCTCCCAAAGGACACGACTCTTGACTAGCAGCCCATCATGCATGCAACATCATAACAATGCACAAAATGGAGGAAATATATACTCCGTATGAAACACATTCAATGCATCACAAGGAAGTAGGAACTACATCTAACAACCCATTATGTATGAAATTTCAACATTTCTCATGCTCTTAGGAGGAATTACCTTCTCCAATCTATAAGCATGCTCAACAAAATCTCATGGAGCCTATATGCAATTTACTCTTAACAAGCATATCAAAAGAATGTTCATCAATTCATCTCATAAAGTCAAATATGAAACTCATATATAATGCACAACAATATGAGGAACATCAATCATAAAAACATATTTTCTTTCTAAACATAAGCTTTTATGAATGCGCATAACATAAAGGAAATCATGGAAAACACATATAACACATGACTCCCAAAAAAAAAGAAAACTCAAGAGGAACTCATAACTTGAAGTTAGTATAGGAGTGGGAGAAAAAAGATGAGGATATCAGGACTTTATATCAATCTCAGCCTCCCAAGTAGCACTCTCCACTAAGTGATTCCTCCAGAATACCTTCACGGAGGTGACTACTTTGTTTCATAACCTTTTGACTTGCCAGTGTAAGATCTCAACCAGTACCTCTTCATAAGCGAGATTCTCTTTTATCTCTAAACACTCTAAGGGAACTATCATTGTTGGATCCCCAACACATTTCTTCAACATTGAGAAATGGAACACCGAATGCACCAATGCCAACTCATTTGGCAAATCTAACTCGTATACAACCATGCCAACCCGCCTCAAAATCTCATAAGGACCCACAAAATGGGGACTAAGTTTTCCCTTCTTCCCAAACCATTTAACACCCTTCATGGGTGATATCTTTAAATAAATCCAATCATGAACTTTGAATTTGAGATCTCTCATTCTAACATCTGCATAGGACTTTGGCCGATTTTGGGCCATTCTCAATCTCTCTCAAATGAGCCAAACTTTATCAATAGCTTCATAAACTAGATCAGGACCCATCAAAGCAATCTCACCCACCTTACACCAACCGATAGGAGATCTACACCTCTTACCTTAAAGGACCTCAAATGAAGACATGCCTATGATTGAATGATAACTATTATTAAAAGAAAATTTGATCAATGACAAGTGGTCGTCCCAACTACCCTTTAATTCTATCACACACACCCTCAACATGTCCTCCAATGTTTGGATGGTACACTCTGCTTGCCCATTGGTTTGGGGATGGAAAGTCGTACTAAGCTTCACCTTGGTACCAAGCCCATTTTGAAAGGACTTCCAAAACTATGAAGTAAATTAAGTACCTCGATCGGATATTATAAACAAGGGTACTCCGTTTAACCTTAGTATCTCTCTCAAATACACCATAGAATTCTCTTCTGCTGAGTAAGACAACTTGACGGCAATAAAATGAGCGGACTTAGTCATCCAATCCCTATTAGCCGTATCGAGTCATATCGTCGCTGAGTATGTGGAAACTCTACAATTAAATCCATGTTCACATCTTCCCACTTCTAAGTAGGAATAGAACTGTCTTGTGACAAGCCTTCCGGCCTTTGGTGCTCAACCTTAACTTGTTGACAATTAGAACATTAGGCCACAAGTTCCGCGATATCTTTCTTCATCCCATTCCACCAATAGACTTTCCGTAGATCACGGTACATCTTGGTGGCTCCCAGGTAAATAGAATATCGAGAACTATGAGCTTCTTCTAAAATTTTCTCTCTCAAGTCATCAACATTCGGAACACATAACCAACCTTGATACCTTAATACCCCATCTCACCCTTTGGAGAAAGCCTCTATAAACTTCTTAAGTACCATTTCTTTCAACTCAACCAAAATGGGATCAAGACCTTGCTTAGACTTCATATCCATCACAAAGGATGATTTGGAACCATTATGGACCATGACACCACCCTTGGTGGAATCCACTAGGTGAACTCCTAGTCGGGCCAACCTATGAACATCATGAACCAACTCTATATATTCTTCATCTACATGAACCACACTACCCATTGACAATCTATAAACAGCATCCGCCACCACATTAGTTTTATTGGGGTGATAATGGACACTCATGTCATAATTCTTCAAGAGTTCCAGCCACCTTCTTTGGCGAAGATTCAAGTCATTTTAACTAAACACATATTGTAGACTTTTGTGATCAGTGAACACATCCACATGGACCCCCTCCATACTTTTAAGGCAAACACAAACGTCGCTAACACAAGGTCATGGATAGGATAATTCTTCTCATAGATCTTAAGTTGCCTTGAAGAATAGGCAATAACCTTACCACTTTGCATAAGCACACATCCCAACCCAACTCTAGAGGCATCACAATACACCAAAAAACCATCCATACCCTCCGGTAAGGTCAACACCGGAGCGGAAGTAAGTCTATCTTTTAAATCTTGGAAACTTTTCTCACAAACTTCCGACCACACAAACTTAGACTTCTTTTGAGTCAAAGTTGTAAAAGGAGAAGCAATGGAAGAAAATCCCTCAACAAAACTTCTATAGTAACCGGCCAAATCCAAAAAGCTTCTAATGCCAGAAGGAGCTAAAGGTCTATGCTAGCTCTTGACTGCATCCGTCTTCTTCGGATCTACCTCAATACTCTCACTTGACACAATATGACCAAGGAAAGCTACGGACCGTAACAAAATTTTACACTTGCTAAACTTTACAAAAAGTTGTTGGTACTTAAGAACTTGTAACACAATTCTCAAATGGTCCATATATTCATTCTCACTCCTTGAATACATCAAAATATCATTGATAAAAACAATCACAAACATTTATAGGTATTGCCTAAACACTATATTCATCAAGTCCATAAACGCTGCTAGAGCATTAGTTAATTAAACTAAACGGCATCACTCGGAATTCATAATGGCCCTACCGAGTTTGAAAAATTGATCTTTGGAATATCAACTCCTCTCAATCTCAATTGGTGATAACCCAAACGAAGATCAATCATAGAGAAATAACTAGCCCCTTGAAGTGGTCAAACAAGTAATCGATTCTTGGAAGAGGATACATGTTTTCAATGGTCACTTTATTCAATTGACGATAATCAATGTACATTCGAAGAGACCCATATTTCATACTATAAAAAACATGAGAGAACCCCATGGAGAGATACTCGGTCAGATACAGCCCTTATCCAACAAATCCTTTAGTTGCTCTTTTAACTCTTTGAACTCCACCGGAGCTATTCTATAAAGAGGGATAGATATAGGTTGCGTATCTAGGAGAAGGTCAACACAAAAATCTATTTCCCGCTCGGGAGGAATATCGGGCAAATCATCAGGGAAAACTTCTGGAAATTCATTAAGCACGACAACCGACTCTAGAGAAGGGATCTCAAAATCTACATCCTTCAGCCTAACAACATGATAAAAGCAACCTTTTTAGATCATATTCCTATCTTTAATGTAAGACATAAATTGACCTCTAGGCATAGAATTTCCCCCCTTCCACTCAAGGATAGGCTCATTTGGGAATTGGAATCTAACCACCCGAGTTCTACAATCAATAAAGGTATAACATGCATGCAACCAGTCCATAATAAGAATCACATCAAAGTGTAACATGTATAGCTCTACAAAGTCAACAAGAGTAACTCTGTGGGATAAGGAAACAGGACACTTTCTATAGACCCTTTTTGCCACCACAGAATCACCAACATGAGTAGAGACAGAATAAGGTTCTAATACTACGTTCGGAGGAACATTAAACCTCATCACGACGTAAGGCATCACAAAAGATAAAGTAGCACTAAGATCTATCAAGGCATACACATCAATAAGAAATACTTTTAACATACAGGTCACTACATTCGGGGAACTCTCTTGGTCACCTTGGGTTTGGAGAGCATAGAAGCGGTTTTGTTTTGGAGCATTGGAGTTTGAACCTCTAGGAGGAGTTTATTTGCCCTCTCTTCGTTTAGCCATGAGCATCGGGCAATCTCTCATTTTGTGCCTATTCTATCCATAACTAAAGCAGCTATTTGTGTCGGCTAGGAACTTACCATCATGTTTCTTCCACACTTTGCACAAGTAAGCCTAGTCAAAGAAGAACCACCTTCATTTCCTCCTTGAGGTTTAGGGTTAGACACCCTATCCTTATTTAACCTAGAAAGAGCAATTGAGAAACCTTGACTGGAAAACCTTTGTCAAAATTTAGGACGACTATGTTCCTCAGATTTAGCATTAAAGAAATTACCATCACCGGTCTTATCCCTTTTTATCCCCTTAGACTTCTCTTTAAGTTTATCCTCCTCAATTTGTTGTGCATGGACCATGATATGAGAGATGTCCATTTCATCAATGAGCATGGCGGTACGACACTCTTTAACCACCATATTGGATATACCCGTCATAAACTTATTCATCCTAGCCCTTGCATCCGCAACCATAAATGGAGCATACTTAGCCAATTGAGTAAACTACTCCTTCACACTCATACTTCCTTGATGTAGGTTAATTAAATCTTGTTCCTTTTCTTCCCTCATCTCTAAGGGTAAGAACCTATTAAAAATGTCAATTTAAACATTTCCCACTCTACGGGACCTGCTCCCATCGGACTTGCCTCCTTCCACTGATCATACCATACTTGAGAAACCCTTTTAACTTGGTAAGTGACCAATTCCGCCTTCTCTTGCGGAGACACCCCCATAATAGCAAGTACCTTATAGACCTCGTTGAAAAACTCTTGAGGGTCTTCCTAAACTTTGGAGCCATAAAATTCTTGAGGGTTCATTATCATACAATCCCTCACTCTTGAAGCGATCATACCGACAATTGGGTTCACGGGGGCTACCACCTCTCTAATGGCTTGTGTTGACATAGCTTGTGCCATCATTTAGAAAGCCGACCTAAACTTTGCATTTGATACATTCTCAGTCAAAGGATCTATCAAAGCTTGGGGAGAATCTCCTTGTTCCACATTGTCACCCTTCATCCTTATAGTATTCTTTTTGGTATTCATATCGTGAAGACACGGGAAAAGGATTAAGAGAGAGATCTTTTAGAGTTAAACTCTAAGGAATAAGTTAGGAGTAATGAAGACGTGAAATTTCCTAAACATCTTATAGCCACCCCTTCATAAATGTGGTGCACTTCACACTTATGAACAAGACTCTACCTAAGGTGGCTTATGAGATATTATCCTAGAATGATTCTAAACCTTGTGATCTGATTACCAAGTTTTTCACAACCCAGGGGTACCCTCTAGATATAACAAGGCGTATAGAACCCAGAAGGACTCCATACAAGCAACTTAGTCCTCATAACATAAGAAATAAAATAATAAGAGTAAAAACACATTTTCATAAAAGAAAGCAGATGTCTAGACACTTTGTCTCATCATAGCCATCTATTACAATAGTGAGTGAAATAAGGCTTAGCCCATATAACATTTTCAAAAAAGGAAAGTACATGAAAGAAACTAGGACCTATTTACAACGTTTTAAAAAGGGAAAGTACATGAAAGAAACTAGACATATGAATATCTGTCCTTGAACCATGAGGACTCACCAAGCTCGGGAAAACACTCAAATCCAAGCTCTAGTCACAAGAATGATCACCTCGATTAACGGACTATACACTTGGGCAAAATGTAGGCCAAAGTATGTGTTAGTACAAATATGCACTAAGTGTAATAACTATGCCTGAAATCATTAAAACATGCTAAAAAGGATATTTTATTTCATGGCATGCAATTTACCAAGTTTAAACATCGTACATGAGGTTAGAAATCATAAATCATAAATATGGACAATACAAGTCATCATCATCTTTAACACTTTTGAACTCATGTACAATACTTCCTTAAGTAGCGTTTAGTTCATAAATCATGTTCATGTTCTTGATGAGGGAATAATCCTTAACTGACATGAGACCATGTGAGTTACAACATGATCACCCAGTATTACCCACACCGAAAAAGAGTGTCCTACTTGCCTAATATAGAACCATGGTTTGTTAGATAACATGAATCCACTAGCTATATGATCTACAGGGGCATGTAGTTTATGGGATATGGAGTTTGTTACTAGAAACCCGACCTCAACTGACGCAAGGGCTTCCATCTCAAGAGATTTCTTCTAGAAACTCGGCCTCAACTTGCGTGAGTGCTTCTATCTTATATCAATATTCACTCGGTGCTAAGCATTAATCCCACGTAGTACTTGTTAAGTGATAACTTTATTCATGTCTCATGGAAGGATGTCCTTGACAATCAATCCAAAAGAGTTCATTAGGATAGCTCTTAGATTCAATTAGGTGAGAAAGCCTTTGAACCTTAGAATCTTTATTATGTGAGAAAAACTTTTACATCATGTCATAATGAGTTCATGAGAATAACCCTTCAATCATCCCACAACAACAAAATAATCATTGGCACTTCACTCTCAAAGTTTTCTTAAAGCATTTACAGAAACTTCATAGAAACATGCATAATCTCATCAACTTACCTTTTCAAGGTTTAACCCCTACTATCAATCGCCACATCTTGAATTTATGCATTAGACATGGATCTCATTATAACTCATATGATTATATCACCTCATCCATCAATTCATCAAATTCACCTTTCATCAACAAAGTCCCACACCGTAAGATCTAATATTGAGAAATAAGGGAATTACATGGGTTCTTGGGTATACATCGTAAAAACTTTTTAAAAAATCATCAATTCATGCTTATAATAACATAATTCAATCACTAGAATCAAGTTTGAAAGGAACCCATGCCTTTTGAATCAAACCCTAACAATGGGGGTTTTCTATCTTTCTTTTTAAATTTAGTTTGGAAGGAACTCCATAGATGAAAGATATCCAAGGATCAAAGCTATCCTACCTCAACAACAACGCCCAATGCTAAGCATTAATGGAGGAGTTGACCCTTGACCTTAGACCTAGCTTGAACTTCCTTCTTCTTCTTCTTCTTCTTTTTCTTCTTCTAGTTTTTAGTGAGAGAAATATTTGAGAGGAGAACTTTTGGGGATTTTGATTTGGGTTTTTGGAAAATATGACTTGAATAGGTGAATTTTGACTTTAAAATGACTTATATAAGTGTACCAAACTAAGGCAAAACGACTTTAGTTTAATTGGATTAAAATCATAATTACCTATTTAACCCTCAACTTTAAGTGACATGCCAAGGGACCACATGAGTCCCCACAAACCGTGGTCCCCTTCATGGGCCTTAAGGTAGTATCTACGCAACTATGCCTTAAGCCCCAAAATCCTAAGGCTCCTTCACGGAGGGCTCCACGAGTTGTGGTACCTACCACGAGTCATGGTCCCTATTGTGTTCCATGAGGTTGTGGCTAAGCCAACTCTCACTCAACCTCCTCTATCAACCCCTCTCCATGAGCCTTCCCACGAGTCGTGGTCTTCACAACGAGCGGTGAAGTGGCTCATGAAGATGGGACTGTTTTGGGCTATTTTGGCATGGCTACTGCCTACCCACCATGAGCCACACCACGAGCCGTGGTGGTTGGCCTAGTAGATAGAGTAGTGTCTAGGGGACAATGGACTGCCTTAGTCCTTTCCCTTGGCCCTTGCCCACTTCCATAAACCTAACCCTCAAGTTTAACTCTAGTTTAGCCTACTAGTTTCCAGGGTGTTACACTTGCTGCTATGTAAAGCATTGATATTCTCCTGCATAGCTACAAGACTGTGGTGACTCTAGTTCCTCATTAGTAGTTTTTGGTTCTCTCACAATCTCTTCTTTATTTTTAGGAATAAGAGATAAGTGATGCATCTTTTCCTTGTGTCTTGTAATCATGTGATGCCTAGTGGTACATGAGGTGCATCGTGAGAGGTAGATAGTTATAGTGTAGTTTCTTCATATTGTTGGTTCTCATTAATGTATCCCTAGTGGACTAGACACAAAAGATATATGATTCAATGGACCACCACTATCTGAACCTACATCTTCAACTTGATCCTTACCGCCACTATATGAACTTGTCTAAAAGTTAAACATCACTATCATCATCAATAGGCATGAGTGTTGTTATATGTTCAGTAACATTATCAACAGTAGATTGTGTATCACCAAAAACTTGTTTTAAGTATATGCAAGATGCTCACTAGGTGCTGACACAGTAGTCTGCACTTCCACTGAATTAGTATCATCATATGCCAAAAATTTTGAGAAAAACTCAACAAAAGCAGCTAGATGAGGTGAGACATCAATATTAGTCTAAGTTTTATTTGGAGGAATAAAAGGTTATGTGCTTTCATAAAAACATCATGTTTGGACACATACACTCTCCTTTTTAACGGATGATAACATTTGTAACCCCTGTGCAATCTATTGTTTCCTATGAACACACAAGGGTAGGTCTTCAAACTGAACTTGGTACTACCATTGATATATGTGAAACACCTACAACTAAACACCTTTAAGATGTTTTAATCAGGTTGTTCACTATATAACCTACCAAATGGAGTAAAACATCTTTAAGAATGAGGATGCTAGTCTATTAAGGAGAAATAGTGCAGTGTGAAAGGTCTCAACTCATAGAAACAAAGGAAGATTAGCATGTAATCCAAATGCATATGTTTTCTTTCTGAGACTCCAATTTTTTTCAAGTGCGTTAGGACATGAAATGTGCTTAACAATACCACAATCTTATAGATGTTTAATGAAGTCTATTTTGACTAATTCACCACCTCCATCACGCTGGAATATCTTAACCTCTTTAGAGAATTATTTTTACACAATTTTCTAAAATTGAACAAATACTTCAAAAAATTTAGACTTCTTTTTCATTGGATAAATCTCCGAACACCTTGGGTAATCATTTACAAACACTACATGATATTTCATATGCGGAGAAAATTCAAGAGGAGAAGGACCTCACAAATTCAAATGTGTTTTCAATAAAGGTTCCTTCTAAATTTTATTCCTGAACTCAAGTGAAAGTTTACAAATTTTGTCCAATGTGACAACTAGAACAGACAATATGCATTTTATTCCAACTATTAACATTAATGAAACTGTTGTTACTCAAAACTTTAAACAACTTGAAACTAGGATTTCCTAATACAGTATGCCATATGATGTCCTATGTCTTCCAATCTTGTGTAGGATTCAAAGCATAGAGTCCACTTCTCTTAGATCCCTAGGTTAGTAGTTTACTTGTCTTCTTGTCCTTTACAACAATGTTAGTTTCATCAAATTCAAGAGTGCAGCAATTATCCTTAGCAATTTTACAAACTGAGAGGATATTCTTAGCAATCTTAGGAACTACAATGACCTCTTTTTATTTCAGACATGATCTAGTTGTATTCCCAACATGTGTTATGTCTAATTATGATCCATTCCAAACAATAATATCATAAATCCACTGTATTTTTAAGATAGAATACATGAGTTATATTTTATATTACTACTAGTGCTTGAGTCTATATAAAAAGTGTCATTTGTAGATGATGTATTATGAAGATTGCTAGCAGCCACTGCATGTGATAGTTCATCTACATATTGACAAGAGTAGTAACACTTTTAATGCAGTTAACATTAGTATGATTATTTCTACAACAAATTTTAAATGACTTGATAGTATTCCTATCCTTATTTCTACTTTGCAAGCTTTGATTATTCTCAGATCCTTGTCCAACAGTTTTAAGACCACCTCCTTTAGAGTTGAAGTTGTTGTTTCCACTTCTCTAAGAGTAGTTTCCTCTTCCCCTTCCCTTTTGGGCAAAGAATGCCATGTTAAGGTTCTATAGTGGCAATTCTTCTTCATCCTCTTTCATATAAAAAACCCTATGAGAATTAACAAATTGATTAAGAGTGGAATACGGTGCAATACCTAGCATGAGAGCCTAAAGGTCTTGTACTTGAGAGACAAACCTCTAGAAAAGTTGATTACTTTTCTATCTCCATCCACAGGATTGTGAATGGTTGCAAAACCATCACCGATGCCTTTGAAATTCTTAATGTAATAATCAATTTTCGCGGTTCCTTGCCTAACACTTTGCAATTATTGTTTAAGCTAAAATACCTTATATTTTGCTGCTTGAAGATATGCTTTGTTTTAAGAATTATCACATCTCCTTGGCAATTGAGAAACCCACATAAATTACATGCCTTCTTCTGTCAAGGTTCCTGAGATCCAGTTTATTAGCAGTACATTTTTCTCCTCCAGTCATCAACAGAGTCACTATATTCTACATTATCCTCAACACTTATAACTACGACTTTCTCAATAGCCTTTCCAATAGAATGAACACTCACAATTGGTTCATTCTCCTAGATGATAGAGGTTAATCGCATCATATGAATCAACTATATCATTTGTGTCCTCCATAAGAGATAGTTTGTTAGCTTAATTTCAATGGAACTAGAGGCAATTAGGTGGTGAAGGGAAGTAGTGGACAGAGTATTGGAAAATTTTTTGAATGATATTCTAATAAATGTTGTAAAATTTTTAGTAAGCTTATGAATTTTATTATTTGTAGTACATAAGGGTTTAATGTGAAACTCATCATGTATTTTGCAAGATTTTATGATGTTGATACTCTATTTTCTTCTTCTCCTAGTTCTTTCTTCTAATATTTTTCAGTAACAATGATATGATATATTTGACTGATGTGGTACAGACTGAATGGGAAGGTGGCTTCTATCCAACAACAATGCACTTTAGTGAAAGCTATCCTTACAAGCCACCCTAGTGCAATTTTCCTCAAGGTTTCTTTCATCCTAGTGTCTATCCATCAGGAACAGTATGTTTGTCGTCTATCCTTAATGATGAAAATGTAAGTTCTTGTCATTGTTGTTTCGTTACTTTGTTAGTTTTGTAAATTTGTATATCGGCTTCAGGATGACTGTTATCGTTAGTGTGTTTTTATAACCATGTTTAAGGGTGAGGTCCTATCATTACAGTTAGACAAATTTTGGTGGGTATTCAATATTTGCTTGATCAGCCTAACCTTAATAATCCATCATAAATAAGAGGTTATAATATATACATACAGGTAACTACTCAAGCTTGATGTGTACTTCATTGAGATTCTTTTAAACAACAAATCTTTAAACATCAAGTTGTCATTTTGATTGTGTCTATTGGAACTATTCACAATAAATAGCTTGTTTATTTGAAATTCTATGACGATTTCTATTGAGAAATGTTTGCATGGATGCTTAGGTAAAAAAATTAAAATTTACTATGTATTGAATACATTAAAAATATTTTAGAGATACTATTGGATTGTAGGAGGGATTCCAAATGTCAATTGATTGCTTACAAATTTTGGTTAAATTGGTAATGAGAGAATTAAACTTTTGTTTCCATTCATAGAATATGGTGCATTTGAAAAGTGATTATTGAGTAAATCATATTACTTCAAATTTTTTTCCTTTTGATTACAATATGTGACCTTGATTTTATAGGATAATGTTGAGTATAAGAGACAAGTGAGACAACAAGATGAGCAGTATCTAGCTTTCTTCTGACATTACTTTGTTACGAATTAAGAATAATTATGTGAGATTGTTAGTCCTCATTGACACGGTGGTCGTGTGTCTAATTTGGTTCTTATCTTTTTTAAAACTGAACAATTAATATAGTATGTGCACAACATGCAAGCTATTGCTATATGTTATTTTGACAATGTGGTTGGTTTGTTGTTTTTCTTTCTACTTCATCAAAGGCTTTGTTTATCTATACTAACAATCCGGTATTTGTTGATTGTTTGAAACCAAAAAAGGAATCTACTAGTCACTATTGATAGGACTGATGGTCGAAAGATGATAAACTTCTTCCTCGGTTAACTTAGTTTTCTTCACGGCTTATCACATACTTCACCTCTCAAATATGCAATAAATAGTGATCTTCAAAGGTTGGAATGAACAGCAACTATATACACTACTAAAAAGCAACTCACTTTTGTCAATATATATTTTCGAGACATTGGGAAGTATTTCTTAACACTCTAGAGTTGTTATCTAGAATATTTTTCTTGAAATATAACATGTTATTTCGTTCTCTCTTTTATTCTATCTTGTTGTTCATCATACAAGCAAGGTCAACATCCTTGAGACATATTGTAGGAAATATTATGAGAGCTTAGTGCCTTCAATTTTAAATTACTCTTTTAAGGTATGAAAAACATGGTAGTTGAGATCCTTTATCAATGTCATTAGACGATTATCAAAAAAGCTTCCTTTCTCCACTTTCCTAATAATCATTGGGTCGAGACCTTTTTCTCTACTTTTGATCATTTCACTTTCCCTCAAGCTATTCATCAATATTTTGACACTCTCCTCTATCTTCTCCTTCTTGATAATTGCCTTTGTGATGTCAAAAGTATTTGATACACATCTTCCCTAACTGCCACATCAAATAACCTACTCCATCTTTTCATGGTAGGACTTCTCCACAAACAAGGGTCATGTCAGCATTGGCACTCGAGCTGTATGAGATTCCAAGGTAGAGTTCTTGCCACAATGAGTCAGGAATGCTCCCATTGCTGGATTGTCCAAAATCATATGTTGTAGAACCTATCCTCTAACTAAGAAACATTTGTTATTTCTCAACATTTTATTGTTGAAGCTAGTAAGCATCGAGCTTTCTCGCTCATTTTCTTGGGGTTTGTCACCCTTCCTTACTACCTAAGAATAATGAATTTGAGGTTTCAAGAACAAAGGCAATTTCATAGACCTGAGCATCAAAAATCACCGCATACATTTTTCCAATATACATCAACAACAAATGTAAATGATCTAGTTTTACTCTTGAGAATCAATCTAACTTAGGTTGTTGTATCTCTCTTGTACTATAGTGTTTCTCAAATTTCTCAAATCAATCAACCATAATTTTTCATCATTGTTTTCCTTCTAAAGCTTTGTGTAAGTAGTCTTCAATTCATAGATAGTGTTATGAATAAAGACATATATAGCTCCTAGGTTCTAATTCTTTAATTCTTTTCATCATATTTGAGTATGGACCTTCAGAATTGGTTTTTATATCATACGAAGGTTTAGATCTTTAAATTTAAATCGAATATGATAAACTTAGAATCAACAAACTTTATGAATCTAAAATTACTCTCATAAGGTTTATAGACGTTCAAACAATGTCCAACATAGTGGAACATAAGATTGCATGGATAAAACATAAGTTTAGATATCTTCAGTTGCTCGGCTAAGTCCATAGTTCAGATAAGGCACAAATATGAAACTATGAAATAAGGACAAATCTCAACAGTAAGATCTTTGATTGGTTTCTGAAGCAACAAAATTTGTATAAATACCATCACTACACCATAATAGGGCTTTAGTGGTATGTATTTAGGTGCAATAAACTAATTGCAACTACATTTTCTTCCTACTTCATATATTACCGAAAAATAAACTTTAACTTCAAATAATTAATTTTTAGTGGAAACTTAAATAAATGGCCATTAAAATCCCAAACTCATTATACTCACATTCTTTTATACTCTAAATGATATTGAAATTATTCGCACTTCACGTGACTATAAAAAAAACAATTTATTTATTCATTTATTTTTACTTCTCATACATCCTTATATATAAAATCTCACCCAAACAGTGGGGCAGGCACCCGACCAAGAACATCGTACTTTGCCAACAATTTGAATCCCAAAACTACAATTATTTTGATTACCAAAATGCATGTATGAATGCCTTCACTTTTCAAAATAACACAAGCAAACAATTCATGCTTCCTCCTTTGGGGAAATTAGTTAGTCTCTAAACTTGCTCAATGAGTTTTGCATCAATGGTGACTTGTCTTCTATCATAACCTATCCTTCCTTGATCCATCTGCATTCAAAATGGTTGAAACAGATGCATTAGATATTGATTATGGTGGTATTTTGAAACAAAGAAAAAATGATAAAGTTTTTATCATTGCATTTGCTTCCAAACATTGGAGTAAATCCCAATAAAGTAATCCTACTATAAACAAGGAAAATTTGGCAATTGTTTTTTGCAATTAAAAACTTCAACCAGATTTACTAAATTAAATTTTCTTACTACGTATTTATTGTAAAGCTACAAAATCTATTTTGAAAAAGGAAGTACAAAATCACTGAGGTATTGTATATAGGCAACGTATGTTTGTATTTGCTTGATTTTATGAGGTTTTAACAAGCAAGATCGGGTATCTCTGAGTATCCATTCATAAATTTTTTGTGTATATACAGGATTTTTTAAGATGAAATTTATTACACGGCTAAGTATTTTATTAGCTACTTCCTAGAAGTTAGAATATCTGTCATTAAAGAAAATGGACTAGTTTTATCCAAGACTAAGTATAGTGTCTTCCAAATCAATATTCAACTTCTAGGACATAATATCCAACAAGGTACTATTATCCCTATCCCTATACAAGGGATCGCCATAAGACAACTTTCATGATACCTTTTGGGCAGAGTGAATGAAATGTTATGCCCTTTGGACTAAAAATCACTCCTTCGAAATTTCAAAAAATAATGAATGATATTTTTAATCTTTTTCAAAATTTCTTATAATGTACATTGACAATGTCCTAGTATTTTCTACTAGCATTGACCAACATTTCAAACATTTGAAAGTTTTCTTCATTCTCATCAAAGATAACGACTTAGTAGTATCCAAGAATAAGTATAGTCTCTTCCAAATTATTATTCGATTTCTTTGACATAATATCAAACAAGGTACTATTATTCATATCCAACGATCCATTCAATTTTCTTCTAAATTTCTTGATCATGTTCTTGACAAAACTCATCTCCAAATATTCTTGGGATGTGTTAATTACATAGAAGATTTTATTCCAGGACTTAGTAATTTAATTACTAAAACCACTTCATGATAGATTGAATAAATCCCCTCCTCCATGGACTAACAACCACTCCAATATCGTTAAAGAAATAAAGTTTAAAGCTAAAGGCCTTTCATGACTATTCCTTTATGATCCTTCTACATTCAAAATAGTTTAAACAGATTCATTAGATATTGGTTATAGTGGTATTTTGAAACAAGAAAAATATGACAAAGAGCATATCATTGCATTGGCATCTAAACATCGGAATAAAGCCCAACAAAATTATCCTACTATAAATAAGGAAACTTAAGCAATTATTTTGTGCATTTTATAATTTCAAGAAAATTTGTTGAATAAAAGTTTTTACTACACATTGATTGTAAAGTTGCAAAATCCTTTTTTCAAAAATTTGTAAAAAATCTTGATTCTAAACATATATTTTCTAGATGCTAACCTATTTTGTCAATTTTATTTTGATATTGAACAAATCAAAGGGAGATCAAACTTTATTCCAGGTTTTCTTATTCGAGAATTCTTGCAGGGTAGGTAATTATGGGTAAAAAAAAGTATTGGAACTAAGTACACCAAAATGAGAATGAAACAAGTGTTAGATCAAGCCAGCCCATATACCAAACCTCAGCGGATTATTCCAAGAATGGATGTGTAATTTAAACATGGTAAAACTTGAATCAACTTATACAAATTGGTAAAATCTATTTTTTTAATAGGAGGATCTTAATGCGGATGATATTGTGATCTTTTCATATCTACTTTGTAAGTATTATTCCTAAGCAACAATGGTTGGATTGTTAAATAAGACTTAGTAGACTTACATATTGTTATTAATAACATATGGATCATCTAAGTAAATAACTTCTTGATATAAAATAGTTAAAGCCTTTACATAAAAAATTGATGTAAGACCCCATAAATTTAATTGTCATATCTAGCTCTTCTTTATATTATTTAGTTCAGAGCGTGAATGTTTTTATTTATGGAACCCAATGGTCTCTACAATCAAGGACATGAGGCATTGAAGTCATTATTGTTATTTATTATTACTTAACAATTTTTCCAGATTTCATAATGTCTTTCTTCACTCCCTTCTTCTCCTCCTTTAAAATTTCTTCGGGTACTACATCTTCTACTATTTCCCCCAGTTCTAATCCTAAAGAAGAGACTAGCTTCACAAACTTGCAACAATCAATTGACGATTGAAAATTTTCAAAACATTCCTAGTCTACTATCTTTTCTAAATGGCCTTCAAAAAGTAAAAATTTCACGATTTAAAAATGGATGTGAAGAAACTAGTATTGTCCCATCAAGAAAAGTCAGTCAACAATCCAAAAGCACAATAGAAAAGTGGAAATAAATTAACAATAACATAAGAATGGTAAACTTAGTCATTCTCAACACAACCCCAAAACCTAGTTGTCACGTGTACATGCCACTAATGTAAAATACATAATTGAAATATAAATGCAAGTGTTAATGTCTTTGTTTCTAAAATAAAACAATAAAATAAGTAAGGAATAAGAGGGCCTATCTGGATGACCAACAACTATCTCTCAGAGAAAGATGGAAGAAGAATGGTCACACGGAGCCGAGCTCGAAACCTACACAAGTGTAGAAGCAAGAAGTGAGTACCAACCAACACAGTACTCTATAAGTAACCCAATAAATGCAAGGTAAAACTAGCCTAGAATACGAGTACTACTTCCATCCTAATTGAACCACCGCAACTACAACCTGCACAGAAATTACCCCATCCTAACCTTTACAATATACCATTCAGATTTCCTCATAATCATTGTCCAATAGTTACAATTCATCAAATCAAAAGAATCAAGTTGATCACTCACAAGTATTAAGTTCAACACTCACAAATATCAAGTACATTAATCAATACCATCAATTCGGGATCCATGAGGCATACCCAATATCCATGAAACCGTCGAAAGTAACCTCATCCTCAATACCACTTACTGGAAAAGACCTCGACATCAATATCACATATTGGAATAGACATCGAACACTTTATAGAGTAGAGCTCGATGTCAATACACTTGCAGGAATGGACCTCGGTATCAATATCACTCACTGGAGCAGACCTCGACATAATCTCTACACATCTCATCAAAATGTTTGACATCAATGCAAATAAGCATATTCACATAAAATTGAGGAGAAAAAATTCACAAAATTTACATCTACAATCATACTATCAATGTATATCATTAATCATTGATTCAAAATCAACACTCAAGGAAATTCACAATATACAATACACTATTATCTCATGTTTCCTTTTTCATAAATCCCCTTTCAATAATTAAGATTAATCAATACCTTGTTCCTATTATTCCCCAACATACACAGCGAAGAGAATACAAGATTCTACAAGTTTAACAATGTTTAAAGGTTCACTTGCCTTAAATCAATCAAAAGTCAAGCCATGACTTGGGATTTTCCATTCCGATTGATATCCAAAACAACATAATCTATTCAAACAAGTAGTCACAATGAGATTCTAGAACTGACAACATTTATATCGAGAAATTTGAATAAATAGATCAAATCGACTCAAAAGCCCGATTCCGAAAATAAGGTTTGAATCTGAAAATTGTTATATGAATATGTTATACATAACATTTGGAATTAATTGGTGAAAACCATTTCAAAAATAGAGTTGTACTCAACTCATAAGCCTCATTTTTCTTAAAACCCTAAGTTCTTGAAAAACCCCCCAAAGGTTTTAATTCAATTTAGCAATCTAAATGATAAAATCTTTCCACAATCATGGAATAAATTAATTCACTACCCAATCAAAGTTCCTTGAAAATCCACTTTGAAATCGCCAATGCCAAGCTTCGGAACTCAAAATGGAGGAAAGGGGGTTGAAACCCTAATTTTGGAGAACATCTTTCCCAGGGATCCTTCGTAAAGGCAGACCCTTGCCAACAAACATGCAACTTAATTAACCATCCATCTGCGAACATGGAAGGGCTCCCGCAAATATAGAGGTCAACATCTTGACCCTCTATGAACGTGGTAGAGCCTCCACGAACATGGGGTCCCCACATTTTCCCCTTTGCTAACGCAACCACCATCTTTGCACCAGCAACACATTACAAAATTAGCCAACACAAAATCATTCTAATGGACCCTCGGGATTCATTTCAAACCTTGTACACACAAATCCAATAAGCTACCTAACGAAACTTGATGTTCCAAACTTAATAGAACCATCAAAATATGAATCCAAGGTCTCATTGACTTGAATCTCGTTAAAGTCACAAAAAAATAAACATAACACCTAAAAAGGAAAACTCAAGCTCAGGACCTCTGAAAATTAAACAAAGACCTCCTTTAGGCCTAAAATAATCCCCAAATCCAATGGAACTGTTAAAAATTTTATCCAAGCATCCTAAGCTTGTATGTTAACCAAAACCAACTCAAAGGCTAAAATTACAATAATTTCTCACTTAGGACCTCAATTCCACGAAAAGAATCTGAATCTAACAACTCTCTTAGACCAATTTCCACTTTCTGGTATAGATGGAATTTATGAAATTCCATTCCAAGTCTCAAAACTCTAATAGACATCAAAAATCACTTTTGAACAACTTAAGTCTTTCAAACTCAAAAGTTTTCACCACTCGTCACCTTTTACTCAATATTCGAAACTAATTTCACAAGACAAATTAGAAATGACTCAGTGTCAATATTGTGAGGGGTAAAATAGTAATTCATGAAATTTTCCAAAAATGGCTAACCAGGTCATTATATTATTCACCACTAAAAATAATGTTTGTCCTTGAACATGAAGTAAATGAAAGTACATGAAGCTTCGAAAAGTTGGGGATATCTAGCACACATGTCAATCTCCATCTCCCAAGTCACCTCTCTAACTGAATGGTGGTTCCACTGCACCTTTACTAAAGCAATCTCTTTGGTCCTAAGCTTTTAGACATTCCTATACAGAATGGCTATAGGCTCCTCCTCAAATGATAAGTTTGGCCCCAATACTACTGAATCAAATGAAAGCACATGGGACTCATCCAACACATACTTTCGAATAAGAGAGGCATGAAACACCATGTGCACAACTAAAAAGTTAGGTGGAAAGGCCAACTTATAGGCCACATGTCCTACTCAGCTCAAAATCACAAAAAGACCAATAAATTTAGGTCCAATCTTGCCCTTCTTCCCAAACTGTACATAGGTGATACTCAGAGCTAAACATGATCTACCTCTATAAACACTAAGGCCTGAATTCTTCGATCGGTGTAACTCTTCTATCGACTCTAGGTTGTTAGCATCTACCCTGAATCATAAGGACCTGCTACATGACATCTCTAAGGAAGTATATATCTAAAGAGTTCATATCAAACCAACCAATTAGAGATCTACATTGACTATCATAAAACACCTCAAATGTGGCCATCTAAATACTAGAGTGTTAATTGTTATTGTAGGCAAACTCTGCTAAAGGCAAGTGTTGATCCCATCGAGCAACAAAATTAATCACACATGCTTGGAGCATATCATCTAACATCTAAGTCTTTCGCTTGGACTGACCTTTCGTCTAAGGGTGAAAGGTTATACTCATATCTAACCGAGTACCCAAACCATGTTGTAAAGCCCTCCAAAAGTGAGAAGTGAACAATGATCCTCAGTCAGAGACAATGGTAATAGGCACGTCATGAAGTTGAACTATCTGATTGATATAAAGTTGGGCTAACTTCTTCGTCACATTCTTCACCCAAACTGAAATGAAGGCAGACTTTGTCAGCTTGTCGACACCCACCCAAATAGAGTTGTAATGTAATGACCCATTAGGTCATTTTGAGTAATAGAGCTTCTTATTCCATAGAAGACTCCTTCGATAGATTCTAAGTGGGTATTTTGGACTATTCGTTAATTATAGTTATATAACTAATGGGATCATTTTAATAATTAATTTAGCTGGTGATTAATGAAACTATTTTATTAAAATTAGTAGTGGACCATTTTCAATACTTTTATAAATAGTCATATACAATTATTACTGTAGTAAATAATCTCTAGAATAAAGGAAGATAAAATAGACGCACAATTGCGAAAGAAAATTGAAACGGCAGCTCCATATGAAACTTTTCTCCAATTCTTCTAGTTACATTAATTATATTATATGATTGAATTGTGATTACTTTCATTAATGGTGAGGTAAGGAAACTATATATTGCAAAAGAGTTGTGGGATAGGTGTCAATTTTATTCACTTGTTTCTGGAGTTTCTAACAGGGTGAGGAATATAATATTTTGCAATGATGGATAGAGATTGTTTAATGGAAATGAGGCAATTGAAAATATTGAATCATGTATGTTGCATGTAAGGTGTTAGGTTAGGTTTGTAGCTTGTTCTTCTTGCATCATAATGTCACGACAAATTTTAATGTGTAATTTCGATCTTTAAATCTTTTACGGTTATCATATAATGATTTCAGTTTTAATAAATTGGTATAACTAATTAAATATAGGTGCATAATATTATATGAATACCATTTTATTTATGTTATTTGAAAAGATTGAGACTTAATCCTAGCTTGAAATTCAAGAAAATATAAGACTTGACAAATTGAACGGCATCAAAATTAGGAACTTGATCAAGAATTGAGCCTTTTTACTTACAAATTATGCATACTTGATAGATTGGGAACATTGGAGACTTTGAATAAAGAAAAATGGTTGGTGAATTAGCTTGCTTCACTTGGGTTCTTCGGTTGAGGTAGGTTATGATTTGGTCTATGTGATAGAGAGACTCTTAATAGTGATTGATATTCATTGAGTAATATTGTGAAATTTTTTGTGTACTTAGTTGTTATGGTTTGGATGATTTAGATGTTGTTGTGATTGGTCTATAATCCTAAAACCATGAAATCCATAGTCTTGTACTAGCTCTATCAAAGTGATGTATTGAATAGAGAAGGTTTTATGAAATATTGTTAATGAGGTGGAAAGTAATGATAAAGAATGATGAATTAACTATCTTGTTGGATTGGGTTTCACAAGCTGGCACAATATATTTGGATCGTCTGCCATGACCCAGCATAATATTATTGGATCAGGTGTCACTGTTCAGCACGATAACACTAAAGGAAAACATATTAGAGTAACCTAATATACTCAATCTCAAAGAACACATTTCCCAAAAGAGATTGGAGACTAGAATCTTCATGTGTGTTCGTATTTGTTTCATCGTTGTTGTCACTAGTTCATGTTTCTTATTTCTTGTCACCTGCTAAGTGCTATAGTTGATTTTTTTTATTACTTATGCATATTAGTTTATATTTTGAGTTGGCCGATGACATTTACTTAGTACATATTTTCCTGTATTGACCTCTCCTTGTATTTTTCTTCATTTTCCTTTTGTAAAGTTCAGCAAGTGTACCAACAGCTTTGACTCGTAGACAGGTCTAGCCACTCTCCAGCACACAAAGTTCCAAGGTGAGCTATTCATTATAGCTCATGTTGGATGCTCTCAATCATAGCATGATGTCGTTAGTTTTCGGGCACAAACTATTTTATTTATTTATTTTGGTGTCTTTGATACTCTTACACTTGGTATTTAAGGATTAAATGTCTTAATGTGATGACTTTCAGACTTTGGGAAGCGATATGTAATAGACTCTAGTTGATTTTATTTCTTACTTTAATAAGATTTGAGTGTATGCATTATGGCTATAATTCGTAAGTTGAATAATTAATATACGTTGGGGCTTAAATTCATTTGTTAGTCCACCTAGGAGGTTAAGTGTTGGTGTCACACAGGACTCATTTTGGATCGTGACACATAACCACCCACGGTAGTAGGAAAACCCACAACAAAATCCATGGTGATACACTCCTACTTCAAAGTAGGAATGGGCATCCTCTAAGACATACCTCCGGACAGCTAGTGCTCTCACTAGGCCAGTCATCAAACACCTATGAACAAAATATGAAATATTCCTCTTCATGCTACACCACCAAAAATGCTGACTCAGATCATGATACATCTTTGCTGCTCTCGAATGGATGGAATATTGAGATCATTAAGTCTCCTCAAGAATCAATCTAATCAATTCACCACCTTAGGCACATAAATCTTGCCTCTAATCCTCAAGAAACCATCAAAATAAAGCACATCCTCCTTGTCTTCCCCTCTTAACAATTTGTCTCGAATTAGACACTTCTCATCATCAAACTGACGCTTATGGATTTGCTTTACTAAGGGAGACCGAGCCTTTATGAAAGCAATCAAAGTATGACCCTTCTCAGTAATCTGCAATCGAGCAAGACTATTGGCCAACCATCGAACATTTCTAGCCAATGGTCTCTCCTAAACATTGGTAGTAGCAAGAGTCCCCATAATGTAAGTCTTTCTACTCAAAGCATTAGCCACCACATTGGCCTTCCCCAGATGATACAAGATGGTGATACGATAATCCCTCAGTAACTCAAGCCATCTGCGCTGCCTTAAGTTCAGGTCCCTCTGACTAAAAATGTTTTGAAGACTCTGATGGTCAATGAAGACCTCAAAATGTCCCCATAGAAACAATAAAACCATAGCTTAAGCGCAAAAAACTACAGCTGCCAAGTCCAAATCATTATCAGGATAGTTCTTCTCATTAGTCTTCAACTGCCCAGAAGCATAGGCAATCATCTTCCCTTTCTACATCATAATACCACCCAAAATAATTCCAAAAGAATCACAATAAACATTAAAGTCCACGCCCTCCTCAAATAGAGCCAACAGATATGCTGAAGTCAACAAGATCTTGAGCTTTAAGAATCTCACCTCACACTCAACAGACCACTGAAATCTCACATTTTGCTAAGCCAATCTAGTCAATGGGGATACAATAGTGTAGAATCATCTGTATTAAGCTGCTAGTCTCATAAAAATCCAAATCACGATAACTGAAGTAGGTCTCGTCTATTCTCTAACTGCCTCAATCTTGGTTGGATCCACTCGAAAACTCTTCTTGGACACCACATTCCCATAAATGCAAAAAAGTAAAGACAAAACTCTCACTTTTAGAACTTGGCATACAACTTTGCTTCCCTCAATCTCTAGGGTACAATCCTCAAGTGTCGATCATGGTCCTTGTCACGACCCAAGGTACACCCTAGACATAACATGGCGTATAGGACCCCGAGAGGCCACATACAAGAGACTTAGCATTAATAACATAAGAAATAGAGCAAAAGAGATAAAGAGATACATTTCAAGTCCCAATAGTTTTTATAAAAGTAAAGCGAAAAGTCTAAATATTTTGTCTCATTAGTTATCTAGTACATAAGAATGAAATTTGGCCGAGACCATACATCATGTCCAAAACGGAAAGTATGCAAGAAAATTGAAAACAATAAATATTTGTTCGTGAAGCATGAAGATTCACCAAAGCTCAGAATCTCTAAAGTCAACCTCTAGCCACGAAACTGAGAACACTGACTGTTGTACATTATATTTGGAGAAATGTAGGCAAGAGTATGTGTTAGTACAAAAATATGTCCCAAATATGATAGACATGCATATAAACATTTAAATTATGCTACAGTAGGGCATTTTGATGACATGCAATGATTAAGCTAAAACATTTCTATAAAAGGGTTAGAAAGCATAAGTTATAAAACATGGTCAATGCAAGCTTACATCTTTAAAACCTTTGAACTCATGTGAGATACTTCTTGAAGTAACCTTAGTTCATTATTATTGTGGGAAGTAGCCTTAATCGACATAGAGACCATGTGAGTTATAACATGATCCCCTAGTGTCTCCCACACTGAAAAGGGTTGTCCTACTTGCCAATGTAAGGACCATGAACTTCTAGCTTAGGTGGATCAACTAGGTAATGTCTATCTAGACAATCATCCTATGGGGGCACATAGGTAAGGGATAAGGTGATTGCTTCTAGAAACCCTCCCTCTACTTACGGAAGAGCTTCCATCTCAATATCCTCTCGGTGCTAAGCATAAATCCCACAGAATAATCATTTTCTTACTTGTTCTTATTATCCATGGAAAAGTACGTAATCGTTCAAATCTAAGATAGGTCATAAGTCATCCATGGAAAGGTGTCATTCAATAACAAATCCAATCTAGGTTTCATTAGGATAGTTGTTTATCTTTGATTCATTTAGGTGAGAAGAACTTTTATCCTTAGAATCCTTACTATGTGAGAAAACCTTTCACAATCACACTTTCATGTGTATATGAGAAATCCTTACAAAAATAAAACAACAACATCATCATTGATACTTCACACTCAAAGCATCCTTAATACATTTACATAAACTTCATAAAAATGTGCTTGATTTCACAAATTTCTCTTTCATTATAAAAAAATCCATATCATATGATCATAATTTGGAAAACATTGAAATTACATGGGTTCATGGGCAATCATCATAAAATCATGAAATTAAATCAGTTTATGCATAAAAGATCAAAGATCAATCAATTAAATCAATAATTAAAGGAACCCATGACATAGCAAAAAACCTTAACTCAATTAGGGAATTCTAACTTTGGAAATAGGAGAATTTTGAAATAGTAGAGACCAAAAAGGGATCTTGCAACACATTTGGAAGAATATCAAACCTCATAGCTATATATGGAGTCACAAAAGACAAGGTGGCACCGTGATCAAGTAAAGCATAACCATCAAGTTGGACTACTTTCAACATACTAGTAACCACATCGAGATAACCCTCTTGTTCATGTCGAGTCTTGAGTGCATAGAATTGGTTTTGCTTTGGATCATTGGAACCCAAACCACTAGAATGAGCTTCATTGCCCTCTATTCATTTACCCATAAGCATTGGGCAATCCCTCATCTTATGACCACTCTTACCACAACCAAAATAACCATCTGTGCTGGCTAGGCACTTACCCTCGTGCTTCTTTCCATTCCTAGAACAAGTAGACATAGGCAGTGATGACCCACAACCATTCCCTCCTTTAGGCTTAGTGTTAGACACGTTCTCTTTACTGAACCTAGGAGGATCATTAGAGGAACCTTGACTGGAAAACCTTTGTCCAAATCTAGGACCACCATGTCCATCGGACCTTGCATGAGAGAAATTACTATCACTCATTTTATTCCTCTTTGTCTCCCTAGACTTTTCCTTAAGTTTCTCCTCTTTGATCTGTTGAGCATAAACCATGAGACGAGAGACTTCCATGTCATTAATGAGCATGGTGGTATGACATTCTTTAACCATCATTTCCAACATACCTGACACGAGCCTACCCATCCTTGCCCTAGGATCGACAACCATTGTCGAGGTATATTTAGACAATTGTGTGAACTTCAAAGCATATTCCATCTCACTCATACTTCCTTGACAAAGGTTGATGAACTCAAGCACCTTTTCCTCCCTTATTTCAAGGGGAAAGAACTTATCAATTAAAACAACCTTAAACTTCTCACAATCGAGATGACCCGAATCTTTCGGCGTCCCTTCTTTCCATTGATTTAACAAAATTTGAGCAACACCCTTAAGTTGATAAGCGACCAACCCATCTTTTCCACCGGCATGACTTTCATGATCATCACACCTTGTAGACCTCATCGATAAATCTTGAGGATCTTCCTCCACCTCAAAACCATGAAACTCCAGAGGATTCATATTAGTGAAGTCCCTCACTTTAGATACTGTCATACACATATTTGGGTTCATGGGAACCGCAACCTCCCTATTGTCTTGGGCTGTCATGGCTTGATACAATGCCTGAAAAGTAGCCCTAAACTCAACATTAGTCACTTTCTCAGCCAAAGGGTCGACTAAAGCTTGAGGATCTTGGGGAGGAGCTTCTTGTTCTATATTCTCTCTGTCATTCCTTCTAGCTTAAGCTCTTCGAGTAGCCATATCTTTTAGAGCATCAAACAAGGATTAGGAGAGAGACTTTATAGAGTCATACTCTATCCTACGACATTAGAGTAATGAAAGAAGTGGAGTTTCCTAATCATCTTATAGCCTCTTATTCGTAAATGTGAGGCGTTTCACACTCATGAACAAGACTCTACTCGACATGGCTTATGAGACATCCTAGGACCATTCTAAATTGTGTGCTCTAATTACCAAGTTTGTCACGACCAAGGTACCCCCTAGGTGTAACATCATGTAAAGGACCCAGAGACGCCCCATACAAGCCACTTAGCTCATAACATATGAAATAGAACAAAAGAGATAAAGAGATACATTTCAAGTGCCTACAGTTTTTATAAAAGTAAAGCGGAAGTCTAAAAACTTTATCTCATTAGCAATCTAGTACATAAGAATGAAATTGGGCCTAGCACATACATCATGTCCAAAACTGAAAGTAAGAAAGAAAAATTAAAATAATGAAAATCCGTCCTCAAAACATGAGGACTCACCAAAGCTTGAAATCTCTAAAATAGACCTCTAGCTAGGAAACTGAGAACCCTGAATAACGGACCCTACATTTAGGGAAATGATGGAAAGAGTAAGCGTTAGTACCAACATATGTACCAAGTATGATAGCCATGCATATAAACATTTAAATCATGCTAAAATAGAACATTTTCATGACATGCAATGACCAGGCTAAAACATGATATAAAAGGGTTAGAAAGCATAATTCATAAAACATGGTCAGTGTAAGCTAACATCTTTAAAACCGTTGAACACGTGTGAGATACTTCTTGAAGTAACGTTAGTTCATAATTATAGTGGGAAGTAGCATTAACCATCATAGAGACCATGTGATCTATAATATGATCCCTAGGTGTCTCCTACAGCGAAAAGGGTTGTCCTACTTGCCAAGGTAAGGACCATGAACTTCTAGCTTAGGTGGATCAACTAGCTAAAGTCTATCTAGAAAATCATCCTATGGGGGCATATCGATAAGGGATAAGGTGATTTCTTCTAGAAACACGGTCGAGCTTCCATCTCAATACCCTCTTGGTGCTAAGCATAAATCCCAAGGTATAGTCATTTTCTTACTTATTCTTATTATCCATGGAAGGGCACGTCTTCTTGCAAATCCAAGCTAGATAATAATTCATCCATGGAAAGGTATAATTTAATAACCTGTCCAAGCTAGGTTTCATTAGGATAGCTCTTTATCTTTGATTCTTTTAGGTGAGAAGACCTTTCAACCTTAGAATCCTTACTATGTGAAAAAACCTTTCACAATCATACTTTCATGTGTATATGAGAAATCCTTTCAACAACATCATCATTGATATTTCATTTTCAAAACATCCTTAAAACATTTACATAAAATTCATAAAAATATGCTTGATTTCATAAATTTCTCTTTCATAATAAAAAAAAAAAAAAAAAAAAAAAAAAAAAAACCCACATCATATGATCATAAATTAGAAAACATGGGAATTACATGGGTTCATGGGAATCATCATAAAATAATGAGATTAACTCAATTCATGCATAAAGGATCACAGATTATTTAATTTAATCAATAATTAAAGGAACCCATGACATAGAAGAAAACCCTAACTCAATTGGGAATTCTAACTTTGTAAGTAGGAGAATTTGGGATCTCTATGAATGGATGGAATTCATTGATGAAAATTATCATACCTCAATGCCAAAAGCTTGCCTTCAATGAAGGAATTGTAAAATTGACTTGCAAACCCTAGCTCATGCCCTTCTTCTTGAAGCTTTCTAGAGAGAGAAATATTTGGGAGGAACACACATTTTCTTTTAGTGAATTTGAAGAGAATGAAGTGAATGACTTAATTTTGGGTTAAAATCACTTATATAGGTGTCCTAGGAATAAGCAATATGACATAGTATTGGGCTAGACTAACTAGGAAAAGACCCAACTGCCCCTAGAATAACTGCCAACCTTCAACCTACGGACCTTTGACCAAAGGACTTTGGTTTTACTGGCAGTCTGTATTGCACGTCCGTCATTCAATGACAGAAACTAGAAATTGAGTCCACAATCCACAGACCTCAATCCACAGACCGTGGACCCAACAACAGTCCGTTGGTCCAGGTCGTGGTTTGTGGTCTTCTGAGCCTATTTGGATGGCCAATCCACGAAACAGACATACAGTTTGTAGTTCACTTTATAGACCATGGTTTTCCTCTGTTAGTTGGCACCAAGAACTTTTGAAAACTGCTACTTTTCCTATTATCGAATCGGAGGTGTTACATTCCTCCTCAGTCCTAGAGTACAACCAAAATGTCATCAATGAAGACTATCACAAAAGATTCCAAATAAGGTAGGAACACCTCATCAACTCCATGAATGTTGCATGGTCGTTAGTCAAATCAAATAACATCACTAGAAACTCATCATGCCCATATCGAGTACTAAAAGTTGTCTTAGGGACATCCAATGCACTAACTTTTAGATGATGATAGCCCGATCTCAAATCAATCAAAGAAAATGATGATGATCCCTAGAGATGATCAAATAGGTCATCAATGCATGGGAGAGGATACTTGTTCTTCACTGTCACTTTGTTCAATAGCATATAGTCAATACACATCATCATAGTCTAGTTCTTCTTCATCACAAGCAAAAAAGGGGCACCCCGCAGTCACATACTAGGACGAATGAACCCCTTACTCAACAAGTCATTTAACTTATCCCTTAACTCCATTGGAGCCATATGATAAGGAGAAGCAAAAATGGGCTTAATGCCCAACTCCAAGTCAATAGAACAATCAATGTCTTTATCAGGATGAACACCTGGAAGATCAGTAGAAAAAAACATTTGAAAACTCTTGAATTATGGGAATAGAATCCATGGAAGGTGGCTCAACACTAGTATCCCAAATAAATGTCAAATAACACAAACACCCTCGATCAAGTAATATCTGAGCATAAGTGAAGGAGATAACATTGCTAGGGAAAGAACCACTAACATTTGTCCAGTCAATTTTTGAGACACCTGACATCGCTAAGGTCACCGTATTAGCATAACAATCAAGAATAGCATGATGTGGAAAGAGCCAATCAATACCCAAAATTATATAAATGCCTATCATCCACAAAATGATCAAGTCTACTGAAGAATCATACCGAGTCAGAGAAAAATAATGCATGTATTAGCTTTGTGTATTTCTAATATTTTGTTTGGGGAGCTAATATCTCATATGGAGACTCAACAAAGGGTTTTTTTCTGAGAAAGTTACTCAACTGTGAGTTCTCCTCTCAGTTGTCCCTCAACTTTCTTTTATAACCTCAAAGTCACTCAACTATGAGTTCTTCTCTCAGAAAGTCATGCAATTATGGGTTTTTATCTGGTCACTCAACTTTCTTTTATAACCTCAAAGTCGCTCAACTATGAATATTTTACACCCACCCTATTTAATTGATATTTTGATTAAAAATTGTTGACATGAATTTATTTTTTTAATTAAAAAAATTTTTAAAAATAGGAAAATATCCTAATAGAAGTACGGTTTAATATTCTTAATAAAAGTAGGTTTAATTCAACTAACAAGACCTTCTACTATCAAAGTTTGGTGTCTTTCCAACTTATTTTTAATTGGGTTTTCGGTATTTGTTTTCTTAAAGTTAATTTTAAATTTCAAAGAAAAAAGACTCATAGTTGAGTGGCTTTGGGGTTATAATAAAATTGAGTGACTTTTCTAGAAAAGAACTCATAGTTAAGTGACTTTTTGAGGAAAAAACTATTAGTTGATACTGTTAAAAAGTGCAAGAAAATGGAAGAAACAAGGAAATGATGAGAATATTTTACCTTTCAGAGTTCAGCCTAAGAGGGTCAAATCAAAGTCTAATAAACAGTTAATGCTCTTATTTGGAATATTAGATCTGTCAGATCCCAATAGGCTTTTCAAATAGTACAAATGTGCCATAAATGCCATAAGTTATCATTTGTTGGACTATTGGAACCTTTTCATAATGATATGCACATCAACAGATATAGGAGAAGATTGAGGATGTCATTTTCTACTTCTAACTCTAATGGTAAATTTTGGTTCTTTGCAAATGATGGATTTGATCCTACTATTGTGAAAAGTTCATATCAACAACTTACCATTAAGTTTCATTATCAAATAACCTCACAATGTTTCTTTGTAACTTTGGTCTATGCCAAGTGCACTGCTGCAGATACAATGGGAAGGCATATTTCAGGTAGCAGCCTCAATGACTAGTTCCTGGCTAGTGGGGGGTTATTTCAATGTGGTGTTGAATGTTGAAAAAAAATTAGAGGTCTGCCAGTACATGAGTCAGAGCATGACGACCTGGATAGCTGCATTGCAAATTATGAACTTACAGAAGTTTAATTCAAAGGAAGCCCTTTCACATGGTGGAATGTAAGGGTTGGACATGACTGTATCTTTGAAATATTGAATAGAATTCTATTAAACGAGCAGATGCAAGAATGGTTTAGTTATATGGAAGAAGACCACTTAGCGATGATAGGAACATATCATGCCCCTTTGTTGCTAGCATGCAAGATAAGTGATTAATTACAGAAACCATTTAGGTTCCTCAAATTCTGGGTTGACGATCCAAAATATCTGGATGTTGTTAAACAAAATTGGTCTATTAATGGTTCCCAAAACCCTTGGCTTGATTTTAAAGAGAATATCAAAAGAGTTAAAGTTGCATTAACTAAATGGAGCAGAGACACTTATGGAGATATTTTCAAGCAGATCACCATTAGGGAGGAAATTTTTAAGATTAAGGAAAAGTTATTTAAAGAATCCCCAAATGCCCAAAATAGAGAAGACAAAAGTATTATAGAGAGAACATGTTGAATATGAGAGATACTTGCACTTTAAAGAGATTTTTGGGCAACAAATGGTTGGGTATCAATTGTTTGAGGGTGGTGATAAAAAATACTAGGTTCTTTCATTGTATTGTGAAGGGTTGTATAAGAAAGCTTCAAATATAGAGGATTCAAAATGTTGGTCAGATGAGGCGGGAGATATAAAAGAGTTCCTACAATAAAGAGATGCCACTGATTTCTCATTGCTGAGAAACATCCCTTCTCTTATCAATGAGACAGAAAATGTTGATCTTTGCAAACATCCTTCTCTAGAGGCGGTAAAACAAGTTGCTTTCAATCTAAATAGGGGCAGTGCAAGTGGCCCAGATGGTTGAAGTGGTATATTTTACCAAACATTTTGGGAAATTGTAGGTAATGATATCCTAAGGATGGTTATAAATATTTTTAATGGTAATACTCTTCCTAAATCAATTATTCATACTCTCTTGGTCTTATTTCCCAAGAAAGAGATTATTGAATCCTTTTCAGACTTAAGAGCAATTAGATTGAGAAAGTTTATCAACAGAATCATTTCCAAGGTGGTGCATGATAGTTTAGTAGTTTTGTTACCTAAATTGATTTCTCACAATCAGTCTGGTTTTGTTAAAGGGAGAAATTGTTAGAAAACGAAGTATACTTGAAATAGAACCAAGTATAAAAAAACTGAAAGAAGAGGTTAAAATTCCAGCATAACATTAACATGAAGAACATCTGAATATATACAAGAAAAAAATAACTAATTCCTATCTTTTAGCCACTTACAAAGTGGATAAAACTGAATAGAGAAATATCCCACTAATCAGCCATAAAGGGCCACTAATAAAAAACTAATTTTGACCAAGTCTTTTGCTAGAAAATAGGAAAGTTGTAAACTAAAAAACTGAGTAAAAAACAGTAAAAACACTAAGCTGGAAGTTAAGAAATGTCGACCGGCTAACAGAAATATCATAGAAAATGTCTTACTGATATAAGACGTTGTTTCTAATATTAGAAAAAGAGGTAAACTTTCTAATGTGGTCATTAAATTGGATATTTCCAAGGCTTATGATAGAGTTTCTTGGTTCTTTCTTATGAAAGTATTAAGGAAAATGGGCTTTTCGGTGAACTATGTTGACATGATTTGGAGACTGCTTGCTAGTAAGTGGTATTCAGTTTTAATCAATGGTCAACCAAGTGGATTCGTTCACTCTACTAGAGGAGCAAAACAGGGTACCCTCATTCACAAGTTCTTTTCATATAATCATCTTTAAGTGTTGACTAGATCTCTGAATTCTTTATTTGATGATGATCAATATGTGACTTATGGTTTACCAAAATGGAGGACTACGATAAATCATCTTGCTTATGCAAATGAACTATTATATTTGCATCAGCTAATGATTATTTTTTGAAAAAAATTGTGTCATTGTTACAGGATTATGTGACTCAATCTGGCCAAAAGGTGAATAAGGATAAAAGTTTTGTTTATCTACATCAAAAGGTTGCAGCAGAAGATAAACAACTAGTGGATGATTGTACAGGTACAAAAAGGGGTCAATTCCCTTTAAAATACCTAGGTTGCCCTATCACTCACTCAAGGAAAAGAAAACAACACTATGATGAACTTCTCCAGAGAGTGAGGTCAAAATTGCAAACATGGAAAAGGAATATGCTATCATATGGAGGTAAAGAGGTATTAATCACTAGTGTATTACAAAGTGTTCCAATTCATGTTCTTTCAGCAATTGTTCCTCCTAATTGTGTGTTAAAAGAACTCCATAGGATTTTTGCTAAATTCTTTTGGAGTAATAAAGAAACAAGGAGTAAACATTGGACTGCTTGGGAGAATGTATGTTTACCCAAACAAAAAGGTGGTTAGGATTTAGGTCTATGTTTGAAGTCTCAAAAACTATGTATGCAAAACTCTAGTGGAGATTCAAGACTCAATGTTTGAAGTCTCAAAAATTATGTATGCAAAACTCTAGTGGAGATTCAAGACTCAAAAGTCTTTATGGTCCAACTTTATGTGGAACAAATATTGCAAGAAGCAAATTCTTACACTTGTCCAATGGAGAGGGGGTACTCAAGTGTGGAAGCACATGTTGGAGAATAGAGAATGTATCGAACAATCTTTGGTGGGAGCCTAAGGGGGATTCTTCTTCAATTTGGTATGACGAATTGGACCAGGTTGGGTCCATTATACCTTAAGCATAGTGAAGAGCAGATTTGTCAACCTATGATAGATATTGAGTGTTTTTTCAAAGAAACTAGATGGGACTATGTAAGCATGCAACATCACCTACCAGAAGCTGTAATTAACCTAGTAAGCTTATACATGGGTTATGCCATACCGATAGGCCATGGAGATAAGCCTTGGTGGACAAAAAAAGCTCTGGACAGTTTAATGTGAATAGTGCTTGGGATCTTTAAAGGAAGAAAGAGGCAGTAAAAGCAATATTTAAGTAAATCTGAGTGAAGGATCTTCCTTTCAAGGTTTCATTTTTCGGGTGGAGAGTATGGTCAAATAGAGTCCTTGTATCTACTGTAATGGATAATTGGAACGCCAATATCTCTCAATTATGTTGATATTGCAGTGTGTCTAGAAGAGAAACTTTGGAGAATTTATTTATAAACGAAGGGGTTGGCAAAAGAGTCTGGAGGCATTCCACTACACATCTACATCTTAGATCACTGACCCCTTAATTCAAATTAAACAAACTATGAAGTTGTGGTGGGAGACTACTGGAAATACAAGATAGAAAGCAATGTTTCAAACAATTCCTAACATTATATTATGATTCTTAGGGAAAAGGAGGAACACTGTGATTCATGGTGGTACATATTATGTCAACAAGGTTATCTGAGATGTTTCTAACATGGTGCAAAAGTTTATGATGTGTAGATTTGGTTACAAGGATGTACCTAGTACATGGCCTCTAATGGTGGCAATATTGGATGGCTTCATACCTTGTTTTAAAACCAAGTGTGTAAGGTGGTACCCTCTTGATGAGGTTTTGTGGAAGGTCAATACTGATGGAGCATCAAAGGGAAATCCATGGCCTAGTGTTGCAACATTTTGTATTAGAGACAATAATGGTGATCTCGTTTATGCAAAACAAATAAAGCTACCAGATACTGCAAGTTTAACTGCTGAGGCGGTGTCTATTAGAGAGGCTTTGCAATACTTTTGGGAGAAGGATTATAATCACATTGTAATAGAAATTGATTCATTGGCAATAGGACATATGTTAAATAGTTTATGGGATACACCATGGAGTGTGGCCTTAGAAATAAGTTTTATTAAGAGGGTGAAGGAATTGCTAGCAGTAAGAGTACAATACTCCTTAAGGAGGCTAATACTATTGTTGATTACTTTCCTAAGCTTGTTTTTGGTTTTGCAAGTAACTATGAGTTCATAACATACCTGGGGGTCCCAAACACAAAAAAGAACATTATCAATATGGATAAACAAAATATGCCAAACATGAGAATCAGACAAATGAATGCATAAGATTGCTAGGTTTCTAGTTTAACATAGAGGTCATGTGGTGTATCTGAACACAAATTAGACGAACATTATACAAATCTTCTATAGTCTGAAGTAACTTCGCTTGATCAATATATAATGTATCTTGTGAGAGCTTTGAGGTGTATCATGTGACATAAAACCAAGACTAACAAGGTAAGGCAATGTTAGTAGCTGATTTATTAATTTTCACTATGATAAAGTAGAACATTTGTTAACACTTCATAGAGACATTACAAGTTGGTATATAGTATAAATCATACAATAGAGAGTGAAATCAACTAACATTGCCCTGATTTGAGAATAGGTGGTAGTATTGATCCCTTGTTGGATTCAACGCACTTGAACTTATATTTGGTCAAGGACTAGCTGACTAAACTAATTCAGAGTAGATGCAACGCGATACCAATTGAGAATTAGTTATCAGAACCATATGTCAAGAAAGAGTTATCCGAATCACAAAATCATGCCAACGAAAGTTCAAAATGATTTCAGGAAGCATATCTTGCCAGTTAAAGACGAATCAAAGCTGGCAAGTGAGGTGGAGGTACTAAGTACTAACTGCACAAGTTGATTCCAATCGACAGACACTAGGAGGATTCACAATTTTTCCCTTGTCAACTAAAATAATCGATGCTAGCGTGCAAGGTTGAGGCAGCCGTCGACAGTCATCGAGAGGATCCACCATCCCTTTGTTCCTATTTCTCAGGTCACTTGTTACAGTGGCTTTTCACTTTCTTAATTTATTGATTAGGATGCTTTTGTTTTGTGAAGAAATGGGCATAGAATTAGCCAACAAAAATGTAGTACTGATTTTGATATAAAATTTGATTTAATGAGTCGTTGATTCAAAAAAAAATCTGAGATATTATCTCCCCAAACAAATATTAAAAATATACAAAGCTAATACATGCATTATTTTCTCGAGTACAATCTACCGAACAACAAAAGTTATGCTTTCATTACATTATTAGGTGTTATGGTTCTGTCATTTAATTATATTGGAAGTGTTCTCAAATTTTTAAGCTTTTACATGATTCATTTATCTTCTTATTCTTAATACTAGATTCCAGAGGTCGTGCAAGCACGGACCCAATATTTATTACTCGGTATGATATAATTTATGTAGCACATATGGAATTAGGAGAGTCAGTTAAAATTTTATATACTTTTTAAATATTTTAAATTCTTAATTATTGTGATTTATAGTACTTTTAACACAATTTTTAAACACTATATATTACTCACTTTGTCTCAATGTATGTGGCACATGTGAAATTTTGAAAGTCAATCAAACTTTTAATATGTTGTTTTAAAAAAGATATTTTAAATTGTTAATTATTGTTATTTATAACTCATAATTAATGTAACTTTTAAATAATATATGTTATTACCCAATTCCAATTTAAATGGCACATTTAAAATTTCGAGAGTTAATCTAATTTTTAGAATATATTTTTAAATATTTTAAATTGTAATTTATAACTTTTAACGTAATTTTCATATAATATATACTCCCTATGTCCAAATTTATGGAGCACATATGAAATTTTGACAATTAGTCATTTTTTTAATATGCTTTCCAAATGTCTTCGTTATTATTATTATGATTCATAATACTCTTAACGTAATTTTCAAATAATATATGTTACTCCTTTAGTCTCAATTGATGGGGCACATGTGAAACTTCAAGAGTTAACCAAATTTTTAATATTTAATTTATAATACTATTTTTTCATAATTTTTTAATATATAACATGCTAAAAAAAAGTATGACATATAAATTAAAATGAATAAAATACTAAATATAAATAAATTAAATTGAAGGTGAAGGGAAAATTAGTCAATTAACCATAGGCTCCTCAAACATTTGCTCTGCCCATGCAAGCATGGGCCAAATATATGTTATTTTATTTGTCGCTGTTTATGTGAGAACACTTTAAGTTGTTAATTGTTTTGATTCGTAGGACTATTAATGTAATTTTAAAGAAAATATATGTTACTCCCTTTGTCCAAGTTTATGTTACACAAGTGAAATATTGAAATTCAACCAATTTGTTAATATATTTTAAAAATATTTTAAATGTTAATTATTGTGATTCTCGATAATACTTAATATAAAATAATTGCATAAAGTAATAGTCAAATTTGGAGTTTCAAGATATTATTAATAAGACTCATTTGGCAAAATACACCTCTAATTAATATTTTTTAATGTATATATTAACTCAATTGGAGTCAAGTAATACAAAACTGAGATAGTAAATAAAATTAATGGGCAAATCAAGTCAACATATGTAGAAAACAATAAGTTGGATATATTTACCAAATTATATGAGACAACTTAAGTAATAAATCTATATATATAGTAAAAGAGAAACATAGGCAAGGTAATGTGGCACCTCTCTATAGCCTCCGTTCATACTTATCTTTTTTTCTCCTTTTTTGACCATTTTTTCTTATTTAAATCAACTGTTTTATTATAAAAGTAATTTACTTAATTTATTACAAATAAATATTTGACAACAAAAACTCTTCACAGGCCTTAACCTAATTATTTTCTATCTCCTTTCAAATAAAAAATTTACTTCATTATTTTCATTAATTAAGCAATTGTTCAGTAATTAAAATAGTATTACATCTAATTATATTTCATGAGTTACAAAAAAATCTTCATCTTTTTGCATTCTCAACTTAAATAACATGTCTTATCAACTTCCTTCTACCTAATTTATTATGACTTAGCCTATCTATAAATAGCAAATATCCTTAGCTATGTTGGATTTTCATGTTCATTTCTTCTTTCTTCTTCTTTAGTATATTATACTATGTTTATTTATCTTTAATTGTTCATTTATTTTCTCTTTCATTTTTTCAAAGGATTGAAGGACATCAGGGGATGAAATCAACAGGAAAGGAGCTTTCGGTAACAGGGAACACCAACCCAAGACAAGCTCAAACACGAAGAGCCTACGAGACCTATTATTTTGTGCGGAATTTTTTTATTCTAGATAGATCTAATTTGTTGCATTCATATTTATTTGTTTTGTGTAGATTTTTATTTAATATATAGTAATAAAGTTAGACATAGAAAAGGAGGTGTGACATGTCTTGGCATGTATCTTTGATCAATAATCATATTTATTTTTTTTCTCCTTTTTATTTGATTTTCTTTTTATTTCTTAAAAATATAAATATTAGAAAAGTGATGTGACACTTTTCTATAGTCAATGATCCTATTTATTTATATTTGTTTTTAAAATAATTTTAACTATATTTCAATTTATTATTATTATTATTACTATTATTATGTTTTATTATTATTATTATTATTATTATTATTATTATTATTATTATTATTATTATTATTATTATTATTATTATTATTATTATTATTATTATTACTATTATTATTATTATTATTACACAATCCATTCATTTTTATTCTTTATTATAAAAAAGCTAATTGTTTCAAATTTTACTACACTTATTCCTATTCATTATTATACAATTAAAAAACCTACATATTTATTACTACAACTATTCCTTTCCTTTATGATGAATAAAAAATACAGTAGATTGAATTAGTTTAATCTCTCTATCTCTCTCTCTCTCTTATATATATATATATATATATATATATATATATATATACACGATTGACATCTCCTAGTTGCATTAATCAAGTGGTATATCATCTTGTATTTTTTTAAAAAAATTTGTTTTACATTTACATTTATTTTTTATGTTTTCTTACTCAATGGTGATTTTTTTTTTTCTTACAAATTATTTATATCAATTATTCTTAATATATGATGCCAAAGTTATAGAATTTTTGTTGAATGATTATAAAAAAAGTGCTTGATTAATTAAAACTAATTTTCTTTTACTAAATTTGTGATACTAATTGTTTACTCATATATTATTATTTTTATGATAAAGTATGGACACATTTCATGAATAACATTTAAACAAAAAGAAAGAGAATAACATTTAAATAAGAGTGACAGGTGAGAGGACTTACGAGACACATTTTTTACACAATAAATGTTGAATTCTTTGATAGACGGTCTATTTTCTCTATAATATGAATATTGACTTTATTGATAATTTTTTCATTTTCTATATAAAATAAAAGTTGATTTTATAATAGATTGTTCTTTAAAATCTATAATGTGCAAAAAGTTATGCAATTTGAATTTATTTTTTCTTTTAATTGTCATATATTTCTAATTTACTTTTTCATGTATGCCTCATATTATTAACTTATGTTATTTTAATACTATGAAAATTATGTATTTTATCTCGATTAAATTTAAAAGAAAAAAATCAATATATAAATGTATTTTCAACTGCACGCAGCGCGGATAAGTTCACTAATAAATAAACTACGGGTAAAACTGAAACTTGGAATATGACACATCTGAAGTAGTCTGTCAAAACTTAAACTAAAGTGAAAATTGGTCAATATTCAATTGAGTTACATATCGTATTGGGGAGTGTAATCAACTAAAATTTATTAATTATAAATTTATAAAATGATTCGAATTATATTAAATTAATAAATATATTACTCCAAATAAATAATATGGATTAATATAATTGGTTTACTTATTTAATTTCAATAAATGTGGATTTAATTAAAGTCCACATTAATTGATTTAGGCTATAATAAATGAATCCATTTTGCTAAACCCACTTTCATCTCATCCTAGAGGACCATTTTGGTGCCAAGTAGTAAATGACGTGGCATGTCAAGTCAAACAAGAAGGTCAATAGGATCAAAAATGAAAAGTCTTTTCCATAAAGCTCATATGTCATGTCACTTTAATCTGATTGGACGTATGAAATTATATTCCAATCACAACTCTTCTATTCTAAAACTATAAATAGGGTTCCTCATAATTAAGAAAAGAGAAAAGAAAATTCTAAACAGGAAGCTATAGAAAGCTCGTGGTACAAACACCATAAATTTTCTCTACAAGCTATAAGTTTAAGAATTCAAGCATTCAAGTTGAAGAACGATCAAAATCAAGACCATCGGATTCAAGAAAAAGCTCAAAGACCTTGAATTTGAGTTAACGTCGAGATCAAGATAAAATTCAAGTTCAAGTTCATCGAAGATTCAAGAACAAGCTCCAAAGTCCTTGAATGCAAGGTCAAGTTCAAGAAAAGTTTAAGATCAAGATCAAGAGTACTTGAATTATATATGAAAAGACGAATTCAGGTAAAATATAGATATTGTAATATTCACACTTTAAAATCAATAAATACAATTGTTATGATTGTTATGCCCACATATGCAAAGGAATATACACAAAGGATTGATAACTTAAAAATGTTTGAGGGCTATCAACCTCCTAAGTTTCAACAATTTAATGGCAAAGGAAATCCCAAACAACATATAGCGCACTTTATCAAGACTTGCAATGATGTTTGGACATAGAGTGTTATCTCGTTAAAGAGTTCATTCAATCTCTCAAAGAAAATGTCTTTGATTGGTACACAGATCTCGAATTTAGTTCTATAGATTGTAAATCTAGAGTTCATCAATTGTTTCTATAGCACCAGACGTGTCATTATTATGATTGAACTTACAAAGGCTCGTCAAAGTGAAGATGACCTACTTGTTGACTTTATCAATCACTAGAGAAGTTTGAGCCTCAACTGCAAATATCGCCTTAGCGAAACTTCTAGCATTGAAATGTGCATTCAAGGCATGAATTAGGGTCTTCACTATATATTGCAAGGATTAAAGTCCAATACATTTGAAGATTAGCAACTTGTGCATATGACATAGAATTAAGCATGACTATAAGAGGAGATCAAGGATCTTTTGTCAGTGGGTCTTACGAAGGTGAAGATCTAGAAGCTTTCCAAAGTGGGAGCAAGTCAGCATCTGAAAATGACCTTGAAGAGTCAATGTATATCTAGATGATCCTAAATGCATGAGCCTAAGCTTCAATTTATAATGCTCATCATCGCATGAGCCTAAACTGCAAGTTACAAAGCTCCTCATCGCATAAGCCTAACCTTCATGTTATAATGCTACTCATCACATGAGCCAAAACTGCAAACTATAATTCTTCCAATCGCATGATCCTAAACTATATGGCATAAATCTCTTCAAATTTGATTTAAAAAATCTTCAAGTTGAAATACTTCTTGAAACAAGGCTTAAATTGTATGTCACAAGCTCTTCATATTTGAGTTAAATCTTTAAGATGAAATACTCCTTATCACACGAGCCTAAACTGTAAGTTATAATTCTCCTAGATGCATAAGTCTAAATTGCATATCAAAAGCTCTTCAATTTTGAGCTAAATCTCTAAGCTTGAAAGCTCTTCAAATTGAAGCTAAATCTCTAAGGTGGAAAGCTCTTCAAATTTGAGCTAAACCTTCATATCATGAAGCTCTTTAAATTCAAGATAAATCTTCAAGTGGAAATGCTCCTCAAAATACGAGCTTAAATTATATGTCACAAATCTCTTTAAGTTTGAATTAAATCTTTCAATTGACATAATCCTCGAAACATGAGCATAAACTTTATGTCACAAATCTCTTCAAGTTTGAGTGAAATCTTCAAATTGAAAGGCTCCTCGAAACATGAGCTTAAACTCTATGTCACAAAGCTCTTTAAGTTTGAGTTAAATCTTCAAGCTAATATGCTCCTTGAAATATGAGCTTAAATTGTATGTCACAAAGCTCTTCAAAATTGAGTTAAATCTCTAAGTGGAAAAGCTTTTCAAATTTGAGCTAAACCTCCAAGTTAAAAAATTCTTCTTAAGGTAAGAGTCTAAACTGCATACCGCTCCTAGCCCGCAAGAGTATAAATTGTGTGCGACACACTAAAAAAAACCCTCTTCCAGGTATGTTGGCTCTTAGAACCAAATTCTAAGTTTAGTTGCATTAGTGTCAAAAAACTACATGTTCCAACTTGATCTGTCACATGAAAATTAGGGCTATAAGTATTTTATTTAGGACTTTGTTTATATAGATTTAGTGTCCTCAAATGCTTGATTTGTGCCATAAACTGATTAAAAATCCTTGATTTCTAGGTACATGGATTGAGGACCAAAGAAAGGACACTAACATACAAAAAGGAACAAAACAAACTGAAAGATTGAAGAAAGGAAATCCTAGTGATCGCCAAGGTAACGTGGTGAATCACCGAATGATTATCTGACTGCCTAAAGTTCCAGTGTGCCAAGTCTTGAGGGAAGAAACCATGTTGGCATTACAAAGGAGCAGTCGGCGAATCGCTGAGTAGTTTTACGACGTAGTGATAGATCGAAGAGATTAAAGGGAGGCGACATAGCAAACCCAAGGATGCTAAATTACAAGGTGAAAAGGTGATGGAAGAGATTAAAGGGCGGCTCATCGAGTGGTTCAGCGAACCCAACTTACTTCACCAAAAGGGCATTCACAATATATTTTTGGTGACTATAAATATGTTTTTGAACATTTAGTTTAGTATCAATTATTATCTTAGTTCATGTTATTACTTCTTTGAGTACCTGGAGATAGTTTTCTCTAGAGTTTTCTTTAGCTTTGAAGGATTGAAGAAGTTCATTTTTGAGATATTGGAAGTGGGTCTTTGAGATTCATTAAATTGGAGCATGGTAAAGACGAAATCACTATAACCTAGTTGATGGATAATCAATTTGGTAGTTGTTTTTACCTTTTTATCATGTCTAGCTAAAACCCTAATTCTTGGGGTGTGATCATGTGATTATGAGATGATTTAGTTTATGGGTATTGTTAATTGTTAGTTTAAATTTTATTTAAAAGTGAGTTCAATCATTAATTGTGGTTTAAGTTAAGAATTGTAGTTGTAAATGCAGTTCAATGTTTGCGTTCTTGGCTTGCTCAAGAAAGAGGTTTTAGAACTAAGGTTTTTGATTGATGGTTTGTGTATATTGGGTTGCTATGGGTTTAGCTCGAGAGAGTAAATCGTAAACCTAATCCCACATATTTAGCTCAGGAGAGTGAATGTATTAAGGTGTGGGTTGCTCTTAATTTGTAAGCTTGTTGATGTTTGAGAGAAATCACTTGATTCGGGGTAATTGTTCAAGATAAAATTACCTCCCTTATAGCCTAGCCTACTTACAGATATCTAGTTGTTTACTAATAGTTGCAATTACCCATATGTCTACATTTGCCTATAATCGATTACATCCCAAGAATTTGTCTCATTATTGTTAATTCTTAGAGCTATGACATTTTGTAGTTGATAACTAAAACCAAAACCCCCATTTGACATTCGTGTTACTCCTTAATTTAAATAATGTCTTTATTCGATAATATTTATTTATATGGCTGATTTGACCACATTTATACTTCCCAGTTTAATTTGAAACACGTAGCACTCCTTGTGGGATTTGACCCCAACTCATTTAGTTGTGTTTTATACTAATTTATGACCGATGAACACCTAGTATTGGATGATGTGTGCTTGAAACGCTCAAATCAAAATGGTGCTGCTGCCGGGGATTCTGTAGGTTGAAGTGTGGAATTTGTTGAAATTATGTAGGTTGGCGAGCCAAGTGTCTAGTTGGCGACTTGCCAAAGAGGTCAGAAAGCCTGACTTGGATCACCGTTGGACCCATAAAAATCAGATGTGGGAGTCTGTAAAAATCGGCGGGCCTATGGACAAATCGACAACTTGCCGAACAGGTCAGCGAGCTCGACTTTGTCCGCTGTTTTGACCCCCAAATTGACTGAAGGTCTTGTAAATCTTGGCGAGGTGAGTCAGTACTCGGTGTATCGCCGAGTGGTTCAGCGAGGATGACTAATACCACCGAAAGGGCCGCGAACTAAAAGGTTTTAAAAGGCCAAATGGTTTAAACTTTCAAAATCTTTCATATTCCCTCAGTTTAGCCTTGTACACTTGCACCCACACTCTAGATTTTTCAATCTTTTCCTCTTTTGATTGCTTATTGCTCATGCTTGGAGTTGGATTACATTGCCGCCTAGTGTTTCAAACTCTTCTTTCGGTTTAATGGTTGGTTTTTCAAACCCCGAACTTTTGATTTGGAGTTGAACTCAAATGCATTTGTTTAAATCTTGTTGTTGTGTGCAGGGCCTGTATTGAAATCATATTTGTTGTGCTAGTTTGCCTATTTTAGTTTCGAAATCGTACCTAAATTGCTTAAATTGTTGATTTCCCGAGTTTTGTGCTTTAAAATTGATCATAATATTTGTTGGGTCAAGTTGGGTGAAGTATGAATAACCCCCAATTGCGATAAATGACGTACTTTTCCCAATAATGAAGTGTTTGACGTTATTCTCAAGGGCAAAAGTTGTCAGATAGCAAATTTTGGCCAAAGCGGGGGAAGTTATAGTACTCGGTGGCATGGGTCTGGTCGGTTTAAGCTTAATTACATAAATGTTTTATTTGATTTTGTTTTTAGAGGCTGTGGGCTTGATTTTGGGAAACAGGGTTGAAATTTGGCACGTAAGGCAGTTTGGCGAGCTGAGTTGAGCTAGCCGAATTGTTCCGTAGTTCGCCAATGCTCCCCTTGATCGCCTTTAATTTCATGTTTTGGCTGAGTTAGAGTCTGTAACTTTTGATGGGAAGTCTGAGCTCACCGAGTTCACTCGACGACTCACCGAAAGTCTCCCTTGGTCACTCTTTCTGCGCCCCTAACCCATAAGATATGCTGTAAAATTCGGCGGGCTAGTCTAAGCTAGCCGAGTGGTGTCACCAACTCATCAAAGGGTCCTGCATGTCACTGACCTACCATTTATCTGAGATATTTTCAAGCCAATGCCTTTGGTGAGACCTACCTAGCTCGCCAAAGTGACTCAGCAACTCACCGATTAATTCGGTGAGTCTTTCTCCAACCTATTTTCTGCATTTTTCTTGGATTACTTCTAACCCTTTTTGGTGTGTTTTGAAGATATGGCTAGGACCAACTAGGATGAGAGTGGAATGTCACCCCGTAAATGAACACGGGGCATCGTTATTAATGAGAGAGCAGCTGCTCCTTCTAAAAAAGAAAATAAAGTACCTCCAAACGGAGGCAAAAGCAAGGGCAAAGCGCCCGTAGCAGAGAGACCGGAGCACAACTCCAGTAGTGATAGGGAATCTGTCCTCTCTTAGGTCATTCTTTGAACCTGAGGATGACCAACCATTATAGACCCGACAAGCTAAGATTCGTGCCCGAGTTCATAAAGTTCGTGTAGGATCCCAAAGCTACCCCTCCTACTGCTGAAACAGTGCCAACTACGGCACAGACAATAGTTCCAGTGCCATCTGTTCAAGGTCCTTCTGCCCGGCTACTCTACAGGCTTATGTCCGAGAGACTAAGGACCATTCTTGAAGAGAAGAGATTGTCCACAGATGGTGTGGTGGACAGGTACCCTCTTGTGTGGGACATACTCCGATACCACAGGTTCAACTTATTCACCATGCCTAGTGTCCAATACATCCCCACCTGGGTCCGTGAGTTCTATAATACATACGGTGACGTATTTCCCCAGGGAAAGAAGAAAGCCAGAGCCTTCAGAACATTAGAATCTATGGTAGTTCGGGGGAAGATAGTGGGATGCAACAACGATCATATCAATGCTGCACTGGATAGAGCTACAAGATTCAAGCATGAGCATGAGGGCATGACTACAGCACACACCCTAGATGACGGCTAGCTCCACTTATTTCTAACACCACCCTGAGGTGGATTGAGGCAGGAGCTCCCACCGAGAAGAAGGACTTGAACATCACCACTCGATATTAGTTCGGGTTCATTATTAGCTCCATCATTACTTCATAGAATGAGCCCATCATCCACCATCCAAAGGCGGCCTGTCTCAAATCTATCACTGTCAAAAAGCAGCTCAACTTGGGACTAATTATTGAGCAGGAGATAGCCATGAGGGCCAAATAGTGCCATGCATCCCTACTATTCCAATGCTTATCATAGAGCTATGTTGATGGGCTGGAGTTCCTCATGACGAGAAGAGGGACATTGAGGTCACACCCATATCCTTGATCAATATCCGGCACATCGAAGTAGAGTACACACGGGAGGAGGCAGATATAAGGAGAGCAACTTCGGTGGATGTATCCCCGAAGGCTGATGTAAAGTCCATACCTACAGAGGCATCTTTTCCTACTCTGGCCTGTGGGCCTTCAACTACACGCACTACCACTCCTTCCTAGGTCCCAGGTTCTTTTGCTGCTTTACAGCCTTCCAGGATTTATAAGGCCATCTTCCTCAAGATACGGTACCTAGCCCATTCTGCTGATGTGCAGGCTTTCCAGTTAGAGGTCGAGGTGCCTTGGATGATTGAACGAGCTATTGCAGCGGTGTTGACACCCCTCTGGACATCAATCAATGCTCTCACAGCAAGAGTAGAGTCTTGTGAGAGAGGACAGGCACTTCTAAGGTTACGACTTTGGATGCCGAGGTTGAAGATTTAAGGAAAGATGTGGACTATCTGAAGTCCACAGACTTCACTTCTCTTTTTGAGTCTTGTGGTGTTTTGGGCAGTTCTGATATGCCTCCGGCTACCACCGGAGATACGCCTATGGATGATGTGGCTGCTACTAAGTCAGAGGCAGAGATAGATGAAGAGCGACTTGGGGAGCAAGATGAGGTTGTTTATCATGATCTAGCCAACTTAGAGGATGCTATGTTCGAGACTACCTGACAAACCTCTTTGAGAGACACCACTATGGCTGGATCGAGTGCGGTTACTACTGATGTTACCCCAAGCACTGATGCCCAAGATTAGAGTGTGACACCGGAAATTGATGCCCCGACAGATGGAGCTACTGAGTAGATAGGATCATTCATTACCTTCCTCTCTGTTGCATTTTCAATTTTTATGTTTTTAGTTACATTTGAGGACAACTGCTTTTTTTTTGTGGGTGGGGTACGTTATTTCCATACCTACCTCTTTTGAGTACATTTTATGTATATATATTGGGTTTTTGTGTTTTAAATTGTGTGTTCATTCTATCTTTTGGACATTTGAGCTTGTGTGTCCTTGTTATGAATGAAAAGGGCTTTTGACCCATCTAGATATATTTTTCCACCTCTTGTTGTGTTTAAATGTGGCTGTTCTTATGCAAATTTGAGTATCAGTTATGATCAGTACCGATGACTTGAATAGTGCTCTTAATCGAACAAAATGAATGTGTAGCTACGATGAGGCCAAATGAAGTTTCATAGAGAATATGTGGACTTTTTGCATCTCATTCGACTAGCCGGTTATTGAATGGAGTCTCTTGTGATGAACATTACACACTAACTCGAATGAGTATCATTTGATATTGGTGACAATGCCTTGTGTAATGAGCTTACCTCAAATATTGTGTGTGGTGACACTTAGAATTTGCCCCATTGGTCTGGTTGACTAAGTAATGCAAGCTCTTGAAATGATCTTAGGCAACAATTTTGAGGAGTGAAACCATTTGATAGGGTATCTCTTTTTGTGGCCAACCTTGTGAGATCTATGAACCTTGCTTGAACCCTTTTCATCTTTATCCTTTTCTTGGAAGAAACTTGAACAATTGTGACCCCTCTTGATCCATTCACCATTTACTCTCATGAAGTGTGGTTTGTTTGAATAGCCTACTTAGTGCCAAAATCGTAAGTTATGGTGTGGTGAAAAGAGAAGGTAAATCAAGAAGTGTAAAAAAATTCCCCTTTGAGCCATGGTCTTGAAAAAGATGGAACCCCTCCATATAAAAAAAAAAAAAAAAAGAGAAAGAAAGAGAAAAAGAATGAAAAATTTGTAAAATAAAGTTGCGAAAGTTGCAAAATAAATGAGGTTTCTAGTAGTCCATTGAAGTTGAATAATGGGGTGAATTATGAGCATAAGTAAAATGTTGAAGAAAAGGAAGGAATTGATGTTCGGCCCATATTATATGAGGGTAGCAACCATTGAGCCTAAATGACTATACCTTTACACTCAGCCCTGTTACAAGCCTTGAGAAGACCTTTTTGATTTGGAGTGAGCTGAAACGAATATTGATTGGAAAGTAGAGGCAAACCTATGGGTAAAGTCATGCATACGTTCATCTTCGGGAGTGTGACATTCGTATATGATTCCAAAACTATAAATTGTTGAGAAATTGTGTGTGAGTATGTAATCATCTTTGTTATGAGGGCATTTGAGTACTTTTGTTGAGATTGAACTTACATTTGAAGCGAGTATTGTGAGATTGAGCATCTTGATAATGGTGGAGTCACAACTTCAATCTTTGAGTGGACAATTGATCATTGCATAAGTAATTGAGTCTTGTTGTGTGCATTCATGTTGAGTCTTTTATAGCACTGTTTGAGACATCTTTTTTGAAATATTGAACTTGAGTTTTACTTGACAACAAGCAAAAGGTTATGCTGGGGATGTTGATAAGTTAGATATTTGGACTCATTTAAGGCTTTGTTTATATAGATTTAGTGTCCTCAAATGTTTGATTTGTGCCATAAACTAATGAAAATCCTTGATTTCCAGGTACATGGATTGAGGAACAAATCAAGGACACTAACATGCAAAAAGGAACAAAACAAACTGAAAAGCCTCGGAATAGCCAAGGTCACTTAGCGAATCACCGAATGGCTATCTGACCACGTAAAGTTCCAGTGTGCCAAATCCTGAGGGATGAAACCAAGTCGGCAATAGAAATGAGCAGTCGTCGAATCACCGAGTAGTTCCACAATGCAGTGATAGATCGCCTAAAGTTACAGAACCAAAGGATGCTAAATTATAAGTTGAAAAGACGATGGAAGAGATCAAAGGGCAGCTCGCCGAGTGGTAAAGGGAGCCCGACTTAATTCACCAAAACAACATTCGCAATGTATTTTTGGCGACAATAAATACATTTTTGAACGTTTAGTTTAGTAAAAGTTAGTATCTTAGATCATATTATTACTTTTTTGAGTATGTAGAGATAGTTTTCTCTAGAGTTTTCTTTAGCTTTGAAGGATTGAAGAAGTTCATTTTTGAGAAATTGGAAGTGGGTCTTTGGGATTCATCAAATTAGAGCATTTTAAAGATGAAATCACTATTACCCAGTTGATGGATAATCAATTTGGTAACTGGTTATACCTTTTTATGATGTCTAACTAAAATCCCAATTCTTGGGGTGTGATCATGTGATTATGGGCTGATTTAGTTTATGGGTATTGCTAATTGTTAGTTTAAATGCTATTTAAAAGTGAATTCTATCATTAAATCTAGTTTAATTTATGAATTGTAGTTGCAAATATAGTTCTATGTTTGTGTTCTTGGCTTGCTCGAGAGAGTGGTTTTAGAACTAAGGTTTTTGATTGATGGTTTGTAGATATTGGGTTGAACTGGGTTTATCTCAATAGAGTAAATCCTAAACCCTATCCCACGCATTTAGCTCATTAGAGTTAATGGATTAAGGTGTGGGCTGCTCTTAATTTGCATGGTTGTTGATGTTCGAGAGAAATCACTTGATTCAGGGTAACTGTTCGAGAGAAAATTACCTCCCTTATAGCCTAGCCTACTAACTAATATCTAGTTGTTTACTAATAGTTGAAATTACCCATATGTCTATATTTGCCTATAATCGATCACATCCCAAGAATTCGTCTCATTATTGTTAATTCTTAGTGTTGTTACTGTTTGTAGTTGATAGCCCCCATTTGACATTCGTATCACCCCCTAATTTGAATGATGTCTTTATTCGATAATTTTTATTTCTATGGTTGATTTGACCACATTTATACTTCCCAATTGAATTTAAAACATGTACCACTCCCTGTGGCATTCTACCCCAACTTATTTAGTTGGGTTTTATACTGAATTACAATTGTTGAACACCTAGTATTAGATGAGGTGTGCTTGAAATGTTAAAATCAAAATGGTGCCGTTGCCAGGGATTGTGCAGGTTGATTTTAACCCCAACTCATAATGTCGTAGCTCATGCTACCTTTTCAAGTCATAGGTAATCACCTCTAGCCTCATCAATTTATTAGTCTTTTATCTTGTATTTATTTTAGGTGAGCAATCCTTTCAACCTAGAATCATTCAATGTGATAAGCCTTTCACATTCATACATAAGCAATTCAAGTGGGAAATATCCCTTCCACAACAATCGTAGCAACAATCAACAATTCATAACTTATGCTTCACTCTCAAAGCAATACTTATCATAATCATCATATATGCTTCATTCTCAAAGAAATACTTATCAAAATCATCATATATGTTTCACTCTCAAAGAAATATAAAATGTACCTTACTTATCCTATAAGAATATATCTAAATCCATAATTTCCCCTTTCAAAGTTCAAAAACCATTTACATCAATTTCACCTTAGAAACATGGGTTAAGCATGGGTACATGTAAATTCATCTTAAAATCATATAATCCCTTCAATTCAATACTAAACAATCATAATCCACTCAATTGGATCCATAATCACAAAGACGCACAACTTAGAAGAAAATCCTAATTCAAATTAGAGAATTTCTACTTTTCAATTGGGGAATCGTAGGGGCTCCATGGATGTAATGATTCCATGGATGTATAAATCTATCATACCTTGATACCAAAGTCCACAAGCAGTTGTGAATGGAGAATTTACCTTGATCCCTAGCTTCACCTTTCTTCTTCTTCAAGTTCTAGAGAGAGAAATATTTTGAAAGGAGGAACTTTGGATTTCTTTTGGGTTTTGAGATAATTACTTGTATGGATGAGTTTAGGGGTTAAAATAACTTATATAAGGGTTCGAGATATGGGTAAAACGATGTAGCTTTGATTTAATTAAAAATGAAAAAGACCTAAAAGCCCCTAAACTTTCAGTGGACTGAACCACTTCACGCCAAGCTCCACAAGCCGTGGTGGCTATCAAGAGCCATGGTGTCAGCCATGGTCCTTGACCAGTGGCTCCATTCCTAAAACATTTCACCCGACACTCCCACCTCCATGAGCCGTTTAGGCCTTCACGAGTCGTGATTCGCGAAGTGGTTCGTGGGAGGAGGTTGCTTAAACGTGTACACTGCTTAGCCCTTCACGAGGACAACTACGAGTTGTGGTGCCCTTCATGAGGTGTCATGATGCTCGTGGGAGGTGACCCTCCCTTGGGTAGCTATTGTGAGCCACCACGGGCAGCACCACGCCTCGTCACCCCCTTCACGGCCCATATGGGTCCTCATGAAGGTTGCCCAGGCTCACTTCTTTGGCTCATGACCTCTCACTTGGTCCCTTGCCTAGACTACTAGATTCCGAGGTGTTACATTATGTCCCCCTTGGGAACATTCATCCTCGAATGGAATTCTAGACACCTCATGAAACAAAAGACTCAAAACTAGTAGCCCATCATACATGCAATCTCATCAAAATGCACATATCTAGGAGGAAACATCAACTTCAATCTAAACATACTCAATACATCGTCAAGAAAGTAGGAACTAAACCTAGCAAACCAAGATTTCTCTTATTCAAGGAGGAACTACCATCTCCAAGACAAAATCATGATTAACATCATCTCACGGAGACTATATGCAATTCATACTCATAAGCATATATTCAAGTAAAAAATATCAGCTCCAAGCTAAAGCTTATTCAACTATTCATCTCTTCTCATGAAGTCTATAGGCAACTCATACTCAATGGACAACAACATGAGGAAAATCAATCATGTAAACTCATTTTCTTTCAAAAAATAAGTTTTTCATGAACATGCATAAAATAAGGAAATCATGGGAATATCTAAAACACATGACACCAAAACAAAGAATAAACCATGAGGAACTCTTTACCTCAAGCTTGAGGAGGAGTAGAAGGAAAAAGATGAGGATATCGGGACATCATATCGATATCGGCCTCGGCCTCCCAAGAGCACCCTCAACTACATGATTCCTCCACAATACTTTCACGGAATCAACTTTCTTGTTTCTCAACTTCTTAACTTACCGATCTAAAATCTCTACCGGGACTTCCTCATAAGAATGATTTTCATCAACTCCTAAACATTCAAAGGGAACTATAGATGTCGGATCTCCAACATACTTTTTCAACATAGAGACATGAAAAACCAGATACACCGATGTCAAAATATTGGGCAATTCAAGCTCATAAACAACCTTACCAACACGTCTCAAAATCTGATATGGGCATACATAACAGGGCCTAAGCTTTACTTTCTTCCCAAATGTCATTACACCTTTCATAGGTGAGACTTTCAAGCAAACTCAATCATGAACATCAAACTCAAGATTTCTTCTTCTAACATCGGCATAGGACTTTTGTCAATTGTGGGCTATTCTAAACCATTCTCTAATAATTCAGACCTTTTTCCAAAGCCTCATGAACTAACTCGGGTCCTATCAAGCTAACTTCACCCACCTCAAACAAACCTACAGAAGATCTACACCTCCTACCATAAAGAATCTCAAATAGAGCCATACCAATACTAGAGTGATACCTATTATTATAAGCAAACTCAATCAATGCCAGGTGATCATTCCAATTTCCCTTGAAATCGATGACACATGATCTCAACATATGTTCAAAAGTTTGAATAGTTCGCTCCGATTGCCCATCGGTTTGTGTATGAAAACCCATGCTAAACTTAACTTTAGTGCCAAGACTCTTTTTGAAAGACTTCCAAAACTGAGAAATAAACTAGGTACCCTTATCAGAGATAATGGACAAGGGCACTCCATGCAACCTTACCATTTCCCTCAAATACAACTTAGCATAGTCTTCCGTTGAGTAAGAAACTTTAACGGCAATGAAATGGGCCGATTGCGTCATTTGGTCTACTATAACCCAAATTGAATCATAATGTCACTAACTACGAGGCAACCCTACTATGAAGTCCATGTTCAAATCTTCCCACTTCCAAGTAGGACTACTAATGTCTTGGGATGAACCTGCCAGTTTCGTATGCTCAACTTTCACTTGATGGCAATACAAACACTTAGCCACAAAACGCGCAATATCCTTCTTCATCCCATTTCACCAATAGATCTCCCGCAAGTAAAGGTAAATCTTTATGGCTCCCGGGTGAATGGAATACCGAGAACTATGGGCTTTGACAAGATTTGTTCCCTCAAGTCATAATCATTAGGAACACACAAAAGACCTTGATATCTAAGTACACCATCTCCCTCTTGGGAGAAGGCCTCAACGGACTTTCTAAGTACTGCTTCTTTCAATTCTACTAAGGTAGGATCAATAAATTGCTTTCCTTTCACATTTGTGAAGATAATTCTAAACCAGTATGAACTATAACACCACCCTTTGTGGAGTCCATCAACCGAACACCCAATCAATCCAATCTATGTATATCTCGTACCAATTTTTTCTTTTCTTCTTATATATGGGCCACACTACCCATTGATAATTGGCTAAGAGCATCCACTACAACATTTACCTTACCAAGGTGATAGAGAACACTTTTATCATAATCTTGAAGTAACTCAGGTCACCTTCTTTGGTGTAGATTCAGATCCTTCTAATTAAACACCTATTATAGGCTCTTGTGGTCGGTGAACACATCTACATGAACACTATACAAATAATGCCTCCAAATCTTTAAGGCAAAAACCACCACCACTAATTCAACATCATGGGTAGGATAATTCTTCTCATGAACCTTAAGTTTCCTTGAGAATAGGCAATAACCTTCCCATTTTTCATAAGCACACATCCTAACCCAATTCTCGAGACATGAAAATAAACAACAAAATCATATGTTCCTTTCTATAAAGTCAACACCAAAGCAGAAGTAAGTCTATCTTTCAGTTCCTAAAAACTCTTCTCATATAATTTGGAGCATATGAACTTGGCCTTATTTTGAGTCAAATTTGTCAATGGAGAGGCAATCAAAGAATACCCATCAACAAATCTTCTGTAATAACCAGCTAAACCCAAGAAACTTCTAATATCCTAAAGATATAAAGGTCTAGGCAAACTCTTGATCACATCCATATTCTTAGGATCTGCTCAACACCCTTACTTGAAATAATATTGCCACGAAAAGCTACGGACCTTAGCCAAAATTCACATATGCTAAACTTTGAAAAGAGTTGTTAGTCCTTGAGAATTAGAAATGCAATCCTCAGATGATTGATGTGGTCATCTTCACTTCTCGAATAAATTAATATATCATCAATGAACACAATTACGAACATATCAAGTTATTGCCTAAAGTACTTATTCATCAAATCCATAAATGTCGCAAGAGCATTAATCAAACCAAACAATATCACAAAAAACTCACTGACCATATCAGGTTCTAAAAGTCATTTTCAAAATATCATCATCTTTCACCCTCAATTGGTGATAGCCCGACCTAAGGTCAATCTATGAGAAGTAACCCGCTCCTTGGAGGTTGTCAAACAAATCATCTATTCTTGGAAGAGGATACTTATTCTTAATGGTCACCTTATTCAATTGCCAATAGTGAATACACATTTGGAGTGAAGCGTCTTTCTTCTTAACAAAGAAAATTGGAGCACCTCATGGATAGATACTTGGTCGAATGAAACCCTTATCCAACAACTCTTTCAAGTGCTCCTTTAATTCCTTATGATCTACAATAGCCATTATAAATGGAGGAATAGAAATAGGTTGCATATCTGGAAGAATGTCAATACCAAAATCTATTTCCTTCTCTAGTGGAATACCAGGTAGCTCATTTGGGAACACTTCCGGATACTCATTAACAATAGGGACTGACTCCAGAGTAGAGTTTCGAAATCCATATCCCTCACCCTAACTAAATGGTACATGCAACCCTTAGAAATCATCCTCCTAGCTTTAAGACAAGAGATAAGCTGACTCTTAGGCATCAAATTTCCCCCTTTCCACTCTAGGATAGGCTCATTTGGAAACTGAAATCTAACTATACGGTAACTACAATCAATAAAAACATAACAAGAGTATAGCCGATCCATACCAAGGATAATATCAAAATCTAGCATATCGTGCTCTACCAAATCAACAAGAGTAACTCTATGGGATAAGGAAATGAGACACTTTCTATTGACCCTCTTGGCCACAATAGAATCACTAACAGGGGTAGACATAGAAAAAGGATCTAATAACACATCAGGGAGTGTATCAAATCTCATAGCCACATATGGCATCACAAAAGACAAGGTAGCACAGGATCAAGTAAATCATAAACATCAAATTGAAAGACATTCAACATACTGGTAACCACATCAAGAAATTCCTCTTGTCCACCACGAGTCTGAAGTGCATAGAAGTTATTTTGCTTGGGAGCATTAGTACCCGAACCACTTGGACCGGATGAAAGGTAGGGTTGAGCCCTACGATGAATATCTCCCTTATTTTTAGCAACGAAAGGATAATTTCATATCTTGTGATCCATCTCACCACAACCAAAACAAGCATTGGAACCCGCTAGACATTTGCCCTCATGTTTTCTTCGACACTTAGCACAATTAGGCAAAAAAGACCCATTACCACATCCTTGAGATTTAGGGCTAGACACCCTCTCTTTGTTGAACATAGGAGCATTAGAGAAACCTTGCCCGAAAAGCCTTCGTCAATTCCTAAGACGACCTGCCTTGCATGAGATAAATTACCATCACCGATTCTAGACCTCTTTGTCTCTCTAAACCTCTCCTTAAGTTTCTTCTATTCAATTTGTTGGGCATGAATCATGAAACGATAAATATCCATGGTGTGGACAAGCATAGACGTACAACACTCTTTCACTACCAATTTAGACACATCCGAAATGAACTTTCTCATCCTTGCCGTAGAGTCGACAACTATAGAATGACAATATTTCGTCAATTGAGTGAACCTCAAAGCATATTCTTTCACACTCATGTTCCTTGTCCAATATTAATAAACTCAAGCACTTTTTCCTCCCTCATCTCAAAAGGAAATGACCTATCAATAAAAGTGGACTTGAACCTTTCCCATTCTAGGGGACCTGCAACTTTCACTTGCTTCCTTCTATTGTTAGATCCAAATTTCAGAAACTCACTAAAGTTGATAAGCAAACAATTCCGCCTTATCCATTGAAGTCACTCCCATAATAGTCAAAACCTTATAAACCTCATCAATGAACTCTTGAGGATCTTACTCAACCTTAGAACCATAGAATTCCTGAGGCCTCTAAGGTGACGGCTTTGATAGCTAAGGTATAAGAATTGAGGAAGGACGTGGACTATCTAAAGTCTACCGACTCCAATTTATTAATAGAGGCTGCTGATGATGAAGATGCCCAAAGACTTCAAAGATTCCTCCGACCACCACCGAAGAAGTACATAGGGATGGCACAATAGTGGAGGAGTCGGATGCTGAGACTGATGAGGAGATGATTGAGCACTGAGAGGAGAGCATATTTAGAGATTTTTTAGATCTTGTAGAGACGGTTGTGCGGCCGGTGATCCAGACATCGTTGACTAAGACGTCCATAAAAACTCTTATTGGATTTGGCACTATTATTCCTTCTGATGTTACTCTGGGCACTGATGCCCAAGTACAAACTGTTGCACCGGGCAATGAGGCCTAGACAGATGGAGAGATTGAATAGACAGGATCCTTTCTTTACCTCCCTTTCTGTCTTAATTTTGCTCACTTTTTGGTTATTTTAATTTATTTGCATTTGAGGAGAAATGATTTTTGTTTGTGGTGGGGTGAGGCCCACCTTTGTGCATATTTGTTTTGTTTATATATTTGGGTTGGAATTTATAATTGTGTTAATACTGCATTTTTTTGAATGTTTGATCTTGTGGCTTCGTATTTTGAATTGCGAAATGATTATGACCCTTCAAAAAAAATTTTGATACCTCTTGTATATGTTGAATGTAGTTGTTCTCTTACAAATTTGGGTATCGGTTTTGATTAATATCGATGACTTAAATAGTGCTCATACTCGAACAAACATGATTGTGCAGCTACGATGAGACCAAGTGAAGTTACATAGACAATATGTGAACTCTTTGCATCTCATTGTGACTAGCCAATTATTAATTGAGTCTCTTGTGATGATCGTTGTACACTAGAGAAAGTGTGCCTTGTTTGACTTTAGTGTCGATGCCTTGTGTGATGAGCTTATTGTGAACCATGCATAATAACACCTAGAATTTGCCCTATTGGTCCAGTCGACTAAGTAAGGCTATCTCTTGATATGATCTTAGGCAACTTCAAAGAGTGTGAGCCAATTTGACATATACTTGTTTTGTGGCCTACCTTGTGAGTGTGTGAACCTCTTTTGAACACCCCTTGAGCCTTACCTTTCTTTGGATGAAACTTGATGAAAACAAGACCTCTCTTAATCCACTACCTATATTCCTCTTGATTTGTGGTTTATGAATAGCCAACGTGGGCCAAAAGCCTAAGTTGGGGGTGTGGTGAAAAGATAAGGGCAAGTCAAGAAATGCTAGAAAAGTCCCCTTTACCCATGGTGTTGAGAAAAATGGAATATGTCCATATAAAAAAAAGAGAAGAAAAGAATGAAAAAGAAAAAGAAAAAGTTGTGGAATAAAGTTATGAAAATGCAAAAAGGAATGGGATTCCAAACAATCCATGGAGAGTGAATAATGGGATGACTTATGAGCACTAAAGAAAATGATGAAGGAAGAGGAAAGGAAGTGTCCTGAGTATTACATTTCATGAGGATGAAAGTCACTGAGCCGAAATGATTATACATTTGCACTCAGCCCCATTACAAACCTTGAAAAGACCTTTTTGATCTTAAGTGAGGTAAAGCAATTGTTGATTGGAAAATACAGGCAAACCTATTGGTGAAAGCATGCATTGTGTTTTTCTTTGTGAGAGTGAGCTTTGCATTTGATTTCGAAACTTTAAATGATTAAACCATTGTTTGAATATGGAATCATTCTTCGTGTGAGGGCATTTGAACACTTTAGTTGAGCTTGAACTTGCATTTGAAGCAAGTATTGTGAGCTTGAGATTCTTTAATAATGGTGAGTCACAACTTGAATCTTTGAGTGCATAATTGATCTTTGCATGAGTAAAGTGAGTCTTGTTGTGTGCATCCATGATTGATTCTTGTGTAGCACTGTTTGAGACATCCTTTTTTAATAGCCGAACTCGAGTTTGCTTGAGGACAAGCAAAAATATAAGTTGGGGGTGTTAATGAGTTCACAATTTGGACTCATTTAGGGCTATATTTTGATAGAATTAATGCCCTCAAATGCATATTTTGTCTCAATATCTAATGAAAATCCTTAAGTTTTAGGTATTTGGAGTTTGAGGTAAAGCATGGACACTACTTGGCAAGAAGGAACAAGGCGGCTAAAAATAATGAAGAAATGAAGGATTGAAGATCGACAAACCCAGTTGACAAGTCGTCGATCCGCCTGGAGATCGCCTTTTGTTCTAGTGTGTTGAACCCTAATGGAAAAGGTCAAGTTGACTATGAAATGGAACAGTCGGCGCGTCACCGTTCAGTTCTTCGAAGCAGTACCATATTGCCTAATGACTCAAAACGTGAATAGGCAAAAGGCTAAAGCAGGAAGGCGGTGAAATTGACCAAAAGGCGAATCGTCGAGTGTATTAGCGATCCCGACTAACTTCGCCGAAGGGTCCTCTACAGCACAAATTTTCAAACACTATAAATACTTGTTTAAATTTATAGCTTAGTATCATATCACTATTATTATTCAAACGTTTTAGAGTTTTCAGAGAGTTTAAGTTTTAGAGGGTTTTGGAGACTTTGTTCTAAGACATTAAAGATTCAAAGGTTTTCAACTCCAAGAACTTGGAAGTGGGTCTTCAAGAATCTTCATCCTTGGTGTGTTTAAAGACTTTATTTATCGTACCCATTTGATGGTAACACCTTTTGGTATCAATTTTTATCTCTTTTTCATATCTAGCTAAAACCCCAATTCTTAGGGTATGATTTTGTGAATATGTTAGATTATATGTTAGGTCTTTCTTGTTGATGGTTTACTTGTTGTTTAGATGTGATTTCGTTTAGTAGTTGTGTATGAACTTAATGGAATTGTAGTTTCAAATACGATTTCATCTTAGTATTTTTGGCTTGCTTAAGAGAAAGGTCGTAAAGCAAAGACTACTAAATTGATAGCCGGTGGTATTGGGTTGACATGGGTTCAGCTCGAGAGAGTGAATTCTAGTACTTCTTCTACACATTCAGCTCGAGAGAGTGAATGGGCTAAGGTGGAGGCAATGCTTAATGCAGCAACTCAGTGTTCGAGAGAAACCGAGTTGATTCTGGGTAAGTTGCTCGAGAGAGAATTTACCCCCACTATAGTATAGCCTAATCACAAATACTCAACAATTTACTATCAAAAGCATGTACCTAATAATTTAGTCTATCCTGTATTCCTATCACATCTCAAGAATCCCGTTTCTCTTTCTCATTTTCGTATATTTTTGCTGTTTTTAGTTGTTAATTAATAGAAAACGCCCCATTGATAATTGACACTTGCGTCACCCCTTTAGATTTAGTATGTCTATCTTCGATAATGTTTATAGTTATGACTAATTAGAACTTCATTTTATTTTTCTATTAATTCTCAAAGCCACTCCCTTGAGACTCGACCCAACCCTTGGTTGGGTTACTTTACTATTGTACGATCGTAGACACTTGAATTGGAAGTTGTGTCTTGATTACGAAAACAACAACGGGCAGTCAGAGAGAATTATTCAACTATTAGAGGACATGTTGAGGGCATGTGTGATTGAATTTAGAGGGCGTTGGGATAAGTTCCTACCTTTATGTGAGTTCTCCTACAATAATAGTTACTACTCCAACATTGACATGGCACCATTCGAGGAAATTTATGGGAGGGGATGTGGATCACCCATAGGGTGGTTTGAGGCTGGAGATGTGAAACCTTTGGGAGTTGATTTGGTGAAAGATGCCCAGCATAAAGTGAGAAGCATCCAACCTAAGGTTCTAGCAGCCCAAAGTCGACAGAAAAAGTATGTAGATCGTAAGGTAAGGAACATGATATTTTAGGTTGGTGAGAAGTTCTTCCAAATGTGTCACTCATGAAAGGGGTGATGAGTTTCGGCAAGAAGGGCAAGCTTATTCCTCGATACATCAGGGCATTTGAGATTCTTGATTATGTAGGGAAAGTGGCTTAGAGGTTAGATTTACATCCTAGCCTATCAGGAGTCCATCCAGTGTTCCATGTGTCCATGTTGAAGAAGTATCATAGGATCAGGGATTACATCATAAAGTGGGACTCAATTTTATTAGAAAAAGACCTTCAGTATGAGGAGGAACTGGTTACAATTCTTGATTGCAACATCTGGAACTGAGAACCAAGGAGAAAAAGTCCATGAAAGTTCAATGGAAGCATCATTTGATTGAGGAAGCTACTTGGAAAATCGAGAAGGACATGCGAGACAAGTATCCACTGTTATTCGATGATTCAGGTACTACTTTAATCTTGCCTTATCCCTTTTCTCCTAGTTTGTCACTCAGGACGAGTGATGGGAAAATTGGTATATATTGTAACGACTTGTTCCCATTGTTATGGAAAAGCCAATGGGGAAGGAATTTGGGCCAGAAAACTTCCAAGTAGTAACTTGGAAATTTCTTTCCTATGCAAGACTTGTACAAAATTTGAGTCAAGTGAGGTCTAGGGAAATCCGGTAATGGATGGGGGACTTAATTATGTGTTTGATCGCGTGAGTGGATAGACATGACGTTAAGTAGCATGTACGGCATTACAAAATCAAATTCACGTGAGTAGAACTCCTAAAACTTATCTTGGCATGAAAGGGTAGTTTTAGAACGTCTAGGTTTGAAAGTGTGTTGTGAAATGGGAGCTTGGAACTCATATTCTGATCTTCTGTCTCTGTGCAAGTAGTCTGAGAGGCATTAGTCCTTCCAAGGAGGGGCTGCCCTGGCGAGATGAGGTCCGCCCTGGCGGGCCTATCGCGAGTTAAGTCGAGGAAAAACCCCAATTTCATTATTTTCTGCAAAACATCATTCTTAAGAGCTAGGGACGACCTAGGGTTATTTCTTGACAGATTTCCATGATTTCTAATGATAATGTAAGGAAATTACTCCCCTAATCCATATTTCGATTCCTAGAAATTAGAATCATGGGTAATTATTGTTGAGGGAGAGTTTTGGCATGAAGTTAATGGTAGGAAAAGCCTTAGTTGAACATTAAGATCATGGGTTCGGTCGTGGGTTAATAAGTTTGTTATAATATGGGTAAAGTAGACCTTGTTTATTGATCCTTGTGATAATTACTTATTTATAGACCAAGAACAAAGCGGAAAGACTTCTCAAAGGGAAGGCTCAAGTGTCTTAGGAGTATTCAGGCTTGGTTTCGAGGTAGGTTCTAGTTTGATTTCTTATTGTGTGATATATGTTTGTTAATTGCTTCATTGTATGTGTGCATGTATGTGAATAGGTAAATGTGAATAAAATCTAATAAATGATTATGTGTGAACAATACATGACATGAACATGTTACTTGATTGTCTGACTATGAGTACTGTTCATTATGGGTGTGATTGTGACTGTGGTTGTGCTGGCTGGATAGGGTGTCACATTCCGACACATATATTGGATTGGATGTCACATTCCAACACATGTATATTTGATCGGGTGTCACGTTCCGACACATTAATAGGTTGGGTGTAGGTTCCATGAGAGGGCCACTTGTGATTATTACGTTCATGTTTGCCTTTCATTGATATTGGGAAGTTGTATGTTGCTCATAAAATGATAATTGAACTATGTATTATGTATATGTGTGCTTACTGTGTTGTTATTGCTTGTGTATATTGTGCTTATGGGAGTAGCCGCGTAATCCTACTAGTACACCATGGTTTCGTGTACTGATACTGTACTTGCTCTTTCTTTGTTGAGTACAGGGCATCTTTAGGTGGCTACTGACAAACATCAGTTAGGAGATTATTGACCGCGATTAGATTCGAGGGTGAGCCAGTTCTTTCAAGCTGCCATGGATCCTTCTTTTGTTTAGTCCATTCTCTTCTGACTCAGATTAGGTGTTCTAGATATTTATTATATTGTTCTGGGATTGCACCCCCACTTTCTAAGACTTGTTGATTGTTAGAGTTTTGGTACAATGACTTTCAGCTCTAGGGGTTGAATTTTCATGACGATTATGTTAGTTGATTTCTTAAAACCTTTAGAGTTTATGGGAAGTCCATTTTTAGTTCGTCATTTAAACCTACTTCCGTATCTTTAAATGCTTTAGTTTCTTAAGATTGCTAAGTTTTCAAATATATTTTTATTCCTACCCCCAAACCAGCCCTCCCTATTAAAAAATATTAAAATTTTCAAATATATTTTTATTCCTACCCCCAAACCTGAACCCCCCCCCCCCCCCCATTAAAAAAAATTAAGAATTATTTTTGGAAAATGTTTCAGATGTTAAGATTTTATTTTTTTTAACCTCACCCAACCCCTACACCCTAACTCCCCCCTCCCCCCCCCCCCCAAAAAAAATTGATTTTAAAAAAATTTCAAAGTTAATTTTTAAAAATTTTCAATGTCAGTGCCCCCCCCCCCCCAAAACCAGGCCACACCCACACCCCCGCCACACCCATCAATTTTTTTTAAAAAAAAGTTATTTTTGGGAAGTATTTCAAATTTTTAAAAAAAAAAATCATTTTCACGCCACCTCTACAACCCCCCCCCCCCCCCGCTACCACGTCAATTTCTTTTTAAAAATAATTAGTTTTGAAAAATATTTTTCAAATTTAAAAATTTTTAGTTTTTAAGCCACCCCTACCCCTGTAAAAAAAATTAAGAAAAAAAAAATTTTGAGAAATATTTCAAATTTTTTTTAAAAAAATCATTTTTATGCCACCCTCCTCCACCCCCGCCCCCCCACCAAGGCCACCCCGTCAGTTTGTTTAAACAAAAAAGTTTCTTTTGAAAATATATTTAAAAGATTAATTTTTTTTTTTGCCACCTCCACCTCTAACCCCCCCCCCCCCCCGACCACTTCAAAAAAAAATTCTTCAAAAAATTGTTTTTGAATTCTTTTCTTGGGTCAAATCTCAGGGTCGGAATTTGGAACGATCATTGGGGTGTTGTCCTAGTTTGGGTGCTGGGGTCGGGTCCTATATCAATTATCAAAGTTGATTTTTGTATCAGAAATTATTTTTCTAGAGAGTATTTTTTTAGTCTCAAGCAAAAAATTAAAAGATACTTTTTGAAAAATATTTTTCATTCACCAACTAAATATTAAAAATATTTTCCAGAAAATATTTTATACGCTCCAATCAAACATGAGAAAATAACTTAGAAATGCACTTATTTTCCAAGAAAATAATTTACATGGCAAACATTTTCCTTCCTAACAAACACACCCTATACTGTATTTAACTTGAGGAAATGAGAAGAAAAGAGTAGTAAATCTATTTTCAGTGAATTCTATCTGTTGTTATTAATGTCTAGAGTAGTAATTTTTCTAGTAGACTTGAAAACTCTACAATTGTTAAAAACTATCACAGCTTCCGCAATTTCTTAAAATCTTACAAAATGAGTCCAATAAAACTTTTAAACTCAAAAATATAAATCTCGTGGAGTACTTTCCATGAAAAAAGGATTCAAAAATATTTTATTAGTGATCAGTTAAATAAAACAATAATGCTTCTCAACGAAGCTTCTGAGAATCTATGTTGAAGGCTCAACACCAATGCTTGTTATATCCTGTATCTGTATCTAGGCATAAGGCTATCATCCAAATAATTTAAAATGAGGACAACCCCATGGGATAAAGAAATCGAAAAACATAACACCATACGTGTATGGACAATGCAATAAATGGAGCAAAATTGAGAATCAACTATCAAGAATATAACTAATTTATGGAAAGTTCTTAAGACACGTGCTTTGAACCTGAATTTCATGAAAGCATTATATACGGTATGTTTTATACAAAAATCTCATTTTAATGAATATTGAAACTATTCACAAAAAAATGCAATACGAACAATCGACCTATTCAAATAGCTTCTTTGTTGTATGTCAATTGATTAGATGTTCTCTAAACCTACAAAATTTTGACAGTAAAATTTATTTTTGTTATTAAAAGATATAATAATTATGTTATTAGGTCCAAACATGTATATATTAGTGTGCTACGTAATACTTTTTTGTTAGACGATATTCTTAGTATATGATCTATTTTATTTTTTTTTTATTTGTCTGCCAATACCAGGACTCTTATTGTGAACAATTATATCCCTCTTGAAAGCGTAATATACAATTATCCATGGGATAACACATGCTATGACGAGAACAAGCCAACGTTAGGAATTCTTTGGCCTTGTACTTTATTTATTGTCAATTAGAAAGAAAATATGTAAATCAAATTGCTTCTCGAAGAATATCCTATTCTTTATTTTCAAGTGATGATAATTGTATTCTAGTAAGTATAAACACGTGATTAGTTGCACAATTCGGATTATTATATGTGTTTTTTATTAAAGACTTTACATATTGTTGTGTCATTACATAAGTCATTTGAAATGTTAAAATTTCTCGCAATTAATAGGATTTGATTTAATCACATATATCAATGACAATTCATGTTATATCTGATTTTAGAAGATGCATGTTGCCTTTTTTATTACTAAAATAATTTTTGAATCACTCAACAAACAAAAAATGTCCAAAATAAAAGTCCTTTCAACCGAACCCTTTGAAGAAATTTTTTTTATCATCAACATAATTAACAAAATCCCCATATAGGAGATTTTATAAAATAAACTAAAGTAGGGTCTTGCAACTAACTTATAAAACAAAGATGCATTGGAGATTATAACAAGGAGATTGCAAAGAGCTAACTTGCAACTAGCCAGCTGTCATTATTAGTTAGTTGAAGCTATTGTTAATTAGTCATAACTTTTCTAGAAGATATTTTGTATACATGATAAGTCGGTTAACAACTGTATATGAGGTGTACCGCAATAGAATTAGATAGATTAGTAGAAATAGTTCAACTCTTAATATGTTCTTCCCTGTATAGCTTCATTGTAAAGTTTGGTAATGGAGATTCAAGCTTCACACATAATTCTTCACTGATTTTACCCAATCTATGAGTAGTTTATCATGGTATCGCGGATGTAGCCAATTCTGAGGCGTGGAAATTTTTCTTTTTAATTTCTAGTTTTTTACATGGCAAAGATGATCGATCATGATCATCCTTTGTAACTGAGTTCTTCCGATGTGCCAGGAGCTGTAAAAATTGGGATTGAACTTGTCAAAATGGAGAATTACACTCATTGGAGACGCGCGATGTTGCTCAATCTCCTCACAAAAAGTAAATTAGGGTTTACTGATGGGAGCATCAAGCGAGACTACTTCGAGAAGGATCTGGAGAGGAAACAATGGGATAGGTGTAATGCAATTGTGATATTTTGGTTTATGCCAAATCTAAGCAAGGAACTGGTTAGTGGTATCTTATCTCGATTGAAGGTTTAGTCCGATTAGCAGGAACGATTTGACAAGGTAATATGCCTCGAATTTTTCATCCACACAAGGCCATAGTCTCTCACACGCAAAGTGTTTTGCCTTGTTTCTATGTATTACTCTTAATTAAAGGAGTTATGGGATGAATATGATTCCATAGTTCCCCCCCGCCTCTTGCAATTGTGCAAAATCAAAGGATTACACTGCTAGCATGGTTAGGCAAAAATTACTACAATTCCTCATGGGATTCAATGATAGTTATGGACAGACACGCAGTCAAATCCGTATGATGAACCGTTCACCTAGTGTTAATCAATGTGAAAGTCAATGAACTTTGGGTGGTATTTTCATGAGGCAGTGAGGGCCATGATCCCACTGCTCTCTTCATCAGTAGATCTGGTGGTTGTTGCTCAAGCTCTAGAGGTAGGGGAAGAAAGGTTATGGAAATTTTCAGAAACAACAAAGAGAAGGTGGTTCCTATTGTGATTGTTGTGAGATGAAAGGACATAATAGGAAAGATTGCAACAAGCTCAAACACTGCAGTTATTGCAACATGCAAGGCCACATATAGGATATCTATTTTCAACTATTTGGTTATCCACAATATTGGAGAGGGAATAAGAGAGCTCACATGGTATAGACCTCTAATGGAAATAGAACACAGATTGAAGGTTCACAGATACAAAGATCCCAGAGATATGGAATTGAGTATCACAACCATTATTTTCAGTCTGGAGAAAGCAAAGGGGGTGAATATGCTCCGTATTTCACACCTAATCACTATAATCAAATCATAAAGATGTTGAACGAGTCTCAAATAAATAAGTCCAATGCATATATAGCATGTATGTCTGCATGTACCTCTTTCGCAGAAAGCAATTGTTTAGACTGGATAGTAGATAGTGGAGCATCTGACAATATGGTTGGGACTGAAAGGCTATCGAATCATAGATTAACAATGAATAATCCAGGGAAGGTTTAGCTAGCTATAGGAGATTCAACAACCATTACTCAATCAGTAAACTCTAAGCTCATAGGAGGTGATGTTATTAAGGACGTACTATGTGTACCAACGTTTAAATTCAACCTTTTGTCAGTTTCTAAATTGACAAGGTAATTGGACTGTTCTGCCTTATTTTTCCTTGACTTCTTCATCCTTCAAGATCTCTTCACTGGGAGAGTGAAGGAGATTGGTAAGGAGAAGGATGGATTGTATTTGCTCAAGACACAGTCATAACATCAGGTGCAAAGTGCAAGGTCACTAGTAGCAACTAAAGGATGTGGAGATGCTTGTGTTTGGCACAAGAGATTGAAGCATGTGCCTATGAATATAATTAGGAAGATAAGAATGCTTAGACACAGTACAAACTTGACACTGAATAATTTTGATGTATGTCCATTAGCAAGACAAACCACACTCCCTTTTAAAGCTAGCAACAATATGAGTGATAAATGTTTTGATTTGATTCATCTAGATGTATGGAACCTTATAAGGTTGCAACATATAATAACAAGAAATTCTTTCATACACTTGTTGATGACTATTCTAGATGGACTTGGGTTTTTTTAATTACATCTTTAGTCTAATATGTCTATTATACTGAAGCAATTCATTTTGATGGTTAGGACACAATTTTGTTTGTAGGTTAAGGCATTTAGTTCTGATAATGGAGGGGTGTTTTTTTAATTCTCAATTTGATGAGTTGTTACAAATTAATGGGATAATGCATCAAAGTTCTTATCCACACACACCTCAATAAAATGGTGTGGTGGAAAGAAAGCATAGGCACATCCTGGAGACTGCCAGGGCAATCAGATTTCAAAGCCAATGCTAATTAGATTTTTGGGGTAACGCATACTAGTTGTTGTACATATTATAAATAGAGTACCTTTGTATGTACTACATGATACTTCTCCTTTTGAAATGATGTTTAGAAGACAACTTGACTTATCTTATATGAGGGTTATAGGTTGCTTAATTATGCTATGCTACTGTAGTGCACAAGACTAACAAGTTTTGTCTAAGGCAATCAGATCAGTTTTGATGGGGTATGGAGATACACAGAAAGGTGACAAACTTTTTGATATGCAGCATCATATCTTTTTCATTAGTATAGATGTCTGTCATCTTTTAATGAAGATATTTTCCTTTTTCCAGTTCACCCTACAGGTGCTTTGCAGGATGATTCTCGCAGGACTGGCAGTTCAATTCCTATAATCTCAACTTTTCCACTTGAAGTAGATGAAGATGAGGCTCCAATTGTGCAAGCACCAGTTGTGCGTAAGATTGCCACAACACATAATATGATAGTAGTTGAAAGGAGTGTAGTAATTGTTTCTGATGAAAGTGTGAAGAGAAGATCAACAAGATCAACTACATCTCCTGTATGGTAGAAGGACTTTATGATTTCAGGAAAAACTAAACAAACCAATTGTCTTTATTCTATTTCTCATAGTGTTGATTATAACAGTCTTTCCAAGTCATATCAGTGTTATATTGCAAATCCTTCAGTAGAGGTGGAACCAAACTCTTATCATCAAATTGTACATGATAAATCCTCTTTTATTTTATTTATCCCCCATTTCTCATTTTGTTGATAGATGGGTTCAAGTAATGAAGGAAGAGATCACAATAGTGGAAGACAACAACACATGGGAACTTGTTCCATTGCCTTATGGAAAGAAGGCTATTGGTTGCAAGTGGGTATACCAGATAAATTAGAAAGCTGATGGACAAATTGAGAGGTTTAAGGCTAGATTAGTAGCCAAGGTGTAAAACCAAAATGAGGGTTTGGATTACTAGTAAACATTCTCTCCTGTTGTTAAGATGGTCACAGTAAGTGTTATCCATTGTATCAACAAAAAGTTGGGATATTCAACAAATGAATGAATATAATGCTTTCTTGCAAAGAGACTTGACAGAGGAAATATACATGCAGTTACCAAAAAGGTTCCACCAAGAAAGAAAGGATATATATCAAGTATGTAAGCTGATTAAGTTACTCTATGGACTTAAGGCTTTGAGACAATGGAATGTTAAGTTGACTAATGCATTGCTAGTTACAGGCTTTCAACAAAGCCACCTTGACTATTCTTTCATAACTAAGAAGACTGCTGCTGATATAGTGGTGATACTCATACGAGTTGATGATCTTCTTGTGATCGAAAGTAGTAATCAACTGTTAGAAGAAGCAAAACAGGTCTTGAAAGATAACTTTAAGATCAATGATTTGGTAAGTCTTAGATTCTTCCTAGAAATTGAAGTTGCTAAAAGTTCAGAAGGGATTTTAATGCATCAAAGGAAGTATGCCTTGGGTCTGATCTCATATTTGGGATTAGGAAGTTGCAAGCCAATAGACACACTAGTGGAGCAGAACCAGAAACTCATTACTAATGAATTTGATAATTTGGTTTGGAATGATTCTTGTTCACCTCGTTTAGATATCAATGGATATTAGAGATTAATTGAAAGATTATTATACCATACGCTTACAAGGCCAAACATATCCAATACAAGCCTGATTCAATTCATGCAGGCCCTAAGACCTCTCACATGAATGCTACCATCAAAGTAGTGAAGTATGTTAAATAGTCACCAGGCCTTAGAGGTCTACTATCAGCAACATCCACGGGTTCCTTCCAAGCCTATTGTGATACAGATTCAGGGACTTGCATTAATACTAGAAGGTCTTTTACTTGTTACCTAGTAAGTATGGAGAATCACCAATCTCATGGAAATCTAAGACGCAGTCCACTATTTTCAGAAGGTCAACTAAGACAGAGTATAGGAGCCTTGCCTTTACTATTGCAAAAATTACTTGGATCATTGGTTTGTTCAACACATTGGACATACATCAGAGCCTACATGTTCCTTTACATTGTGATAGCAAAGAAGCCATCCAAATTGGTGCTAATCCAATATTCCATGATAGAACTAAACACATTGATATTGATTGTAACTTTATTATAGAGAAGGTCTTGAAGGGGTTTGTGATCATACATTATTTGTGCTCCTCTAAACAACCTGTTGATATTTTTACTACGGGGTTGAGTAGGTGTCAACATTCACATCATGTGTCCAAGATTGGATTGAAGAACATCTTCATATCACCTAGCTTGAAGGGGGCTATTAGAGATTATAATAAGGAGATTGCAAAGAGCTAACATGCAACTAGCTAGCTGTCAATATTAGTTAGTTGAAGCTACTGTTAATTAATTTTAAGTTTCTTGGAAGATATTTTGTATACATGATAAGTCGGTTAACAACTGTATATAAGGTGAAACTCAACGAAATTAGATAGATTAGTAGAGATAATTCCACTTATGTTCTTCCATGTATAGCCACACTGTAAAGTTTAGTAATGGAGATTCAAGCTTTACACATAATTCTTCACTGATTTTACCTGATCTATGAGTAGTTTATCAAGATGTAGTGTAAGATAACAAGTCAACAAGAACATAAAAAGATTATTGTGTTTTTTTAGGGTTTAGCAGATACGATTTAGGGTTTTATAGAGTTTAGAGATAAGAGTTTTTTAGGTTTAGGGATTTTAGGGTTTTTTAGGATTTTTAAGGGTTAACTGTTTCTTAGTGTTTATTGTTTAGGGCTTAGAATTTGTTTGTGTTTTTTTAGGCTTAGGGTTTACAGATTTTTAGGATTTAGATTTAGAGCTTAGGGCTTTGTAAGGGTTCTAAATATTTTTTAGGATTTATAGGATTTAGGGTTTCTTAGAATTTTTGATTTAGGATTTAGGGTTTTAGGTTAGGATTTAGGGTTTCGGGCTCAGGGTTTTTTTTAGGTTAAGGGTTTATCTAGGTTTTTAGGGTTTAGGGCTTTGCATTTTTTGGGTTAAGGTTTTATTGGTTTTATAGGTTTATGGTTTTGGGCTTAGGTTTTTTTTTGTGTTTTTAGGGTTTAGCATATACGATTTAGGGCTTTATAGGGTTTAGAGCTTAGACACTACTAAAAAAACAGTGAATACCGACCTGCAAATACCGACCTCCGGAGGTCGGTATTCCCTATAATTCCGACCTAAAACCGACATCCCAGCTTAGGTCGAAAAAAGCTTGGTCGCTATTCAATACCGACCTCTCGAGGTCAGTTTTTATTATAAGTCGGAAAATTCATTATTTTATTTTCCGACTTCCTGATATCAGTTTTATTATTTCTCATATTTTGTAATACCGACATCCGTATGTTGTTATTTCTCAAATACCGAATGTCGGTATTTGTTAATTTTTTATATAATTAAATTCCGACCTCTGGATGTCAGTATATTTATTTTTCATTTTTGAGATTCTGACCTCCAGAGGTTGGTATTTTTATTTTCATATTTTTGAAATTCCGACCTCCAGAGGTCGGTATTTTAATTTTTGTATCTTTTAAATTTCGACCTCCGGAGGTTGGAAATTTTATTTTTGTATTTTTTAAATTCCGACCTCCGGAGGTCGGTAATTTTATTTTTGTATCTTTTAAATTCCGACCTCTGGAGGTCGGTAAGTTTATTTTTGTATCTTTTAAATTCCAACCTTCTAAGGTCGGTATTTTTATTTTTGTATTTTTAAAATTCCAACCTCCGGAGGTCGGTAATTTTATTTTTGTATCTTTTAAATTCCGACCTTTGGAGGTCGGTAATTTTATTTTTGTATCTTTTAAATTTCGACCTCCAGAGGTCGGTATTTTTATTTTTTAGTTTTGGAATTCTGACTTTCGAAGGTCAATATTTTTATTTTTTTACTTTTAAAATTCCGACCTCCGGAGGTTAGTTTTCTGCTATAAAATAGGCAGCAAATTGCTGCAATTTTAATTGGCCACCTGCATATTTATACTAAAACAACCCAAAGAATTTCAAATAAACTTCATCCAACCAAAATAGCACAATATTTTCAATATATACATTAAACTATATCAAAATAAACTTCATCCAACTTCAAAATAAACCAAAATACAATCAAACAATTCCAAAATATAGAAGTCTAAAATGTCAAATAGATACAACTATTCCTCATCACCCTGATCACTCTCCTTATCAGACTTATCATTCTCATCACCCTCTTGATCAGATCCATCACTGCTGGCCTGACATGGAGGAAGAATATTTCCTGATTCAAAAAGAAAAGTTAGTTAGGCCTGAAGCGCTGCATACCTCTTGTTCTCTACCTCTTTTGCTGCCGCAATCTCCTCCTCTCTCTTCTTCTCTCTTTCTTCTCTCTTCTTCTCTCTTCGGCTACAGCAGCAAGCTCGGCATTGAGATAAGTTATCTTATTCTCCATTGCAAATATTGTCTCTCTATCCCCGTCATCGAAGCTTAAGGATGATGAACCACAATACCAAGACTTCTTCTGATGATACGCCTTTTTTGGATAGCCGTAGACTGAACCTCTAATCGGTTCACCAGCACTTTGTTTCCAAAGATTCTCATTTTCTTCTTGTGTAAATGGTCTGTCCCAACTTTCAAGAGGTAGAGTTCTACGATATTCCTGAGATATTCGTATATACCTATCCTATAATTTAAACAAAGAACTCTACGAATAAGAATGTAATATTTAAACAACTTAACAATTTTCTAAGTCTAACTAGTTTTGACATATTTATTTTAACTTATTGAAACAACTTAACTTTTTAACTTTAACAACATTAGTTATGACTTAATTCCGATAACTAAATCCACCAACTAAACGACATTATTTATGTTAACTTATTAAACAACTTAACTTTAACTAGTTTAGTTTTGACTTAATTCCAACAACTAAATCGACCAACTAAACGACATTATTTATTTTAACTTATTGAAACAACTTAACAACTTTTTAACTTAACGACATTAGTTTTGACTTAATTCCAACAACTAAACCACATTATTTATTATAACTAATTTAAACAACTTAACTTTAACTAGTTTAGTTTTGACTTAATTCCAACAACTAAATCGACCAACTAAACGACACTATTTATTTTCACTTATTTAAACAACTTAGCAATTTTTTAACTTTAACAACATTAGTTTTGACTTAATTCCAACAACTAAATAGACCAACTAAATAACATTATTTAATTTAACTTATTGAAACAACTTAACAACTCTTTAACTTAACAACATTAGTTTTGACTTAATTCCAACAACTAAACCACATTATTTATTACAACTAATTTAAACAACTTAACTTTAACTAGTTTAGTTTTGACTCAATTCCAACAACTAAACGACACTATTTATTTTCACTTATTTAAATAACTTAACAATTTTTGAACTTTAATAACATTAGTTTTGACTTAATTCCAACAACTAAATCGACCAACTAAACGACACTATTCTAACTTATTGAAAAAACCTAACTATTTTTTAACTTAACTACATTAGTTTTGACTTAATTCCAACAACTAAACCACATTATTTATTATAACTAATTTAAACAACTTAACTTTAACTAGTTTAGTTTTGACTTAATTCCAACAACTAAACGACACTATTTATTTTCACTTATTTAAACAACTTAACAATTTTTTAACTTTAATAACATTAGTTTTGACTTAATTCCAACAACTAAATCGACCAACTAAACGACACTATTTATTTTAACTTATTGAAACAACTTAACAACTTCTTAACTTAACTACATTAGTTTTGACTTAATTCCAACAACTAAACCAAATTATTTATTATAATTAATTTAAACAACTTAACTTAAACTAGTTTAGTTTTGACTTAATTCCAACAAATAAATGACACTATTAATTTTCACTTATTTAAACAAATTAACAATTTTTTAACTTCAATAACAATAGTTTTGACATAATTCCAACAACTAAATCGACCAACTAAACGACACTATTTATTTTAACTTATTCAAACAAATTAACAACTTTTTAACTTAACTACATTAATTTTGAATTAATTCCAACAACTAAACCACATTATTTATTATAACTAATTTAAACAACTTAACTTTAACTAGTTTAGTTTTTACTTAATTCCAACAACTAAATCGACCAACTAAACGACACTATTTATTTTCACTTATTTAAACAACTTAACAATTTTTTAACTTTAACAACATTAGTTTTGATTTAATTCCAACAACTAAATCGACCAACTAAACGACATTATTTATTTTAACTTATTGAAATTACAACTTAACAACTTTTTAACTTAACTACATTAGTTTTGACTTAATTCCAACAACTAAACCACATTATTTATTATAACTAATTTAAACAACTTAACTTTAACTAGTTTAGTTTTGACTTAATTCCAACAACTAAACGACACTATTTATTTTCACTTATTTAAACTACTTAACAATTTTATAACTTCAATAATATTAGTTTTGACTTAATTCCAACAACTAAATCGACCAACTAAACGACACTATTTATTTTAAATTATAGAAACAACTTAACAACTTTTTAACTTAACTACATTAGATTTGACTTTATTCCAACAACTAAACCACATTATTTATTATAACTAATTTAAACAACTTAACTTTAACTAGTTTAATTTTGACTTAATTCCAACAACTAAATCGACCAACTAAACGGCGCTATTTATTTTCACTTATTTAAACAACTTAGCAATTTTTGAACTTTAACAACATTAGTTTTGACTTAATTCCAACAACTAAATCGATCAAATAAATGACATTATTTGTTTTAACTTATTGAAACAACTTAACAACTCTTTAACTTAACTACTTTAGGTTTGACTTAATTCCAACAACTAAACCACATTATTTATTATAACTAATTTAAACAACTTAACTTTAACTAGTTTAGTTTTGACTTAATTCCAACAACTAAACGACACTATTTATTTTCACTTATTTAAACAACTTAACAATTTTTTAACTTCAATAACATTAGTTTTGAGTTAATTCCAACAACTAAATCGACCAACTAAACGACACTATTTATTTTAACTTATTGAAACAACTTAACAACTTTTTAACTTAACTACATTAGATTTGACTTAATTCCAACAACTAAACCACATTATTTATTATAACTAATTTAAACAACTTAACTTTAACTAGTTTAGTTTTGACTTAATTCCAACAACTAAATCGACCAACTAAACGGCGCTATTTATTTTCACTTATTTAAACAACTTAGCAATTTTTGAACTTTAACAACATTAGTTTTGACTTAATTCCAACAACTAAATCGACCAATTAAATGACATTATTTATTTTAACTTATTGAAACAACTTACCAACTCTTTAACTTAACAACATTAGTTTTGACTTAATTCCAACAACTAAACCACATTATTTATTATAACTAATTTAAACAACTTAACTTTAACTAATTTAGTTTTGACTTAATTCCAACAACAAAACGACACTATTTATTTTCATTTATTTAAATAACTTAACAATTTTTTAACTTTAATAACATTAGTATTGACTTAATTCCAACAACTAAATCGACCAACTAAATGACACTATTTATCTAACTTATTGAAAAAACTTAACAATTTTTTAACTTAACTACATTAGTTTTGACTTAATTCCAACAACTAAACTACATTATTTATTAAAACTAATTTAAACAACTTAACTTTAACTAGTTTAGTTTTGACTTAATTCCAACAACTAAACGACACTATTTATTTTCACTTATTTAAACAACTTAACAATTTTTTAACTTTAATAACATTTGTTTTGACTTAATTACAACAACTAAACGACACTATTTATTTTCACTTATTTAAACAACTTAACAATTTTTTAACTTTAATAACATTTGTTTTGACTTTATTCCAATAACTAAATTGACCAACTAAACGATACTATTTATTTTAACTTATTGAAACAACTTAACAACGTTTTATCTTAACTACCACTACTAAAAAAATAGTGAATACCAACCTAAAAATACCGACCTCCGGAGGTCGGTATTCCCTGTAATTCCGACCTAAAACCGACATCCCAGCTTAGGTCGGAAAAAGCTTGGTCGCTATTCAATACCAACCTTCGGAGGTCGGTAAATACCGACCTCTCGAGGTCGGTTTTTATTTTAAGTCGGAAAATTCATTAATTTATTTTCCGACTTCCAGATGTCGGTATTTGTCACTTTTTTTATTTTTAATATATAAATTCCGACCTCCGGAGGTCGGTATTTTTATTTTTATATTTTTCAAATTTCGACCTGCGGAGGTCGGTATTTTTATTCTTTTATTTTTCAAATTCCGACCTCCGGAGGTCGGTAATTTTATTTTTGTATTTTTAAAATTCCGACCTCCAGAGGTCGGTATTTTAATTTTTTTACTTTTCAAATTCCGACCTCCGGAGGTCGGTAATTTTAGTTTTGTATTTTTAAAATTCCGACCTCCAGAGGTCAGTATTTTAATTTTTATATTTTTCAAATTCCAACCTCTGAAGATTGGTATTTTTATTCTTTTATTTTTTAAATTCCGACCTCCGGAGGTCGGTAATTTTATTTTTGTATTTTTAAAATTCCGACCTCCGGAGGTCGGTATTTTAATTTTTTTACTTTTCAAATTCCGACCTCCGGAGGTCGGTAATTTTAGTTTTGTATTTTTAAAATTTCGACCTCCGAAGGTCGGTATTTTAATTTTTTTACTTTTGAAATTCCGATCTCCGGAGGTCGGTAATTTTAATTTTGTATCTTTAAAATTTCGACCTCCAGAGGTCGGTATTTTAACTTTTTTACTTTTGAAATTCCGACCTCCGAAGGTCGGTTTTCTGCTATAAAACTGGCAGCAAATTGTTGTAATTATAATTGCCCACCCTGCATATTTATACCAAAACAACCCAAATAATATAAACTTCATCCAACCAAAACAACACAATATTTTCAACATATACATTAAACTATTTCAAAATAAACTTCATCCAACTTCAAAATACAATCAAACAATTCCAAAATATAGAAGTCTAAAATGTCAAATAGATACAACTACTCCTCATCACCCTGATCACTCTCCTTATCAGACTTATCATTCTCATCACCCTCTTGATCAGATCCATCACTGTTGGCCGGACATGGAGGAAGAATATTTCCTGATTCAAAAAGAAAAGTTAGTTGGGCCTGAAGCTCTGCAAATTCACAACTTATTTAAACAACTTTTCAACTTTAACTACATTAGTTTTGACTTAATTCCAACAACTAAATTCACTAACTAAACGACATTATTTATTTTAACTTATTTAAACAACTTAACAACTTTTTAACTTTAACTACATTAGTTTTGACTTAATTCCAACTACTAAATTCACAAACTAAACCACATTATTTATTTTAACTTATTTAAATAACTTAACAACTTTTTAAGTTTAACTACATTAGTTTTGACTTGATTCCAACAACTAAATTCACTAACTAAACGACATTATTTATTTTAACTTATTTAAACAACTTAACAACTTTTTAACTTTAACTACATTAGTTTTGACTTAATTCCAACTACTAAATTCACGAACTAAACGACATTATTTATTTTGACTAATTTAAACAACTTACAACTTTTTAACTTTAACTACATTAGTTTTGACTTAATTCCAACAACTAAATTCACTAACTAAACTATATTATTTATTTTAACTTATTTAAACAACTTAACAACTTTTTAACTTTAACTAAATTAGTTTTGACTTAATTCCAACAACTAAATTCACTCACTAAACAACATTATTTATTTTAACTTATTTAAATAACTTAACAACTTTTTAACTTTAACTACATTAGTTTTGACTTAATTCCAACAACTAAATTCACTAACTAAACCACATTATTTATTTTAACTTATTTAAACAACTTAACAACTTTTTAACTTTAACTACATTAGTTTTGACTTAATTCCAACAACTAAATTCACTAACTAAACAACATTATTTATTTTAACTTATTTAAACAACTTAACAACTTTTCAACTTTAACTACATTAGTTTTGACTTAATTCCAACAATGAAATTCACTAACTAAACCACATTATTTATTTTAACTTATTTAAACAACTTAACAACTTTTTAACTTTAACTACATTAGTTTTGACTTAATTCCAACAACTAAATTCACTAACTAAACCACATTATTCATTTTAACTTATTTAAACAACTAAAGAACTTTTTAACTTTAACTACATTAGTTTTGACTTAATTCCAACAACTAAATTCACTAAACCACATTATTTATTTTAACTTATTTAAACAATTTAACAACTTTAACTAGCTTAGTTTTGACTTAATTCCAACAACTAAATCGACCAACTAAACGACATTATTTATTTTAACATATTTAAACAACTTAACAACTTTAACTAGCTTAGTTTTGACTTAATTCCAACAACTAAATCCACTAACTAAACGACATTATTTATTTTAACTAATTTAAACAACTTAACAACTTTTTAACTTTAACTAGTTTAGTTTTGACATAATTCCAACAATTACACCGACCAACTAAACGACATCATTTATTTTAACTTATTTAAACAACTTAACAACTTTAACTAGTTTAGTTTTGACTTAATTCCAACAACTAAATCGACCAACTAAACAACATTATTTATTTTAACTTATTTAAACAACTTAAAAATTTTAACTAGTTTAGTTTTGACTTAATTCCAACAACTAAATCGACCAACTAAACGACATTATTTATTTTAACTTATTTAAACAACTTAACAACTTTAACTAGTTTAGTTTTGACTTAATTCCAACAACTAAACCGACCAACTAAACAACATTATTTATTTTAACTTATTTAAACAACTTAAAAACTTTAACTAGTTTAGTTTTGACTTAATTCCAACAACTAAATCGACCAACTAACGACATTATTTATTTTAACTTATTTAAACAACTTAAAAACTTTAACTAGTTTAGTTTTGACTTAATTCCAATAACTAAATCGACCAACTAACGACATTATTTATTTTAACTTATTTAAACAACTTAACAACTTTAATTAGTTTAGTTTTGACTTAATTCCAACAGCTAAACGACATTATTTATTTTAACTTATTTAAACAACTTAAAAACTTTATCTAGTTTAGTTTTGACTTAATTCCAATAACTAAATCGACCAACTAAACGACATTATTTATTCTAACTTATTTAAACAACTTAACAACTTTAAATAGTTTAGTTTTGACTTAATTCCAACAACTAAATCGACCAACTAAACGACATTATTTATTCTAACTTATTTAAACAACTTAACAACTTTAACTAGTTTAGTTTTGACTTAATTCCAACAACTAAATCCACTAACTAAATGACATTATTTATTTTAACTTATTTAAACAACTTAACAACTTTTTAACTTTAACTACATTAGTTTTGACTTAATTCCAACAACTAAATTCACTAACTAAACAACATTATTTATTTTAACTTATTTAAACAACTTAACTTTAACTAGTTTAGTTTTGACTTAATTCCAACAACTAAATCGACCAACTAAACGATATTATTTATTTTAACTTATTTAAACAATTTAACAACTTTAACTAATTTAGTTTTGACTTAATTCCAACAATTAAATCAATCAACTAAACACATTATTCCTAAATTAAAGCTTAAGTGTCAACACTAGATGGACACAAATCGATTTTGCAAGAAAATCAATTTTGTCATCAATAGGATCAACTAGTGTTGGTACTTATACTTAACAAATACATTATTCCTAAATTAAAGCCAAGTGTCAACATTAGATGGACACAAATCGATCTTACAAAAAAATTCAATTTTGTCATCAATAGGATCAACTAGTGTTGGTACTTATGCTTAACAAACACATTATTCCTAAATTAAAGCTAAGTATCAACACTAGATGGACACAAATCGATCTTCCAAGAAAATCAATTTTGTCATCAATAGGATCAACTTGTTGGTACTTGTGCTTAACAAACACATTATTCCTAAATTAAAGCTAAGTGTCAACACTAGATGGACACAAATCGATCTTCCAAGAAAATCAATTTTGTCATTAATAGGATCAACTAGTGTTTGTACTTATGCTTAACAAATATATTATTCCTAAATTAAAGCTAAGTGTCAACACTAGATGGACACAAATCGATCTTTCAAGAAAATCAATTTTGTCATCAATAGGATCAACTAGTGTTGGTACTTATGCTTAACAAACACATTATTCCTAAATTAAAGGTAAGTGTCAACACTAGATAGACACAAATCGATCTTGCAAGAAAATCAATTTTGTCATCAATAGGATCAACTAGTGTTGGTACTTATACTTAACAAATACATTATTCCTAAATTAAAGCCAAGTGTCAACATTAGATGGACACAAATTGATCTTGGAAGAAAATCAATTTTGTCATCAATAGGATCAATTAGTGTTGGTACTTATGCTCAGCAAGCACATTATTCCTAAATTAAGCTAAGTGTCCACAATAGATGGACACAAATCGATCTTCCAAGAAAATCAATTTTGTCATCAATAGGATCAACTAGTGTTGGTACTTATGCTTAACAAACACATTATTCCTAAATTAAAGCCAAGTGTCAACACTAGATGGACACAAATCGATCTTTATGCTTAACAAATATATTATTCCTAAAATTAAAGCTAAGTACTAATACTAGATGGACACAAACACATTATTGAAAACAATTGTACTTGAACTTAAGAAATTTAGAAGCACCAACCTTATCTCCAACTTTGATGAAAGAAGCAATATAGTCTTGTATCAACTTTTTTAGATGTTGAGCTTCCTCAGTTGCCTAGCACGAAGAGTTCTTAAATTAGTTGAATATAAACTTCAAATCCAAGAATATTAGTTTTATATATATTCAAGTTTTAATAAGTTCATATCTAATTTCTAAACTTAATTAGTTATATATTCAAGCTAATTAGTTCTAATTTCAAGTTCATATTCCTAATTAAGTTCAATTTATAGTAAATTCAAGTTATAATTAATTATAAGTTCTAATTAAGTTGTAATTCAAATCCCTAAAATTCCAAATTCAAACTAGCTAGCTAGTGGCCCAAATTCAAACTAGCTAGCTAGTGTCCCAAATTCAACCTATTAATTAGCCTAAAATATCAAATATAATTCAAACTATTGGTCCTAAATTCCAAATTCAAACTAGTCTTAAAATCACAAGTTGGAAGTACTCCTTGAATTCAAAAACCAAACTATAGTGCTAAAATCCCAAATTCAAACTATTAGTAGTCCTAAAATCTCAATAATAATTCAAACTAGTCCTAAATTCAAAATTCAAACTAGTCTTAAAATCACAAATTCAAACTAGTCCTAAAATCCCAAAATCTAACTAGTGCTAAAATCCTAAATTCAAACTAGCAAGCTATTCCTAATCCCAAATTCAAACTATTAGTCCTAAAATCTCAATAATAATTCAAACTAACTCAAATAATACCCAAATTCAAACAACTCCACAAATATAATTCAAACTATTAGTCCTATGCAAGGTAAAATATTTTTCAATATAGACAATGTACAAGCTCCTAAAATCAGGAGGAGAATCATCAATTGGCAACTCCAACTTCTGAGGTTAGGGTAAGTTTCACTAGTTAATTTGCAGTCAACTAGTCAAAGAAAATATGCATAGCTAAGCTTTCTATCATAACCACTTCATGTCGTTGGACATAATCTAGGAAATACCAAGGGACTTGTTGAGTAATTGAGGCATAGAATTAACAATAGAGAAAAAACAAGCACTAAGGCATCACATATTTTATAATAAAGGCACGTATGGGAACTAATAATCAATAGAGAAAAAACAAGCATTAAGGCATCACATAATCAATTGATTATACATTAATGTAGCAAATTGTCCAACTAAAAAAAAATACAATTTCACATATAGTGTTTCCAGTGCCTCAAAAGATCAGTCAATTATGTTGATTATCTTCCAGAAAATTAAGCACGTGATTGGAAGACCAAGTTCTTACCATAGATACAACGAGCATCATAATTGATTAAAGGAATGGAACGAATAACCATTCTGCATAACCAGATCAATAAAAATTGGCAAGCATTCAAAGAAAATTGAAAAATATTACGGAAATTAAAATGGTTTAAACAGAAGAAGAAACATGGATTCAAACATAAACATAAATTCAAGAGCGAAGTATGAATTTTGAGAACAAATCAGCCCCAAACATATAGTTAAAATCCAAATCTAGAACATAAATTCACAGTTTTACAATTTTCACAGTGGCATGCTCAAAAAATTGGTCTCACAAATAAAGGAATTTTGTACCTGGGACCGATTTGTTGAGATCTATTATCGACCCACGAAATCCCAAAGCTCTTGGACTGGGTAAACATGGTCTGAAGAGGGGCTCACCTTCGTGATTGCTCGATCGGCGTTGTTGCTCGTTCATTTCGCCATCTCGAAGCAGCGTTGCTGCTGGTTGCATCCGCTAGTGGCAGATGTTGAAGCTCTCGCCGGAGCTGCTGGCTCGAGCTGGTGCGCTGCTGCTGCCGGAGTTGCTGCCAGCGATGGAGGCCCACTGTCGGTCCTTGCCGGCTGCTGGTTCTCACCAGTGGCCTCGCCTGGTTGCTTGCTAGTTTTGCCGGAGCTGCTCAGACGCAGAGAAAAGAGAGACGGAGGAGGGGAAGGAGAAAGGAGACATGGTTGCCTCCTCCTTGTCGGCTGTCGATTCTCACCGAAGGCGGCAATCTGGAGAGAGGAAGGGAGGAGGAGCGGCGGATCCTTTTAGAGAGGAAGAGGAAGAATGAAACATCTTTTTAGGGTTTTGGTTCTCTCTAAGTTTAAAACGTAAGTTAGGGGGTTTGATCTCAGCCGTTGAGATCAAGTGAGATGGAGGGCCACGATTATTTCGGGATTGGATGGACGGGTGAGATGAAATTGAAATGAATTGGCTAAAATTTGGAATCAACAATGGCTAGAATTGAAATAAAGGATGGTTACTATTGAAATACAATTGGAATTCAATAGGCTAGAATTGAAAGAAAATAGAATAAAATCGGCAAAAATTAAATGATTTTGAGGGAATTTAAAGAAATGTTATCCAATTAACATACTAGTATTATGCTAGCAAAATTATGATTTATAGGAACATTTTAAACAAGCCGACCTCCGAATCTCCTTGAATTGATCATGTCGGTATTTCTATAATTGATAATATATTTCATATCTAAACCACTAATATATAAGACTTCATTTGTTAAACTACTTGAGGAGTATATAATTAATCAACATATTTATACTCTAATGAATTATCCTTTACATGTCATTGCCTACGATATGATCGCTACACTTGACATCTATTCAAGATCGAACGTAATAATCTTGATAGAACTTGCTTTGTACAGTAATTTACAACGTTCTATTGTCTATTTCATAAAATGAAATAAGACATTGAAGGTTATACGTACAAATAATTAAACAATTAATTTATATTTTAACTTATATAAACATCAACAGAAATTTAATTTAATAAATTTAATTTTATCGATCAAGTTAATTTTATAAATTTAAATTATATACCTCCTAATTATATAAATTTAATTTTATCGATCAACAAATTAAAGTTTATCAATATCAAATTTAATATATAAATCTCCTTGAATTGATCATCGGTATTTCTTTAATTGATAATATATTTCATATTTGAACCACTAATATATATATATATATATATATATCGTAGGCAATGATGACATGTAAAGGATAATCCATCGGAGTATGAAATACGTTGATTAATTATATATACTCTTTGAGTAGTTTAACAAATCAAGTCTTATATATATATATATATATATATATATATATATATATATATATATAAAAGACTTGATTTGTTAAACTACTCAAAGAGTATATATAATTAATCAACGTATTTCATACTCCGATGGATTATCCTTTACATGTCATCATTGCCTACGATATTATCACTACACTTGACATCCATTCAAGATCGAACGTATATAAGTATAATTATCACTACATTTGTATATTACTCTACAAATATAAGTAAAATTATCTATTAATTCATATCAACGTAGTTTCATACTCTAATTATGAATTATAGATATTTTTTTATTTATTCCACGAATTCTAACTTTTTATTTATAAAAGTATACAAAATTGTTACACTTTTTTAAACAACTAATTGTATGTGTAAAATGAAAATTTAGTATTATGGTAGCAAAATTATGATTTATAAGAACATTTTAAACAAACCGCCCTCCGGATGTCGCTTTTATTAATAGTAATTAGATGAAATAAAAATACCGACCTCATGAGGTCGGTATTTTATATTAATATATTTTTTAACTTATATAAAACTGTCATCCGGAAGATGATTTATTTAAAGATAATTGAAAATATTAATTTATTAATTTTCTAGAAGCAACTATATTAATATTTTAATGAAAATTAATTTAATTACATACTATTTAATTTTACCGACTTCTGGAAGTCGGTATTATAATATTTTTTGTTTTTTATTTTATGCAAAATTGTCCTCCGAAAGACGATTTACATATAATTAAATCAATTTTTTATATATATTTAATTGAGAAAAAAAATAAAATACTGTTATTTATTTATTTTATTTAATACCGACATCAAGATGTCGGTTTTATTGTAATTCATTTTTTTCATGGAAAAATTTCGACCTCCAGAGGTCGGTATTTTTATTTTTGTATTTTTAAAATTTTGACCTCCGGAGGTCGGCAATTTTATTTTTGTATTTTTTATATTCCGACCTCCGGAGGTTGGTATTTTTATTTTTGTATTATTTAAATTCCGACCTCCGGAGGTTGGTATTTTTATTCTTTTATTTTTCATATTCCGACCTCCGGAGGTCGGTAATTTTATTTTTGTATTTTTAAAATTCCGACCTCCGGAGGTCGGTATTTTAATTTTTTTACTTTTCAAATTCCGACCTACGGAGGTCGGTAATTTTATTTTTGTATTTTTAAAATTCTGACCTCTGGAGGTTGGTAATTTTATTTTTGTATTTTTTCTATTCCGTCCTCCGGAGGTCGGTGTTTTTATTTTTGTATTTTTTAAATTCCGACCTCCGGAAGTCGGTATTTTTATTTTTGTATTTTTGAAATTCTAACCTCCGGAGGTTGGTAATTTTATTTTGTATTTTTTAAATTCCGACCTCCGGACGTCGGTAATTTTATTTTCTATTTTACACAAAACCGTCCTCCGATTTTCATATCAACGTAGTTTCATACTCTAAATATGGATTATTGATGTTTTTGATTTGTTCCACGTATTCTAACTTTTTATTTATAAAAGTATACAAAATTGTTACACTTTTTTGAATAATTAATTGTATGTGTAAAATGAAAATTTAGTATTATGGTAGCAAAATTATGATTTATAAGAACATTTTAAACAAACCGCCCTCCGGATGTTGCTTTTATTAAAAGTAATTAGATGAAATAAAAATGCCGACCTCATGAAGTCGGTATTTTATATTAATTTATTTTTTAACTTATATAAAACCGTCATCCAGAAGACGATTTATTTAAAGTTAATTGAAAATATTAATTTATTAATTTTCTGGAAGCAACTATATTAATATTTTAATGAAAATTAATTTAATTACATACTATTTAATTATCGACTTCTGGAAGTTGGTATTATAATATTTTTTATTTTTTATTTTACGCAAAACCATCCTCCGAAAGACGATTTAAATAAAATTAAATCAATTTTTTTATATAAATTTAAATTATATACCTCCTAATTATATAAATTTAATTTTATCGATCAACAAATTAAAGTTTATCAATAGCAAATTTAATATATAAATCTCCTTGAATTGATCATCGGTATTTCTTTAATTGATTGAAAAATACCGACCTCCAGAGGTTGGTATTTTGATTTTTTTATTTTTAAAATTCCGACCTCCGGAGGTCGGTAATTTTATTTTTGTATTTTTTAAATTCCGACCTCCGGAGGTCGGTATTTTTATTTTTGTATTTTTTAAATTCCGACCTCCGGAGGTCGATATTTTTATTTTTGTATTATTTAAATTACGACCTTCGGAGGTCGGTATTTTTATTTTTGTATTTTTGAAATTAATCGTCATTCGGATGACGATTTATTTAAAGAAAATATTAATTTATTAATTTTTTGGAAGTCACTATATAAATATTTTAATGAAAATTAATATAATTACATACTATTTAATTTTACCGACTTCCGAAATTCCACATTATAATTTTTTATTTTTTTATTTTACACAAAATCATCCTCCGGAAGACGATTTAAATAAAATTAATTCAAAATATTTCTCAATTTTGTTTTTAATATTTAATTGAGAAAAAATAAAATATTTTTATTTATTTATTTAATACCGAATTACACTGAATTTTTCCTTCAACCAAGCCTTTCCGTTCCGAAATTGAGAAAGATTACTTTGAAAAGTAAGCCCGATGGGCAAGATGGGGGTGGGTCAGGGTGAGAGAGAGGACTGAGAGTGGAGTGAGAGATGCCTTAGGGTTTTGATACTATATCATTCTTTTTTTAAGAGAAGTGTTTAATTTACCGACCACCGGATGTTGATATTATTTAAATAAAATAATAATTTAAATATACCCACCTCTTAAGGTTGGTATGTATTAATTTATTTTAATATAAACTCATCTGTTGAGGTTGATTTTATTAATTAAAATTACATTTATAAATTAAAATTATATATATAAATTTATATATATATACCTCCTAATTATATAAATTCAACAGAAGTTTAATTTAATAAATTTAATTTTATTGATCAAGTTAATTTTATAAATTTAAATTATATACCTCCTAATTATATAAATTTAATTTTATCGATCAACAAATTAAAGTTTATCAATATCAAATTTAATATATAAATCTCCTTGAATTGATCATCGGTATTTCTTTAATTGATGATGTATTTCATATCTGAGCCACTAATATATATATATCTATATATATAAGACTTGCTTTGTTAAACTACTCAGTGAGTATATATAATTAATCAATGTATTTCATACTCCGATGAATTATCTTTTACATGTCATCATTGCCTACGATATTATCACAACACTTGACATCCATTCAAGATCGAACATATTTAATAATATTATCTCGCATTTCATACTCAAATAGATTATATTATATGTTAATTAGCTATTCACCTGTACATCATGACATGATATATTAAGTTCATCATTTGACAACAGACTGATAGAATTTGTACATTACTCTACAAATATAAGTATAATTATCTCTTAATTCATATCAACGTAGTTTCATACTCTAAATATGGATTACAGATATTTTTTTATTTATTCCACGAATTTTAACTTTTTATTTATAAAAGTATACAAAATTGTTACACTCTTTTAAACAATTAATTGTATGTGTAGAATGAAAATTTAGTATTATGCTAGCAAAATTATGATTTATAGGAACAGTTTTAACAAACCGACCTCCGGATGTCGCTTTTATTAAAAGTAATTAGATGAAATAAAAATACCGACCTCATGAGGTCGGTATTTTATATTAATTTATTTTTTAACTTATATAAAACTATCATCCGGAAGACGATTTATTTAATGAAAATTAATTTAATTACATACTATTTAATTTTACCACCTTTCGGAAGTAGGTATTATAATATATATTTTTGTTTTTTTATTTTACGCAAAATCGTCCTCCGAAAGATGATAAAATTAAATCAATATATTTAATTGAGAAAAAAATAAAATATAGTTATTTATTTATTTTATTTAATACCAACATCAAGAGGTCGGTTTTTATTGTATTGAAACATACCGACCTCCAGAGGTCGGTATTTTGATTTTTGTATTTTTAAAATTCCGACCTCCGGAGGTCGGTAATTTTATTTTTGTATTTTTAAATTCCGACCTCCGGAGGTCGGTATTTTTATTTTTGTATTTTTTAAATTCCGACCTCCGGAGGTCGGTATTTTTATTTTTGTATTTTTTAAATTCCGACCTCGGGAGGTCGGTATTTTTATTTTTGTATTTTTTAAATTCTGACCTCCGGAGGTCGATATTTTTATTTTTTTATTTTTTAAATTCTGACCTCCGGAGGTCGGTATTTTTATTTTTGTATTTTTTAAATTCTGACCTCCGGAGGTCGGTAATTTTATTTTTGTATTTGTTAAATTCCGACCTCTGGAGGTCCGTATTTTTATTTTTGTATTATTTAAATTCAGACCTGCGGAGGTCGGTAATTTTATTTTTGTATTTTTTAAATTCCGACCTCCGGAGGTCGGTATTTTTATTTTTGTATTTTTTAATTCCGACCTCCGGAGGTCGGTATTTTTATTTTTGTATTATTTAAATTCTGGTATTTTTATTTTTGTATTATTTAAATTCCGACCTCCAGAGGTCGGTATTTTTATTTTTGTAATTTTTGAAATTCTGACCTCCTGAGGTCGGTAATTTTATTTTTTGTGTCTTTTAAATTCCGACCTCCTGAGGTCGGAATTTTTTATTTTTTGTATTTTTTAAATTCCGACCTCCGGAGGTCGGTAGTTATATTTTTGTATTTTTTAAATTCCGACCTCCAGATGTCGGTATTTTATTTTCCTGCTTTATTTTGCATAAACTATTGTGTAATAAACTAACCGACCTCCTAATGTCGCTAAGTATTTGGATGAAATAAAAATATCGACCACATGAAGTCGGTATTTTATATTAATTTAATTGATATAAACCGTCATCTGAAAGACGATTTATTTACGCAAAACCATCCTCTGGAAGTTAATAAAATTAAATAAAAATATTTCTTAATTTTGTTTTATATATTTAATTGAGAAAAAAAAATATTGTTATTTATTTATTTTATTAATACCGACATCAAGACATCAGTTTTTATTGTAATTCATTTTTCCAGGGAAAAATTCCGACCTCCAGAGGTCGGAATTTTGTTTTTCTGTTTTATTTTGCATAAAAACCGACAACTTGTAGTCGGTTTCCTAAAGTTTTTTTAATTTCTTATTCTTTTTAAGAATACCGACCTCCGAAGGTCGGAAATTACCGACCTCCATTTGAGGTTGGTAATTTTTAGGTCGGTATTCACTGTTTTTTTAGTAGTGCACATTAGTTTTGACTTAATTCCAACAACTAAACCACATTAATTATTATAATTAATTTAAACAAATTAACTTTAACTAGTTTAGTTTTGACTTAATTCCAACAACTAAACGACACTATTTATTTTCACTTATTTAAACAACATAACAATTTTTTAACTTTAATAACATTAGTTTTGACGTAATTCCAACAACTAAATCGACCAACTAAACGACACTATTTATTTGAACTTATTGAAACAACTTAACAACTTTTTAACTTAACTACATTAGTTTTGACTTAATTCCAACAACTAAACCACATTATTTATTATAACTAATTTAAACAACTTAACTTTAACTAGTTTAGTTTTGACTTAATTCCAACAACTAAACGACACTATTTATTTTCACTTATTTAAACAACTTAACAATTTTTTAACTTTAATAACATTAGTTTTGATTTAATTCCAACAACTAAATCGACCAACTAAACGACACTATTTATTTTAACTTATTGAAACTACTTAACAACTTTTTAACTTAACTACATTAGTTTTGACTTAATTCCAACAACTAAACCACATTATTTATTATAACTAATTTAAACATCTTAACTTTAATTAGTTTAGTTTTGACTTAATTCCAACAACTAAACAACACTATTTATTTTCACATATTTAAACAACTTAACAATTTTTTAACTTTAATAACATTAGTTTTGACTTAATTCCAACAACTAAATCGACCAACTAAACAACACTATTTATTTTAACTCATTGAAACAACTTAACTACATTAGTTTTGACTTAATTCCAACAACTAAACCACATTATTTATTTTAACTAATTTAAACAACTTAACTTTAACTAGTTTAGTTTTGACTTAATTCCAACAACTAAACGACACTATTTATTTTCACTTATTTAAACAACTTAACAATTTTTTAACTTTAATAACATTAGTTTTGAATTAATTCCAATAACTAAATTGACCAACTAAACGACACTATTTATTTTAACTTATTGAAACAACTTAACAAATTTTTAACTTATCTACATTAGTTTTGACTTAATTCCAACAACTAAACCACATTATTTATTATAACTAATTTAAACAACTTAACTTTAACTAGTTTAGTTTTGACTTAATTCCAACAACTAAATCGACCAACTAAATGACACTATTTATTTTCACTTATTTAAACAACTTAACAATTTTTTAACTTTAACAACATTAGTTTTGATTTAATTCCAATAACTAAATCGACCAACTAAACGACATTATTTATTTTAACTTATTGAAACAACTTAACAACTCTTTAACTTAACTACATTAATTTTGACTTAATTCCAACAACTAAACCACATTATTTATTATAACTAATTTAAACAACTTAACTTTAACTAGTTTAGTTTTGACTTAATTCCAACCACTAAACGACACTATTTATTTTCACTTATTTAAACAACTTAACAATTTTTTAACTTTAATAACATTAGTTTTGACTTAATTCCAACAACTAAATCAACCAACTGAATGACACTATTTATTTTAACTTATTGAAACAACTTAACAACTTTTTAACTTAACTACATTAGTTTTGAATTAATTCCAACAACTAAACCACATTATTTATTATAACTAATTTAAACATCTTAACTTTAATTAGTTTAGTTTTGACTTAATTCCAACAACTAAACAACACTATTTATTTTCACTTATTTAAACAACTTAACAATTTTTTAACTTTAATAACATTAGTTTTGATTTAATTCCAATAACTAAATCGACCAACTAAACGACACTATTTATTTTAACTTATTGAAACAACTTAACAACTTTTTAACTTAACTACTAACTTAAAGCTAAGTGTCAACCCTAGATGGACACAAATCAATCTTGCAAGAAAATCAATTTTGTCATCAATAGGATCAACTATTGTTGGTACTTATGCTTAACAAACACATTAAATTAAAGCTAAGTGTCAACACTAGATGGACACAAATCGATCTTACAAGAAAATCAATTTTATCATCAATAGGATCAACTAGTGTTGGTACTTATGCTTAACAAACACGTTAAATTAAAGCTAAGTGTCAACACTAGATGGACACAAATCAATCTTGCAAGAAAATCAATTTTGTCATCAATAGGATCAACTAGTGTTGGTACTTATGCTTAACAAACACATTAAATTAAAGCTAAGTGTCAACACTAGATGGACACAAATGGATCTTGCAAGAAAATCAATTTTGTCTTCAATAGGATCAACTAGTGTTGGTACTTATGCTTAACAAACACATTAAATTAAAGCTAAGTGTCAACACTAGATGGACACAAATTGATCTTGCAAGAAAATCAATTTTGTCATCAATAGGATCAACTAGTGTTGGTACTTATGCTTAGCAAACTCATTAAATTAAAGCTAAGTTTCAACACTAGATGGACATAAATCGATCTTGCTAGAAAATCAATTTTGTCATCAATAGGATCAACTAGTGTTGGTACTTATGCTAAACAAACATTCGATGGACACAAACAAATTATCACAAAATTTAAACTAAGTATCAATACTAGAAGGACACAAACACATTATAAAAAGAAATTGTACTTGAACTTTATAAATTTAGAAACACCAAGCCTTATCTTCTTCTTTGATGAAAGAAGCTTGTATCAACTTTTTTCGATGTTGAGCTTCCTTAGTTGCCTAGCCCACAAAATCAACTCTTTCAACACTAGAAAAATATTCAATAACTATTAGTTACTACATGGCACGAAAAGTTCTTAAATTAGTTAAATACAAACTTCAAATCCAAGAATATTAGTTATATATATATATATATATATATATATATATTTATAATAAGTTGAAGTTTCAATTCAAGTTCATATCTAATTTCTAAACTTAATTAGTTATATATTCAAGCTAATTAGTTCCAAGTTCAAGTTCTAATTTCAAGTTCATATTCCTAATTAAGTTCAATTTATAGTAAATTCAAGTTATAATTAATTATAAGTTCTAATTAAGTTTTAATTCAAATCCCTAAAATTCCAAATTCAAACTAGCTAGCTAGTGTCCCAAATTCGAACGTAATAATGTTGATAGAGCTTGCTTTGTACAGTAATTTACGACGATTTAACTAAAATTAATTAAAAATATTTCTCAATTTTGTTTTTAATATTTAATTGAGAAAAAATAAAATATTTTTATTTATTTATTTATTTAATACAGACATCAAGAGGTCGATTTTTATTGTAATTCATTTTTTCGAGCTTGGTGGTGTAGCATTGCGTGGCGTGGCGCAGGGATGGGTAGGGATGGGCAAAGATGGGGCGGTGGGTCAGGGCGAGAGATGACTTAGGGTTTTGATACTATCATTCTTTTTTTAAGAGAAGTATTTAATTTACCGACAACGGAATGTCGATATTATTTAAATAAAATAATAATTTAAATATACCGACCTCTTAAGTTCTGTATTTATTAATTTATTTTAATAGAAACGCATCTCTTGAGGTTGATTTTATTAATTAAAATTACATTTATAAATTAAAATTATATATATATATATATAGACAAATTTAATTTAACTACACATCAACAGAAGTTTAATTTAATAAATTTAATTTTATCGATCAATTTAATTTTATAAATTTAAATTATATACCTCCTAATTATATAAATTTAATTTTATCAATCAACAAATTAAAGTTTATCAATATCAAATTTAATATATATAAATCTCCTTGAATTAATTGATCATCGATATTTCTTTAATTGATAATGTATTTATATCTGAACCATTAATATATATATATATATATATATATATAAGACTTGATTTGTTAAACTACTCAATAAGTATATATAATTAATCAACGTATTTCATACTCCGATTAATTTTTCTTTACATGTCATCATTGCCTACGATATTATCACTACACTTGACATCCATTCAAGATCGAACGTATATAATAATATTATTTTGCATTTCATACTCGAATAGATTATATTATATGTTAATTAGCTCTTCACCATGTATATCATGACATGATATATTAAGTTCATCATTTGACAACAGACTCATAGAATTTGTACATTACTCTACAAATATAAGTATAATTATCTATTAATTCATATCAACGTAGTTTCATACTCTAAATATGGATTATAGGTATTTTTTTTATTTATTCCACGAATTCTAACATTTTATTTATAAAAGTATACAAAATTGTTACACTTTTTTAAACAATTAATTGTAGTTGTAAAATGAAAATTTAGTATTATGCTAGCAAAATTATGATTTATAGGAACATTTTAAACAAACCGACCTCCGGATGTCGATTTTATTAAAAGTAATTAGATGAAATAAAAATACCGACCTCATGAGATCGGTATTTTATATTAATTTATTTTTTAACTTATATAAAACTGCCATCCGAAAACGATTTATTTAAAGTTAATTGAAAATAAGAATTTATTCATTTTATGGAAGCCACTATATTAATATTTTAATGAAAATTAATTTAATTACATACTATTTAATTTTACCGACTTCCATAAGTCGGTATTATAATATTTTTTGTTTTTTATTTTACACAAAACCATCCTCTGAAAGACGATTTGAATAAAATTAAATTAAAATATTTCTCAATTTTTTTTATATATTTAATTGAGAAAAAAACAAAATATTGTTATTTATTTATTTTATTTAATACCGACATCAAGAGTTCAGTTTTTATTTTAATTCATTTCTTTCCGGGAAAAATTCTGACCTTCGGAGGTCGATAATTTTTTTTATATATTTTTTAAATTCCGACCTTCGGAGGTCGGTATTTTTATTTTTGTATTTTTTAAATTCTGACCTCCGGAGGTTGGTAATTTTATTTTTGTATTTTTTAATTTCCGACCTCCGGAGATCGGTATTTTTATTTTTGTATTTTTGAAATTCTGACCTCTGGAGGTCGGTAATTTTATTTTTGTATTTTTGAAATTCTGACCTCCGGAGGTCGGTAATTTTATTTTGTATTTTTTAAATTCTGACCTACGGAGGTCGGTATTTTTATATTTTTTAAATTCTGACCTCCGTAGGTCAGTAATTTTATTTTTTATTTTACGCAAAATCATTTAAATAAAATTAAATCAAAATATTTATCAATTTAATTTATATATTTAATTGAGAAAAACATAAAATATTGTTATTTATTTATTTTCCTGCTTTATTTTGCATAAAAACAGACTACTTGTAGTCGATTTTCATCTCAATGTAGTTTCATACTCTAAATATGGATTATTGATGTTTCTGATTTTTTCCACGTATTCTAACTTTTTATTTATAAAAGTATACAAAATTGTTAAACTTTTTTAAACAGTTAATTGTAGGTGTAAAATGAAAATTTAGTATTATGCTAACAAAATTATGATTAATAGGAACATTTTAAACAAATCGACCTCCGAATGTTGCTTTTATTAAAATATTTGGATGAAATAAAAATACCGACCTCATGAGGTTGGTATTTTATATTAATTTATTTTTTAATTTATATAAACCGTCATCCGGAAGACGATTTATTTAAAGTTAATTAAAAAAAATAATTTATTAATTTTATGACAGTCACTATAAAAATATTTTAATGAAAATTAATTTAATTACATACTATTTAATTTTACCAACTTCCGAAAGTCGGTATTATAATATTTTTTGTATTTCATTTTACCTAAAACCGTCATCCGGAAGACAATTTTAATAAAATAAATCAAAATATTTCTCAATTTTGTTTTTTATATTTAATTGAGAAAATGATAAAATATTGTTATTTATTTTTTTTATTAATACTGACATCAAGAGGTCGGTTTTTATTGTAATTTGCCGGGAAAAATTCCGACCTCCAGAGGTCGAAATTTTGTTTTCCTGCTTTATTTTGCATTTCTAAATTTTTTTAAATTTTTTATTCTCTTTAAGAATACCGACCTCCGGAGGTCGGAAATTACCGACCTCCATTTGAGGTCGGTAATTTTTAGGTCGGTATTCACTGTTTTTTTAGTTGTGAGAGTTTTTGTTGGTTTAGGGGTTTTTCGGCTTTTTTAGGGTTTTTAAGGGTGAAGTTTTTTAGGGTCTTTTTCTGCTTAGGGTTTTATGTTAAGGGTTTTATCTAGGATTTTAAGGTTTAAGGCTTTTGGTTTTTTGGGTTAAGGTTTTTTTGGGTTTTATAGCTTTAGGGTTTTTTTTTAGTGTTTTTTAGGGTTTAGCATATACGATTTAGGGCTTTATAGGGTTTAGAGCTTTGAGTTTTTTAGGTTTAGTGATTTTTGGGTTGATTAGGATTTTAAAGGGTTAAGTGTTTCTTAGTGTTTTTTTAGGGTTTATGGTTTTGGGATTAGGGTTTTTTTTGTGTTTTTTAGGTTTAGGATTTATGGATGTTTAGGATTTAGGTTTAGAGCTTAAGGTTTTGTAAAGGGTTTAAATGGTTTTTAGAGCTTATTTTATGGTTTATAGGATTTAGGATTTCTTAAAATTTTAGGTTTAGGATTTAGGGTTTTAGTTTAGGGTTTAGTGTTTAGGGAGTATGGTTTTTTTAGGTTCAGGGATTTAGGTTAAGGGATTTATCTAGGTTTTTAGTGTTTAGGGCTTTGGGATTTTTAGGTTAAGGTTTTATAGGTTTATGGTTTAGAGCGTAGGGATCTTTTGTTTTTTCTTAGGGTTTTGCATATACGTTTTAGGTCTTTGTAGGGTTTAGAGCTTAGAGTTTTTAGGTTTTGGGATTTTTGGGTATTTTTAAGGGTTTTAAGGGTTAAGTGTTTCTTAGGGTTTAGGACTTAGGATTTTTTTTGTGTTTTTTAGGTTTAGGGTTTATGAATTTTTAGGATTTAGATCTTAGGGTTTTGTTGGGGTTTTAAATTGGTTTTAGGGTTTAATTTAGGGTTTATAGGATTAAGGGTTTCTTAAGGTTTAGGGTTTAGGGATTCTTAGAATTTTAGGTGTTGGATTTAGGGTTTTAGGTTATGGTTTAGGGCTTAGGTTTTTTTTTGCTTTAGGGTTTTAGGTTATGAGTTTTATCCAGGTTTTTAGGATTTAGGACTTTGTGTTTTTTAAGTTAAGGTTTTATAGGTTTAGGGCTTATGGTTTAGGGTTTTAGAGCTTAGATATTTTTATCTTTAGGGGTTTTTAAGGTTTAGGGCATTTGGTATTTTAGGTTAAGGTGTTTTGGGTTTTATAGGTTTAAGGTTTAGGGCTTAGGGTTATTTTTTTGTTTCTTAGGGTTCAACATATACAATTTAGGGATTCATAGGGTTTAGAGATTATAGTTTTTTAGGTTTAGGGACTTTTGGGTTTTTTAGGATTCTAAAGGGTTCAGTGTTACTTAGGATTTTTCAGTGTTTATGGTTTTGGGATTAGGGTTTTTTTTGTGTTTTTTAGGTTTAGGGTTTACAGATTTTTAGGATTTAGGTTTAGAGCTTAAGGTTTTGTAGGGGGTTTATAGGATTTAGGGTTTCTTAAAATTTTAGGTTTAGGATTTGTGGTTTTAGGTTAGGGTTTAGGGCTTAGGGCTTAGGGTTTTTTTAGGTTTAGGGTGTTAGGTAGGTTTTTTGGGTTTAGGGCTTCACATTTTTTAGGTTAAGGTTTTATAGGTTTTATAGGTTTATGGTTTAGGGCTTAGGGTTTTTTCGTGTTTTTAGGATTTAGCATATAAGGTTTAGGGCTTTATATGGTTTAGAGCTTAGAGTTTTAGAGGTTTAGGGGTTTTTGGGTTGTTTTAGAGTTCTTAAGGGTTAAGTGTTTCTTAGGGTTTATTAGGGCTTAGGGCATAGGATTTGTTTTTGTGTTTTTAGGTTTAGGGTTTACAAATTTTTAGGATTTAGGATTTAGATCTTAGGATATTTTAGGGGTTTTAAATGGGTTTTAGGGTTTATTTTAGGGTTTATAGGATTTAGGGTTTCTTACGATTTAGGGTTTAGGATCTCTTAGACATTTAGGTTAAAGATTTAGGGTTTATGGCTTAGGGTTTTTTTAGGTTTAGGGCTTTAGGTTAAGGGTTTTATCTAGGTTTTTAGGGTTTAGGGCTTCGGCTTTTTTAGGTTAAGGTTTTTTAGGATTATATAGGTTTAGGGTTTTTTTTTTTTTTTTTTTGGTGTTTGTTACGGTTTAGCATATACAATTTATGGCTTTATAGGGTTTAGAGCTTTGAGTTTTTTTAGGTTTAGGGGTTTTTGGGTTTTTATGGGTTAAGTGTTTCTTATGGTTTTTTAGGGTTTAGGGCTTATGTTTTTTTAGGTTTAGGGTTTTATTTAGGTTTTTAGGGTTTAGGTCTTTGGATTTTTTATGTTAAGATTTTTTAGGATTTTATACGTTTAGGAGTTAGGGCTTAAGTTTTTTTTTTTTTGTGTTTTACAGAGTTCACCACAAGAAAAATAGTATCCAAGGAAGGGAAATCTAGTCCCTGAAAGTGTAAATCTAGTCCAAAAAGCGCAATTGAGTCTAGAAAAATCTGGTCGCCACCCGTCCCAAATATTGTTGTCGCCACTGGTCAATCACAACGAGTTCAAGAAACTAGTCCCTGAATGGTTTTTGAGACGAGAAAAATTTCTTGTCGTAAAATCCTTTTAGGGACTACTTATCTAGTCCCAAATTGGCCAATGATATCTTGGCATTTGGTCGTTAAACCTTTTTTGCGACCTTCCACAACCTTGTCCTAATAGATAATTGGAGACGAGTTAGACCTGGTCCTAAAATAGTGTTAGAGACCATTAAAAATCTACTCCTAGTATAGCTGTAGTGACCATAACGAACTAGTCCTAGAGAACTTTTAAAGACGAACAACAACCTGCTCCTAGTATAGCTTTACAACAACCTTGTCCTAAAATAGCTTTACAGACAATCATCATTTCTAGTCCTAGCTTATTCATTAGAGACAAGCAACAATTTTGGTTGTGGATTGACCTTTAGAGACAATCAATAATTTTGGTCTCTAATTGACCACCACTGATCCACAACCACTAATATATCACAAGAATCTATACTCATCAATAAATATCAAAATTAATTACTACTAAAAATCTTGATACAAAAAAAAAAATATTATATAGAAAGAGAGGGCAGGACGATAGAAATAAAGACTGCGATCGATTACAATCATTTGATAAAATCCCATAATGTTAGTTTCAATACTTCCTTAATTAACAAAAAAACATAGATAATGTTCAAGGTTTTGCATAACATTCGTAGCAAACTAATATTAATGAGTTAGTGCATCTTCTAAACTTGTATCTTCGCTGAAGAATGAACAAAATTTGGGCAGAAAACTTAATTTTAAGTCTTTGTCAAGTGATATCTAGAAACATCTACAAAAGCTGCAAGAAATAAGAAAAAAACTATTACATAAACTTCCAGATACATCAATCAAGAATCCAACATTTATTTTGAAGAACCATAACTATATAATATTTAGTAGAACAACTTTGCAGAAATGGTAAAATAGAAATTGGGCACGTTATGGATGAACAATTTGACATAAAATGGTAAAATAAAGAAGCTGACAGCAGTATATGCAGAATATTTTATAACAAAGTTTTTTCCGTCATACAACTGTGTAGAAAATGAAAAACAGAGTAACATAATTAAGAAAGTTTTGTAGTTATCTTCTTAATGTTGCACCCACAGGGATATTTCATATTCAAATTCCAATCAACAAAGCATATGGATCAGATCCTACAAGTCAGGCCTTACACATATAAGAACAAACCTATGGTGGTCATTGTGGGAGGTCAATTTTTCTTTCAAGCAGGATGTGTTGAGTATCAATCCTCTATCGCCTTGAGTCTTGGTATAACAAGGACACAAATGAGCAACAACATTGTGCAGAAAAGGAGTTCGAACTGCCTTAAAAATGAAGAAGAGAAATAGGAAGAAAAAGGTAGTCATTTCTCTCGACTTGAGTGCTTACAACTCTAGCCGAAAGCATTTTTGTAGTAAGTCCAGTAATTCAAGTGAATCTCTTCTAGGTTGTTTGAGAAACCAATGTTACAAATGTGACGATGTATGGATAACTGAAATCGATGAAAATTTTTTTAAGGCCTCACAATGTTATCTTATGTACTATGTACAGAAGATGCTCTACCACAAGAGTTGTGAGGATGTTAGCTGCCAGCCAATTTTCCTGCGAGCAGACACATTTGTTCCAATAGTTGGTTTTCTTAGAACTTTAGAGTTTTGTGTGTCGAACTAGAAGGCCTTCTGCATAATTATGGCTAGCTAGGGAATAGTATTCAGTCAGGCCTGTAAATCATGATGGTAAGTCTAAGGATTCTCCATAAGTTATCTGATTTCCCATTAGTTTGTCAAAGAGTTATTATGGTAGAGAAGTTATCAATAAGTTGCTGGAGGATTAAATATGCTGCAACAGTGCATAAAACAGTAAAACAAAGAAGCAGTAGTCCATAAAGAAATGTTCTTGTCTGTACAAGCTAGGAAAAGAGTCTCTATCAAGAAATGTTGTAGCAGTGCATAAGAAAATAAAACAGAGAAGCTGGCAGCAATGTTGTAGCAGTACAAAAAATTTTTTAAAAAAATTTGTATCATTATGCAACTGTGGTTTAGCCATTTGCATTAAATAGAGAAGTTGGTAGCAATTTTGCATTAAACCAAGAACTCAAAGATTAATACAATGGTTCAGCCATCTGTTCGAGATTACCAATAAACAATATGTTCACTCACCAAGTAAAAATCAGTCATTAGATTGAGATATTTTTCTTCAACACAATAAAGATTTCTCTTACAGACTGAAGTTAAAGAACACAAAATTTCTTACTAGTTTCAATTTCCTTGATGTACTTCTTAACTAGTTCACTTGATTGAGGTAATAAACTCTTAGATGGCGTACTCCCTTTCTCACATAAAGATTTAAGCCCTTGTCCCTGTCCCTTTTCTATAGCACCAGGCATGACAAATGTATATCTCATAGTACTCTTCATATTAAAACCGACCTCATTTTCAATCTTCAATGGTTTCATCTTGAACCTGTAAAAATAGTCAAAATTTTAAAATTGAACCTGAAAAATATGTAAAATGTAGTAATAAAAGAAATTGTTCCATAATAATGTTTAACAGTGAATATATTTATTCATAAGAAATACTTCACCTCATTAGTTGCTTTTCTTTTCTTTAGTGAAGGAATTCCTAACTCTACAATATCATCATCCATTTGTTCCACAGTCTCATAGGCATCACGAGGTTGAGTCTTCCTTACTACTTTTCAACCTTTGTTGGAATTATCATTAGCATTACTAACAACGGCTCACCCAAATGTTCTCCATGATGATACCATAAAGTATAATTGCAAATTATTCCATATTCTATCAAATGTGTCTCAACTATTTTACGAGTCCCTAAAGTTGTATTTTAACATTTGACACATGGACATCGTATTTCGTATTCTTCTCCTATTTTTTGAAAAGCATATTTCAAAAACTTTTGCATGCCGAGTAAGTAGGTTTCATCTAGTCGATTATCAACAAGTTGCATCCACTCCTTACTTGGTGCCATAACCTTTAAGAGTACATAAAATTTATATTAAAAAAATAAAGGATAAGAAAATACTAAGATCCACACAACTAGTTATAATCACATCCACACAAATTTTCTATGTAAGACTAAATGAATAGAAATTCTCTCTGTAAGACCAAATGAAAAAGACCTCCTATATTGATTCTTGATCTTCAATAATATTTGATGTGTTGCAGGAATGACCAAGCTAATGTTTGTATCTTTGTCCATTTTGAAAAGTTTGATCCACTTGCATAAGCTTGTCTTGATTCAGTTTCTCTTATTCTAATTGTTGTTGCTAGTTTTATAACAAAAAGAAAAGAGTTAATTACCACTATTATATATATACCTGCAAACTGATGGAAAAAAATACATTCTACTTTTTTTCCCAACTTTCTTAAAGTTAAGTATTACTCATGATCAAGAAGGCCAACAAAAAAGACTCAGCTTTAAAAATATATGTTCTTATATTCATGGACAAGGCAGAAATCAGATTGCTCTTAAAAAATTTGATTATACAGGAGCTTTTGCATATGTAGTTCCTATCAATGGAAGGCAATGCAATATTATTGGTTACTCTGGAAAAGTTAAAGCTTGTGTTAAATTGTAGGCAAGCCTAGAGGATTAAGCCTCCAACATGTGTGGTTAAGACATACACAAATGGTAGTTTCAATAATAATAAATGAAAAAAAATGGCATTGGAGATGTGATCAAAGTGCGAAAGGGGATCTCATCATGATTTTCTCAATTTCGACTCAATGCACTAGAAATAATAGGGAAGAAGCTGAAATTGCTACATATGGTAATGAATAGTGCATTGATAATGACTTTAGAAATGTGCATCTCAAACTTGATTCTTTAATGATTTTTTTTTTACATGATCAGTAGTCAACAATCATGAAACTAGAAACCTCAACCCTAGAAATACTATCCAGATTTTGAAGACCGAAGACGTAGACATTATGCACTATTATTGGAAGGCAGTCGAGCTGCATACTTCATTGAAAAATTGTCATCTAATAGTACCTTCTTTGACCTTTTCTTAGGATTTTCCTTGGAATTACACTTGGATTTCAATGTAACAGATGATCACCTACTAATCTTTTTTTGTCTCTTTTTAAAATTAACTGTATCTCTAAATCTGTAATTAGACTTAAATGATAGCCATCGTAGTAATTTAAAATTGAATACAAGAAAAGAACATCATTAGTATAACTTATGAAAGAAACACAAGAACTTGATTGGAAGATGAACAAACCTGAAATTTTCTCTCAAGCAAAGTTGTGTTGGATTCTTTTTCGAGCAGAGCAGCAACAACTTGATCACAAGAATGAAACCACCTGAAATTTTTTCTTGAGCAAAGCTGTGATGGATTCTATTTTGACCATAGCAGCAAAAACACGAGGAAGAAGAAGACACCTTTATCAATTTAATGGAAGAATGTCGTTATGATTAAGGCAGACAACAACAACACAAGGAAGAAGACACATCTATCAATTCAAGGGCAGAGCATTGCTAAATCAACTAATGAAGTAGCACAAAATGCAATACCACGCAGGTAGTACTGATCACCATAAATCTTCTTTAAACCAAGAGATAACGATTTAACCTTTTTTCAATGAAAAACAAATCCACTTCTTTACCAGCTTTTTAGTAGGAGAGTTTTCAAGTGTCATTCGAAGAAAGAGTTCATTAACTTCACAATCGTATTCATAGGGCCTCTCATGGCTTTCTATGAAATTATTCAAGTAAGTCAAGTAGGCAAGTCTTTTGGGTTTGTCTGTAACACTATATTCTGTATAAATAGTGAAATAGAGTCATGTCGGATTTAAACATTAGGTTCTTCTTAGTCCTACTTCAACCTATAATTCCACAAGAACCAAATCTGTCTTTCAAATCTATATTTTTATACTTCTAGTTTCAAATAATCACTTGTAACCAAGAAGATGAGTCATAAACATGTATATGTTTGTATAATGTATATTGCTCCAAAAATCTCAACACCCAATAATTTTTGCAGACAAAAATGAAATCATTAAACAAATTAATGTTAAAAGAGATGAAGAAGAAGAAGTAAATTGAATACACAAAAAAACGTCATTAACACAATTACTTATGAAAGAAACACAAGAACTCGATTGAAAGATGAACAAACCTGAAATTTTGTCTCAAGCAAAGTTGTGTTGGATTATATTTCGAGCAGAGCAGAAACAACTTGATCACAGGAATGACCCCACCTGAAATTTTGTTTTGAGCAAAGTTGTGATGGATTATATTTTGACCAGAGCAGCAACAACACGAGAAAGAAGAAGATACCTTTATCAATCTAATGGAAGAATATCGTTAAGATTAGGGCAGACAACAACAACACAGGGAAGAATACACATTTATCTATTCAAGGGCAGCTCATCGTTGAGAATAGGGCGGCAGAAAAATATATTCATGACTTGTAGTGGTGACCTGAAGAGTTTTGGGTAACTTTTAGGAAAGTTCTATTTTGAGAAATTAATTAGAAGCTTTATTTTGTTAAAAATTAGTAGATAGTGTTTTTTTACTTTCAGAATTAATTTTTTAAGTGCCTAAACTTTTTTGTTAAAGGTAAATTTTTGTATGGCAGCAAAATCTCCCGCTCAAGCCACTCAATGTCTCCAATTATGTACATTTTGGGACTTGTTGGTAAATTTTTTAGGGACTGGATTTAATGTCTTCATAATAACATATACCAATAAGAACCGAAATATAATCTCGTCCAAATAGATATACTTTTAGAGACAAGAATATAGACTCGTCCTCAAATGTTGGTCTTAATTAAGCCTTTTTGTTGTAGTGGTTGAGCATATATGATTTAAAGCTTTAAAGGGTTTAGAGCTTATAGTTTTTTAGGTTTAGGGGTTTTTGGTTTTTTTTTTAGGGTTTTTAAGGGTCAAGTGTTCCTTAGGGCTTACGAATTTTTAGGATTTAAGATTTAGAGTTTAGGTTGTTGTAGGGGTTTTAAATGGTTTTAGGCTTTATTTTAGGGTTTATTGGATTTAAGGTTTAGGGTTTCTTAGGCTTTTAGGTTTATGATTTAGGGTTTTAAGCTAGGGTTTAGGGATAAGGGCTTAGGTTTTTCTAGGTTTAGGATTTTTGGTTAAGGGTTTTATCAAGATTTTTAGTGTTAAGGCCTTAGGGTTTTTAGGTTAAGGTTTTTTAGGGTTTTGTAGGTTTAGGGTTTAGGGCTTAGGATTTTTTTTGTGTTTTTTTAGGGTTGAGTAAATATAATTTAGGGCTTTATAGGGTTTAGAACTTAGAATTTTTTAGGTTTAGGGGTTTTTGGGTTTTTAAGGGTTAAATGTTTCTTAGGGTTTTTTAGGGTTTAGGGTTTAGGGCTTAGGGTTTTTTTTTTTTTTTGTGTTTTTTAGGTTTAGGGTTTACCGATTTCTAGAATTTTGGGTTTTTAGCTTAGGGTTTTGTAGGGGGTTTAAATAGTTTTAACGGTTTATTTTAGGGTTTCTTATAGTTTAGGGTTTAGGGTTTTAGGTTTAGAATTTAGGGTTTTAGGGTTTAGGTTTTAGGGCTTAGGTATTTTTTAGGTTTAGGGGTTTAGGTTAAAGGTTTTATCTATGTTTTTAGGGTTTAGTGCTTTTGGTTTTTTGGGTTAAGGGTTTATAGGGTTTTACAGGTACAGAGTTTATGGATAAGAGTTTTTTTTTTGTGTGATTTTAGGTTTTAACATACATGGTTTAGGGCTTTATAAGGTGTAGATCTTAGAATTTTTTTAGGTATAGGGGTTTTCGGGGTTTTTAAAGGTAAAATGTTTCTTAAGGTTTTTTAGGGATTAGGACTTAAGGTTTTTTTTTTTTTTTTTTGCTTTATAGGGTTTAACATATACAATTTAGGGCTTTATAGGGTTAAGAGCTTAGAGTTTTTTAGGTTTAGTGATTTTTGGGGTTTTCAAGGGTTTTTGAGGGTTAAGTGTTTGTTAGGGTATTTTAGTGTTTAGGACTTAGAGTTTTTTGTGTTTCTCAAAGTTCTATTTTGAGAAATTAATTAGAAGATTTATTTTGTTAAAAATTAGTAGATAGTGTTTTTTAACTTTCAGAATTAATTTTTTAAGTGCCTAAACTTTTTTGTTAAAAGTAAATTTTTGTATGGCAGCAAAATCTCCCGCTCAAGCCACTCAATGTCTCCAAGTATGTACATTTTGGGACTTGTTGGTAAATTTTTTAGGGACTGGATTTAATGTCTTTATAATAACATATACCAATAAGGACTGAAATATAATCTCGTCCTAATAGATATACTTTTAGAGACAAGAATATAGACTCATTCTCAAAAGTTGGTCTTAATTAAGCCTTTTTGTTGTAGTGGTTGAGCATATATGATTTAAGGCTTTATAGGGTTTAGAGCTTAGAGTTTTTTAGGTTTAGGGGTTTTTGGTTTTTTATTTAGGGTTTTTAAGGGTTAAGTGTTCCTTAGGGCTTACGAATTTTTAGGGTTTACGGTTTAGAGTTTAGGCTGCTGTAGGGTTTTAAATGGTTTCAGGCTTTATTTTAGGGTTTATTGGATTTAAGGTTTTCAGGGTTTTAAGCTAGGGTTTAGGGATAAGGGCTTAGGTTTTTCTAGGTTTAGGATTTTCGGTTAAGGGTTTTATCAAGATTTTTAGGGTTAAGGACTTAGGGCTTTTAGGTTAAGGTTTTTTAGGGTTTTGTAGGTTTAGGGTTTAGGGCTTAGGGTTTCTTTTTGTGTTTTTTTAGGGTTGAGCAAATATAATTTTGGGCTTTATAGGGTTTAGAGCTTAGAATTTTTTAGGTTTAGGGGTTTTTGGGTTTTTAAGGGTTAAATGTTTCTTAGGGTTTAGGGTTTAGGGCTTAGGGTTTTTTTTTTGTGTTTTTTAGGTTTAGGTTTTACCGATTTCTAGAATTTTTGGTTTTTAGCTTAGGGTTTTGTAGGGGTTTTAAATGGTTTTAACGGTTTATTTTAGGGTTTCTTATGATTTAGGGTTTAGGATTTTAAGTTTAGGATTTAGGGTTTTAGGTTAGGGTTTAGGGTTTAGGGATTAGGGCTTAGGGTATTTTTTAGGTTTAGGGTTTAGGGTAAAGGTTTTATCTATGTTTTTAGGGTTTAGTGCTTTTGGTTTTTTGGGTTAAGGTTTTTTAGGGTTTTATAGGTATAGAGTTTATGGATAAGAGTTTTTTTTTTGTGTGATTTTAGGGTTTAACATACATGGTTTAGGGCTTTATAGGGTGTAGATCTTAGAATTTTTTAGGTATAGGGGTTTTCGGGGTGGGTTTTTATGGTTTTTAAAGGTAAAGTGTTTCTTAAGGTTTTTTATGATTTAGGGCTTAGGGTTTTTTTTTTTTTTTTTTTTTTTTTTGTTTTGCTTTTTGGGGTTTAGCATATACAATTTAGGGCTTTATAGGGTTAAGAGCTTAGAGTTTTTTAGGTTTAGGGGTTTTTGGGGTTTTCAAGGGTTTTTGAGGGTTAAGTGTTTCTTAGGGTATTTTAGGGTATAGGACTTCGAGTTTTTTGTGTTTTTTAGGTTTAGGGTTTATAAATTTTTAGGATTTACGGTTTAGAGCTTGTGGTTTTGTATGGTTTTAAATGGGTTTTAGGGTTTATAGGACTTAGGATTTCTTAAGGTTTTATGTTTATGATTTAGGATTTGAGGTTTGGGTTTATGGTTTAGGGCTTAGGGATTTTTTAGGTTTAGGTTTTAGGTTAAGGGTTTTCTCTAGGTTTTTAGGGTTTAGTACTTTGGGGTTTTTATGTTAAGGTTTTATACAGTTTTTTAAGTTAAGAGTTTAGGGCTTAGGATTTTTATGTGTTTTTTTTTGGGTTTAGTGCTTTATAGTGTTTAGAGCTTAGAGTTTTTTAGGTTTAGGGGTTTTTGGGTTTTTTTGGGTTAAGTGTTTCTTAGGGTTATTTAGGGTTTAGGGCTTAGGGTTTTTTTTTTATGTTTTTAAGGTTTAGGGTTTAAAAATTTTTAGGATTTAGGGTTTAGATTTTAGGGTTTTGTAGGGGTTTATAATGGGTTTTAGGGTTATTTTTAGGGTTTAAAGGATTTAGGGTTTCTTAAATCTTCAAGTTTAGAGTGTTTTTGGGTTTTAGGTTAAGGATTTAGTGTTTTAGGTTAGGATTTTGGGATAAGGGCTTAGGGTTTCTTAGGTTTAGGGTTTTAGGTTAAGAGTTTTATGTAGGTTTTTAGGGTTTAGGGATTAGGGTTTTTTAGGTTAAGGTTTTTTAAGGTTTTATAGATTTAGGGTTTAAGGCTTTGGGTTTTTGATGTGTTTTTCTAGGGTTGAGCATATATGATTTAGGGCTTTATAGGGTTTAGAGATTAGAATTTTTTAGGTTTAGGGATTTTTGGGTTTTTTAGGGTTTTTAAGGGTTAAGTGTTTCTTAGTGTTTTTTTTAGGGTTTTTAGGTTTCGGGTTTACCGATTATTAGAAATTAGGGTTTAGAGCTGAGGGTTTTGTAGGGGTTTAAAATGGTTTTAAGGGTCTTTTAGGGTTTCTTAAGGTTTAGGTTTTAGGATTTCTTAGAGTTTTTGCTTTTAGGATTTAGAGCTTAGAAATTATTTTTAGTATTTATAGGATTTATGGATTTTTAAGTTTTGGGTTTAGGATTTCTTAGGGTTTTCGTTTGAGGATTTAAAGTTTTAGGTTAGCTTTTAGAGTTTAGGGTTTTTTAGGTTTAGTGTTTTAGGTTAAGTTTTTTTTTTTTTTTGGTTTTCAGGGTTTAGGGCTTAACGTTTTTTAGGATTTTATAGGTTTAGTGTTTAGGGCATAGGGTTTTTTGTTTTTTTAAGGTTTAGCATATACAATTTAGGGATTTATAGGGTTTAGAGCTTAGAATTTTTTAGGTTTAAGGGTTTTTGGGTATTTTTTAGGGTTTTAAGGATGAAGTGTTTCTTAGGGTTTTTTAGGCTTTAGGGTTTAGTGTTTTTATTTTTTGCATTTTAGGTTTAGGGTTTATAGACTTTTAGGATTTTGGGTTTAGAGCTTAGGGCTTTTAGGGATTTTAAATGGTTTTTAGGGTTTATTTTAGGGTTTATAGGATTTAGGGTTTCTTAGGGCTTTAGGTTTATGATTTATGATTTTAGGTTAGGGTTTAGGTTTTTTTTTTTTTAGGTTAAGGGTTTTCAGTTAAGTGTTTTATCCAAGTTTTTAGGGTTTAGGGCTTTAGGTTTTTTAGGTTAAGAGTTTTTAGGATTTTATAGGTTTAGGGTTTAGGGTTTTTTTTGTGTTCTTTAGGGTTTAGTTTATACGGTTTAGGGATTTACAGGGTTTATAGGCTTGGGTGCTTAGAGTTCTTTAGGTTTAGGGTTTTTTGTATTCTCTAGGGTTTTTAAGGGTTAAGTGTTTCCTAGGGTTTAGGTTTTTTTTTTTGTGTTTTTTAAGTTTAGGGTTTACAGATTTTTTAGGATTTAGGGTTTAGAGCTTAGGGTATTGTAGGTGTTTTAAATTGTTTTTAGGATTTATATTGTATAGGGTTTCTTAAAGTTTAGAGTTTTTTAGGGTTTTAGGTCTAGGATTTTGGGTTTTAGGTTAGGGTTTATTGTTTAGGGCTTAGATTTTTTTAGGTTTAGGGTTTTAGGTTAAGGGTTTTATCTAGGTTTTTAGAGTTTAGGTGTTTGAGCTTTTTAGGTTAATAGTTTTTAGGGTTTTATAGGTTTAGGGTTTAGGGCTTAGGGTTTTTTTTTGTGTTTTTTATGGTTTTGGGGTTTTTTGGTTTTCTAGGGTTTTTAAGGGTTAAGTATTTCTTAGGGTTTTCTAGTGTTTAGGGTTTAGGGCTTAGGATTTTTTCTATTTTTTAGGTTTAAGATTTACACATTTTTAGGATTTAGGGTTTAGAGCTTAGTGTTTTGTAGGGATTTTAAACACTTTTTAGGGTTTATATTAGGGTTTATAGGATTTAGGGTTTCTTAGGATTTAAGGTTTAAGATATAAGGTTTTAGGTTAGGGTTTAGGGTTTAGGCCTTAGGGTTTTTTAGGTTTCAGGTTTTAGGTTAAGAGTTTTATCTTTATTTTTAGGGTTTAGGGGTTTGGGTTTTTTAGGTTATTGTATTTAGTGTTTTATAGGTTTATGGTTTAGGGCTTAGGGTATTTTGTGTTTTTTAGGGTTTAGCATATAAGATTTAGGGCTTTATAGGGTTCGGAGCTTAGAGTTTTTTTAGGTTTAGGGGTGTTTGGGTTTCTAAGGGTTTTGTGTTTCTTAGGCAACTTAAGGGTTTATGGTTTTGGGCTTAGGGTTTTGTAGGGGTTTTATATGGTTTTTAGGGTTTATAGGATTTAGCATTTTGTAGGGGTTTTATATGGTTTTTAGGGTTTATAGGATTTAGCATTTTGTAGGGGTTTTATATGGTTTTTAGGGTTTATAGGATTTAGGGTTTCTTAAGGTTTAGGGTTTTTAGGTCTAGGATTTAGAGTATTAGGTTTTTTTTTTTTTAATTTTAACGACCCTTGGAGGGGTCAGGGGCTTAGCAACACCCCCAGGCCTTATCATATATATAAAAAGCAAACGTACATAGAGGGGGACATAAATCTTACCTCCACTTCAAGGTGGTACAAGAGTTGGTAGCCTACTATACCTAGTAGGTTCTCCAAATCTTCCCCAAACTAAAAAGAACTTTTCATCTACGTACCTATAAGGAAAACAAAATACTCCAAGTAAATTCTATCCTTACCAAGGAGGCCTCTATATTTGGAGATGACAGAAGAACCATCTAAAAGAAGGGCCTGAAGTAGTTCTAGCTCCTTCGTAGTACCTCTTTGACTGTGAATGCATCAAGGTAGTTCCTTAATCCTCTTCAATTTCCTTCTTCTAAAGCTTACCATACTTATCTGGTCTTGTTGGAGATATGCTGCTGCCAGCTTAGAGAGGTACTGGTTGTTGAAATGTACCTGCTGCCTAGTAATTTGGCGGTTGTGTTTAGCTAATAAATCTACTATAGAGTTGGCTTCTCTGAGAGTGTGACAACATTTGAATTGAATGAATTGATTTGCTAGATTATGGAGCTTCTAGACTTGAGTCGAGACACTCCAGGGAATTGTTGTGTTGTTCATGATCCATCCCACAAGTAATTGGGAGTCAACTTCAAGGATTATATGTATGTATTTCAGCTGAACACACCAAGTTAAGCCAAAGACAGTAGCCTCGACTTCAGCTTGGTTGTTGGTTCCTTCCCCCAAAGGAACTGAGAAGGCAAAGATAATCTCCCCACAATGATTTTTGAGAACACCCCCTGCTCCTGTGCTACCAGGATTACCCAGGGCACTCCCATCAGTGTTAAGCTTAACCCATCTGTGGGGAGGTTTAGTCCATTGGACAATAGTAACCTTGATATCTTGGTTGCATTTCTCAATAAGGTTGCACAACTTGTTCCATTCCAGAGGCCAAGAGATGTATGGAAAAGTTGTATGTAGTAGTTTGAAGGTGTCCAAGATCACTAAATATTTAACCCTTGCAATGCTAGTTTGTTTACCTCCATATTTTCTAGCGCACCTATTCTTCCACAGATTCTAACAAATAGTGATTGAAGTGGATTGAAGGATAAACTTATGTGCTTCATTTTCGTATATGGTACTCTACCACCTCATAATCATGTTTCTCATAGGCAAGTAATCAGTTTGGATGCCTAAAGAAACAACAAAGTATTTCCATACACTCTTGCCAAAAGCTCCTAAATTGAAGGTGTGCTCAATGGTATCAGCACCAGGAGAGTGACAGTAGTAACAGTTAACATAATCAATACCAAAGAGTGAAAGATTTTCAATAGTGGGAAGTTTGCCTCATATTGCTCTCCTCAGTAAGAAGGAACATTTGAAGGGGATATTTTTCTACCAAGTGTAGGCACTGATTTTTGTTTTCACCCTGGTCTCTCTAATACTATTCCAAGAAGAAGAAACAAAAAAGAGTCCATTGGAGTTGAGAGTACACACTGCCTGATTAGGTTGGTTTTACTGCAATTGAATCTGAGTAGAGAGAATGTTATGGACTTGATTATGAGAAGCTAATTGACTTACTTTAGTCATGTTCCACTGTCCATCCTCTATAAAATTTGAGATCTTGTCATTGTTGAATGTGTTGCTAGCAGTGATATAATGAGCCAAGGGACCTACACCTAGCCAGTTATCCCACCAAAAGGAACAAGAACCATTTCTGATTTTCTATTGAATGTACTTCTCCACAGTGTGTTTGTTCTTCATCATGAGTCTCCAAGCTTGAGATTCACCAGTATCCCATTTTTTACTTGTAGAATTAGATCTTTCGCAATAATTTGCTCTTATAAAATCCCCCCATAATGTTTGCTTGGATCTAAATACCCACTATTGCTTGAATTGGAAGGCCTGACACACATCTCTCAAGAGTTTAACTCCAATGCCCCCTTCTTCATTGGGAAAACTTAAGTTTTTCCAAGAGGACCAATGGTATTTTTTCCTGTTACTCCTCCATCCCTAGAAGAAATCAGCCATGATATCTTGGATCTGTTTAATAGTACTTGAGGGTGGAGAGGTAGCTGACAAAATGTGAATGGGAAGGGACTGAAGCACATGTTTGATCAAATTTACTTTACCTCCATAACTCAATATCTTAGATTGCCACCCAGTAATTTTATTCACAACTCTACTGATGAGGTATGAAAAATGGACAATCTTAGGCCTTCCAATGAATAAGGGACACCCTAGGTAAATGATAGGAGCTTCTTTCTGATGAAAACCAATGTGCCTTTTTATTCTATCACAAGTAGTCTTAGACGCATTAGGGTGGAGCAAGAAGTAACTTCTAGCTTTGTTGATTAGCTCGCCTGATATATTTTCATAATTGGCCAAGGTATGCATAATGAGCTTAAGAGATGCTTCCTCCCGAAGGTAAATATTATGATGTCATCAGCAAAACTAAGGTGATTAATTTGAGGACCCCTCTTTTCCATATAGAAGCCATGATATAAGGGTTTTTGATGTTGCCTGTTCAGGGGTCTTGACAACATCTCAGGACCTAAAATAAATAGGGCTGGGGATAGAGGGTCTCCTTGTTTAAGGCCTCTAGAGGAATGAAAAATGCCATACCTCTTGCCATTGATAATGATAGAGTACCAGTTGTTTTCCATAATTCTCCAAATCATATCAAAGAAAAATTCCTCAAACCCCATCTTCCTGAGAACCCGGCAAATATAGGACCAAGAGACCCTGTCATAAGCCTTTGCCATATCAAGTTTGATTACAACACTACTTCCAATGTTAGGTTTTTTAACCTGGTGGATAATTGCTTGGGCTAACATAATGTTTTCAGATATAATCCTACCCTTAACAAAACCTGATTGATTAGGAGAGATTAGGCTAGGTAGGATAGGGGCCAATCTGAGATATAATAGTTTCGAAATAATCTTGTGAGTGAAATTACTGAGATTGATGGGTCTAAACTCAGAAAATTTATTGGGGTGGTTTACATTGGGAAGGAGGATCAGACAAGCATGTGAGAAGTATTTGGGAAGCGTTTGGCCACTGAAAAAGGTCTGAACCATTGCCAGCAGATCTTTGTTGATAATATTCCAGTACTTCTAGAAGAAGCAACCATTCATACCATCTGGCCCTACAGCTGAATTAGGATTCATGGAATGGACCACCTTCTTAAGTTCCTGTATAGTAGGCAGAGTCTTTAACCTGTCATTATGGTATTGGCTAACCATTCTAGGAATACAGTTCATGAGACTTTCATCAATATGTTTGTGTTCTACTGTGAGTATGTTCTGGAAATAGTCACAGGCAGTATGTGCAATTTGCTCATCACCCTGGACCCACTCATCGTTGCCTGTGAGAACTTTGTGAATAAACAATCTTCTTCTTCTTCCTCTAATCAAAGCATGGAAGTATTTAGAGTTACCATCTCCTTCCTTAAACCAATGTAACTGAGTTTTTTGTTTAAGAATAAAGTCCTCCATCTTCATGAATTTGAATAAGTTTTTCTTCTATCACCTTGACTCTTTTCTCAAAGACTTTGACGTTGGCATAAATATCCCCAAATAGCATTTTAGACCAATCACTGAGGGTAGAGGCAAGTCTCTTCATTTTCTGATGGAAAATCCACATGGGATTACCTTTCATAGGCCTAGTCCAGCAACCTGTAACAGTCTCTACAAATGAAGGTTGGTCAGCCCAAAAATTAAGGAATCTGAAATATTTAATACCATTTCCAGGTCTGGTAGCCATCTCTATAAGCAGTGGATAGTGATCAGACCCTACAGAGGGGAGATGTGTGATACTAGTATGAAGCATAAGCTGTAACCATTTGTCATTAACCATAGCCCTGTCTAACCTTTTCCATATTTTGAAAGTGCCACCCCTTTGATTAGACCATGTGAATTTAGACCCGTTAAATCCCAAGTCTATGAGTCCACAAGCTTCTATAACCTCAATGAAGTCAATACTTTTCCTCATGTTATAGACATTTCCCCCAAGCTTTTCATCGTCTCCTTGATAACATTGAAATCCCCAACAGTGCACCAAGGAGTAGCATCTCCAGTATCTGCAATGTGAAGAAGTCTGTTCCAAAGAGGTTTCCTGAGACAGTCTTTGCGTTTGGCATACACAAAGGTCTTGATGTAGATACTAGGAGCTTCAGTGTGGTTGAGTTCATATGTAATCTGTTGTTCATCATTTTCTAGAACATTACAAGTAATGTCATTGATCCAGAACAACCATATCTTTCCATTGGTGTTACTAACAACATGATCCATGGCAAGCATACTTTTAAACATGTTCATATTGGCATTGTCTAAAAAAGGTTCTAGTATGGCTATCATAGACACATGATGAATGTTCTTGAGATTTTTGAGTCTTTCTATCACACCTTGGGTATTGATTCCTCTAGCATTCCATATGATTGTACTAATCATTGAGATGATTTAGAGGTAAACAGTCTAGTGTTTGGTTTTTCTGCAGTCACATGAATGGGAGGTGTAGATTTTTTGAGAGGGAGTCTATCCAAATGTAGGTCTCTGGGAGAGAGTCCCTGTGTGTTGGTAATCTGATGCAGTTCCTTGTCCAATTCAGTGTCATTGTTGGGGCTGAAGGCTTTCATGAGAAGTTCACTAGTCTCATCATCTTCATCCTGAGCATTTCCAGGAGGGTTATCCTCCTCAATTTCATCTTTTGAATTTTCCAATTCATACTCATCTCTTACAGCTACCTTGGCTTGATCAGGGGGTTTTCCTGGAGTAGGGAGGCTGTATTGAGCTTTAAGAGGGATCACATCCATTATTTGCTCCATCATGATGAATTGTTTACAGAGGTTTAACCCTTCAGTCTAAGTGTCTTTTTTGTTTTGTTCTTGTTGTTGTTGTTCAGTCTGTCTTCTCTTGGTAGCTTCCCTCTTTTTCTTGCTAGGTTTGTTCTTACTTTTTAGAGTATCCACTTGTTTGCTAGAGATTGCTTTATCTCCCATATCCTTTGCCATAGAACCCTTGAGCTAGTTATGTCCTTCTCTATTGTTTCTAGCCTGTTGGTTTTCTTCCTGTGAGATTTGATGTACCTGATTTTGTTGTTATTGGGCAGCACTTATAGTGGTAGCAGGGGATTGAAGGTCTGTCCTATGGTTAGTCATTTGGTTCTCATGCAGAGCATGAGATAATTCCCTCCCCTTAGGTTTCCCTTCTTGTAAGTTAGTAGTTTTCTCCTGCATTTCCATCCTCCCTCCAATAGCTTCCTCAGCAGAAAAAAACCAAAGAGGGAATTACAGGGGCTGGGATATCAATATCAACAAGATGTTCATCAACATCAACAATAACAGGGGATGGGGGAGGGGGTTAGAATCTGATCACCAGATTCCTTAATCTCAATTACAGGAGTTTTAGAAGTTAAACCTGGTTCCTGCAGAGGTTGTTGATTAATGGATAGATTTGCCTGTTGTGCCTGCATCTGCTATACATACATCTAAGAGTTATGGTTCATACCTTGTTGATGGTTCTTAATTCTTTCTCCTAGTTTGAATTTTCCATTATTCCTCCTTGGGTGTTGTATCATCTTCAGCTGGTCCTTTCCCCTTGGATTCCCTGTTTGATTGGCTTTTTTCTTTGCCTTCTTCACACCTTTAGAGGTCTAGTTAATCAGTTTCTCTTGTCCTTTCTTGTTGGCTTCCATTACCTTCTTTTTTTTTGATTTCTTCATCCCTATTCTTCACTGGGCAATCTCTAACTATATGGCCTTGATGTTTACAATATAAAAAATAAGGAGGAACATCCTCAAATTCTATAATTTTCCATTTACCAAGTGTGGGATCTTTTTCAAAAAATCCAATCCACATATGTTGGGGTCTTTCTTTGGTGATATCAATTAGGACCCTCACTTTTGCCACACTTCCCCTAGTTTTTTGCATATTTGCAGAGTCCAGATATATAGCCTTACCAATAGGGGACAACAATGGAGTAAGGATATCCACATCGTAACAGTGCCAAGGGAGCTCAGACAATGTGATCCAGATTGGAACAATAGGAATTTCCTCCCCAAGTTTAAAAGTAGGGGTCCATACATTTAATTTCATTGAATGGCCAGCAATGAACATCCTATGCTTGGTCCACACAGAGATGTGATCTGCTTCATTGTCCAAATCTATATATATGTGTCTTAAATTAAAATGGACAATTTTGACTCCACCAGTGAGTTGGGTTTAGGCAATGAAACTTTTCCTAATGACCTCTATTTTAGGTATAGCATTGGTAAATTTACCTACCAGGGTGTATTTACATCTTCCTGGCATCTTATGTATGAAATCTTCTTCATGGAAAGTAATGGAAGGGTATCCTTGCCTAGTGGTGATGATAGGGAATATTATGTCCAAAGGAGTGGCATTTTTTATCTGATTAGCTCTAAGTCTAGTAGCTAGGGATTGGGTTATTGTAGGAGGGGAAGGGTTCGGGATTTGCTGGTTAGTGTTTCTTATAGAGGAGCTGCTAGCATGAGGTTTATTTTTGTTATGTTTGGGACTGCTTTGGTTAGTTTTTTGTTGGTTAGGTCGATGGACATCAAAGTTAGAGAAGACTTTGATGGTTGAAGGGATCTTAGTGTCCACATTATGAACCTTGTAATTGTTCCTCTCAATATGTCTTTCTATCACATTAACACATGCCTGCATAACAGATTTACCCTTCTCACACTCATTTCGGCTATTATGCAGATTCATACCTGGAGTGTTACTGTGATCATGATTGTTAGGAGCAATGTTAACAGACTTACCTGACTTCACCTTGCTGTTGTTATTTGGTTGTTGCCTTCCCTCCTCTTTGCTTTGATGAATGGTAGTCTCCTTAGTATTGATCTTTTCCTTCACCCTCCAATTTTCCATGTCCTCTATGCCATGCTGTATCTCATTTGGTATTCCTATTGGTTCCCTAGCATATGTATTTTGCACAGCACGAGTTTGCTGTAAAGTTGTATCCTGGTCCCTTTGCACTTTCCTTTGCATCTCTAGCCGCCTTTGTGATCTCATTGGTGAGTGGTTCTTCCTGTTCTTGCTCCAATGATTCCATCCTCTAGTCTTGGTTATAATCCTTATCTTGGATGTTTACTTGGTTCAGTATGCTAGTCGTCTTAACAATATCCACCTCCTCCCCTTTGCTCTGACCAGCCTTCTCTGTTATAACTGAGTCCTGCAAATCAGAGGATGGGCAGACATTAATCAGCTGTTGAACGGAGGAAACTATTAGCTTAGGGGGGTTGTCCTTATCACAGGGAGTTGTATTGTGTAGCATTTCATCGCCATTGTTGGTCGGAGCTCCGGGAGGTTTGCCGAATTTTATGTCGCAGGAGATTACACCATCAAAACTTACGTTCGGATGTACTCCTTGACCTGGGGAAGATTCCCCAGTAGTTGAAACATCATTCATCACCTCCGAAGCTGTTCAAAATTGAGATCAAACCTTCGGCGATTTTGAGGTGATTTCCCCAGAATTCACCTTTCTAGATCTCTCAATTTGTACGATAGAATCGCCTAATTTTTGGATTATAGGTCGATCATTAGATGTCGATTCATTATTCCCTATTGAATTAACTCGAATCAATCCAAATTGTTAGAGGGACATAATTTTTCTAGCATAGTCCAACTCTTTCTCCAAAATTGTGACATGGATCACCTCGATTCTTCGCAATTTCGAAGAGTTGTCCGATGATTCTAGTGAAGCACCCAGCTGGGGTTCATTGATGTTGGAGCTTTGCGTCGATTGAGCCCTGTCTGACGGCCGGAGCTGTATTCCCGACGGCTCTATGGCCATTCCGGCGAACTGCTGTTTCTTTCTAAATTTGAGAGCGAATTTTTAAAGAGTGGTTTTTTAGAGAGAGAAAAAATTTGAGAAAATGAGTGGCGATGAGTATTAGGTTAGGGTTTAGGGTATTTTTTAAGGTTTAGGGTTTTAGGTTAAGGATTTTATTTACGTTTTTAGAGTTTTGGGCTTTGTGTTTTTTATATTATGGTTTCTAAA